>CM060685.1:68473982-69141899 GCA_030686995.1 Artemisia argyi | reverse complement strand
TTGTTTTATTTATTTTTGTTATTCAACAATCGTTCTCTTCATTGGTTCATCAACCAACACCTTCATTTTATTCCCAGATGCTTTCGGGGGAACCTTTGATATCACATGTTATCACATATCACATGTGATATCACAGGTGATACTGATGAGTGTCTAAATACTCATTATTTTATACCAATCTGAGCTGCCAAAACATACAAAAACACTCAAATATGCATCATAATACTTAAAATATCTTAGAAGTATGTTTTGTATGTACCAAATGCAAAATATGCAAAAACAGATGAAAAACGTACAAAGTTTGCATAATTGGCAGTTTCAGTCCTTTAAGTTTCACAATTTGTCAAAACTAGTCCCTGAAGATTTAAAATGAACAAAAAGTCAACTTAAGTCCTTGGGAACTCAAACTTATTCACAAATAGTCCCTGGATAAAAGTTTACACAATCTGGCAACTTTTACCCCTTAAGTTACAAAATTGGCAAATTTAGTCCTCGGGTATTTAAAACTTGGAATTTATCAAAACATACCCTTGAACTATTCATAATTCATAATTTGGAACAATTTGAATAAACTTTTGGGAATTTACACCTTTAGTCCCTCAAAATCCAAAAAAATTACATATTAGGTCCTTAAAGTTTTAAAATAGTAAATTATATACTTTTGGTCCTTGTGTAATTATTTTATGGCAGGTTTGGTCCTCTTAAGATGTTTGGAAAGTTGGCAAGTCAAGTCCTTCAAGAAATCAGAAGTTACAAAAATGGTCCTTGGGCTTATTACTATTAAAAACCAATCCGGACCCTTTAATATAAAACCAAACACAAAACCAAACATACACCAGCCCACCAATCAAGCCCAACAAACAAACCCGGCCTTTTTGATATTAAAAATGGTCAAAAGGTCAACCCCCGCCCAAAACCAGAACCACTGTTCACCATCCCTTCCATACCACTGAGTCACCAAAACAAGGTGGTTTTGTGCCACCTCCCCCTTCCACTTGCCTACCCCAGCTCACATACTACTCCCTGCCACCTCTCAAACCTATCTCACTCCATAATAAATGCTTCCCCACCTTCAAACACTCCACCTCTTCACCCTTACCCCTGTTTTCACTCATACTTGGCCCCCAAGCTCAAAAAGATATCTCAACTTGTTCCCTCCACCTCTACATATGTACAAGAAGCATTGAATGCTCCTCAAACCACCTCAACTGTCACAAAAGACTTTGGCGCCAAAAGTGGATTTAAACGATTGAGATCAATTGGACAAATTCAAGGGTCAAGATTGAAAGTATAACTTATGAGTGACCTCCAAGTAGTTCTGAGACTATAAAAGAAGGAAGAGAAGAACAGGAAATACTACCTTGGCCTTATGCCATTGTCACCTTAGAATAGCTTAATCATAGTGTAATTTTTACTGCTTTCCTTTTAATTATTGTCATTTAAAAGCTTTAATTAGTGTAATGAACTTCAAAATAGTGTAATGGAACTTATTTACAGTTTTAATGCAAGTTCTCTTTTATAATTCATGTTTTTCATATTTACCTTTAATTTTCAAGTTATTTAATTCATGTTGGATTATTGTTGTTATTGGACTCTATTAACTCATATAAGCTCCTGACAAAGCTTGTTTAAGCTTTTAGAAACCTTAATCAGTCATAGTCTTTAAAAATCAAAAATAGCTAAAAAAATAGAGAAAATAAATGAAAAATAAAATATAGTGGGATAATAAAGAAGAAGGTGAAGCAGGGTTGAAATTGGAGTGTAAGGGATATTAGGAGCTTAATGGGAAGCTATTGGGTGTAACCTTGTCCTTTGGATCTTGATTCTCAGTCTTGTTCACTTGTAAGCAATTTTTACTATTTCTGCATATTTACTGTTCATGTGTTTAATTCCTTTAATTTTCATGTTTTGTTGTATAAATGTTGTTATTAAGTGTTATTTCAGTTTAAGTTTGTATGCTTATGTGTTAGTTTATTAAGTTGCTTCATAAGTCATTTTTAACTGTGAAAATGAATTATGAGTGATTCATGTTAATTATTGTTTAAATTGTTGTTTATCTGTCTATTTTGTCTTAATATATGTTATTATATAGTTTGGAATCAGGTTCTTATGCAAAATCATTGAATACTTTAAAAACCATGTGACAAGTGGTAATTAAAGGGCTGTTTGGATTTGTATGGATTAAGGTCTGAGATATTGTTTGAGAGGTTCATTCCTGTTCCTGCATGATTAGTGGGTTATTGGAGGGTTTGACACCCCTTTAGGCTCAATGGTTCTGTCTTTTGCAGTCATGATCAATCTCAAATACATTTCAAAAGTCCACTGAATGTTGCTATTTGATTTGTGTATGAAGATGCTAGTGTAGTTGTTCTTGTTTGATTGTGCTTCACTACTTGTCCTAATACTCAGTTTAATACTCATAACCAAGCTTTGTTTTGTGTAAAGTCAATATTTTCTTTTTATCTGTCTAATTATTTGTCTGTTTGAAATTACATGTCCAAATCTTTAATATGTGTTTAAATGCTGTTTATCTTTGATTATTTTATGTTGTTATAGCTTATTATAACTTAATATGTTCATAGATTAGATTCTAAATTCAGATTAGTCAACTTTTTAGTTCTTGTAAAATAGTCAAAGTTTTGGTTTTTTCAGGTTTTTGAATAAAAGTCTGATTTTCCTGTGGCTTTATTATGAAGTTTTAATCTTAGTGCTTCTAGGGTTTTAATATTTTGTTGCTTATCTGTCTAATTATATTTTTGTTAATTTTTAGTTTTCTTGTTTGATTGCTTAATTTTGCACTTATTTAAGGTAGTTTTTGCCCTGTCTCACAGCTTCAAGCCCAAAACCACAAGCTTGTAGCTTGTGGACCTTTGAGCTTGGGGCTGTGTTATTTGTTGTTATTGAAACCCTACTAGCTGTTTGTTATTGCACATGCTTATTTTTCTGTTTTTTTAGCTTATTTAGTCACCTAATTACACCCACCTTTTTGTTACATAGCACTCATCACACTGAAGCAAACAGTGTGATGAGTTGATTTTCATAAAGTTCTAACAAGTTCCTCAGTAAGCTTGAGATGGTGATTCTTGGCTTTTCACAAAGCCAAGGTACCCAACTCAATGCCTCAATATGAGTTGAGCTTATTAGAGCTTATCTGACAGGTTAAAATGAGGCTTGGTGTTTGCCCTCTCACAACAGATGACTGATCACTCAGTCATCTTACACCATTTCCATCATGTCTAAAAAAGCTCATTTTTGGTCTAAAGCTTGTGTGGCTTAGCTTTTCTTGAAGCTAAGCCACCAAACTTCTAGATCCTGTGCTTAATTTTCATGTTGCAGCTCCCCTCATAGGGCTGCAACAAGCTTTTAACTTGTCCCATTTTAACATGTATACTGAGTACTCAGTATACCTCACTAAATTCACCCAACTTCATAAGCTTGCAACAAGCTTATCATTTGGACTTTGCCTATAAAATTTGGATCTATGTGGAGCTTATCTACTAGATTTCATAATTATGTGCTCAAATCCTATCTTGCAGCCTATTTAATAGGGCTGCAAGTAGCTTCTTGTTTGTCCCAACTTGGTGTGTATATTGGTAACCAGTGCACACAGTCAACTTGGGAGGTTTTCCATAAGCTCCTCACAAGCTATCCTGTGGGCCCCACAGGATGAGCTTGAGCTTTTTGGAAAGGTCACCAGACCCACTTGCTACTTAAAAGCTTAGTTTGGTCTTTTCAGCTTATTTCCTAAAGCTTATTTGGCCACTCTAAATAGTTGCAAGGGGTGTTTGGATCTGTGTACTCAGGGAATTGCTTATTTGCTTATTTTGACCTTATAAGTTAATTCCAGTGCATAAGTTTGTACATATATATATATATATATATATATATATATATATATATATATATATATATATATATATATATATATATATATAATACTTGTACAAATATATTTTATACTTTACTTTTTAGTATGGAGCTTATATTAGGTTTTTGCAGCCTCAAATCCATCCAAGTTAAGCCCAAAAAGGCTTAACTGTCTAAACCTTAAGCTCCTATTTATAAGCACTTTTCAGTGCTTATTTCTGATTATACATACCTATTATACTTGTATATACTTACCTTTTTACTTTTCACACTGTATAGCTTTTTCTAAGCTTATTCCAAGCTTAATACCCCACTGAGAGCCCAAAAGCTCCACTGAGTGAGTAATAAGCCCACGTTTGGCTTATTTTTAGATTATATAAGTTTCATTTTTGTTATATATGTATATTATCTGTATATATTTAGTTTCATAAAAAGAAAAACCAAAAACAAAAGCTTTAACCACAGTGATAGCTTCTATTTAAGAAGTTTAAGGCTTATAAGCTAACCGTGTTGGAAATAAGCTGTTACACAGCTTATTTCTAAGATTTGAAAAAGTTATTTTTATTAAAGTTGCTTATAATTAGCTGTGTTTAAGTTTTGTAAAAAGAAAAAAATAAATAAAATAAAATGCAAAAAAGTGGGGTGTGTGGGATTCGAACCTGAGACCTCATGGATAGTATAACATGCTTAGCAACACACCCCCTTCCAACTGCTCTGGGGCACCAGTTCCGTTGGAAGGGGTTTGCTTTATCCTCTTATATAGGTTTTTGTTCCAATAAGCTTATTCACACGTTAAGCTTATTTATCAGCTTATTAATAAGCTTTTGTTCAAAATTTCATTTTTCCCACATTTCTGTCATTAATTAATACTTATATAAAAATTTTCAGATTTTTAGGAAATAGTTTAGTATTTATTATAATTAAAAGTAGTTAAATTAGATAATTAATAATAATTAGTATTTAATTATTAAATTAGCTTATTAATTAGTTTTTAGGAAATTCTATATTTTTATAAAGTTTATATTACTTTAATATAGTTGTATAAAAAGTTTTATAATTTTTACTGTTCATATACTATTTATAATAATTAATATAGTTTATATTTCTTTTAAATAATAATAAATAATTAATTAGTAAAACAGCTTATTTATAATTTTTATAAACTTTTTATATTTTTTATGGATTCCTATGATGGTTAAGTATATCTATAAAAAGTTTCATAATTTTATAAATTAGTTTAGTATGTATAATAATTAAATTAGTATTAATTAGTTTAATTAATAGATAATAGTTTTTAATTAAGTTTTCTTATTTTTGTACATAACATATAATTTTTATATTTTTTTTAGCTTCTTATAAGTATTTTAGAATTATGTAAAAAGTTTTAGATTTTAGTTTGCTAATTTAGTATTTATAATAATTAAATAATAGTATTAGTAACTAAATAAATAGTAAATAATTAATAGTAAATAGAATAATTGTATAATAAATATATTTTTAGTTTCAAAATTTATTTTATATTAGTTTAAACTTTTCTAAGTTTTTGTTTTATTTATTTAGGTTTATTTTACATTTTCTTATTATTTAGGTAATTAATAAATAGTTATAAATAGTTTTAATTAAATAGTAATTAATAGAACATTTGTAAATATTATTTTAAATAAGTTATAATTATAAGTAAATATTTTAAGTTTATTTAATTTGCATTTAAGCCGTTAAGGCATGCAAATTCCCTCTTTGGGAAAGTTTTGTTTTATTCGTTACGTTTACGTTTATTTAAACTTAAAACGTACGTTTGTAAATATCATTTATTTTAGGGTTTCTGATTGTACGTTTCTTAAATGAAGTAGCTGTAACAGAGCTATTACTATTCACATTCCAGTGTTAGTCATTCAGATTCCCATTTTTCTATATACATATTATTTCAAGTCATTACAAGTTATTGTACTATCACGCACACTTCGTTGGGACATAACGACCCGGGGATGTACTTTTCTGTACTCACGTACTTTTCTGTGCTTAAACGCCCACGGATTAACTTTGCTAGTTTCTCCCGGGCTCCATTTAGATGTTACGGTTGACCATTCACAAGTGGTTAGCTTGTGTGATAAATAAGTGACGGTTCGGGAGGAATCAAATTTTGGCGCCGCTGCCGAGGAGGTGTGCTGCCTACTATGACTTGTATTTTATATTTTGTTGAAATATGTATCCTTGTATGTATATTATATATACTTTATCATTCAACTCCCGGGCTGTCAGGGCATATTTATTACAGTTAATCATTCACAAGTGATTAGCTAGCGTGGTAAACCTGACACAAGCCTGGGAGGTAGTGATTACATATACTATATCATATTTCATTTCATAAACAATATAAAATACAAAAACATTTTTTCTTTGCACACAACTTGCACAGTTTGATGGTCCCTCAGTTACAACATTTGGTTGTTGGCCGTTTACAGTTACTGAGCTCTGTCAGACCCAGATTCCCTTTCGAGGGGCGGTTGTTAGGAATTTTCTTTCTTTTGTGTATATATATATATATATATATATATATATATATATATATATATATATATATATATATATATATATATATATATATATATATAAATTTAAAAAATACAAAAACATTTATAAAAGTTAAAAATCAAAAATAATCTTCTAACCTTAGTATTCATAATTCTGTGAGTGGTAACCCCACTCCAATTTCTCATCCAATCTGTGAGTGGCAATCCCACTCCATTTCCCCATGAACAATTTAACTCGGGGTCAAGTCAAGCTAGCGACTTGGTAATAAAAAACAGTAGCATATACATAGGTTTTTCACCCGTGTGTACCACCCTAGTGTGGGGGTGTGCCCCACATGTTGTATATATGAAGTGAAAAATTGTAAATATAGAAAAATAAAATAATTGTTGTGTTACCCCACTTAGTTTTAAATGTTATCTTTTTACGTTCAAGGATTCGGCATAATAGCCGGGATTTTGAATATTGAGGACAATATTCATTTCTAGTGTGGGGGATGGAAATTCTGGCGAATTTGATCACTTATATACCCTTGTATGCCCTTTTTCCTAAAAATGGCCAAAATTTAAAATTTTTTCATTTGGTGTTAGTGTTTTACACTAAACACAACAAATGGTAATCAATCCACCATGTCTAACACACATAAGGATTGGCTAATCCAGGAGCAAATGGTTCTTGGTAAAGATAACTCAAACCCGTTTATGGCTTGCAATTTGCCAAAAATTGTATGGTTCCTCAACTCCCCATATCCCATAAAGCGAATGAGTTGGCTAGCCCGCAAGATCATGGCTTGTGGTAAAGGCCGTGGAAAAACCATAATTGGTAATCAGCTCACCAAGATGTTGACTATTCATCAAGAGTTGGCTAGTCCAGAAGCAAACGACTTTTGGTAAAGACCAATCAAATCCGTTGACAGCTGGTGATTTGCTCAAAATCACACGGTTATCAGGTGTACCACAGTTTTCACACCTGGCTACTCCAGAAGTGATGGCTTTTGGTAAAGAGATGAAATCCATTAAATTTTCATAAAAGATTGCTAGGGACTAGCAATAGTTTAGTGTGGGGGATTGATGAATGTCTAAATACTCATCATTTTATACCAATCTGAGCTGCCAAAACATACAAAAACACTCAAATATGCATCATAATACTTAAAATATCTTAGAAGTGTGTTTTGTATGAACCAAATGCAAAATATGCAAAAACAGATGAAAAACGTACAAAGTTTGCATAATTGGCAGTTTCAGTCCCTCAAGTTTCACAATTTGTCAAAACTAGTTCCTGAAGGTTTAAAATGAACAAAAAGTCAACTTAAGTCCTTGGAAACTCAAACTTATTCACAAATAGTCCCTGGATAAAAGTTTACACAATCTGGCAACTTTTACCCCTTAAGTTACAAAATTGGCAAATTTAGTCCTCGGGTATTTAAAACTTGGAATTTATCAAAACATACCCTTGAACTATTCATAACTCATAATTTGGAACAATTTGAATAAACTTTTGGGAATTTACACCTTTAGTCCCTCAAAATCCAAAAAAATTACATATTAGGTCCTTAAAGTTTTAAAATAGTAAATTATATACTTTTGGTCCTTGTGTAATTATTTTATGGCAGGTTTGGTCCTCTTAAGATGTTTGGAAAGTTGGCAAGTCAAGTCCTTCAAGAAATCAGAAGTTACAAAAATGGTCCTTGGGCTTATTACTATTAAAAACCAATCCGGACCCTTTAATATAAAACCAAACACAAAACCAAACATACACCAGCCCACCAATCAAGCCCAACAAACAAACCCGGCCTTTTTGATATTAAAAATGGTCAAAAGGTCAACCCCCACCCAAAACCAGAACCACTGTTCACCATCCCTTCCATACCACTGAGTCACCAAAACCAGGTGGTTTTGTGCCACCTCCCCCCTCCACTTGCCTACCCCAGCTCACATACTACTCTCTGCCACCTTTCAATCCTATCCCACTCCATAATAAATGCTTCCCCACCTTCAAACACTCCACCTCTTCACCCTTACCCCTGTTTTCACTCATACTTGGCCCCCAAGCTCAAAAAGATATCTCAACTTGTTCCCTCCACCTCTACATGTGTACAAGAAGCCTTGAATGCTCCTCAAACCGCCTCAACTGTCACAAAAGACTTTGGCGCTAAAAGTGGATTTAAACGATTGAGATCAATTGGACAAATTCAAGGGTCAAGATTGAAAGTATAACTTATGAGTGACCTCCAAGTAGTTCTGAGACTATAAAAGAAGGAAGAGAAGAACAGGAAATACTACCTTGGCCTTATGCCATTGTCACCTTAGAATAGCTTAATCATAGTGTAATTTTTACTGCTTTCCTTTTAATTATTGTCATTTAAAAGCTTTAATTAGTGTAATGAACTTCAAAATAGTGTAATGGAACTTATTTACAGTTTTAATGCAAGTTCTCTTTTATAATTCATGTTTTTCATATTTACCTTTAATTTTCAAGTTATTTAATTCCTGTTGGATTATTGTTGTTATTGGACTCTATTAACTCATATAAGCTCCTGACAAAGCTTGTTTAAGCTTTTAGAAACCTTAATCAGTCATAGTCTTTAAAAATCAAAAATAGCTAAAAAAATAGAGAAAATAAATGAAAAATCAAAAATAGTGGGATAATAAAGAAGAAGGTGAAGCAGGGTTGAAATTGGAGTGTAAGGGATATTAGGAGCTTAATGGGAAGCTATTGGGTGTAACCTTGTCCTTTGGATCTTGATTCTCAGTCTTGTTCACTTGTAAGCAATTTTTACTATTTCTGCATATTTACTGTTCATGTGTTTAATTCCTTTAATTTTCATGTTTTGTTGTTTAAATGTTGTTATTAAGTGTTATTTCAGTTTAAGTTTGTATGCTTATGTGTTAGTTTATTAAGTTGCTTCATAAGTCATTTTTAACTGTGAAAATGAATTATGAGTGATTCATGTTAATTATTGTTTAAATTGTTGTTTATCTGTCTATTTTGTCTTAATATATGTTATTATATAGTTTGGAATCAGGTTCTTATGCAAAATCATTGAATACTTTAAAAATCATGTGACAAGTGGTAATTAAAGGGCTGTTTGGATTTGTATGGATTAAGGTCTGAGATATTGTTTGAGAGGTTCATTCCTGTTCCTGCATGATTAGTGGGTTATTGGAGGGTTTGACACCCCTTTAGGCTCAATGGTTTTGTCTTTTGCAGTCATGATCAATCTCAAATACATTTCAAAAGTCCACTGAATGTTGCTATTTGATTTGTGTATGAAGATGCTAGTGTAGTTGTTCTTGTTTGATTGTGCTTCACTACTTGTCCTAATACTCAGTTTAATACTCATAACCAAGCTTTGTTTTGTGTAAAGTCAATATTTTCTTTTTATCTGTCTAATTATTTGTCTGTTTGAAATTACATGTCCAAATCTTTAATATATGTTTAAATGCTGTTTATCTTTGATTATTTTATGTTGTTATAGCTTATTATAACTTAATATGTCCATAGATTAGATTCTAAATTCAGATTAGTCAACTTTTTAGTTCTTGTGAAATAGTCAAAGTTTTGGTTTTTTCAGGTTTTTGAATAAAAGTCTGATTTTCCTGTGGCTTTATTATGAAGTTTTAATCTTAGTGCTTCTAGGGTTTTAATATTTTGTTGCTTATCTGTCTAATTATATTTTTGTTAATTTTTAGTTTTCTTGTTTGATTGCTTAATTTTGTGCTTATTTAAGGTAGTTTTTGCCCTGTCTCACAGCTTCAAGCCCAAAACCACAAGCTTGTAGCTTGTGGACCTTTGAGCTTGGGGCTGTGTTATTTGTTGTTATTGAAACCCTACTAGCTGTTTGTTATTGCACATGCTTATTTTTCTGTTTTTTTTAGCTTATTTAGTCACCTAATTACACCCACCTTTTTGTTACATAGCACTCATCACACTGAAGCAAACAGTGTGATGAGTTGATTTTCATAAAGTTCTAACAAGTTCCTCAGTAAGCTTGAGATGGTGATTCTTGGCTTTTCACAAAGCCAAGTTACCCAACTCAATGCCTCAATATGAGTTGAGCTTATTAGAGCTTATCTGACAGGTTAAAATGAGGCTTGATGTTTGCCCTCTCACAACAGATGACTGATCACTAAGTCATCTTACACCATTTCCATCATGTCTAAAAAAGCTCATTTTTGGTCTAAAGCTTGTGTGGCTTAGCTTTTCTTGAAGCTAAGCCACCAAACTTCTAGATCCTGTGCTTAATTTTCATGTTGCAGCTCCCCTCATAGGGCTGCAACAAGCTTTTAACTTGTCCCATTTTAACATGTATACTGAGTACTCAGTATACCTCACTAAATTCACCCAACTTCATAAGCTTGCAACAAGCTTATCATTTGGACTTAGCCTATAAAATTTGGATCTATGTGGAGCTTATCTACTAGATTTCATAATTATGTGCTCAAATCCTATCTTGCAGCCTCTTTAATAGGGCTGCAAGCAGCTTCTTGTTTGTCCCAACTTGGTGTGTATATTGGTAACCAGTGCACACAGTCAACTTGGGAGGTTTTCCATAAGCTCCTCACAAGCTATCCTGTGGGCCCCACAGGATGAGCTTGAGCTTTTTGGAAAGGTCACCAGACCCACTTGCTACTTAAAAGCTTAGTTTGGTCTTTTCAGCTTATTTCCTAAAGCTTATTTGGCCACTCTAAATAGTTGCAAGGGGTGTTTGGATCTGTGTACTCAGGGAATTGCTTATTTGCTTATTTTGAGCTTATAAGTTAATTCCAGTGCATAAGTTTGTACATATATATATATATATATATATATATATATATATATATATATATATATATATATATATATATATATATATATATATATATATATATATATATATAATACTTGTACAAATATATTTTATACTTTACTTTTTAGTATGGAGCTTATATTAGGTTTTTGCAGCCTCAAATCCATCCAAGTTAAGCCCAAAAAGGCTTAACTGTCTAAACCTTAAGCTCCTATTTATAAGCACTTTTCAGTGCTTATTTCTGATTATACATACCTATTATACTTGTATATACTTACCTTTTTACTTTTCACACTGTATAGCTTTTTCTAAGCTTATTCCAAGCTTAATACCCCACTGAGAGCCCAAAAGCTCCACTGAGTGAGTAATAAGCCCACGTTTGGCTTATTTTTAGATTATATAAGTTTCATTTTTGTTATATATGTATATTATCTGTATATATTTAGTTTCATAAAAAGAAAAACCAAAAACAAAAGCTTTAACCACAGTGATAGCTTCTATTTAAGAAGTTTAAGGCTTATAAGCTAACTGTGTTGGAAATAAGCTGTTACACACCTTATTTCTAAGATTTGAAAAAGTTATTTTTATTAAAGTTGCTTATAATTAGCTGTGTTTAAGTTTTGTAAAAAGAAAAATAAAATAAAATAAAATGCAAAAAAGTGGGGTGTGTGGGATTCGAACCTGAGACCTCATGGATAGTATAACATGCTTAGCAACACACCCCCTTCCAACTGCTCTGGGGCACCAGTTCCGTTGGAAGGGGTTTGCTTTATCCTCTTATATAGGTTTTTGTTCCAATAAGCTTATTCACACGTTAAGCTTATTTAACAGCTTATTAATAAGCTTTTGTTCAAAATTTCATTTTTCCCACATTTCTGTCATTAATTAATACTTATATAAAAATTTTCAGATTTTTAGAAAATAGTTTAGTATTTATTATAATTAAAAGTAGTTAAATTAGGTAATTAATAATAATTAGTATTTAATTATTAAATTAGCTTATTAATTAGTTTTTAGGAAATTTTATATTTTTATAAAGTTTATATTACTTTAATATAGTTGTATAAAAAGTTTTATAATTTTTACTGTTCATATACTATTTATAATAATTAATATAGTTTATATTTCTTTTAAATAATAATAAATAATTAATTAGTAAAATAGCTTATTTTTAATTTTTATAAACTTTTTATATTTTTTGTGGATTCCTATGATGGTTAAGTATATCTATAAAAAGTTTCATAATTTTATAAATCAGTTTAATATGTATAATAATTAAATTAGTATTAATTAGTTTAATTAATAGATAATAGGTTTTAATTAAGTTTTCTTATTTTTGTACATAACATATAATTTTTATATTTTTCTTAGCTTCTTATAAGTATTTTAGAATTATGTAAAAAGTTTTAGATTTTAGTTTGCTAATTTAGTATTTATAATAATTAAATAATAGTATTAGTAATTAAATAAATAGTAAATAATTAATAGTAAATAGAATAATTGTATAATAAATATATTTTTAGTTTCAAAATTTCTTTTATATTAGTTTAAACTTTTCTAAGTTTTTGTTTTATTTATTTAGGTTTATTTTACATTTTCTTATTATTTAGGTAATTAATAAATAGTTATAAATAGTTTTAATTAAATAGTAATTAATATAACATTTGTAAATATTATTTTAAATAAGTTATAATTATAAGTAAATATTTTAAGTTTATTTAATTTGCATTTAAGCCGTTAAGGCATGCAAATTCCCTCTTTGGGAAAGTTTTGTTTTATTCGTTACGTTTACGTTTATTTAAACTTAAAACGTACGTTTGTAAATATCATTTATTTTAGGGTTTCTGATTGTACGTTTCTTAAATGAAGTAGCTGTAACAGAGCTATTACTATTCACATTCCAGTGTTAGTCATTCAGATTCCCACTTTTCTATATACATATTATTTCAACTCATTACAAGTTATTGTACTATCACGCACACTTCGTTGGGACATAACGACCCGGGGATGTACTTTTCTGTACTCACGTACTTTTCTGTGCTTAAACTCCCACGGATTAACTTTGCTAGTTTCTCCCGGGCTCCATTTAGATGTTACGGTTGACCATTCACAAGTGGTTAGCTTGTGTGATAAATAAGTGACGGTTCGGGAGGAATCAGATACCACCTGTGATATCACAGGTGATATCAAGTGATATCACAGGTGATATCACTGGTGATAACACATGTGTGTCTGCTTTCTTCTATTTGTTGAATCAATAGTGGTGATGGAGGAACTTGTGATATCACAAGTGTTTCAGCTTCTTCAATTTGGTTGTGGAGATGTTGTGCTTTCTTCAACGACAATTGCACTTGTTGTTGATTCTTTTCGTTTGATGAGGCTGCTTTTTGCACAGGTCTCATTCAAATCTGCATCAAAATATTTTCATAATTTTTGTTAGTGTTCGAATAGTTCATTTGTTTTCAATATCATATGTCAAACAAATAACTATTTTTTATCACAATAGATATATTACCAACCAACAATAATTTAACTGTTATATCACTGGTGATACACTACCAGTCAATATTGTTTTCAAATACTGCGGTAAAACCTTTTGAAACATGCACAATCTATCCATTAAACATACAAATCCACAACAAATCATACAGAAGCATCACAACATATCTTTTGTTATGTTAAACCTAACTTTTAATCTCTCATATTATCACATAAATCATCACGACATCAAAAATTATGGAAAATTAACTAGTAAAACACACTAATAATGATTCTATAACAGTAAAAACTAAACTATTCATTGTTTTAGATGTCGATTGTTTCATTTTCTATGTGCTTTATGTGATTTGCACGGTTAAGTCAAATACAAATATCACTAGTGATAATACACATATACATTTCAATTTCAAATATCACTGGTGATACACACGTATGATACTTTTCACTCACACATTTCAGCAAACACTTGGTGTGCATCCATGTATACAAAGCTTTTTACTCAGAAACTCAACCAAATGTAAATACTAAAAAACACAACCAATAAAACAACTAAATAATTAGTCGGAAGCATCGTACCTTTATCTCGAGATTCAGTAGGTTAATTTTGAACCAGTTTTTTTCATGGATCTGCTTGTGCACTCGATGATTCTTTCATTTTTGTGTTTTATTGATGATTTGAACGGTTAAAATCATTTGATTTTGAGTTTTTGTTGCAGTTTTTTAATGGTTGCTAGAGAGAGAAAGTGAGATTTTTGTATACTGATTGTGTGGAAAGTGAGAGGTGTAGGGGTGGGGTTGTTGGGGTAACTTTTCCAAGTTGTCAATTTTAGTCCCTCTGTGTTTTTTATTATTAAATATTGTTTGTTTGATCCAACGGCCATGGATCGTCCATCAATATGTTAGAGATTTTGCGTCTCCAAAATAAAACGCCTCTGCATCGACATTTGATTGTAGTTCTAAAATTTAGTCTAACCAGTTTATTATCATTATGTACTATATTTACTTGCATGTATGTAAGTTCATGCATGTCATTCTTTTTTATTTTGTATCAAGTAGTCGTTAAATTTGCTTTGTTTTAACAATTATAATTATTAAATAGTTGTCTTAATGTATACATACCATTAAATTTAAAAGTAATTTGTCATGTTAACCCAGTACCTGTAACAACTCACAAAACTCACCTAGGTCACTATACTTGTACTATCTATATAGCACTTTTCAGGGTGAAATTTTTGCCTTAGATATCCCCACTATGCATTAGCTATCCCCATTATACCTAAGCATAATACTAGAATACATTTCCCCACTATATCTCAATACCTATTTCATTACAAATTCCCGTAAGTATCATTACTCATATCTACTATGTAAAGTAACTTACATAACCCCCTAGACGACTCACGTAACCACTATTGTCAAATATCATCAAGGTTATGCCTTGTAAACCTCCTAGTATGTCAAGCCTAAGTTCTAAACATCAATTCAATAAGCATTCTATTACTCTAGTATACTATAGCTATTACAAACCCTAAACAAGCCCTATGTGTTTACGGTTCTCTCTAAAATCCTAATTTCTCAACCAAACTAGTTTGAAAGTGTTCAAGGCTCATGTATATGATATCTTAGCTACATTACCTCATCAAAACCCTATTACTACTATTCATAGCTCATAGTACAAGTCCTATAAGCTAAGAATCCTAAATAGGCTTTAAATTCCTGGAACTAGGTCAAAACCTTTCCAAATCTCTAGTATAAGCTACCACATCTTAGTATAATATTCCTAGAACCTAACCTAAGTCACTAAGCACTCATAGGACCCTAATATAGGCACAAGAACCTAAGCTAGATCCTAATCACTCACTAAGCAAGATTAAGCTTAAACTAAACCCTAAACCTCAAATTAAGCTACTTAAGCACCTCAAGCTACCATCCTAGTAGCTTATCCACCACCTTAATACTACCAAGCAACCAACCAAATACAACCATCACCTACATGTGACCTCCTTGTGACCACCATAGGCCGCGACACCCTTATGGTCTAACCACCCCTCACCACTTCTCCTAGCTACTTCTAGCCATCATTAGTCACTCCCCATAGGCCCTAAGAGACATTAATAGCAGTAGTTAGTCACTCCCCCCTCTTGCTACCTTGGTCCCCTTTGCTTGCTTGACAAAACCAAACGCACCCTTTAAGTATCACCAACACTTCTCCATTTCAAATCACGCCTTTATCACTTCTTCACCTCAAACATTCAGTAGTATAGAAGCCCTAATAAGAGTAGGAGTCGAGCAAAGCAAGCCTAGAACCCCTGTCGAAGTGAAAACTCTAACGAGAAACCCTAAACTCTCGTTACCCCTAGTTTCGCCCAAGTAATCTTAAACTTTGATCATTTTAGATTTAGTACTGGCCTAGCATTCTATATAAGAGTATTAGATCACCTAGGAACCATTGAATGAGCCTTGGTCATTTTCATTTTGTCGATTTCATTTTGAAACCCTAAAATGAGTCAAAACTCTGTTTGCATGTAACCATCGCTTTTCATGAGCCATGATCTGGTCTAGGATACTTTATTAGGCTTATATTTGTTAACATAAGCTAGGATAGCTTCTTGTTTCATAAAAATATAGTTTATGTAGAAAAAGGACTAGTTTTGCAAATGTTTTCATGGATAGGGGTATATATTGTAGCTTTCTGAAAATATTAGGTCTAGGGACTTTTTTTGCCATATCTTAGAAGTGTAAAGCATTAATACCTATTTTTCAAAGTTATATAGCACAAGGATATAGTTATATATAGTTATTACCGTTAAGGACTAAGACCGTAAAAGTTATTAGGTTAAAGGTATATTATGTCAATTATTAAACTTGAGGATATATTTGAAGTATTCTCAAAAATATAAAAACCTATATTTCTTAAATAAAACATAACACAATAGTAGGGAGCTTCATGTGAGGGGTGTCATTTGGGTATTCGTTTTGACGAGTTTGCTGGGTTCACGAGTTAAAGTGCCCTGGCTCCTCAAACGTTTACTACATGACCTCTGGATTATGATGGCCCGAACGATGTTGTGTTCTATTTATAACTTAAGCATATAACAACATGACTCAATAGTAGGGAGCTTTGTGTGAGGAGTTATATACTTTTGAATTATGATTGCTCGGACGGTATTATGTTATACATAATACAATAGTAGGGAGCTTCATGTGAGGAGTTATACTTCTGAATTACGATGGCCCGAACGGTGTTATGTTATATCTAAATCTAGAAACCTTAAGAATACTTAATTAGGAGAACTTAGAATGCACCCACTCAGGCTTGACATACACACTACACCAGGTTACCTGAGTAGACCGTCAAGTAGCACCCACACTCATCTCTAATCCCAGGTGAGTTCATAGCCTCACTTTTTAAAAGCTTTACAAACCCTATGAGGGGGATATATGCTTTAAATCGTTTTCTTGGGTTATTGCATGAGTGTTTCCTATGCCATCATTACATAACAAAATTCATACACCATAATCACTTGCGAGTGAACGCGAGTATAATGAATAGATCTATTTGGAGTTTCCTGTTGGTTTGCCCCTGTCGGGTACCAATAAGCACTATATTTTAGAACTAAAAGTGTTAACCTTGGAAAGTTAATCCTTATTACGTCTCGTCATGGTTGGGTCTGCAGTACCCGATGACCTGGACATGTTAACATGGGGTGTCATGAGCTTAGTGCAATAATACTATTTCCCTGTGATAATTGTAAACGCATTGCAATTATCACAAACATTACATTTTCCTTGATGGGTGTAACAACTGAACCCAGTGGAACTTGTATTCACCCACTACACACTAAAACCTATGAATTCACTCAACCTTTGTGTTGACCCCTTTAAGCATATATCCTAGGTTATTGAGCAACTTATGGCATGGAGTGGCACTGGACTGGAAGGACTTTCAAACCTGTTATCATTGGAAATCTATGTTTCACATAGATTTTGGGACTTCATTTTATAAAACTCTGATATTTTAAATGAATGGTAACATTATTTTCCAAAACGTCTCTTTGAGTCGTTTTCTATTACTGTGACTTTGTTTCCATAAAGTAATAACCTGGATCTAGCATCCGCTGCTATCTGTGAAAATAGGGGTGTTACAGATTGGCATCAGAGCCTCGGTTGTTGAGAACAAGGTTAAAACCTAAACTACAACTATTTTTTCCTATGCCCAAGAAAGTCCTCAATGCCACTGCCTTTCCCCGAAACACTATGTGCAGAAGGTTAGCCTAAGTAGATATTCCATAACTGTTATTTATATAAGTAACTTAGGTTATTTTCTATCGGTTTGCTATGTAGTTGTGTTTACTCCCCGCTATCCTACTATCCTCCCATCCAGTTTACATATGGAGAATGATCTTCCCTCTCAAAATGTTCTGGATTATACCCCGAAACAACTTTTCCCTAACTCCATGGAAGATCCTAGAAATAGTGTAGTTACGTCATCACCTCTAGGTTTTACTCCTTTTCTAGATGATCCGCATCTAAAACACTTGAGAGATTTCTATGCCAATACCTCACCTAATCCCCCACCAGCCCCTATTTCTTTTCTCACTGTTTTGCCTTCATCAACATTTGATCCCCAAGGATTCTTTATTCCTGAAGGATCAATGTTTCCTAGGAGACCCACTTATCCTTTATCACACTTACCTAGAAATGAACCTAGCTTATTTAGGAAACGTTCCTATACTTTAGCACCTCCCTATATCACTACAAATCTTCCTACCTCACCTTGGAAATTTGAGGTTGGAAGAGATTTTCGTAGGACACCTTTAGAACTTCAGGAAGATCAGGTTGAGGATATTCTGAATAAGTTAGATGAACTCTCCATTGACCTTATTGAGAAGATAGAAGAAGGTCATAGTAATAGCCAGGTAGTAACCCAACATGATTTTTGTGAATTAAAGACCAAACTTCAACAAACCCTTACCCAAATTTCTAAACTTCAGAAGGAACAAATGAGACACAACAATAAAATTTCTTTTGCCCGCTTTAGGATTACTACCTTAGAAAAGATGATTAATAATAATCAGGTTTTTATTCAATCGGAGATAGGAAGCCCTTCCGATTCCAATCCCTAAGAAACCTTTAGTTATTACCTACAACTTCTGGTTAGAATTCCACCCTAGGATATATACTATAGATAAAAAAAATACTTACTAGATATAGGATATGTGAGATAGGCTACCTATGATATAAGATAAGTTATGACTTAGTTATACCTTTTCATCCCCTTATTCACATTCCTAGTTGTCATTCCTTAATCATCACTTAGGATAGGAACACCCTCACCCGACCATTCCCTTACTAGATTATCTTAAGTCATTCCGAACCTTATCACCACCCCTAGAGATTGAATAGCTTCTAAGAAACCCAACAAGTTAGATACTTGTTATAACCCATCTTAGATTCCGCAAAATAATACTAAAGGATATGTATTACTTACAACCCATAGGTTTTTATGCTAAATAGTTTCAATACCTTGATTCCAAATCCAAAATCTCTTAAGATAGAAAACTATCTTATAGGAATATCTGTTCTTGAACTTTACGCATTTTAAGGTTAAATCTAAGATATCACCCTTTAGATATTTAGTAGGTGCTGATAAAGTGGGCCCTAAGAAACAAATCCATTCTTTATTCTTCTTTCACCACTAATTTTCCTCTCAGGCAATTAGCCCAAATCCTTATCCTTTTAATTTTTTTGTCAAATCCAGCTATGAGACGTGTGGCATAAATAAGGACACTTGTCATTTTTAAGTCTGACAAGTTATTTATGACATAACCTAGTTGTGATTTTATCTTTTGGTAATTCATGATATCATGGTTGTCTAACCTATGTCATGACTTCTCATCACCTACACTCCTTAGAAACACTAAGCCTCCTATAAAAATCACTCACTCTATCATTACATATGATACTAATGATGAGAATTCCTATTCTGCATCATACTGCTCCAAATACATCTTGAACTCAATAAGCTATTCCCCTGACACTAATTCTTCTAAATAATTAGCTCAATTCTCTTAGTTTCCTTAGCCGAAGAACCCTACTCGAATGATCTCTATTTGCAAGTATATAACGGTTATATGCAAGTATATAATAGAGATATTCATATCGTTCCTTCTTTATTCCCTACTCTACCGTTACCACTCTTTGATTCCTAGGATTACTATATTCCCGAAGTAGTTTCCCCTCTTAGTGAAATTCGTATTATACCCCCTAGGTATCCCATATTTGAGGTTAGAAATAATTCTTATAAGAGTCCTTTAGAAAGGCATGAGGAACAAATTAAGGAAATTCTAAAGCACCTAGATAAGATACCTCTAGAGCATATCAAGGAAATAGAAAATAAGATCATTATTTAGAGAGACTTCAATAAATTAAAACCCAAATTAGAAAAAGCATGAAAGATATGTCCTAGATTGTATTAGGCTTTTTACTCTTATGATCAATGAGTATATTTAAGTTAGTTATCAATAAGGTATAAGGAACCTTTAGGTATGATATAGGAAATTTAAAGGATTAGACTAGTATACTATCGACCTAGAAATTCTAAGTTCAGTCACACACGGGTACTGTTAAGATATAGGGATAAGTCATTATAAGTTTATAGTTTGTCCATACCTAGTCTCTTAAGTTACATGTCTCGTATTAGAAATTCATCTCAGGAATTACTATGGATGTCACCCTACTAGGATATAAGTACCTAGGACATATGATAGAAAGAAAATAGTCCCAAAGGAATTAAGCATGAGATTTTACCTAGAAATAGTGATACCTCTGTTAAATCCCTAGCCATAGAATCATCTCCGTCTAGCCCTTCCTCCTCTATAGGATCTTCTTCACCAATTAGTCCCTCATCATCCGTAGGATCCTCTTCCCCATTTAGTCCATCATCCTTTGTAGGATCTTCATCCCCAGTTAGACCAGCTACACCCCACTATTCCTTTCAGGAATCTATCATTAGAGAATTAGATAATTCACTATGGGTCATACCGAGACCTTTAGGAGATAACCAGACCTCTAAGGAATCTAGTGCTTATTAGGAATCCTATCTATAGTTTTAGATTTACATTCCTCCGTTATATCTTACCATGTTCTAAATAACTTCTCTCTTCCATTTTATCCTACAATATTCTAAGCATTAGAAGTGTATTTCTAATCTTCCGTTTCCCTCGCAATGTTTTATTAGTTAGAACATTGTAAGAATATCTACATCAATCTCATAATCGTCATTATGGTCGACTTATGATATTACTCCACTCCTAATCTCGTCTTTCCCTACAATGTTCTATTAGTTAGAACTTGTATCAAACAAAATATCTTTGTCGGAATTCTCATAATTTCATATTATGCCCGACCTATGCTATTCCTTTTATCTCGTGTTATTCTACACACCTTGTTGGAATGGCTTTCACGAGATTGTCAACGATTACTCCCGCCAAAGCTCAGGATGCCATCCGGTAACTAGTTGTTGATAGTGTAACTGCGGAACTAGAATTTTGAGATGCTAATATGGCTAACATCGATAACACAAATAGAAACCCGTGTCTAGTCAATAGGCCCATAACCCATAAGTCCCAAAAATCTCTAAACCCGTCCCTCAAAACAGTGTAAGTTTCACCAGGTTCTTTAAAACTTTCCCAAACACCCCGTTCATCCCAACTCTTTCTTTCGTAAAATATCATTCTAGATGATATCGAAACTTGGCATGGTATGTCAATCCTATTGATTCCTAGATATTCAACTCTAAGTTGAAACACTCACCCCGCACTTTTAACACACATCTGTACACCTCACCAATATTTTTGCTAATTTGATATAAAAATATTCCTAGCATCTCATTCTAGGATATCCTTACACTCTTCTCGTCACTCTTTATGATTTAGAAGAAAATCATAAGAATCGTGTTTCTAATTATCATCTTATTGAAATGAATTAGGATGCTTCTTCATTTGAATAAGGAAATTATAAACCACCAAACCATAAATTTATATATTCTTACTTACAAGGATTGGGACGCCTCTGTATGTAAGTAAAGAATTATAAAAAGTGGGCCTAAGTATATAGCATTCGTATAAACCATTTGTACGAAATGATTCCTTTTCTTCATCATCGTTACCTCCATTTCCATCAAATCCTAAACTTGTTCATCCATCTCAACCATCACTTATAAATAAATCTCGGGACGAGATTTCCCTTTTAGGAGGGAAGACTGAAACAACTCACAAAACTCACCTAGGTCACTATACTTATACTATATATATAGCACTTTTCAGGGTCAAATTTTGGCCTAAGATATCCCCACTATGCCTTAGCTATCCCCACTATGCCTTAGCTATCTCCACTATGCCTCAGCATAATACTAGAATACATTTCCCCACTATATCTCAACACCAATTTCATTACAAATTCCCGTAAGTATCATTACTCATATCTACTATGTAAAGTAACTTACATAACCCCCTAGACGACTCACGTAACCACTATTGCCAAATATCATCAAGGTTATGCCTTGTAAACCTCCTAGTATGTCAAGCCTAAGTTCTAAACATCATTTCAATAAGCATTATATTACTCTAGTATACTATAGCTATTACAAACCCTAAACAAGCCCTATGAGTTTACGGTTCTCTCAAAACCCTAATTTCTCTACCAAACTAGTTTGAAAGTGTGCAAGGCTCATGTATATGATACCTTAGTTACATTACCTCAACAAAACCCTAGTAATACTATTCATAGCTCATAGTACAAGTCCTTTAAGCTCAGAGCCCTAAATAGGCTTTAAAGTCTCGGAACTAGGTCAAAACCTTTCTTAATCTCTAGTCTATGCTACCACCACTTAGTATAAGCTTCCAAGAACCTAACCTAAGTCACTAAGCACTCATAGAACCCTAATCTAGGCACTAGAACCTAAGCTAGACCCTAATCACTCACTAAGAAAGATTAAGCTTAAACTAAACCCTAAACATAGAATTAAGCTACTTAAGCACCTCAAGCTACCATCCTAGTAGCTTATCCACCACCTTAACACTACCAAGCAACCAACCAAATACCACCATCACCTACGTGTGACCTCCTTGTGACAACCATAGGCCGCGACACCCTTATGGTCCAACCACCCCTCACCACTTCTCCTAGCTACTTCTAGCCATCATTAGTCACTCCCCATAGGCCCTAAGAGACATTAATAGCAGTAGTTGGTCACTCCCCTCCCCTCTTGCCACCTTGGTCCCCTTTGCTTGCTCGACAAACCAAACGCACCCTATAAGTACCACCAACACTTCTCCCTTTCAAATCACACCTTTCTCACTTCTTCACCTCAAACATTCAGTAGTATAGAAGCCTTGCTAAGAGTAGGAGTCGAGCAAAGCAAGCCTAGAACCCCTGTCGAAGTGAAAACTCCATTGAGAAACCTTAAATTCTCGTTACCCCTAGTTTCGCCCAAGTATGCTTAAACTTTGATCATTTTAGATTTAGTACTGACCTATCATTCTATATAAGAGTATTAGATCACCTAGGAACCCTTGAATGAGCCTTGGTCATTTTCATTTTGTCGACTCCATTTTGAAACCCTAAAATGAGTCAAAACTATTTTTGTATGTAACCAGCCCTTTTCATCTGCCATGAGCTGGTCTAGGATACTTTGTTATGCTTATATTAGTTATCCATAAGCTAGGATAACTTCTTGTTTCATAAAATTATAGTTTATGTAGAAAAAGGACTAGTTTTGCAAATGTTTTCATGCGTAGGGGTATATATTGTAAATTTCTGAAAATATTAGGTCTAGAGACTGTTTTTACCATATCTTAGAAGTAAAAAGTATTAAGACCTATTTTACAAAGTTATATAGCATAAGGATATAGTTATATATAGTTATTACCGTTAAGGAAGTTATTAGGTTAAAGGTATATTATGTCAATTATTAAACTTGAGGATATATTTGAAGTATTTTCACAAATATAAAAACCTATATTTCTTAAATAAACATAACACAATAGTAGGGAGCTTCATGTGAGCGGTTTCATTTGGGTATTTATTTTGACGAGTTTGGTGCCCTGGCTCCTAAAACGTTTACTACATGACCTCTGGATTATGATGGCCCGAATGGTGTTGTGTTCTATTCATAATTTAAGCATATAACAACATGACTCAATAGTACGAAGCTTTGTGTGAGGATTATATATACTTCTGACTTATGATGGCCCGAACGGTATTATGTTATACATAATACAATAGTAGGGAGCTTCATGTGAGGAGTTATACTTCTGAATTATGATGGCGAGATCGGTGTTATGTTATATCTAAATGTAGAAACCTTAAGAATACTTAATTAGAAGAACTTAGAATGCAACCACTCAGGTTGACATACACACTACACCAGGTTACTTGAGTAGACCGTCTTGTAGCACCCACACTCATCTCAAATCCCAGGTGAGTTCATAGCCTCACTTTTTAAATGCTTTACGAACCCAGTGAGGGGGACATATGCTTTAAACCGAATACAAGTATGTTTCTTTGGTTATTGCAGGAGTGTTTCCTAAGCCACCATTACATAACAAAATTCATAAACCATAATCACTTGCGAGTGAACGCGAGTATAATGAATAAATCTATTTGGAGTTTGATAACTCTCGTTGGTTTGCCCCAGCCGGGTACCAATAAGCACTATATTTGAGAACTAAAAGGGTTAACCTTGGCAAGTTAATCCTTATTACGTTTCGTCATGGTTGGGTCTGCAGTACCCCATGACCTGGACATGTTAACGTGGGGTGTCATGAGCCTAGTGCAATAATACTATTTCCCCATGATAATCGTAAATGCATTGCAAATATCACAAACATTACATTTTCCTTGATAGGTGTAACAACTGAACCCAGTGGAACAGGTATTTACCCACTACTTACTAAAACCTATGAATTCACTCAACCTTTGTGTTGACCCCTTTAAGCGTATATCCTAGGTTATTGAGCAACTTATGGCATGGAGTGGCACTTGACAGGAAGGACTTTCAAACCTGTTATCATTCAAAATCTATGTTTCACATAGATTTTGGGACCTCATTTTGTAAAACTCTGATATTTTAAATGAATGGTAACATTATTTTACAAAACGTCTCTTTTGAGTCGTTTTCTATTACTGTGACTGTGTTTCCCTGAAGTAATACCCCAGATCTAGCATCCGCTGCTATCTGTGAAAATGGGGGTGTTATAGTACCCAACTATGGTCGGACGAATTAAGCGAATGGATATAAATATTTTAGTTATCTTTGATTTTTGTTCATAAATAATATTTAACAAAAATGCAATTTTTACCAAAGCTTTAACTTTGAACTATAATTTATAGTTTTATACTATACATAAAGGGGTAGGTGACTTTTCTTGAAACTTGAAACTTGAAAAACTTAAAAATGCACAAAATCCACCAATAAATTAATAGTTTAAATATTATTTAATCATTTAATCCTCAAATTATCAAACTTTTATCATTTTCCGTTTATAACATGTAGACTTTTTTTCTTGCATTTACTACAAATTAAACCCGTAAGTGTTACATTAAGGATCACACCAAAACGACAAGTTCACATGTATAATTCTTTGACGCTATACACTGTTGCTTTGCATCGGTATTGGTCTAGTATCAATAAATAAGCTTACAATATGGAATTTTCATTTATATTTAGGTCATAAATGTATACATGATTTATGTGGTTCGGGAGGTCGAGGTTGATCAAAGATGATGAATCTATTCATGGTTTTAGAGAGAGAAAGTAGAGAGAAGGTGAGGTGAAACAAAGATGATATTATTAAGAATAAAATGGTTACACACCCACACCCCTCAAGTGAAGTCTTGAGAGGTTTATATAGGCTAAACATAACATAACTATTACACGTTTACAACTATAGTCTAGCTAGCTACGTTTCTAGTCCATTTCACGTGTACGACGCCAGATTCACAAAATAGCAAAGCTAACAATCTCCCTACAAGATGGCATCACACGTGAATGGTTACAATGATCCGTACAAGTAAAATAAAACAATCAAAGTAAGCGCAACAATGCTGAGGAAGACTTCATAGCTCTTTGTCTTCATAAATATCCCCAGCAATCTTTCTTTACTTGCAGATGAATCACGTACTAATCTAATTGGGTTATTACTCCCTCCCAATTAGTAAGCCCATTTCTTTTACATGCTCCCTCCCAAATTGACAACCCGTTTGATATAACTTTTATGCTTGTAGACGAAGTTTCTCTGAATTCTGCCCAAATTGTCTTCACTCTCTTATCTTGTCATGCACAATAGAAAATGGATCATAGACTGATAAATTGTAACTTCTTCACAGGTTTGTTTGGGGAGCATCATATCGACATCTTCAACTCACTTAGAATGCTTTCAGTTCTTCAATAAAAGCCTCAATGTACACATTTCTGCCTTCAGTATGATGACGATCTTTCGGAATCATCATAAATATGTGTACATATACATATCAACTGGAAGCAACATACAAATCAATACCTCATGAGTTGATGTCGATAACTATTCTCTCTACAATTCTCCTTAGATCAACCTCTTATCAAACCTCTTTTCACTTCCACTGGCTAATGGTAAATGACCACATACGGAGACAACCCGATATGACAAACTTGAGAATGAAGTAAAATTCCCCAGACTTGTGACTTACGCTTGTACTATCCTTGATTAAGAACCTGTACTGAGCACAAATCTCCTCTTAGTGCTATATACCCAAACCAATATAGGTAGTGCATGAAATATTCGCCTCTTGAACAATCCATAACTTTTATGACACTGAGCACTACAATGTAACTCCTTAAAGTAATAGCTATTGTGAGCATTAAAAACCAACTTATGCGTTTATAGATCTCACACATAGCTAGATGTCCAAGTCTTAATCACTATTCAATAAATGCTCAAACAAGGATTTCAAAAGTCTTGCATCCAACCAACCCCTAGACCTTGAGATACTAAGTACATGCACCCGTGAAACGTCACTTCAAGCTCAAATACGTAATAAAAAAAATAATCTACGTAGTCACATTTCGATAAGGTTCAAAAATTTAGCCATGGAACATGTATCCCCATGAAAATTTATAAATACCAAAATACCATTCATTCGCCAAATAAAATACCAAAGTGTACACAATATATTAATAAAATTATTGTAGCCTGATTGGTGTGAAAGTGTCAGATAATATCAACCAAGTAATGGTCAATAAGTCAAACAGCCTAAACCAATACTCCGGTGAGTTTAGTGTTTCCCCGGATCGTTAGATCCCAACGAGATGTGAAATCTGAAATAAAACGACTGCTAAATCATGTGAATTGAACAGGAAAAGGGTTTAAGTGATTTGTACTACTGAAATATAAGAGTGAATAGCTTTAATAAGCTATATCAACTAATACGTGAAATCAGATAAGTACAAGTGAAAAAGGGACTGAAAACGTAAACGTTTACTAATTAAACGTAAACAAAAACAACTTTAACTTATAGTAGGATTTTACAAGCCTTAAGGGCTTAAATGCAAATTAAATAAATTTAAAATATTTATTTTTTTAATTAAAAACTACTTAATTAATTATTTTTATTTAATAACTATTTATTAATTATTTAATATTTAACTAATAATTAGGAAAATGATAAATAAGTCTAGAAAATTAAAATTAAAATTTCTAAAAATCTAAAATATTATAAAACTTATTTTAAAATTAAAATTATATTTTTCACACTATTTATCTATTTATTTTTAATTAATTATTATTTAACTAATTATATTGATTAACTTATTTATAATTACTAAAATGACTTAGATAATTATGAAAAATTTTATATATCTAATTAACCATCATAGGAATCCTAAAAAATTATAAAAACTTTATATTATGTATTTTTAATCTAATTCACTAATTATTATTCTATTTATTAATTAATATCTAATTAAAATAATTAAATTATGAAAACTAGTAAATGAACAGTATAAATCACAAGAAAATTTCTAAAATTATTTTATGACTTATAGAAGCTAGGAAAAATATAAAATATAGGTGTTACCTTATAAAAATTAATTAATTATTTAATTCTTATTTATTATTTAATTATTAAATAAACTAATATTAATTCTAAATAACACTAGATGACAAAAGAAAAATCTGGAAAAATTTATAAAATTACTTTAATATATAAAAGATTTAATAAAAATATAAAATAGTAGAAGTGCTTATAAATAAGCTAAAAAGAAAATTAAATAGATAATTTCTATTAAATAGAAGCTATCACTATAATTAAGTTTGGTTTTTTCTTGTTTTTCTTTTACAAAACTAATTAAATACTTAAAATAAGAAACTTTAATAAAGGAATATAATTTATAAACACAGAATAAGCACTAAAAGTGCTTATTACTCAAAACAGTTGACTTTAGTTGACCAGTTGAGAGATTAAGCTCACAAGAGCTTATGTGGGGTCCACAAGGTATCTTTTGGTTTCTCTGACTTATATGAACTATATTAAGCAAGATTATGTCAAATAAGCAGGTTCAAATAAGCTTTAACCAACAAATAAGCACTTGCTTATTTCAATTCTGAGACAGAATTGGGACAAGGTTCCAAGCTACTTTAAGGTGGGGTCCACTGGTCTAAAGGTCAAACAAAAGGCCAAGGGTTCAAGTCTGGTAGGAGGGGGTTGTAAGAACCTATTTATGGGGTGTGGGACCCACTGAGTCAACCACAATGGACCACCAAAGGTGGTGGTTGAGCCAAGGTCTGCTGAGACAGGGCAATCACCTTGCCCTGCAGCTCAGTTCAAGGGGCATTTTTGTCCAATAAACAAAATCACAAAAATATGCAAACTATGAAATTAACAAGTTCAGCTGGTAGGGTTTACTCACAACAATTTTCAGATCCCAAATCACAACACAAAATTCATGAAAATTATTGCCATTTTGATGAAAATCTGAACATGCAACTTTTGACTTTTACTATTTTTAAGCACAGTTGACTTTTATGAGTTTTGATTGGTCCTAGCTGATTTTAGATGTTGTAATAAGGTGTAATAAGATTAAAATAAGTTAACCTAACCACTTATATAGCTAATATGAAGATTTGGACTTGTAAATCCTTAACAGCTAAGCTGTATAAAGATTCAAGGTGAGATTTGATTTTTTTACTTATGAACACTAGTTGTTAAGATAGAAATAAACTATTAGGACCTATTGTAACATGTTTAAACAACAAGTAATCACTGAAACCCACTAAAAAACTACAAACTACTCTGTGCCAAACACACCTTATAGTGAACTGTTATGAAGGATTTCAAGGTAATAGGATGAATTTACCCATGACACTGCTTCCAGAGCTTGTAACATGTATATTGAAGTTATAAAAGCACATAAAACCAGTAATGAAAGTATGAAACAGATAGATCACAAGTTTGCTATATTGACTGAGAATTAGATAAACTAAGCAATCTAGTATTTAAATTAACAAGTAGGATATTTTAGGTAGTAATTTGACTAAATAACATTAACTAATCAATAAAACAACAGTAATAAGTATAAACAAGTAGATATACAGTAGTAAGCTAAAAGAGATTTGAGCTTACAAATGGTAATGCAACTGAGAACAAGTGAACCAGGAACAAGTAACGCACCTAATAGGTCTCCACAGACCCACTAAACCATATTTGATCCAAAATTGCTCAGCTTGCACCTTCTTGCTTCATCTTCTTGATTTTTTTTTATTTTTCTCTTATTTAATTCTATATTTTTTTTTATTTTTGTTTTTAGACTTAAACTGATTTTAAATAGTTTCTACTAGCTTATAGAAGCTATAAGGGAACCTATATGAGCTAATCAGTCCATCATAACAACCATAAACCAATTTAATTCAAATTGAGATTTTTGAATTTGAAATAAGCATAAACTGAATTCAAGTACATAAACTGGAATTGATGATTGAAAAAGGTTTGAAATACACTTAGAATGCTGGAAATATACTTTTAAAGCTTAAAGATACACTGGAAAATGAAAAGCTTAGCTAATCGACATTAATTAATAAAAACTAAACTAGGTAGTCTTCTCTATTGCTTCTCTTCCCTTCTTTATAGATATCTTTGACTTCCAGGCTGGTTCTGAGCAAATCCCACTTGAGCTTTGATCTTTTCCATGACTTTTTGGCCTTCAAGATATTTTGGCGGGAAAAACGGGGTTTGTCAGTTGAGGTAACTTGGAGCAATTTGAGACTAATTAAAGCTATTTGGGGTTTAGTGGTGACTAAGGGGGGACAAGGGGTGTGAGTTTTCAGAGTTGGTAGTGAGGTGGTGGACAAGTGGTATCAAAACCACCATGGTTTTGGCTGTGTGAGGTGGGAGAGGGAAAGGTGAACAGGGATGGTGGGTTTGATCGGGGGTTTGACCGGTTAATAATATTAAGGGGTGTGGATTGGGCTTATTTTGGGCTAAAGAAAAAGGAAAGGGGGGTTGGGCTAGGTTAGTGTTTGGATTGGGTTGGTTTTTTGGGGTTTATAATAAAACCAAGGGTCCGGTTTGTTTTATTGTTACAAGGACCAATTGTGTAATTTGAGCAAAGATTGAGGACTGATTTTGCAATTTTCCCAAACTACTTATAAGGACCAATTTTGCCTTTTATAAATATTCCAAGGACCAAAGATGTAATATTTTTATTTTTAAAAACCCAGGGACCTTTTCTGTCAATTCCACAAACTCTAGGGACCAAAATTGTAATTTTCCGAAATTGAATGGTTTAACTTGTAATTTCTCAAAAGTTATCATAAGGACCAATTTTTGTCAAATTAGAATAGTGCAAGGCTTATTTTTCTTATTTTTGTATTTACAAAACCTTAGGGACTATTTTTGACAATTTTCAAATTTGAGGGACCAAAGTTGCCATTTTGCAATTTTTAAACTTTAAAGGACTTTTCTTGACAACTTATGAATCCCTAAGGACCTTTGATGATATTTTTCATGTTTTGATATTCCAGGGACTAGTTTTGCCAATTTTTCAAAGTTCAGGGACTGAAACTGTAAATTATGTGAAATATTTTGTTTTTCATCAGTTTTCAATCCTTTTGCATAAAAACACAATCCAGGGATAATTTTATGTATTTCAAGACATTCCTGTGTGTTTTCATATGTTTTTGCAGTTTAAATGTAATAGAAATGATGAGTATTTTCACACTCATCATAGCCCAACACTTAAGTATTGTCTGATCCAACAAACACAACCTAATGTGTGATAAATCATATCAGCCCATTAAATACTTTTTCGGATCCAGCCCAATTGTAACAAAATGATAACCCGGAATATTAAACACACGGTTATAATATCCTATTAACCTAAATCAACAACACACTTGAGATTATAACGCGTACCATCACTCTCTTTTTCTCACCTAAACACGCAAATCCAGATCTAAACTCATCTCCTTGTTGTTCATGATCATCTCATCTCATCATCTAATACAGTCACCTCTTCATTCTTTCACAATCAAAACTGAACAAACTATCATCACTGCATACAAACAAAACACACAAACACCCTTCTTTCTTGCTGGATCTGTCACGGCGTAGCTTCAAGAGAAACGACTTCAAGATCATTCATATGGTCTCGGGTAGGTTTATGTTACGTTGTAGTTTTCGATTGTGTTTGTCTTTCAACGAGCCAAGGAGAGGAAAATAACATAATTGTTATCATTTTTCTCCTTTTTTTTGTTTCGAATATTAAATGAAGAGGTTTCCCTTCAAATAGTGATCGATGATGATTATATTTCTTTCGTATGAATGACCTTCAATGGTTGGATATCAATTGTGAATACCACGAAGCAAAATGAGCTGATATCTTTAGATGTTATCATTTATGTTTGAGTCTAGGTTGAGATCTGTGGAGATGGGATATGATAGTGTTGGATTTGGATTTAGTTTGGTTTCGATGTTGGTCTTGGCTGTGGTAACGTATGTATAAAAGTCTTAGGTTTACTTTTTCCTTTTAAGCTTTGGACTAATGATGTTTAAGGCTGAAGTCCAATGAGTCTTTGGTATTTTGATTTTAGTCAAAGGTCTTGGCCAACGCATCTCTTTTCTAAAAAATCTTGGCCTATTCGAAAAAATCTGAGTCTATTCAAAATTTGCCTATTTGAAATTTGGCCTATTCGAAAGATATGGCTATTTGAAAAATCCTCTATTTGAAAAATGACTATTCGAAATTTCGAGGGATTTTCTATTCGAAAATTTCTTTACAAGAAATTCCGACCATGTTTCCAGCAACTTTTCTGACCAACTTTTCCGACCATCTTTTTGACCACTTTTCTGACCTTAATACAGACATATATTCTGACCATGTTCATGTCTACAAACTTCACGAGTTGGTACAAAGAAGTCACAATAGATAATATACCAGCTAACATGAATCCTTTATTTAGACATAAAGGACACAAAGAAAACACAGATTTATGAAACTATAAATGAAAGTTTAGGACTTTTTGACCATTTGATACATATAACTTGTATAAATACTGTTTACCTAAAAAATAGGAGAATTTTCACACTCATCAATCCCCCACACTAAACTATTGCTAGTCCCTAGCAATCTATTTGAGAAAAAATTAATGGATTTTTACTCTTTACCAAAAGCCATCACTTCTGGAGTAGCCAGGTGTAAGAACTGTGGCACACCTGATAACCGTGTGATTTTTAGCAAACCACCAGCTGTCAACGGATTTGATTTGTCTTTACCAGAAGCCGTTTGCTTCTGGACTAGCCAACTCTTGATGAAATAGTCAACATCTTGGTGAGCTGATTACCAATTATGGATTTTCTACGGCCTTTACCACAAGCCATAATCTTGCAGGCTAGCCAACTCATTAGCTTTTGAGGATAACGGGGAGTTGAGGAACCATACAATTTTTGGCAAATTGCAAGCCATCAACGGTTTTGAGATGTCTTTACCAAGAGCCGTTTGCTCCTGGACTAGCCAATCCTGTTGTGGGTTAGACATGGAGGATTGATACCATTTATTACATTTCTAAGTGTGAAAAAACTTTAAATTTTGATCAAATGAGGGTGCTTGATGGAACATGTGTTTGAATTCGTGAGAATCCCCCCCCCCCCCCCCCCCCCCCCACACTTAGAAATGAATATTGCCCTCAATATTCAAAACACCGGGTGTTAAACCGATACTTAGAACGTAAGAAGGAAATATTAATAACCTTTATTTTAGGCTATTTACATACAAACTCACTTTTTTCTTTTGTTTTGAAACTTTTTTTTCTTTTTTTCTATTTTTTTTTTTTTTTTTTTTTCAAGATATATACATATATACAACATGTGGGGCATCTCCCCCACACTTGGGTGGTAGAAAAGAGAAAGAAATCAGAAATATGAGTGAAAACCCATATTGCTACGCTTTTGATTACCGAGTCACTAGCTTGACTCGACCTCGAATTGATTTGCCCATGAGGAAGCTTGTTTTTGATTCCCGAGTCACTAGCTTGACTCGACCCCGAATTTAATTGTCCTTGGGGAAAGTTTGGAGATCCGGGACAACCATGTTTGGGATGTCCTCTCCAAAGTAGTGTTTCACACGATGGCCATTTACTTTAAAACATGGACCGTCATTTTGAGATAACTCAACGGTACCATATGGATAAACCTTAGTGATAGTAAATAGACCAGTCCAACGGGTTTTTAATTTACCCGAGAAGATCTTTAATCTAGAATTAAAGAGAAGTACTCGATCACCAACGTTAAAAACGCGGTTCTTTATTTTTGAGTCATGTATTCTCTTTGTTTTTTCTTTATAGATTAAAGAGTTCTCGTAAGCCTGATCACGTAGTTCATTTAATTCATTCATTTGAACTTTTCTGTGATCACCCGCAGTTTTGAGGTCAAAGTTGGCATGTTTCAAAGCCCAGTAGGCTTTGTGCTCAAGTTCCATCGGTAGATGACATGTCTTTCCGTACACAAGCTTGTAAGGTGTACACCCAATGGGTGTTTTATAAGCTGTACGAAAAGCCCATAGTGCGTCATCTAATTTATCCGACCAGGCAGCACGGTTTTCACCAACAGTCCTCTCAAGTATCCTTTTGATACCACGATTTGAAACCTCCACTTGCCCACTTGTTTGTGGGTGATACGCAGTAGAAAGACGGTGGGTTACACCATACTTTTGCATGACTTTATCAAATTTTTCATTGCAGAAATGCGTACCACGATCACTTATAATAGCACGTGGGGTTCCAAAATGGGCAAAAAGAGATTTCAGGAATTTCACTACAACTCGGGCATCATTCGTGTGTAAAGCTTTTGCTTCAACCCACTTTGATAAATAATCAACTGCCACAAGTATGTACTTGTTTCCTCTGGATGATGGAAATGGCCCCATAAAGTCAATGCCCCAGATATCAAATATTTCATATACTTGAATAGCATTTTGTGGCATCTCATTTCTTTGTGAAATGTTTCCATGACGCTGACAAGCGTCACAGGTTTTAATGAGATCCTGGGCATCTTTATAAATTGTGGGCCAGAAGAATCCGGAATCAAACACCTTTTTGGCGGTGTAATTAGGACTATGATGTCCCCCAGTGGGTCCAGCATGGCAAGCCTTAAGAATTTCAGTGGCTTCCTGTCCATATACACACCGTCGGATGACTTGATCCGCACAGATTTTGAATAAGTAGGGGTCATCCCAGAAGTAATGTTTAACATCCTTAAAGAATTTATTCTTCTGTTGGGTTGACATCCCTTTCACAACAAACTTACCCGCATGATAGTTTGCGAAGTCGGCAAACCATAGGGTAGTAGAATCTCCGCGAAAAGTAACCGCATTAAGTGTTTCGAGAGGAAATGTTTCATTTATTTCCTTTTTCTCATACACATTTTGATGAGGGTTTTCTAATCGGGACAAATGATCAGCAGCCAGGTTCTCAGCTCCTTTTTTATCACGAATAATGATATCAAATTCCTGGAGGAGGAGAACCCAACGGAGCAATCTCGGCTTTGCATCTTGTTTTGTAAATAGATATTTAAGAGCCGAATGATCCGTATACACTACGCTTTTAGTCAAGATTAAGTATGTCCAAAATTTCTCAAAGGCATACACCACAGCTAATAGTTCTTTTTCTGTAGTGGTGTAATGTGTTTGAGCTTCGTTCATAGTTTTGCTTGCGTAGTGGATAGGCTGAAAGTGTTTCGTTTTGCGTTGCCCCAAGACTGCACCGATAGCAAAATCACTTGCATCGCACATAAGCTCGAAGGGTAAATCCCAGTCGGGGGCAATAAGAATGGGTGCCTCAGTAAGCTTTTTCTTTAATGTTTCAAAAGCTTCGATGCACTCTGGTGAGAAGATAAAAGGAGTATCCTTTTCAAGGAGATGAGTCATAGGCCGTGAGATTTTAGAAAAATCTTGTATAAATCGACGATAGAAACCGGCATGACCCAAGAAACTCCTAATACCTTTGACGGTAGTAGGGTGAGGCAGTTTTGCAATGACATCAACCTTAGCTCTGTCAACCTCAATCCCATTCTTGGAAATCTTATGGCCGAGGACAATGCCCTCTTTGACCATAAAGTGACTCTTTTCCCAATTTAGACATAGATTGGTGCCTTTACACCTTTTCAACATTGTTTCTAAATTGGTGAGACATGTTTGGAATGAATCCCCAATGACCGAAAAGTCATCCATAAAGACCTCCATAGTTTTACCGATCATGTCGGTAAATATGGCCATCATGCACCTCTGGAACGTACCTGGAGCATTACATAAGCCAAAAGGCATACGTTTATAAGCAAAGGTTCCATAAGGGCATGTAAAGGTAGTCTTTTCTTGATCCGATGGATCAATGGGGATTTGAAAGTATCCTGAGAAACCATCAAGGAAACAATAGTATTCGTTTCCTACTAATCTCTCAAGCATCTGGTCCATAAAGGGCAGCGGAAAGTGGTCTTTGCGGGTGGCGTCATTTAACTTACGATAGTCAATGCAAACACGCCATCCGGTAACCAGCCGAGTTGGAATCAACTCATTTTCCTCATTAGTGACAACAGTAATGCCACCCTTTTTTGGGACGCAATGAATGGGACTAACCCATGGACTGTTAGAGATAGGGTAAATCAATCCTGCATCAAGAAGTTTAAGAACCTCTTGTTTAATCACATCATGGATTTTTGGATTCACCCTTCTTTGATGTTGCACTGCAGGCTTGAAGTCATCCTCCATCAAGATTTTGTGTGTACAAAAATTTGGGTTAATACCCTTAATATCGGAGAGTTTCCAAGCAATTGCTTGCTTGTTTGACTTCAAGACCTTTATGAGAGCACTCTTCTCCTCAACACTTAAACCTTTAGCAATAATGACGGGTAATTTATCATCACCCTCCAAGAATGCGTATTCAAGATGAGGAGGTAAGTCCTTGAGTTCGACCTCAGGAAAATCATCAGTTTCCTCAACATATTTGATTTCCTGATTATGAAGTTGTACGGGAGGGAGTGGAGGATAATTGTCTTGGTTTAGCAATCTCTCAAGGAGAAGAATATCTCCCTCCAGATCAATCTCAGTGTTATCAATTCCCGATGGAACTGAATCACTTTTGAGAAAAGCCTCGACCTCTTCCAAAAGAAAATCACTTCCCTCAAACGGAGTGAGAGAAGGGGAAGAGTCGGAAATGATAGGTTCAGATGATGGAGTGGCATCCCCACTCACAGAATTATGAGAATAACCAAGAAACTCTTGAGAGTACTCCTCCGAAGCAATGTCTATGATATCTATTTGATTAACTGCTTCAGAATCATAATTGGAGGAGTACCTCGAGGTTTGATCGAGGTTAAAGGTAACGGCTTCATTACCCACACGCAGAGTGATTTCTTGCTCAAATACATCGATAAGAGCACGGCCCGTTCTAAGGAAACCCCTCCCAACAATGAGAGGGACCCTTTGATCGGCATCGAAATCAACCACTACAAAGTCAGCGGGGAGATGAAATTCTCCTACCTTCACAAACACGTCCTCGGCAATGCTGAGAGGACGAGATATCGATCGGTCTGCAAGCTCTAAAGTCATGCAGGTAGGAGTAAGATCAGGAAGAGAAAGTTTCTTCCAAACTGAATATGGCATTAGGTTGATACTTGCACCAAGATCAGCCAAGGCATAGCAATCAACCATTCCCGGAAATACACATGGTATTAGAAATTTTCCAGGATCTCCCAGCTTCTCGGGAAGCTTCTTTAAAAGAACTGCTGAGCAGTTCTCATTCAAGGGAGTCTTTGCCATTTCAAACAGTTTCTCCTTGTTGCTTGACAAGTGTTTGATTGTCGATGCAAATTTGGGCATCAGAATAATAGCATCCGCAAAGCTAATGTCAAAATGCAAATCTTGGAAGATTTGAAAGAATTTATCCATCTGGTGACTAGCTTTTTCACGGAGCTTTTGTTCACTCAAGCGTGAGGGGTAAGGAATAGAGGTGGTAGAAGGTCTGGACTGAGGTGTTTCAACTGGAATATCATTTGGTTCAAAAACAACTCTAGGTTTTGGTTTGGGTTTCGGGACAACATGAGGTGGGACGTCTTGGGTACCTCCCTTATGAGTAGGAAGTACTTCATCCTTATTTACCTCGACGTTATTTTCCACTACCTTGGGAGAAGAAGTAGAAGGGGTAGTGGGAACAGTAGGTCCATCATATGAAACTCCGCTCCTGGTCGTGATCGCCTTTGCATCGCCCCTCGGGTTTGCGATCGTGTTGCTCGGAAGTTTTCCAGAGCCCGAGGGTTGTTCATTTAAAGATTTCTTGATTTCAGAAATCTGGCTGACCAACAACCTGTTTGTCTCTTCTTGAGTTTTCATGAACTGCTTTAACAACTCATCAGATGATGGTTGTGGAGCTGGGAGAATGGCTTGTGTTTGGTTAGGGAAATTTTGGACACGGTTATTTTGATTATAACCTTGTTGTGGCTGAAAATTCCCTTGATTTGGATTACCATTTCCCTGAAAATGATTTCCGGGATTGAAATTGTTTCTGTTAAAGTTTCCTTGATTGTGGAAACCTTGATTCTGTCCAGGATGGAAAGTCCCTTGGTTTTGATAACCTTGGTTCATTCGTGGTTGGTTCTGGTTTCTGTTTTGCAAATTTGGGTTTTGATTAAACCCGGGTGGTCCCATATGTGTGTTAGCACGGTAACTTGGTTCAATTTGAGGACGGTATTGATTACCTCCCTGATTTGTAGTACCGGCTAGGGCATTGGCTTCAAAAGGACTACCATCAGTGGCAGTAGAATTGTAGTAAGCATGTGGGCCACCACAAGTGACACAAACTTCCACTTTTTTAACTTCAGCATGTGAAGGGTTTTGGGTGAAAGTGACTTTTTTCTGGTTTGAGATAACCAAAGCTTGAATGGCGTCCGTGAGTTTGTCTATCTTAGCATCGGTGCTAGAAGTACTCACGGGCGATGAAGTAGAAGGACCAGCACTCACTTGGGAGTTATATGGCTTTGTGCGTGTAGTGTGGACTTTGGACTTATTTTCAATGATTTCTAAAGCTTCTTTTGTGGTTTTGCTCAAAAAATTACCTCCCGCGGAGGCATTGAGAGAATCTTGGTCAGATTGACTCACACCATTATAAAACGTGTCAATTTGCATTAATTCAGTGAAACCATGATGAGGACATCGACGAAGCAATTCTTTGAAACGATCCCATGCGTCACCAAACGATTCATCAAACCTTTGAGTAAATTTGATGATTTCATTTTTAAGACTTGTCGTTCTGGACGGGGGAAAAAATTCGTTTACAAATTTGGTAACTAAATCTTCCCATGAGTTTATTGAACGAGGAGGTTGTTTTTCCAGCCAAATCCGGGCTGCTCCCTCAAGAGAAAATGGGAAAAGAAGAAGTTTGACTGCTTCGGAAGGGACGTTCTTGTATTTGATGGTTGAAGTAATTTTATTAAACCATCGAATATGAGCATGGGGATCATCCCTCTCAAAACCATAAAATTGGCTTGAAGTTACTAGATTTAGTAACCCGGTTTTGAGCTCAAAGTATTCAGCCACGATGGCTGGGGACAACAATAGCGTCTCCGTAACCCTCAATGGGTGCTTGGAGAAGCTCATTCATCGGACGGTCTTCCGCCATGATAACTTTCTTAGGTGAAACAGCACGTTCCTCAGATACGGCTGTTGGGGCAGAACGTCTACGGCGTCTTCGAGGAATTCTGACAAGCTCACGTAAAGGGCTTGTTGACCTAGAAGAACGAGTGTGCATGCACTAGAGACGACTCTAAGAATCCTTAGAGTGACGGGAAATTACAAATAGAAAATAAAATATGAACAAAAAGATGATATATAACAAAGTGTGAAAATTCAAACTCACAGATATTTCAAAAAGTCGTAATACGCAGCACACTTCCCCGGCAGCGGCGCCAAATTTTGATTGGTGTGAAAGTGTCAGATAATATCAACCAAGTAATGGTCAATAAGTCAAACAGCCTAAACCAATACTCCGGTGAGTTTAGTGTTTCCCCGGATCGTTAGATCCCAACGAGATGTGAAATCTGAAATAAAACGACTGCTAGATCAGGTGAATCGAACAGGAAAAGGGTTTAAGTGATTTGTACTACTGAAATATAAGAGTGAATAGCTTTAATAAGCTATATCAACTAATACGTGAAATCAGATAAGTACAAGTGAAAAAGGGACTGAAAACGTAAACGTTTACTAATTAAACGTAAACAAAAACAACTTTAACTTATAGTAGGATTTTACAAGCCTTAAGGGCTTAAATGCAAATTAAATAAATTTAAAATATTTATTTTTTTAATTAAAAACTACTTAATTAATTATTTTTATTTAATAACTATTTATTAATTATTTAATATTTAACTAATAATTAGGAAAATGATAAATAAGTCTAGAAAATTAAAATTAAAATTTCTAAAAATCTAAAATATTATAAAACTTATTTTAAAATTAAAATTATATTTTTCACACTATTTATCTATTTATTTTTAATTAATTATTATTTAACTAATTATATTGATTAACTTATTTATAATTACTAAAATGACTTAGATAATTATGAAAAATTTTATATATCTAATTAACCATCATAGGAATCCTAAAAAATTATAAAAACTTTATATTATGTATTTTTAATCTAATTCACTAATTATTATTCTATTTATTAATTAATATCTAATTAAAATAATTAAATTATGAAAACTAGTAAATGAACAGTATAAATCACAAGAAAATTTCTAAAATTATTTTATGACTTATAGAAGCTAGGAAAAATATAAAATATAGGTGTTACCTTATAAAAATTAATTAATTATTTAATTCTTATTTATTATTTAATTATTAAATAAACTAATATTAATTCTAAATAACACTAGATGACAAAAGAAAAATCTGGAAAAATTTATAAAATTACTTTAATATATAAAAGATTTAATAAAAATATAAAATAGTAGAAGTGCTTATAAATAAGCTAAAAAGAAAATTAAATAGATAATTTCTATTAAATAGAAGCTATCACTATAATTAAGTTTGGTTTTTTCTTGTTTTTCTTTTACAAAACTAATTAAATACTTAAAATAAGAAACTTTAATAAAGGAATATAATTTATAAACACAGAATAAGCACTAAAAGTGCTTATTACTCAAAACAGTTGACTTTAGTTGACCAGTTGAGAGATTAAGCTCACAAGAGCTTATGTGGGGTCCACAAGGTATCTTTTGGTTTCTCTGACTTATATGAACTATATTAAGCAAGATTATGTCAAATAAGCAGGTTCAAATAAGCTTTAACCAACAAATAAGCACTTGCTTATTTCAATTCTGAGACAGAATTGGGACAAGGTTCCAAGCTACTTTAAGGTGGGGTCCACTGGTCTAAAGGTCAAACAAAAGGCCAAGGGTTCAAGTCTGGTAGGAGGGGGTTGTAAGAACCTATTTATGGGGTGTGGGACCCACTGAGTCAACCACAATGGACCACCAAAGGTGGTGGTTGAGCCAAGGTCTGCTGAGACAGGGCAATCACCTTGCCCTGCAGCTCAGTTCAAGGGGCATTTTTGTCCAATAAACAAAATCACAAAAATATGCAAACTATGAAATTAACAAGTTCAGCTGGTAGGGTTTACTCACAACAATTTTCAGATCCCAAATCACAACACAAAATTCATGAAAATTATTGCCATTTTGATGAAAATCTGAACATGCAACTTTTGACTTTTACTATTTTTAAGCACAGTTGACTTTTATGAGTTTTGATTGGTCCTAGCTGATTTTAGATGTTGTAATAAGGTGTAATAAGATTAAAATAAGTTAACCTAACCACTTATATAGCTAATATGAAGATTTGGACTTGTAAATCCTTAACAGCTAAGCTGTATAAAGATTCAAGGTGAGATTTGATTTTTTTACTTATGAACACTAGTTGTTAAGATAGAAATAAACTATTAGGACCTATTGTAACATGTTTAAACAACAAGTAATCACTGAAACCCACTAAAAAACTACAAACTACTCTGTGCCAAACACACCTTATAGTGAACTGTTATGAAGGATTTCAAGGTAATAGGATGAATTTACCCATGACACTGCTTCCAGAGCTTGTAACATGTATATTGAAGTTATAAAAGCACATAAAACCAGTAATGAAAGTATGAAACAGATAGATCACAAGTTTGCTATATTGACTGAGAATTAGATAAACTAAGCAATCTAGTATTTAAATTAACAAGTAGGATATTTTAGGTAGTAATTTGACTAAATAACATTAACTAATCAATAAAACAACAGTAATAAGTATAAACAAGTAGATATACAGTAGTAAGCTAAAAGAGATTTGAGCTTACAAATGGTAATGCAACTGAGAACAAGTGAACCAGGAACAAGTAACGCACCTAATAGGTCTCCACAGACCCACTAAACCATATTTGATCCAAAATTGCTCAGCTTGCACCTTCTTGCTTCATCTTCTTGATTTTTTTTATTTTTCTCTTATTTAATTCTATATTTTTTTTTTATTTTTGTTTTTAGACTTAAACTGATTTTAAATAGTTTCTACTAGCTTATAGAAGCTATAAGGGAACCTATATGAGCTAATCAGTCCATCATAACAACCATAAACCAATTTAATTCAAATTGAGATTTTTGAATTTGAAATAAGCATAAACTGAATTCAAGTACATAAACTGGAATTGATGATTGAAAAAGGTTTGAAATACACTTAGAATGCTGGAAATATACTTTTAAAGCTTAAAGATACACTGGAAAATGAAAAGCTTAGCTAATCGACATTAATTAATAAAAACTAAACTAGGTAGTCTTCTCTATTGCTTCTCTTCCCTTCTTTATAGATATCTTTGACTTCCAGGCTGGTTCTGAGCAAATCCCACTTGAGCTTTGATCTTTTCCATGACTTTTTGGCCTTCAAGATATTTTGGCGGGAAAAACGGGGTTTGTCAGTTGAGGTAACTTGGAGCAATTTGAGACTAATTAAAGCTATTTGGGGTTTAGTGGTGACTAAGGGGGGACAAGGGGTGTGAGTTTTCAGAGTTGGTAGTGAGGTGGTGGACAAGTGGTATCAAAACCACCATGGTTTTGGCTGTGTGAGGTGGGAGAGGGAAAGGTGAACAGGGATGGTGGGTTTGACCGGGGGTTTGACCGGTTAATAATATTAAGGGGTGTGGATTGGGCTTATTTTGGGCTAAAGAAAAAGGAAAGGGGGGTTGGGCTAGGTTATTGTTTGGATTGGGTTGGTTTTTTGGGGTTTATAATAAAACCAAGGGTCCGGTTTGTTTTATTGTTACAAGGACCAATTGTGTAATTTGAGCAAAGATTGAGGACTGATTTTGCAATTTTCCCAAACTACTTATAAGGACCAATTTTGCCTTTTATGAATATTCGAAGGACCAAAGATGTAATATTTTTATTTTTAAAAACCCAGGGACCTTTTCTGTCAATTCCACAAACTCTAGGGACCAAAATTGTAATTTTCTGAAATTGAAGGGTTTAACTTGTAATTTCTCAAAAGTTATCATAAGGACCAATTTTTGTCAAATTAGAATAGTGCAAGGCTTATTTTTCTTATTTTTGTATTTACAAAACCTTAGGGACTATTTTTGACAATTTTCAAACTTGAGGGACTAAAGTTGCCATTTTGCAATTTTTAAACTTTAAAGGACTTTTCTTGACAACTTATGAATCCCTAAGGACCTTTGATGATATTTTTCATGTTTTGATATTCCAGGGACTAGTTTTGCCAATTTTTTAAAGTTCAGGGACTGAAACTGTAAATTATGTGAAATGTTTTGTTTTTCATCAGTTTTCAATATTTTTGCATAAAAACACAATCCAGGGATAATTTTATGTATTTCAAGGCATTCCTGTGTGTTTTCATATGTTTTTGCAGTTTAAATGTAATAGAAATGATGAGTATTTTCACACTCATCATAGCCCAACACTTAAGTATTGCCTGATCCAACAAACACAACCTAATGTGTGATAAATCATATCAGCCCATTAAATACTTTTTCGGATCCAGCCCAATTGTAACAAATGATAACCCGGAATATTAAACACACGGTTATAATATCCTATTAACCTAAATCAACAACACACTTGAGATTATAACGCCTACCATCACTCTCTTTCTCTCACCTAAACACGCAAATCCAGATCTAAACTCATCTCCTTGTTGTTCATAATCATCTCATCTCATCATCTAATACAGTCACCTCTTCATTCTTTCACAATCAAAACTGAACAAACTATCATCACTGCATACAAACAAAACACACAAACACCCTTCTTTCTTGCTGGATCTGTCACGGCGTAGCTTCAAGAGAGACGACTTCAAGATCATTCATATGGTCTCGGGTAGGTTTATGTTACGGTGTAGTTTTCGATTGTGTTTGTCTTTCAACGAGCCAAGGAGAGGAAAATAACATAATTGTTATCATTTTTCTCCTTTTTTTTGTTTCGAATATTAAATGAAGAGGTTTCCCTTCAAATAGTGATCGATGATGATTATATTTCTTTCGTGTGAATGACCTTCAATGGTTGGATATCAATTGTGAATACCACGAAGCAAAATGAGATGATATCTTTAGATGTTATCATTTATGTTTGAGTCTAGGTTGAGATCTGTGGAGATGGGATATGATAGTGTTGGATTTGGATTTAGTTTGGTTTCGATGTTGGTCTTGGCTGTGGTAACGTATGTATAAAAGTCTTAGGTTTACTTTTTCCTTTTAAGCTTTGGACTAATGATGTTTAAGGCTGAAGTCCAATGAGTCTTTGGTATTTTGATTGTAGTCAAAGGTCTTGGCCAACGCATCTCTTTTCTAAAAAATCTTGGCCTATTCGAAAAAATCTGAGTCTATTCAAAATTTGCCTATTTGAAATTTGGCCTATTCGAAAGATATGGCTATTCGAAAAATCCTCTATTTGAAAAATGACTATTCGAAATTTCGAGGGATTTTCTATTCGAAAATTTCTTTACAAGAAATTCCGACCATGTTTCTAGCAACTTTTCTGACCAACTTTTCCGACCATCTTTTTGACCACTTTTCTGACCTTAATACAGACATACATTCTGACCATGTTCATGTCTACAAACTTCACGAGTTGGTACAAAGAAGTCACAATAGATAATATACCAGCTAACATGAATCCTTTATTTAGACATAAAGGACACAAAGAAAACACAGATTTATGAAACTATAAATGAAAGTTTAGGACTTTTTGACCATTTGATACATATAACTTGTATAAATACTGTTTACCTAAAAAATAGGAGAATTTTTTTTCAGACAGCAAAAAACTGGTAAAAACAGCTCAAATAAGCATAACAAGTATTATATTTAGTGGAGCACATTACACAAATCCTTATTTATTTTCTTTAATAAAAAGAATTGTCATGAGGGTCAAGAAAGATTTTGAGCATATATCGATTCATTATTTAAACTATGATTGATATCATTATCAAATTTAATTGACAAGTTTTTTAGTGTGGAGATGAAATTGGAGTCATTAGTTTTTTAGCTTCAAGATATAACAAAACATATCATTTTCAACCTATATTCTCAATCAAACGTTATTTTTAAGAAAATACTGATTTCCTTCTTAAGACGAAAAGAATATGTATCAGATCATAACTCACACATGTGTTGATGATGTCATATTGAGTCTTCTAGTCCAATAGTTATGTTCCAAATATGAAACTAATATGTTTAAAACACGCTTAAAATATACAACGAAGTAGGATTGACGACTTGGATGTTTCATCCGAAATATTCAAGCAGTTTACGTTTCAACGGAATTTGTAAATGTGTTATTTCTGAAAAACAAAACACAAGCAAACAAACAACATATATAGAGTTTGCTCATGAATGACTCAACACTCAAAATAACATGAATTTCTTATATCAAAAGATTGACAAAGGATAATTTATATCCTATGCATTTCATTCTCTTTGTAACATGAATGCTTATGTTACAAGAAGACACATTATACCTTGTTTAAAAATATAAGGTATTAGATTTTCAAAGTAACCTAATACAACGTGTTTCATTCCATAAACAAGTAAAATTCATTCATCATATCTACACTAAAATACTTGTTTTCCTAAAAGTAATCATCTTTGTTCTTTTAGATAATCATAATTGTTGAAAAATACAAAATGTCTTGTCTCAATGACACATCGTAAAACATTAACAAGATAAATTGAGGTAAGTAACCTTAATTAGACTTCTTTTCTCAAGATATACTAAGGAGTATTGATAAGAATTTATTTGATACACTTTTAGAGGGTCATTTGAGTCCTAAATCGTATTTTTATGGTCAAATATTACCTTAAATCGCTTATTTTGTCATTTTAGGTACTTGGAACATGAATTCTGGAAAATGGAGCATTTTGGAGCTTTTCGGGCGTTTTTATGCTCAAGAATGAAGAAAACAAGAAAAGTCAAGAAAGTCAGGATTTTACACATGACATCGTCAGGCTTTGGAGCTGACGTCGTCACCTTATGAGAAGAATGGTGGATTTTTAACATGAAACGCCCCAGAATAAAATGTCAAGTTTATACCTGACGGCGTCAGGTACAAAAGTTGCAAGGACGTTAGGTGTTAAGTTAAAGAGAGACGGCCCAGTAGAATTAACAAGTGACGACGTCAGAAGGTGTCTTGGGCAATACGAAACCCTAGAGCAGACGATCTGACAGCATCAGGAGCTATAACTTGACGCCGACAGCTTTGTATCTCTATATATAGCTTAGGTTTTTTCATTCACAAAAGAGGTGGAACTTGTGGAACTTTGTAGGTCCGACTTTTACAGCAATTTTAGGGTTTCTAACCCTATTTTCTTCCATATTTAATTGAAAGATAAGTTCACCTTTAATCATTCAATATGTCTATGTGTTGTTTGATTAATTATTTATCTTTTCTTTTCACTAACATGCTAGCTTAGATCTCTTAGTGTTTGCTTAGATCCAATGAAACCTAGTTATTGATTATTGGTTATTGGTTTGTTATTGATTGTTTGATTGATTGACTAACGTTAGACTTAAGAAAACTGGCTAATCTCCTATATGGTAACATGCTTGAATGTCTTAAGAAACGTAATCAGATGTGTACTATGGTTTTATTGATTGTATTTAATGCATGAGTTGTTGTTGATGATTCTATGGTAGGACACTAAACGTGTCATCATAAGAAGAAATAAATACTCATAGAGTTGGGGAAGGACGTACACGCCCCCACGACTAGTATTAAGGAATGCAATCCTTCAATCAAACAATTGTAACAAACCAATTTTAAACCATTAAAAGATAACTAGTGAGTTGTGAAATCTAAGTAAACACCATTGTCTCCTATAAGTAATCCACCGCCTTTATTTTCTTGTTATTTTATTTTATTTTGTTTATTAGTAGTTTTTGAGTTAGTTGACTAGTAACTAATTTCGCCCAATCTTCCAAATACCTGAGATTTTTACTGCCTTTATAAAATATAAAAATACAAAAAGAATCATCTCTCACATTTAGACCTAGTTGACATAGCTTTCAATCCTAACGACACTATTCCCCTAGAGAATGATCAATCCCCCGGTACTTGCCACTCACTATACTACACCGGTCAGGTATACTGCCTGGAGGATTGCAAGCTTCTCAAGATCCCTTGAAAAGTAATACTTTTGCAAGTCGCAATCCCCCATCAAAGTTTTTGGCACCACTGCCTAGGAATAGTTATTGCTTAGGTGGATTTTTATTTTAGTTAGGTCTACTCATGAGATTCCTTATTTTCTTTTTATTAGGTTTTCTTTAGTCTATCTTTTCCCCTCGATCCTTTGCCCAAAATCTTCCTTGGCCATTATGGTAAACGAAGATCCCAGTAGTCTTAGAATTACTAGGAGTCGTAGTTCCATTAAAAACCCTTGTCCAACCTTACGCAGAACCTGAAAGAGAAATACGTAGGTTAAGACAATCACTTCAAACATCCAAACCACTCGGGACTACCATCAACTTTAATGAAGCTCTTCCCGAAGAGGAATCCGATCAGCACCTTACACCCCCTAGTCCCCAATCTAATCAAAGTGAGGAGATTCCAGAGAATCCTACCCCTAAGTGCCTCAAGGATTATTCTAACCCTACCCCTCGTGGCTTTTCCAATGCTATCGTTTTTCCAAATGAACATACCAATGGGCTCTTACATGCTAACAATGTCTGGCTTATCCAAATAGTATGCAAGTTTCATGGATTGAAAACGGAAGACCCAATTCAACAAACCAAGGATTTATTATAATCGACACCATCCATGCGGATGGGGCTACTTAGAATACATCCCGGCTACGGTTCTTTCCATTTTCCCTTCAAGAAAAAGCAAAAGAATGGCATGACAGACTTCCTTCTGAATCCATCTTTACATGGGAGCAGCTTATCTCAAAATTCTATGATAAATCTTCCCACCCGGAAGAACTTCGGCAATTAAAGACAAAATCCTTCGCTTCTGCATTAGGCAAAACGAACATATTCATAAATCTTGAGTTGATTTAAGGATCTTATACGACAAGTCCCTCATCATGGCATCGAGCTTTGGCTCCTTGTCCAAATTTTCTATGAAAATGTTTCTCAGAATGACCAGAATGGAATTAACAACTCGGTAAAAGGAAGAATAGCCAAATTAAGCGCTGAGGAAGGGTGGAATCGAATCGAAGAATATGCTCAAGACCAAGACGATACTTAGGATGAACCCAACTCGGTCATGAGTGTATCCGAGATCATAAAAACCCCCTCCCACGAGAGCCGACTGAGAAAGTTGCAAGAAAAAGTGTCATATCTGAAGGGGTCGCGAAGACTATCAAACCCCTACTTAATCTGTGACCAATGTGGAGGCCCGCAAGAAGTGGAAGAATGCGGAAATGAACCAGCCACTGAGCATGTTTGTCTGTCAGGTCACGATATCTTCGATGACCCTTCTCTTCTAGTTTTCTATCAAACTGGCGAAGACACCTCTTGGGGTAACTATGTAAAAGAGAAGAAAGGGGAGGAAGGACCTGAATTCAAAGTCAGGAGTACTCTTGAAGAAGATCTCTAGCACTTCACGCATGAAAAGAGCTTGTTGCTAAATGGCCTTGATGAATTCATCACAGAGCAACAAAGAGAAATTATTGACACGTTTGCCGAACTTCATGTTGTCCTTGATTGCAAAAGTAAACCACTCCTCAATCAATAAGACCCCATGTTCGCCATCACGACTCGTGTTGGAACAACAACTAGGGACCCACCATACCCAATTCAGCACCCCATCGCCACTGAGCCCAACACTTCCCATGAATAAGAAGATAGGAACGAAGAAACCCCCGAGCATCCTCCTCACGTAATTCCCTCTCTTCCCACTCCACCCAAGAAACCGGCAAAAGTTCCGTATCCATCCCGCCTCAAGAATCAAAAGGTTGAGAATGATAATAAGAGATTCTTGTCATACTTGAAGGATTCTATTGTCACCATCACCCTCATTGATGCATGTTACCATATGCCTAAATATAGTACATACTTCAGGAGGCTTCTTTCCAACAGAAAGAAACTTGAGGGTCTGGTAACTTTGGGGGAAGAATGTTCTATGGTCACCCAATGAGGACTAGCAAAAAAAGTGGACGACCTAGGCAGTTTCACCTTACCATGCTCCATAGGATTCTTATCTGTAAAGAATGCGCTGGATGATTTAGGAGCAAGCATAAATCTTATGCCGTATTCCATGTTCCTCAAGCTAGGATATTTAGGGCTGAAGCCTACGTGCATGAACATTCAATTAGCTGATAGATCAGTCAAATACCCCTTGGGAATATGCGAGAACGTGTTAGTTAAGATCGGAAAGTTCAAATTCCCAGTTGATTTTGTGATCTTGGAGATGGAAAAGGATGACATAGTGCCTATCATCCTTGGCAGACCATTTCTAGCCACTGCTCGTGCTGTCATTGATGTTCATGATGGCAAATTAACATTGCGAGTAGGGATAGAAAGCCTGTAGACATCAAGGATACGATGGATTTTTCTCTTGTACCAGATAACCGACTATACTTCATTAGAGAGGTCGATGAATTCATTGATAAATGTATTGATGAACAAGTTGAAGCCGGTTGGTTGCGAGACGATAATATCCTACCAATCCACGAAGAGTAGGAAGAAACAGAGGTTATCAACGTGGTTTCTTGCTATCCTAGAAAAGAACCCATTGAACCACTCGAGCTCCGTAACCTAAAAACAAGCTCAAACCTTCCATTATCGAGCCACCCAAATTAGGACTAAAGGAGCTCCCAAATCACTTAGAATATGCTTTCCTTCAAGGAAAGGATCAAATCCCGGTAATCATAAACTCTTCCTTGGGTGATGGGCAGAAAGATAAACTCCTGGCTGTCTTAAAAAAATATAAAGGGGTTATCGCATGGAGTGTAGTTGCTATAAAGGGAATCGAGTCGAACTTTTGCATACACAAAATCCTCATGGAGGAGGATTATAAACTAACCGTACAACCTCAAAGGCGAGTAAATCCCAACATTAAAGAAGGGGTGAAGAAGGAAGTCATCAAACTCATGGACGCCAGTTTGATTTACCCAATTTCCAACAGTCCTTGGGTTAGTCCGGTACAGGTTGTACCAAAGAAAAGAGGAATGACCATTGTGAAAAATGATAAGGATGAATTAGTTCCCCAAAGGACAGTCACCGGCTGGCGTGTATGCATCGATTATAGGAAGTTGAATGATGCAACCCGAAAAGATCACTTCCCACTACCATTCATTGATCAAATGTTGGAGAGGTTAGCTGGGCACGAATACTACTAATTCTTAGACGGGTTCTCGGGGTATTTCCAAATCCCTATCGCCCCTGAGGACCAAGAAAAGACCACATTTACATGTCCATATGGAACATTCGCTTATAAGAGAATGCCCTTTGGACTATGTAATGCACCCGCCCCCTTTCAGCGATGTATGACAGCAATCTTTCATGAGTTAATGGAAGATAGCATAGGAGTCTTCATGGATGACTTCTCAGTCAATTGAGGTAAGTAACCTTAATTAGACTTCTTTTCTCAAGATACACTAAGGTGTATTGATAAGGATTTATTTGATACGCTTTTAGGGGGTCATTTAAGCCCTAAATCGTGTTTTTGTGGTCAAATATTACCTTAAATTGCTTCTTTTGTCATTTTAGGTGCTTGGGACGTGAATTCTGGAAAATGGAGCATTTTGGAGCTTTTCGGACGCTTATTGTTCAAGAATGAAGAAAACAGGAAAAGTCAAGAAAGTCAGGATTTTACACCTGACGGCGTCAGGCTTTGGAGTTGACGCCATCACCGTATGAGAAGAATGGTGGATTTTTAATATGACACGCCCCAGAAGAAAATGTCAAGTTTATACCTGACGGCGTCAGGTACAAAATTTGCAAGGACGTCAGGTGTTAAGTTAAAGAGAGACGGCCCAGAAGAATTAACAAGTGACGACATCAGAAGGTGTCATGGATGATACAAAACCATAGAACATGGCGATCTGACGGCATCAGGAGCTATAACCTGATGCTATCAGCTTTGTATCTTTATATATAGTTTAGGTTTTTTCATTCAAAAAAGAGGTGGAACTTGTGGAACTTTGTAGGTCCGACTTTTACAGCACTTTTAGGGTTTCAAACCCTATTTTATTTCATGTTTAATTGAAGGATAAGTTATCCTTTAATCATTTAATATGTCTATGTGTTGTTTGATTAATTGTTTATCTTTTCTTTTCACTAACATGCTAGCTTAGATCTCTTAGTGTTTGCTTAGATCCAATGAAACCTAGTTATTGATGATCAATTGTTGGTTTGTTATTGATTTTTTGATTGATTGACTAACGTTAGGCTTAAGAAAACTGGCTAATCTCCTATACGGTAACATGCTTGAATGTCTTAAGAAACATAATCGGATGTGTACTACGATTTTATTGATTGTATTTAATGCATGAGTAGTTGTTGATAATTCTATGGTAGGACACTAAACGTGTCATAATAAGAAGAAATAAATACTCATAGAGTTGGGGAAGGACGTACACGCCCCTACGACTAGTATTATGGAATGCAATCCTTCAATCAAACAATTGTAACAAACCAATAAACCAGTGAAAGATAACTAGGGAGTAGTGAAATCAAAGTAAACACCATTGTCTCCTATAAGTAATCCACCGCATTTATTTTCTTATTATTTTATTTTATTTTTTTATTAGTAGTTTTTGGGTTAGTTGACTAGCAACTAATTCGGCCCAATCTTCCAAATACTCGAGATTTTTACTGCTTTTATAAAATATAAAAATACAAAAAGAATCATCCCTTACCTTTAGACCTAGTTGACATAGCTTTCAATCCTAACGACGCTATTCCCCTAGAGAACGATCAATCCCCCGGTATGATTATAGTAATCATGCTTTATATGCATCTCTCTACATGACTTATGTGTTATTTGTGCACCCACACTATGTTGATTTAATATATAACAGACTAGGTATGCCTATCTTGATAACTTCTTAGATGTCATATAGTCTTACATGTTAATATCTTTGATTATTATGTGATGTCTGCTTAAATGACTTACATTTTCTTAATCACCATCTCGCTCTCTTCCAAATAATCCACTCTTTTGTCTAAGAAAGATTACTTCCACACAATCCCAACATTCCTATAAACACTCTTTACGAAATCCTTAAATCATTCCTTAATCATTATTGCCCAATTGTATAACACCCCCAAAATTTCATTACAACAGCGGAAGACTAATTTGGGTGTTACGTAGAGGATCACAATCATAATCATAGAAAACGACTCAAAAAGAGACGTTTTGAGGGTCATTTTATAGAATTCAAAATGCAAGGATGTTTCAATTGTTTAATACATCACAATGACATAGTGTTTGAAAATGACTGTTTAAATTTCTTATTACACCACAAACTCTAGGTCAAATGCCCACTCCATGCCTTCAAATGCTTGCTTCAATTACCTGAGATAAACATGCTAAAAAGTCAACAAAATTGTTGAGTGAATCGATAGTGTTTGTGTGTAAATATAATTTGAACACAAGATAAGTATTTCAGAATAAATCAGGTGTGGTGTGTGTTTTTGTATGCATATTGCCATAAGTCTCATGAACTCAAATCGTGTGGTATCATAAAATGATATAATTATAATATAGGGGCCCTTGGGGTAGGAGTTTGTCATTCTCCTAGTATACTCAAATAATGTGCATCTGGCTATCTATCCGGCTAACACAAAGGAAATCTCCCGGACTAGCACAAATGGGTTGTCAACCAAATAGATCTACTCACAGTATTCGCGTTCACTCGCAAGTGACTAAGGTTCATGATATAAGGGACTTTCATAAAAAGGGGCAACAGTGTGTCTTATGCAATAATCATTCGAGAAAAGCATACATAGAAATACTTGTATTCTAGGTGTAACATGTATCTCCCTACAAGTTTGTAAAACATGTAAAAAGTGGTACTATGAACTCACCTCAGTTGAGTGTGTGTGTAGGCAAATAAGTAATAACAAATGCAAGTTGTGAATGGCTCCAACACACAACCTGGATAATATGGGAAATCTCAGTACTTGGTGGTGTAGGTGGTTTGTGTTTGTGAATAATGCTTAAAGTTCAAAAATAATGTTATATATAGTATTATTCTGACCTTAAGTGTGTTGTGCTTAACCTATAGGGATGGTTCACAATATTATAACCTTTATAGTTGAGTGTTCTGGTTGTGTGGTAGCTTATCATACCTCAGTGTCTTTATTAAAGTTACTTAATAATCCTTCAAATTTCTAGAAATTTGCATTTCAGACTATAATAGTGAAATTTTACATTTTCAGTCCCTGTACTTTGTAAAAAATAACATTTTTGATACAAAATATCAAATGTGAACTTTTATTATCAATATTTTCCAAATAATTCATTTCTGGTCCTTATAGTTATCAAAATAACCATTTTTACCCAAGTTTGTAGAAATTAGAATTTTAGTCCTTTAACTTTGTAAAGTTTACATTTTTAGCTTATATGTTACAGAAATGACATTTTAACACCCTGGGTTTATAATTATTCCATTTCTGACTTTATTTTACCGAAATGACAATTTTGGTACCCTTTTGTAGATTTTACACTTTTAGTCCTTATACTTATACTTATACTTATATTTTACCGGGGTAAGTCCCCCTTACCCAAAAAAAAATCCTTATACTTACAAAAATTACACTTTTAGTCCTTGTGAAATAAATGTTTAGCTTTTTAGTATTTATATTATTCAAATAGTCAATAAATACCCTTAATATACTGAATATACTGTTTTAACACATAATTTCTAGGTTTGACAGTTTCAGTCCTTGTAATTTATATAATTTGCAAAACTAGTCCTTTTTGTATAACGTGTTCATTTTAAGTCCAAATACTTTCAAATTTACACTGTTGACACAAAATCATTTATATTATCAGTTTATAACATCAGATTATAGTTTTGGCAGTTTGAACCCATATATTTCATAGTTGACAATTTTAGTCCTTCAAGTTAATATATTTTGCATTTTTAGTCCAAACATATGTTTAGCTTATGTTTCCATTCCTTTTAGCTTATCATACTTACACAAGCTTAGGAAAGCTTGGGTGAGCTTATTTAACAGCTTATAAGAGCTTAAAGCTTATTTTGTGTTAAACGGGCCTTAAGTGAACTGAAGGCCTAATGATGTATGTGTGGGTCCAGTGAGCTCCAAACTGATTGGGCCTGTGTGTGGGCTTATATTGGACCATATTCAGGTGAGTGAGGTGGCTATTGATCTGTGGAACAGCCTATAGCTTATTTCAGTTTGGTAGGCTTTAAGCCCATTAAGTGTGTTGTTTGTGTTTGTGTCATGATGTGAGTAGCTCAAGCTTTGAGCTTGTGAGGGTGAGAAAATAAGCTTGTGAGAGTGTATAATAAGTGTAGCCTATTTATTTTGTGTATAAAGAATCATATTAAGCAATTAAAGTGGTATGGCATACGTATAAAAATAATAGTTTGTGAGCCATTTCTCGTGACCAAAACTGTGGTGTGTTGAGCGGATATAACTTAACAATTTTTATGCGTGTCCCATATAACTTTAGAAACGTGTGTTAAAGTGTGAATAAATGTTGAGTTAAGTGTAAATAAAGTATGTTGATGAGTGTGTAAATACTCATTATTTTTATCGTATCTGAACTGGCAAAACATCCAAAAACACCCAAATACGCATCAAAATACACAATTTATCCCAAAAGTGTGTTTTATATGTTTTAGATGCAAAATGTTTAAAAACAAATGAAAAACGCACTAAGTTTGCAAAATTGGCAGTTTCAGTCCCCCAACTTTCATAAAATGACAAAACTAGTCCCTGGATATTCAAAATATAAAAAATTATCACCAAAGGTCCTTCTGAAATCATAAGTTGTCATATTTAGTCCTTTGGTGAAAAATTGGAAAAGTTTTGGGAATTTACAATTTAGCCCCTGAAGTTACAGATTTTGGCTGATTCAGTCCCTGGTGGGATATTTTTGAAAGGAAAATCATTTTTTTTTGCCCATGGAAAATCAAAATGTATCACAAATAGTCCTTGGGTGAAATTTTCAGAAAATTGCAAGTTTAGTCCCCGAGGTTTGGAAATTTACAAATTTGGTCCCCGGGAAATTTTGAAAAATGAAAATGCAAAAAAAATGGTTTTTTGAAATATTGGTGATTTGCGTTTTGGTCCTTGGTATTACTTTTAGGGAATTTCATTTTCAGTCCCTTAGTTTTTGCAAAATCACAACTATGGTCCTTGTGATTTTGATATTACACCAAATGAACCCTTAACTATCCAAAACCAAACACCAAAGTTCACAGCCGGATCCAAACACAACCTTATTACCCCAATCCATACTCCATTAGCCCATCCCACCTTATCACACCCTCAGCCCACTTTGATCTCAGCCCACCCCCACTTTACAACTAATAAAAACGCACCCTTTTATAATCCAGTCAACACCTAGGTTTGACTCCACTCACCCTCCACCTCACCTCTCTATACCCTGCAATACCAGCAAACACAATCATCACCCTACCCCTTCACCCTCTGTCACACTCAAACTCAACCCCCCTCTTGCATCTCCAAACAACAACTAACCTCCAAAACTCACACCCTGGCATCAATAATTTGAGGAAACAGACAAAGATAAGTTTGGCGCCAAAATATTAAACGGCCAAGATTAACTCTTTTTCATCCTTTGGTCAAGAATTCAAGTGGGAAAGCTGAAGTGGGTATGGAAAACCCTAGAGGGTGAATATAAAAGGAGAAGGGAAGAAGCAGAGAGGAGCAGTTAGTTAATGGGTTGTAATCTTAGTTATTAGTGTAGTTTAAATTATGTAATTCCATTTTTAGTTGTAAAAGCAATTTCCTTTCTTATTAAAGTACTTGTATTCCTAAATTTTCAGTTAATTGAAATTATCTCAAGTTTATTTCAAATTCTAGTCTTGTTTGAATTTCTTAATTGTTCAAATTTCAGTTGAAGGTTGTTATCCTTAATTGTTAAAAGGTACTTATAAGGTTTTTAGACATTCTGAATCCAAAAGAAAACGTCAATTCAGAAAAAGGAAAGAAAAAGAAAATCACAAAAAAAAAATATATATATATATATATATATATATATATATATATATATATATATATATATATATATATATATATATATATATATATATATATATGAAAAAGAAAGGTTTGGCAGTAGCAGCTATGGTAGTGAAGACAGATGATTTGGTTTAGAGTTCCAAGGGGAACAATAGGTGGTTCTTTTGGATTCTCATTCTCAGTCAGAACTAGCTTTTGGATACCAAGTAAGCTTTTGTGACATGATTTCCTCATAAACTTTGTTAAGTAGTAATTATTAGTGTTCATTGCTAGTACTTGTTCATTTTAAACTTATTATGGCTTAGGATAATCTGGTTCATGAGATTTGTAGTTACCTTGATCTTCTGCCTTAAAATTCCATCAATACAGGTTCCTAAAGGGGTGTTTGGGTCAAACTTGATTGCTTAGGTCTTGTTGTTATTTTGGTATTATTGTAGCATTAGCATATTACATTAGGTAATTTTAGGTCAATTATAGGTCCACAACCTGCCTTAGTTCATACAAAAGTCAAAATCCCATATCACATCCCACAACAGTTACTGTTAAGGTTTTTTGGATTCCATGATCACTAGTTTTAGCTCAAAAGTTGTTGCGTTATCATATTTCACTCTTATTGCAGCTTCTTGTTACATGTTTAGTGGATTAGGATCTTTAGAATCTCATTTAGGTCAAATTTACATGTTCTATTAAAAAGTCAAACTTGTTTCCTTTGGCAGAATACCCAAACTGGCATGAATTATTGAGAATTTTGTGTGTAGATTCAGACCATGAAACTTTCACATATTCAAGTCCCTCAGCTAAACTTTGGATTCCACCATTGATTGCATTTTTGTGATTTTTTATGGGGGCCCCACAATTTGCCAAAGTGACCTGTAGGGCAAGCTCATGCCCTGCACCATGAAATTTGTCCAATCAGCCCAAGTTCAAACCCCTCCTCTGTGCTCATTAGTGAATCTTTGGAGCTGATCCTTGGTTCAATGTTAAGCCTCCCAACTCAGTTTGTTAAATTCACCCTCACTTTAGACCCTTGGTCATCCAGGTGGGCCCCACAAGGCCTGAAAGATGCCTGATTGGACCTGTTTGGCTCAGTGGCCTGGAATGCTTATTTGAGCTCAAAAGCTCTTATTCAGAGCTTTTTCCTTTTCTTTGGTTTAATTTAAGCTCATTTCAGTTGTTTCTAGCTTATTCCAGCTTTGGTTCTTAGGTTAGTAGCTTAATTTGAGTTTTTCGTGAGCTTTTGGCCAGCATCAGTTAAGCATATGCTTAACCTTTGTTGGTTTTGGTTAACTGTCAAGCAACAAGTTCTTTTTCCAGCTTATTTTTGGCTTTTAAATATTTTATCTTTTCAAAAAGTTATTATCTTTTAGTGTTTTGTAGATTGCTAAAAAGAAAAAAATAAAAATAAAATGTTTTTGCAAAAAGCCAAGAGGCAGGGTCGAACCTGAGACCTCTTGGCTTCACACAGACACAACACCAACACTCATATCCATCTGCCCTTGGGTCTTTTTTCAGTATATGTTTGCAAAAGCAAATGTTTGACCCTTTGTTGACTAGTTGGTATAAATAAGCCTTTCAGCTCTTAATCAGCTTATTTTCTGCTTATTTTATACTAGACCCCCACCTTTTATATTTTTCTTAGGACTTTATTAACTTGTAGTATTTACCAAAAAAGTTTCAGAATTTTCCAAAGTAGTTTAGTATTTTTAATAATTATATTTAGTAATATTAGTTATTAATTAATAATAAATAATTAAAAAGTCAAAAAAATAATTTTCTTTTTTCTAAAATTTTCTTTTATCATTAGGTTCGTAAAAATATAATTTTCATGTCCGTAGGGTTAGCGTGGCTCAAATTTCACTTTTTATTTCGCGCACTCGCGTTTATTTTAATTTTAACTCGCGTTTTATTTAAATAACTTTCACGTTTTTAAATTTAGGTTACGTTATTAAAAGTAGTTTGTTAAATCAAGAAAAACCAAAAACATAAATAAAGTGATAGCTTCTATTTAAGCCGTTTGGCTTATTTTTCTGCTTACGTATAAGCAATTTCTGATTTTAAATTTTTAGATTACGTTTTAGGTTAATTAGGTTTCACGTCAATGTTAATATAGTGTTTCTTAGTTATTTTCATTCCTCATCTCGTAGTGTAATCACTCAAGCCCCTTTCCTGTCCAAATTCACCCGATCACAAACCCGTTTCGATTGCCATCCACACCTCGTCGGGACATAACGACCCGAGGAAACACTATATTCCGCGGAGCATTGACTCTGAGCTGTTTGACCTTGTTGACCATCACCTGGTCACTTTAGGTTGACCATTTGGAGGCAATCAAATTTTGGCGCCGCTGCCGGGGAGGTTGTGCGCGTATTCTAAACGGTTTTGCGTATTGGTGAACCTGGATATACACTCATTGTATATTTACCATCCTTTGTTCATATTTTCTTATTACAAAAACAAAACAGTTCCTGAAAACTTTGTAAAATTAGTTTTCAACGAACACAAAAACACAAAAAGATTTTCTTTCTTATAAAATAAAAATCCCAAAAATATCCATCTTTACCCTCCTACCTTTTTTATTCTTCATCCCTTTACCCTCTATCCTTTTGATTCTCACTTCTTACACTTGTCCCGTAATTGATTCAAATGGCATCTCTCGATGACGATTTCTTTGAACAAAGGGCCTTTAAAAGCAAAGTTGAAAAACTTATGGCCTTGTCAAAGATATCGAGATGTCATGTTGATTATGATGGACCTTCGATTCCTATTCCCTCTCCGGTAAGGGAAAGAGATCATGAAACCGAGGTGACAAAGGACCATGTACTTCCCTCTGACGATGGAAGTGCTAAATACGTCCAACCCGCGGTTGTCCAAAAACCTAAGCTCACAAATGCTCCTAAACCGTCTATAATTGATCCTAACCTTTCACAGTTTACGGTTAAAAGTTTATAAAGCAAAAGTACTGAGCTTAGGGTAGTGACTGAAAAGAACGACTTGCCCAATCTTCACGTTCATCATGAACCAAAACCCGAGACCATAACGGAAGTGGTGGAAATTGCTAGCTTTAAGAGCACACCACTTGTCCCACCTCCGGATTTTATCCCTTGTGTTGGTTGTGGTGAGCCACTTTTTAGTTTACCATGTCGTTGGTGTACATGTGTACAATGTGGTAATGATATTCGAGATGAGAGTTGTTTGTTTTGTGGTTCGAGGAATTCATTTGCTTATGATCCTAATCTGAACTCATTCAACGACTCCCCAAATTTTTCCAATTACCCATCACATTCATACGAGCAAGAATCATATTATCCAAACCACAATGATTGTTCATATCAAAATACACCAAACATTTCTTGTGAGTATTGTGGAGGTCCTCACCAAGGTTTTGATTGTTATAATAGTCAAAATGTTAGTTACGACCAATATCCATACAACTCACCGAACCAGACTCAACAGTTTAACTGTTGTGAGTACTGTGGTGGCCCACACTACAGTTCTGATTGTTAATCGGGCAACACGCTTGTCTATGAGCAGTTTCCTGATAACAATTATGACTCTAGCACACACGACTCACAGCCACATCAGTTTTACTGTTGTGATTACTGTGGAGGTCCACACTTTAGTTCGGATTGTCAAACAAGGAATCCAACTCCTTGTAACAATTACGACTATTCATTTTCAGACCAACCTCCACAACACCTAATGATCTAAGCAACTCCTCATGATACCGAGCAAGACCTTTTACTAGAGGCTCGTGAAATTTTGCAAAAACTTAAGGAGGAGTTTGCCACTACATCGTTTCAAGAATCTCGTGAAAAATCAATGGCAGAATTACTTGCTAAAGAACAAGATGCTAGAAACGAATTGAGCATGGAAGAATTACTTGGTGAGCAAAGAGCGGCTAAAATACGTACCAATCTTCGCTATGTTGCTTTATATGATGATGATGATGACAGTGATGATGATGAAGATAACATTGTTATTATTCAAAACGATTCATCAGATTCATCTGTTGTGATTCCTTCCATGGAGAATCAGGGAGAAAATAATGTGACGAAGTCACTAGCCGTTGATCAAATGGAACTTGAAAATTCCTTAACTGCTAGTACTCCTCAACTCCCTCAGTCTATTGATATCACACCCGAAGTTCACACTCACTCTCCGAACATGGGGGACGAGCATCTTGACACTGTTCCTGCAAAGGAATCGGACGAATTCATAAAGTCTAGTGTTGAGATCCTTATCCCAATCCTAGGAGAGTCACAGGGGACTTTTGATCATATGTGTGATTTACCTTCTTCCCTTGAAAATCCAAAAGATCATTTTGAGACTTTCTCCGACTTTAATGATGATTGTACATCTTATGGAGAAGTTGAGTATGATGATCTGCTTGACCTTGAAGCCGATATGGGAGAAAATGAAAATCTTTTAAACTCTAATCCCAACATCGAGCTTAGTACTTCACATGCTGATGAAAATTCTTTATCTTCTGGAGACATCCGTCATGTGGAAGGATTACCTTCTGAGCTAGTTAGCTTAGAAGAAGTGAATGATGAGACTAACACTGAAATCAAGGATGAAGCACTTCGTGCAACATTATTGAATGTCAGTCTCCTCATTGCAAAAATCGAGGCTTTCAAAGAGAAACCTATTTCATCTCCTATCCCCAATAAGGATAGTGACATTTTCTCCGATGATAGTATTCCGGAGTTTGAAGCCTTTACTTTTGATCATATGGGAGAGAAGATTAGTGGCAGTACCACTCCTCATTCTCAACTTTCTCTCCCCGAATATGATTCATTCACCTTTGAGGAGTTCTCCGGTGAACTCACTCATCATATCATAACTCCTCTTGAGTTTGATAGCCCGGGGGGAGATGCTCTCAATTATGAGAATTTCCAAATTCCCACCCACCCTCCCGGGTTGTTTACGAGCTTACCCTTTGAAATCCAAACTCAGGCTACGGAGCCTGCTCTCGAGGAAGAAGATCAAATCATGATTTTCTTCCTTTTCTTCACCTATAAGGTGACTTCTTCTCCACTCCTTCGGGAATGAAGATACTATATTTGATCCCGGCATTTTCATGTATCATTATCTTGAGCCTGATACTTATCTCATCGGTGTGGAACTTTCACGTGCTTTAAATGTTTGTCCAAACATCTTGAATGAAAGTCCGATTGAGATTGTTTCTTCCACATCATGCTTCCCCAAGGACAAATGAATTCGGGGTCGAGTCAAGCTGCTACTCGGTAAACAAAAACAGTAGCATGCTTATAGGGTTTTCACCCTAAGTGTGGGGGAGTCCCCCATGCTATGTTTACTTATGAAGTGAAAATACAAACTGGTGTTTTCCACGCTTAGCTTGTAATGTTGCCCTTTTACGTTCAAAGAGTCGGCATAATAGCCGGGACTTTGAATATTGAGGACAATATTCATGCTTAGTGTGGGGGGGGGGGGGGGGGTATTTCGCTATTCTAGCGAATTTTATCACATTTTACTATATAATACCCCCGTTTTAGCCAAAATTTCAAAAAAAATTTCAAAAATTTTTCACTAAAGTTCAAAATTTTTTGTGGTAATCAGTCCGCCTTGTCTAAACTGACAAAAGGGATTGGCTAGTCCAGAAGCAAACGGCTCTTGGTAAAGACATCTCAAATCCGTTTATGGCTTGCAATTTGCCAAAAATTGTATGGTTCCTCAACTCCCCAAAAACAAATGAGTTGGCTAGCCCACAAGATTATGGCTTGTGGTAAAGGCCGTGGAAAATCCATAATTGGTAATCAGCTCACCAAGATGTTGACTATTCCATCAAGAGTTGGCTAGTCCAGAAGCAAACGGCTTTTGGTAAAGACTAATCAAATCCGTTGACAGCTGATGGTTTGCTCAAAATCACATGGTTATCAGGTGTGCCACAGTTCTTACACCTGGCTACTCCAGAAGTGATGGCTTTTGGTAAAGAGTTTCAAATCCATTAATTTTTCTCAAAATTTTTCTCAAAAGATTGCTAGGGACTAGCAATAGTTTAGTGTGGGGGATTGATGAGTGTGTAAATACTCATCATTTTTATCGTATCTGAACTGCCAAAACATCCAAAAACACCCAAATACGCATCAAAATACACAATTTATCCCAAAAGTGTGTTTTATATGTTTTAGATGCAAAATGTTTAAAACAAATGAAAAATGCACTAAGTTTGCAAAATTGGCAGTTTCAGTCCCCCAACTTTCATAAAATGACAAAACTAGTCCATGGATATTCAAAATATAAAAAATTATCACCAAAGGTCCTTTTGAAATCATAAGTTGTCATATTTAGTCCTTTGGTGAAAAATTAGAAAAGTTTTGGGAATTTACAATTTAGCCCCTGAAAAAAAATGGTTTTTTGAAATATTGGTGATTGGCGTTTTAGTCCTTGGTATTACTTTTAGGGAATTTCATTTTCAGTCCCTTAGTTTTTGCAAAATTACAATTATGGTCCTTGTGATTTTGATATTACACCAAATGAACCCTTAACTAATCCAAAACCAAACACCAAAGTTCACAGCCGGATCCAAACACAACCTTATTACCCCAATCCATACTCCATTAGCCCATCCCACCTTATCACACCCTCAGCCCACTTTGATCTCAGCCCACCCCCACTTTACAACTAATAAAAACGCACCCTTTTATAATCCAGTCAACACCCAGGTTTGACTCCACTCACCCTCCACCTCACCTCTCTATACCCTGCAACACCAGCAAACACAATCATCACCCTACCCCTTCACCCTCTGTCACACTCAAACTCAACCCCCCTCTTGCATCTCCAAACAACAACTAACCTCCAAAACTCACACCCTGGCATCAATAATTTGAGGAAACAGACAAAGATAAGTTTGGCGCCAAAATATTAAACGGCCAAGATTAACTCTTTTTCATCCTTTGGTCAAGAATTCAAGTGGGAAAGCTGAAGTGGGTATGGAAAACCCTAGAGGGTGAATATAAAAGGAGAAGGGAAGAAGCAGAGAGGAGCAGTTAGTTAATGGGTTGTAATCTTAGTTATTAGTGTAGTTTAAATTATGTAATTCCATTTTTAGTTGTAAAAGCTGTTTCCTTTCTTATTAAAGTACTTGTATTCCTAAATTTTCAGTTAATTGAAATTATCTCAAGTTTATTTCAAATTCTAGTCTTGTTTGAATTTCTTAATTGTTCAAATTTCAGTTGAAGGTTGTTATCCTTAATTGTTAAAAGGTACTTATAAGGTTTTTAGACATTCTTAATCCAAAAGAAAACATCAATTCAGAAAAAGGAAAGAAAAAGAAAAACACAAAGAAAATCACACACATATATATATATATATATATATATATATATATATATATATATATATATATATATATATATATATATATATATATATATATATATATGAAAAAGAAAGGTTTGGCAGTAGCAGCTATGGTAGTGAAGACAGATGATTTGGTTTAGAGTTCCAAGGGGAACAATAGGTGGTTCTTTTGGATTCTCATTCTCAGTCAGAACTAGCTTTTGGATACCAAGTAAGCTTTTGTGACATGATTTCTTGATAAACTTTGTTAAGTAGTAATTATTAGTGTTCATTGCTAGTACTTGTTCATTTTAAACTTATTATGGCTTAGGATAATCTGGTTCATGAGATTTGTAGTTACTTTGATCTTCTGCCTTAAAATTCCATCAATACAGGTTCCTTAAGGGGTGTTTGGGTCAAACTTGATTGCTTAGGTCTTGTTGTTATTTTGGTATTATTGTAGCATTAGCATATTACATTAGGTAATTTTAGGTCAATTATAGGTCCACAACCTGCCTTAGTTCATACAAAAGTCAAAATCCCATATCACATCCCACAACAGTTACTGTTAAGGTTTTTTGGATTCCATGATCACTAGTTTTAGCTCAAAAGTTGTTGCTCTATCATATTTCACTCTTATTGCAGCTTCTTGTTACATGTTTAGTGGATTAGGATATTTAGAATCTCATTTAGGTCAAATTTACATGTTCTATTAAAAAGTCAAACTTGTTTCCTTTGGCAGAATACCCAAACTGGCATAATTTATTGAGAATTTTGTGTGTAGATTCAGACCATGAAACTTTCACATATTCAAGTCCCTCAGCTAAACTTTGGATTCCACCATTGATTGCATTTTTGTGATTTTTTATGGGGGCCCCACAATTGGCCAAAGTGACCTGCAGGGCAAGCTCATGCCCTGCACCATGAAATTTGTCCAATCAGCCCAAGTTCAAACCCCTCCTCTGTGCTCATTAGTGAGTCTTTGGAGCTGATCCTTGGTTCAATGTTAAGCCTCCCAACTCAGTTTTTTAAATTAACCCTCACTTTGGAACCTTGGTCATCCAGGTGGGCCCCACAAGGCCTGAAAGATGCCTGATTGGACCTGTTTGGCTCAGTGGCCTGGAATGCTTATTTGAGCTCAAAAGCTCTTATTCAGAGCTTTTTCCTTTTCTTTGGTTTAATTTAAGCTCATTTTAGTTGTTTCTAGCTTATTCCAGCTTTGGTTCTTAGGTTAGTAGCTTAATTTGAGTTTTTCGTGAGCTTTTGGCCAGCATCAGTTAAGCATATGCTTAACCTTTGTTGGTTTTGGTTAACTGTCAAGCAACAAGTTCTTTTTCCAGCTTATTTTTGGCTTTTAAATATTTTATCTTTTCAAAAAGTTATTATCTTTTAGTGTTTTGTAGATTGCTAAAAAGAAAAAAATAAAAATAAAATGTTTTTGCAAAAAGCCAAGAGGCAGGGTCGAACCTGAGACCTCTTGGCTTCACACAGACACAACACCAACACTCATATCCATTTGCCCTTGGGTCTTTTTTCAGTATATGTTTGTAAAATCAAATGTTTGACCCTTTGTTGACTAGTTGGTTTAAATAAGCCTTTCAGCTCTTAATCAGCTTATTTTCTGCTTATTTTATACTAGACCCCCACCTTTTATATTTTTCTTAGGACTTTATTAACTTGTAGTATTTACCAAAAAAGTTTCAGAATTTTCCAAAGTAGTTTAGTATTTTTAATAGTTATATTTAGTAATATTAGTTATTAATTAATAATAAATAATTAAAAAGTCAAAAAAATAATTTTCTTTTTTCTAAAATTTTCTTTTATCATTAGGTTCGTAAAAATATACTCCCTCCGTCCCATAAAAACTGTCCAGTTTGACTTTTCAATGTCAAACTGGTTCAACTTTGACCTTAAATATTTTTTATGTTTTATATAATACTTGATAAAAAATTATACCAATGAAAAACACACTTAAAACTCAATCCATTCATATATTTTTCATAAAGTATTATATAATACTCACAAAAATAGATAAGGTCAAAGTTTAACTAGTTTGACTCTGAAAAGTCAAACTGGACAGTTTTTATGGGACGGAGGTAGTAATTTTCATGTCCGTAGGGTTAGCGTAGCTCAAATTTCACTTTTTATTTCGCGCACTCGCGTTTATTTTAATTTTAACTCGCGTTTTATTTAAATAACTTTCACGTTTTTAAATTTAGGTTACGTTATTAAAAGTAGTTTGTTAAATCAAGAAAAACCAAAAACATAAATAAAGTGATAGCTTCTATTTAAGCCGTTTGGCTTATTTTTCTGCTTACGTATAAGCAATTTCTGATTTTAAATTTTTAGATTACGTTTTAGGTTAATTAGGTTTCACGTCAATGTTAATATAGTGTTTCTTAGTTATTTTCATTCCTCATCTCGTAGTGTAATCACTCAAACCCCTTTCCTGTCCAAATTCACCCGATCACAAACCCGTTTCGATTGCCATCCACACCTCGTCGGGACATAACGACCCGGAGAAACACTATATTCCGCGGAGCATTGACTCTGAGTTGTTTGACCTTGTTGACCATCACCTGGTCACTTTAGGTTGACCATTTGGAGCCAATCATATGTATACTGATTTTTAGCTATATAAAGATTTGAGTGATTGAGATTGTGAGCTTTTAGCTTAACGAGATAAAGGTGAGATTTGATGAAAGCTTAAGTGCTTGATACGATATAGAAAATGATAGATATGATCAAAATGACTAAGTGTTGAAAAGTAACTTACAACACCTATATAGGAGGGTCATTTGAGGACTGTGGGATCAAGGGAGGACGAAGGAAGCTTGTGACTTGATTCTTGGTACACCAAAGGCTTGTGAGAGGCTTGTGGTTAGCTTGAAAGAGCTTGGGAGGTCTTAGAACTTCTTGTGTCTCTTCTCGATACTAGGCAATGTACAAGAGTGTTTGTGTGAGTTTTTAAGTGAGTTTGAGAGTCGTACGTGAACATATACATGCATAGGAGTTATACGAGTGAGGATAGGGACAAGTTGTGAGACAAAGAGAATAAGAAGAAGAGGATAATGAATAGGAGAGTAGGCAAGGGTGTAAGGTACTTGATTTAGGATACAATTTGCATTACAAGTGTGTCAAGGTTTCGGGTTTGAGGAGGTGACAATGCAAAGGCCTTCTAGAAATTTATTTTATTTCGAGTAGAGGGAACTAGGACATCAAGTGTATATCATGTGTTGTGGTGAGGTCTTGTGAGAATTACAAGGGCACGTTTGGAACTAGAAAACATCAAAGGGTCCATTTTTAGTGGTAACGTGACCAAGAAATATCCATGTGGTCGAGTTGAGGTCTAGGAAAGTTGTGAGGGAATTAGGATTGTATTATATGATCATTAGAGTCATTTGTGAGACTTGTGTGAGTTGAGGAACTCTTAAACATCCAAATAAACTTTGACGTGACCAAAAATAAATATATAAAGGTCGAATTTTAGGTTGTGGTGTTTTGATTGATTAGGAACGAGTTTAGTCTTGGTTACTTGCATCATAAGATGAAATAATGGATTTCTAATAAGCATTTGGGTCTCATGCATACGTGAGAGAGGTTGGGAGTAGTTGGGTGCGTTTTCCATAATTAACGAGACATAGGAATGCATTAGAGCACGTTTAAGGGTTGGGGAGACTTGTGAGTTGTCTTATAGTGGTTAGGAACTAATTTAAGAGTGTTTTGAACACAAAAGAACTAGTGAGATTCAATAAAAATGAATTTGACCAAAGTTGGACACGTTTAGAACTTGTGTGATCTCGTATAGCTTTAGTATAAATTTACTGCTCGTATATACATATAAATCAAAAGTAACTGTTAATCTTGATTCTTTGGAAGGTGACAAATTGAGTGGTGTAATTTATTTGGTACCTTGTGTGTATAGATTTTGAATAAAATGCTGAAAGTAAACGTGTGCTAGCATGTGTTTCGTTATTATTAAGTGTGATTTTGATTGGGCCTAAACGTTGGGCTAATGAATAGGGATCCATGGTTTTTGTTATTAATGATCCGTTTGGTAAATTTTAGGTTTAAATACATGGGCTTAGCTATTAGTGAGGCCCATTGAGTGTTTGTATGATCATTTTGATGTTGTGGGCCCACTGTGAGAAAAGTGGGACCCATGGAGGTTGTGAGTGTGTTGTGGTGTGTGGGTGATCATAACCTTCCAAGATTTGATTTGCATGTGTTCCAGGACATTGTGGTATACGTGTAAGCTCATTTTAGTGAAAGTGTGAATCACATAACATATAATGATTCATAGTTGCATGGTGTAAACAAAAGTTTAAAATTTTGCCTCAAAATGGGTGTGTGAGCAGTAATGCACAATTACTTCATGATTAGTGTTTATTGATAACTGGGCGATTTTTACAGGATATTACAAATTCTTTTCTTCCTTATATGGAAATATGATTTTCTCATAATCAATCCTTTGATTACTCTTATCATCATCATCATTGTTGCCAATTCTTTTCTTTCTTAATGCATGGCAATATGATCCTCACATTATCAATCCTTTGATTATTTCTATCCTTTCATTAAATCTGGGGAAAGCAGAAAAAACTGGAAAGAGTCTGCAGCTCACTAGTAACGGTCCCAAAACATATGGGCGGTCCCTTATATATACGGGACCGTCCCCAGTAGAAGTGTCACGAACTGGTTTACTGTTTTTCTGCATCTTCGACTGACCACTCTCTAAACCAGTTTCTTTCTCTTTAAACAATACTTTGAACCATCCTACACCATGCCTTGTCCAAAATAACAACCATTTTGATTATCTTAATACTTACCTCTTCACTCTCCTTCCTCATCTTATTCATTCTCTTCTTTCTAGGACTTATTCATACAATTGGTACCACCCATGAGGATTCCTTCAAAAACTTCTTCTTCTTCTTCACTCTCTAGACCATATTCATATTCCATTGTACCATCCCTCTTCCTTTTTCACATCTACCTCTTCTTGATAAAGCACCCAACAAAACTAGGATAGTATGTATCTTCTTTAAAGTCTCCCATCTTCCTCAGCTCTTTTCATTTCACTCATTGTAAGTGCAAACGGTACCTCCTTTCATTGTTTCCCCGCACACATCTTTTCTCATCCTCTTCAACATAATCCTAAATTAAACCGCTATCTTTAAATATGATGTCTCCTATCTCCCTTCTCATCTTTACATCATCCTTGCCAATCTTGGCTTAAAACCTTCTTCTTTCATTTCCGTTCATCCTTTCCCACTTCTTACTTTAAAGAGCCATATTCCATTGTACCATCCCTCTTCCTTTTTCACATCTACCTCTTCTTGATAAAGCACCCAACAAAACTAGGATAGTATGTACCTTCTTTAAAGTCTCCCATCTTCCTCAGCTCCTTTCATTTTCACTCATTGTAAGTGCAAACAGTACCTCCTTTCATTGTTTCCCCGCACACATCTCTTCTCATCCTCTTCAACATAATCCTAAATTAAACCGCTATCTTTAAATATGATGTCTCCTATCTCCCTTCTCATCTTTACATCATCCTTGCCAATCTTGGCTTAAAACCTTCTTCTTTCATTTCCGTTCATCCTTTCCCACTTCTTACTTTAAAGAGCCATCTTCATTCTCATCTAGGAGCATATCATCTTCACCCTATATCACCTAGACGTTAGACACTTATCTTGGAAGAAGTTAGAGAATGGTGTGTTAATATATAATCATTAATTGTATATGTTTAGTTTCAATTCCTTTCATGCCATACTTTAGAATACTCATATTCGATTCATGCATGTATTAATCTCCGATAATGTCTTGCTATATATATCATCATTATTATATACATGTGTACTTGCCTACTAATTCTGTTTTGTAGCATTCCTTTATCGCTCGATTCTTTGGTAGCCCAAACAAGGGGGAGCATACACCAAGGGGGATCATTTACAAATGTTAAACTCGTTTGCAAATCATTGATGCATCTACACATTCCTTGCTATGTATAGTCCACCTTTATAATGCTACTCATATCCTTTTACATACTTTGTTGCTTGAAACTAACCCTTGATGTAAGTTAAGCATTTGCAACATATTTGATTCATGGATAAGCTAAAATCAATGGGGATGCAATGAGCTAGGGGGAGCTCGGAAGTAGTTGGGTACATGGTTCGGAGTTGGTTAAACCATGGCGATAGGAGCAAGGCTTCACTAGGATGATGCAAGATCACTTCTTTGAATGATGGGATTCGGGATCGTCTAATACATTCAGCGATCATCCTTCAACCTATATACTCTAGTCTTCTTCTCAAGTCCTCCTCTCAAGTCTTCTTCTTAAGTTATCTTCTCAAGTCTTCTTCTCAAGTTGTCCTCTCAAGTGTTCCTCTAGTACAAGCAAAGACATCTCTTCTTCTCAAGTCTTATGCTCAAGTCATCTTCTAAAGTGTTCTCCTTAATGCTTGAGTATTTCTCTCAAGTCTACCTCTCAAGTTCTCGCCGATCTTTTTTATACCTCAACATTGGCGACACCTTTTTGCTTCGACAAAAGGGGGAGAGGGAGTGTAAAGAAGTAACTTCTACACTTTACTATGAGTTACAATTTACATGTTTTGTCATCATCAAAAAGGGGAAGATTGTTAGTGCAAACATTACGACGCTTAATCTATACAGTATCTTCATGTTTTAATGATGACAAACATGTAACTTGGATACATAACGTAAAGTGCACAAGTTACTCGTTTACACAAATCATCAATGCACGCACACATGATCATCTCTCGATGGCTCAAGTCTAAATGACTTCAGGTATGAACAAACACTATACCAACTTTGTTAAGTGATCAAAGAAAATACTTTTGTCCTTAAAACTCACATTTTTATAAATATGACAACATTTTTACAAAAATAAATTAGACAAATTATTTTTGTATTTATAAAGAAATGTTTTAAAGAAAAATAAATTTGAATTTCAAATTCTCAACAGCTATTTTTCCCGCCCAAATAAGTTAAACTTTCACCAGATAACATTTCACCACTAAAAGACAAAATCTGCCAGGAAGGTCCCTTAAATAAGGTGACGGTCCCTTATATATAAGGGACCGTCCAATGTTAAGGGATCGTCCCCCGCTCCTTGAGCTGCCTATAAATACTGAGCCATTTTTCATAGAAAAACTTAATCCTCTTGGCACAAAAATTTTCTGTTGTTTCCTTCTTCTTCTTTGATCACTATAACTCTTTGGTATGGGTTTATAAGTGATCCCGTTATCCTCTATCTCAAGTGCAAGAGAAGAACACTCGAAGTCATCCAGAATCGAAGTGTTATAATGTAGTCCACACACACACACACATAACGTATGTTACGATTCTCTTCTTCCTCCAAACTCTCTTATTTGTACATTAGTGTATCCAACTTGTGTGTGAGTCGTGATTAGGTGTGTAAGTGTAAATATGGACAACTTGTAAGTCCGTGGGTGATTGTGTAGATTAGGATGGTGTGTACGTCCGTAGGTGATTGTGTGTAGATTAGGAAGGTGTGTACGTCCACAGGTGTCCGTGTGTAGATTAGGACTTGGTGTGAGTTGGTATGTGAAGACTTGGACTTGGTGTGAGTTCGTGAGTGAAGACTAGGGCTGAGTTAAGGTTCGTGAAGACTTGGATTGGGTGAAGATTCAAGTAAACGAGGTGTATGTCTATGTAGCCACGTGGGCTTTGATGTAGATTGGTTCTAGCTAGGATTAGGACTCGACATTTCGCTTAGTGTCGTTAAATTCGTGTAAGCTTTGGTGTACGGTTTGTTCCGCCTAAAGGGAGCATGTTGACTAGTGAAGTAACTCTCGAGTTGGGTACTCGGGGAATGTAGTAGGGCGAAGAGGTGCTTTGCCAAGCCACTATAAATCATCATGTCCGATTTGCATTTTCTCTACTCATCTCTTTACTATTTATTCGTGCACTTATCGTAAGTAGTTACACTTGCATTGAGTTTGTGTTTGTATGGCTTGCCGCTTATATTGTAAATGTGAGTGTGGCATAACGTGAGATAACTTAAAATACGCCAATACATAATTCATATCATGTTTAAAACACGCCACTATTGGCGGTCCCTTTAACAGACAGACAGTCCCAAATATTTATGGGACCGTCCGTATATATAAGGGACCGTCCACAGAGTCTAACTAAACTGGCTCTATTTCTCTTACTTGTTCTGTGTATCTGTTGTTGTAAGTTGGATATAAATATACATAGTTGTTATCATAACCACTATTCATATTTAGCCACACTTGATTGGAAATTTGATAAGAAATATTCAAGAATTTAATTAGAAACGTATTCATCCCGCCCCCTCTACGTTTCTACAAGGGAGTAAGACTTTCTGATAACCAACAGAGAGCAAGTCCTTTGATTTCCATCAGAGGGTGACTTACTCTCTAATCCTTATCAGTGAGTGTTGTTCTCACAGACTTATATCAGAGACTTACTTGATTAGGCTATTTTATGTTTAAATACATTGTTAGAGACCATTGGGTCGAAAATCAGACCCAACATGATTTCTTATAAAGATCTTGTTTCACTTCTTACTTAGATTATAAACGTAATCTATCAACTTCTCACTTCGAGAATGTTGGTATTGAAATAGGTGGAGGTCTGCTCTAGCTTCCGCTAACTAAATCTCAAACATGCATTTATTGAGTCCAAAGCCAAAATGATTTATCAAAAATTCTTCTTAGGACTCACAAAATTGTACGCTTGTATTTCATAAGGAAGAATATAATTTGTACTTATCATTTTGCATATCCTAGAGATATTGCCATAATATTCATAGTGATATATGAATTTGGTATTCCACGATGATTGCATGGAAATCATACGGTGCCAACATAAAGCCAAAATTGAAAGTAGATTACTTAGTTGATTCCTTATTGATTCAACTAGTGTAAACTGGTAATCTACGTGATCCAGGTTTTCATGAATAGAAAGCTATAATAGCTTTGTCAGAACTGATGTAGGGAGATCTAATATTGATCTTTTATGAGGATCGTCAGGAAATACTACTTGTGTTAACATCATGCTAGCGCTGAACACAGATCACTAAGTTGTTTCGTTATTAAGTCATCAAAGTGTTAACTGGTAATCTATGTGATCTAGGAATTATCGGTACGTGTCTTGTGATATAACCAAAACTACTATAGTGAATCCATTTTGATTTTCACGGGATTAGTAGGAAATCATGCTAGTGTTATGATCAAGCCAACATTGAACGCATGTCATAGATTTGATTCTCTAGTAGTCTCAAAGCCTATGTTAACTGGTTAACCTAAATGGTCTAGGATTGTCCCCTATTACATTAAGGTGAACGTGACACTAGAACCTTTCCAACAAAGCTGATCAAGCTGCAACATCCGTTCTCATAAAAAGGAAAAGGTTTCGGCTTCAATGACAACACCAAAAGTTTTACGATCACCTAACAACTTCATCACAAGATCATCAGTCATCTACTCAGTCGTAAAATGGAATGGATAACTGAGCTAAAGAGAGAACTATGACATAAACTATCATTCAAAGAAATAATGGTGAAGATGATGATCTTGAGATACTCATAATTTTTCATATGTAGTCAAATATCGAAAGAATGCATCAAAGTGAGACTTGCAAAGAATCACTGACCTTATCGATACTTTCAAATATGTCAACATCAACTTCAATCAAGTCATCATCAACACATTTTTCAATTCTCCAATGGAAGTGCAAAAATTTAGGAAATGATGTCAAGCATTAAAGAGAGACTAAAAGGATGAAGATGAAGCTGAAGAAAGTAAAGGAAAAGGTAACGAAAAGGAAGGATTAGGATATCTTCATGATAATTTCTACAACTCTATCTGAACCCACCAAGACAAAGAAGATCTACCTAAAGTGCTTATCTCTTAAATATATGAAATATAGTGGTCTAGATAAGAAGAACGAAAGAATGATGCAATCAAGAAGACCTCTTTTTCAAGACTCACTAAACAGATTGATCAAATTTCCAAGTAATGTCATCAAGATATCAAGTATGATTAGGGGAAAAGGAAGAAACTATCTCCATCAAATGGGACATCAGAACATTTCTTGACTCCTTCCAATCTTTAAAACATTCATATCCTTCTGTAACACTTATCATATCGAATTTACAAGCTAAAGAAGAACATAAATTGAGAAAAGATTCACATTGACATATATAAGAGTTGCATATTGAGATAAAGAATGATATGGTCTTAAAGAATGTTTTGAGAGAATTCAAGAATCAATGATAAGGAAGTATCAAAGACTATGAAGAAGGGGACTTCATTAGCCGATTCTTGCGTTTTTCAAAGACTCTCAGCATTCACGTTAATAGAAGACCTAATGAAGAAGAAAGCATCACTTCAGTACTTATCAATGACTCTCTACACTCAAGCTTCAAGGATTTAGTCTAAAGAGAAAGAGAAGATAAGATGCAAGACACCTAGACTCCAACAATCAAGAGTAATATTACATTGGAGAGATTGTTAGAAATTACAGTGAATGTAATAATAGTTTAGAAAGTATGTTAGTTGTAGTATTATAAACAAGAAGTATAGGGACCTATCTTGTAATAAGTCACAAGTTACTAATGATTGGATAGGTATAAATACTAATATTTGGTAGTGTGACAAGTAAGTATGTAAAGGTTTTTGTACACTAGTTATGTGTGTGTGCAGGGTTTTAAAAGGCGCGCCATGATTGCGCTATTGCACTGCTAAGATGCGAGGAGTGACCTCCTCCTTACGCAATAGACTAAAGCGTCGGCTCTAGGCGTGGCGTGAGATGAGGCGTGAAAAGGTGCGCTAAGGCGCGAGGCGTGGCGCCTTTCTGAAATTTAACTCCGATGAAAAATGTTGTTTGAAATAAAAGACGAAGATTAAATGCAAGGATAGTTTCTTAACTTAATTATTTATGTATAACACTTTTTATAAACTTGATATATATGAAATTTGATGTAAATCTATGAATATTTTCATATTTTGTGCCACTTTAAGTCATGCCTTAGAAAACGCTATAGCTTCTAAAGCGTGAGGCTTAGGCATGCCGCCACGCCTCACGCTATTTATAACCTTGTGTGTTTGAGAGAGTGTGTGAACTATCTGTGTGCGTCACTGATTTGCTCAACTGTCAGATTATTACGTCACTTATTCGTATTTCTCAAAACCTGAGTTTGTCTTAGTTAAACGACTAGTAATAAACTTTGCTTCTTAATATGGAATGTAATTTTACGTAAAACTGAGAATTACAGCCCCGTTAGCCGTTGCCATCACTATGCACGAGTAAAAGTTAACTATTGACAAGTAGTCAGTGGCATTAAGCTGGTTCAAACGCATCTCTACCTACTACATTCGCTACAGTTTAAATATAGAATTGCTCAACCTTGTTAATAATGTATAGCTAGCAAAAGCTGTGTATATTACATGGAAGATATGGAGGCAAAGGCAGGATTGGTACGTGTTCTTTTGGTTTTTTTAACACCTTTTGGAATTTGATTGTTTAAGCATGCACTTTATGTAATTTTTGTGCTCTCGAGTGAAACTAATGTGATCTAACAGAGAAGTAGCTAATGTAGAATGAATTTTCACTTGATTTAATTAGTCCAACATTGCGTTAAATCATTTGTTTTGTTTTTGTTGCATCTGTAATTATGAACTAATATAGAAGCAAGCGACCGACTCAAGATTTTCTAGAAATTATTGCAAAAATATCGCACAAAAGAATTGATGTGCTGATTAAAGTTACAAAATAATAAATAAAAGTAGCAAAGAAAATTTTGGTGTTGCTCGTAACAAAAAACGACAGTTGATGGATGCTTTCTACACCATTGTCCTTAGAATCGTAAGAAGTTGTAAGATTTATTTGGGTGGTTTACTAGACATGTGTTAGCAAGTATAGTCTCACTATTAAATAGGTGTGTTTCAAATAATAAAGATTGATTGGATTAAAAATAACTAAATAAAAGTAAATGAAAGATTGATTTAAAAAGTCTCGTTATTTAATATAGGTTTGTTTAAGATTGAATCTTACCGAACAATGGGCTTGCTTACTTTCCACTTAATAACGAGAAAATGTGGGCTCAAAAGCGTTGGTCTCTTAATTGAGAGACTCACCAAACAAGGGCGGATCTAGCATGTAACCAGGATATGCACGTGTATACCGTGAAATTTTATTAGTGTAATTTTTTTTTTCTTTTTTTATATTATTTCAATAGTTAGTATAGAATACACTACATATTTATAAGTGCACACCCTTTAAGATACTCGAAAATTATCAATTCAAACCATTAGATTCCAAAAAAAAAAAAAAAAAGAAAAAAAAAAAAAAAAAAAAGAAGAAAAAAGCATGAATGGTAAGTGGTAACTTGAGTATGACAGTGGCAGTATGTTGAAGACGATCAAGTTGGTCAAATGGTAATCTCGTGTATTTTTTTAGTCCCAATTTTAAAATAAAACTAATTTATTGGGAGGTATGACATTGATTTTTTAGTCACACCCAAGGCTCTTAAGATCGCGATTCCACGTGAGATCATTTTTGTCTTTGCAAAGGATCGGATCGAGATCCTACGATCCAACCAATTTGTCATATTTTATAAACAAATGATAAACGAGTCAAACTGATTTACATTTCTACTAAACGTTAAAGATAAATTGAACTATTGAACACTTTTGGACTTTTAGTTTTACACTTTTACCATATCAAGTAACTATCAAGGGATTCGAGACTCTTGTAATTGTAACAATGAAAGGTTTACATTAAAGATTTTAAGTACCAAGAAAAACATCAATTACTTGTAAGAAAATCTTTGCTTCGGGTGATTAGATCATGAGAAGAAGACCAGTAGTCCGTTAATGGGAATTTTGGTTTGGGAAAAAGTAAAAAATTAGGTTTAAACTATAATCTATTTAGAAAATGATACGTTAGTGGTTTACTTATTAGATATTAGTAAAACTTTTTTTTTTTTTTTTTTTTTTTTTTTTTTTTTTTTTTTTTTTTTTTGCCTAATCAAGAGAGATGGACTTAACAAAAAAAATAAAAAAATGTGAACTCCGATCGAGTGAGATCTTACGAGTTTATATGTGATTCCACGATCTTACATATGATCTCACCCCAGATGCGATCCTATACCGATACTATACGATCTTAGCTAATAAACACGTAAGATCGTAGAGTTTACTCGCGACCTTAACAGTCTTGGTCCCACCTATTCTTCTCCCAAGCCCAACCCACTAAAAAGGCCATTTAATTTTTTTTAGAAATAACTAATTTTAGTACGTTAAGTTAGCATTAATTTTGTTTATACTTGTCGCTGATTAATGTTTAAATTTTTCACATTAGTTAAAACATAAAAATTTAATTTGAATGAAACACAATGCTAGATTAGCTTAACTTTTGATTTTAATTAGTTAACACCAAAGCAAGTTTTAATTAAGATACTCGAATCTGAACAACCGGTTCAATTGTGAAAAATACCCGACCCGAAAAAGTGCATACCCGAACCTAAATTCCTAGATCCGCCACTATCACTAAAGCCAAAATATCTCATTTAAGAGGTTAACTAAGACATTCTCTTTAAACCACTTAAAGTAAACACACCTTGATTTGAGTTTTTTATATTACAATAATTTAAGAGGAATAAGAATAATAAGCTTTTTTAGAAACTCAAACATAATCGTTTATATAATAAAACAAAACCTCAAGTGGGGACTTTTTCATTTCAAAAAAACTAAACCATACCTTATTTGGTAATATTATTTAAAAAAATATATATATATTTTCTTATTAGGTAACATTTTCTATTTATCCATAACACAAGTAGAGAATAAATACAAAAAATATAGATAAGATACAATTAACAATAGGATTAAAATTTTTAAATAATTATCTTTAATAATAAAAACTATAACTAAAAATCATAAATCAAACAAAACAAATATTAAATTATTTGTTTTTAATAAATAAAAATATTTGATTCAAAAATTTTTTAAAAAAAAAACTTGCGCGTGCGCGGGCTTTCTAACTAGTATGATTAGTATATAAGTATATAACTATATACCTTTTACACCTAGCTTACGAGATTGCATGGCATCCATGCAAAACATGACGAGTAATATATTTTGAAGATGATCTTTTTGCTTCTTTTTTGTGATCGGTGTTTTTTTGATGATGGATGATAGTTTTTGTTGATCGTAATTTGCTTGTGATGTGAGACTAAAGAGGTTAAAATTTCATATTAGTATCTCCGTTAGTATTCTATTGCTACGATTGATTCTTTAATACATCATGTAAGCGCGCCTTATTATATTGCTATTGCTATGATTGATCATTCTTTGACACATCATGTAAGTGTGCCTTATTATATTGCTATTGCTATGATTGATTCTTTAATACAATGAGGCAATTTGAAAAGTTAAAATTTTGAAACCATATACATATTGAATTCATTATAAGTTTTATTTTATTATTATAGCATCTTGTTAATGCTATTAAGTAATGTATTATTAATATATTTTAAAATTTGATTAAAAAAATGACTAAATCTAGTAAAGTGTGTAAACTTATAATTTAAGACTTATATTAATAAAAATCTTAAATAGATTATAGATAGTATAACCTAGATAGATAGAAGAATAGAAGACTAATTTATTTATATAATGTTACTATTCAACAGTATAATTACTACTTCCAACCAACATTAAAAACTACATATAGTAGATCATTCAGTTAGTTATCATCGTACATGAGGGGGTGTTTCACATTGCATTGTGAAAGTGTAGTTTAGTTACACCAAAAACCACTCATGATTGGTTTTAGTAAGCTATATCACAAACACCCTCAAGACATTGTCTTGATCAAATTGGGACAGTTACATATTAGGCTGAGAAAAAGAGTCTTTACGATGGTAGCAGGACAGCCAGGCACAAGCTGATCCAAATCCAACTACACGTCACCCACTATATTCATTACAATTTAATTTAACGCATATTACTCATTACTCTAGATTAATAAAACGTTGCGTATTAGAAAAGCCTGTAAATATCACGTGTAAGCACAAACATAGAGGTATAGATAGAAGTCTGGTTATATTCTGATAAAAAAAAAATGTCCATGAGCCTTCATTTATTATCATAATGACCATTTAAGATTTTTTATTTTATTTTATTTTTTTTATTATTATTTTTTTTAAGTTTTTGAGTTTTATTATCTTTGAATGGAAATATCGAGGCAAATGCAGGAGTATTATGTGTTCTTTTATGTTTTTGTTGAATACCCTTTTGGAATTTGAATGTTTCAACATGTAATTTTAGTGCTTTCCGGTGAAATTAAGAGTAGAGTTGTCGTTTAATAAAAATTAGCTGCTTTTGTTTACATATGATGTGAGTGTTTTAGTTTATACCTGTATTTGTTGCATTTGTACACGTACAGAAGCAGCTAATTTAGAATGACTTTCGCTTGATTTAGCCCAACAATTTGTTAAACTGTTTGTTTCGATTTTGTTGCATGTGGAATCTAAATCTGAATGTTGATTGTCATTGACGTTACAGTTGTTATTCTCACTCCATTATCTATTTTGTATTTGAATATATGATCAGAATTTGGTCGTGTGAAGAACTGTGGATGCTTTAGTGTATATGCAGTGTCACAGTGTGCTTCATTATATTACAAAATGAAGCATACTACCGTAAGATTTAGTAGTTCATTTAACCAATTATGAGCTTAAACATATGATGATATATATAACTTTCAGTTATCTTAAACTAGATAAGAATGATAACTAGCATATCTTTATAAGCTGACATAATAAACCTGCAATTATTATGCTCTTGCAATAATTTTCGACATTTGACTAAAGCTAGAATTTTTTTTATTTATTTTTATTATTACTATTATCATTTTTTATTATTATTATTATTATTTTTTGTTGTTGTTGTTGTTGTTGTTGTTGTGTAATCTTATTTATGTAATGTAAGCAAACCGGAGTAATGTGTTCATTAGGCGGAGCTAGGATTTTCAGGTATCCTAAAATGGGAGAACAAACTCCTACCATCGTTGATACCTAAGTCCTCTAACATTGCAATATATCGCACAAAAAGAAATTTTTTAACTTATCATATCCTAACACCCACCAGTCACCCTACTAGCTCCGCTCCTAGTTCATTTATGCTATTTATGTTGATGTTGATGCATCTTCATTAATAATAATTTCAGGTAGCTGTTGAAGTTCCCACACCCGAAAATTACAAAGCTGATGATCCTCAACAGCCATTGAGCCGTGTTGTGCCTATTTCATCTTCTCGTTTGAATAAATATCGTGTTGTGATTGTACTAAGACTGATTATCTTGGGATTTTACTTACAATACCGTTACACTCATCCTGTTAATGATGCTTATGCATTGTGGCTCGTTTCTGTCTTTTGTGAGTCAGTGTTCGCCTTATCTTGGCTTCTTGATCAGTTTCCGAAATGGTCACCGGTTGAACGTGAGACATACCTCGACAGGCTTGCTTTGAGGTTTAATACATTTTTGCAACTTCCAATTTCTATGTAAATTTTGGCTTTTCTTAGTGGTCGTATTTGAAATAAACTGTAACGTAAACTTAATTATTTGAAGGTATGATAAGGATGGAGTGCCTTCACAATTACCACATATAGACGTGTTCGTGACTACAGCTGATCCTTCGAGAGAGCCTCCACTCGTTACTGCAAACACAGTGTTATCTATTCTTGCTGTGGATTATCCTGTGGACAAAGTGACATGTTATGTCTCTGATGATGGTTATGCAATGCATATATTTGAGTCACTTTCTGAGACAGCTGAGTTCGCGAAAAAGTGGGTCCCCTATTGTAAGAAGTATAGCATCGAGCCTAGAGCCCCCGAGTTCTATTTTACTCAGAAGATAGATTATGTAAAGGACGATATTGACCTTTATTTTATCAAAGAGTGTAGAGGAATGAAGGTATGTTTCATTTTCCCTTAAATTCACCATGTTAGGCCTTCGTCCTTTACGTAAATACCTAAACTAACCCTTAAAAGTACCTATGACAGAGAGAATATGAAGAACTTAAGGTGAGAATCAATGCGCTTGTAGCCAAAGCCCAAAATATGTCGGAAGAATGTTGGAAATTGCAAGATGTAACTCCTAGGCCCGGAAACAGCCTAAGAGATCATCCAGGAAGGATCAAGGTTTTTTGTTAATCACTATACTTAATGACTACTGTTAGAAATTTTTAGTTGTGCACAAAGCCCGGTTGGATAGATAATTGTTTTTTTCTCTCATTTTCAAATGGTTGGATAGATGTTCTTGGGACACGATGGAGGTCTCGACACAGATGGCCACGAGCTGCCTCGTCTTGTTTATGTTTCTCGTGAGAAGCGTCCAGGATTTAATCATCACAAGAAAGCCGGTGCAATGAATGCTTTGGTTTGTAATCTTGTATATAAAATTTATGCACATTATGTGAATTATGTGCTAATTATTTTATCTATACAACTTTCGTGGTGTATCAGATGAGGGCTTCAGCAGTCTTGACTAATGGTGCATATATCTTGAACGTCGACTGTGATCACTACATTAATAACAGCAAAGCTCTTAAAGAAGCCATGTGTTTCATGATGGATCCTGCTTATGACAAAAAGACATGTTATGTTCAGTTCCCACAAAGATTCTATGATGTTGATTTGCATGATCGATATGCTAATCGTAATATGGTCTTCTTTGATGTGAGTTTCGTGCTGATCTTAATCACATTCTGATTTTGACTTTCTAGAGTAATAATAAACCTTTTGACTTCAAAATTTAGACATGGGTAATTTTCTTATTTTTTTCAGAGATTGCATTTGTTCATATAAATTTCATTTAGTCGAATTATATAATAAGTTCCTTTACACATGGATGATCTTTGTTCTCGTTTTGAAGTTAAAAAGTAACTTCTTTGAATTTTAGAAGTCAAATGTGGACTTATATTTGTCTTATGTTCATTACTGATTTTATTGTAACTTGTATATGTAGATCATCATGAAAGGAGTGGATGGTATTCAGGGCCCGTTTTATGTGGGGACTGGCTGCTGTTTCAACCGGCAAGCTCTTTATGGATTCGGTCCTGTTGTTGAAGGTTTGCCGTCAGAACAATTTTAGATGTGTTGATTAGTTATTTTGTTTTGTGTATTGCATTGACGTTGATCAGCATCTTTGTCTTATAGGTGATGATGTTGAAATATCGTTACTTCAGTCTCAACAGAGCTTCAGGAAACGATTTGGTCTATGTCCATTGCTCGGTGATACAACGGTTAGGGAGAAAACAAATGTCACTACCCTTTTGAAGGAGGCGATAAATGTTATTAGTTGTGATTATGAGGATGAAACCGAGTGGGGAGAAGAGGTAAAAAATTTCTTTAATTCTCTTGTTGCGGTTTATTTTATCCGTCAAAACATACTACACTTAAAATATCTCATCCCATTATAGGCTCTCATGTTGGAATGACTAGTTAAAACTTCTTAACGTCATGGACTTAACAGTTAACACTATATATCAGTTTTATATCAATTTGATAATATTACCGTTCAAGCACTAATACCAATCTTAATACTGTCATGCAACTGTTTGCACTTTTCTTTTCTAGGAATAACTAAGAAAAACTCATCTCTATATACCATCAAATTGAACCCTTCTATCCTCCGATATTTATGTTCTTATTTTACATGACAACCACACATGATCCCATTTCACAAAAGAAATACTCATGTTCTTTTTGTTTTAATGATCAGATTGGATGGATGTATGGATCCGCTACAGAAGACGTCTTAACAGGATTTAGAATGCATGTGAGGGGATGGATCTCAATATACTGCATGCCTTCACGTCCTGCTTTTTTAGGTTGTGCTCCTATCAATCTTTCGGATCGTTTGGGCCAGGCTCATCGATGGGCTTTTGGTTCAGTCGATTGCTTGCTAGGTAGGCTTTGCCCGATATGGTATGGGTTGTTTAATGGTAAACTAAGATTCTTGGAAAGAGTTGCATACATAAATAATGCTGCATATCCATTCACATCGATCGCACTGCTTGCTTACTGCGTACTTCCAGCTATCTGTCTTCTTACTGGGAAGTTCATTACTCCTGAGGTATGTTACTTTTAAGCTAAAACTTTACTCAAGTATCGTGTCATATACTTCTTCATAACTTAAAGTTGGGGTAGTTTGACCTCATAAGTCAAACTAATCCATTTGTTCATGCTCATTTGTGCTACTAATACTAGTAGAAAATAAAACGAGAAGTAGTGACAATTTTGACACATTTAAGTCTGAACGGGCATTGCTGTGAACTACCTCAAACGGGTCAAATTTAGTTAAAAAGGAAATGTATATATTGTTTTTAGTTCAAATTCTTAAATTATGTCTTGAAATAATAATGTTTTTGTAATCGTTAATACAATAATATTAAAGAATAGCCAAAATTATGAATCCAAACTGACACATTTTGACATAATGACATGTACAAAAATTTGACATGTTTTGAACCTGTTAGCAAATGTTTGTGACATATATGTGGCTTGGTTGTCTATTTTCTTGCAGATAAAGGACATTTTTGGTATGTGGTTTTTAATTTTCTTCATTTCCATTTTCGCTACTGTTATCTTGGAGATCCAATGGAGTGATGTAAGCTTCCTAGACTGGTGGAGAAGCGAGCAATTTTGGGTCATTGGTGGCACCTCAGCTCAGTTTTTTGCCGCCATTCAAGGTCTCTTCAAGCTTATTACCAGAACCGACGTCAAGTTCAACGTTACATCCAAAGTCGATGACCAAAAGGCCAACTCATCCGAACTCTACGTTTTCAAGTGGACTTGGCTCCTCGTCCCACCAACCATCATCGCCATTATAAACTTAGCCGGCATTGTGTTCGGTGTTTCATCAGCAATTATATACGGCTACGAGTCGTGGGGCCTACTATTTGGGAAACTTATTTTCGCGATATGGGTGATTGTCCATTTATACCCATTTCTTAACGGTTTGCTGGGACGCGAAAATGGTATCCCTACCAGTGTCATCTTATTGTCAACTGTGCTTGCTATGCTTTTTGCTCTTTTGTGGATTCGTGTTGACCCGTTTATGACTGACAAGTGGTTAGAGGTCAATATAGGATCTATTGCTAGAAATATGTACGATAAATTCTTTGCAAAGCTTTTGGATTTTGAGTTTTAGGTAGCTTATTTGATGTAATGAACGAATCTAATAATCGCCGCGCTTCGCTGATCAATTTATTTCGTTGAACATTTTGGTTTGTTCGTCACCTCCTATTCCTATTGTTTAACATAAAACCTCGAAAATGTGTGTGTGTGTGTATATAAGAAAATTTTGTCCATTTGAAACCACATATACTTAACAATTTTTAATTAAAAAACACATTACTTAACAATGTATAATAATTATTAAACTTTGAAAATTTTGTCCATTTGAAACAACGTATACTTGACAATTTTTAATTAAAAACCACATCACTTAACAAATCAAAGTATATAATAATTATTAAAGTTTGACTTTTTAGCTGTATATATCACATGGAAGCACAAAAAATGAAGATTATAAAACATATCAAGAAAAAGAGGCTTGGGCTTTATTATCTTTGATTGAAAGATATGGAGGCAAATGCAGGATTGGTATGTGATCTTTTTTTAACATCCTTTTGGAATCTGATTGTTTAAGCATGCACTTTATGTAATTTTATTGCTCTCAAAACTAGCTGCTTCTGTTATATATAATGTGAGTGTTTTAGTTTAGGTTTGTTGCATTTGTGGCATGATCTAACACAGAAGGGGCAGTGCAGCCGATTCTGAATGACTTTCGCTTGATTTAGTCCGACATTGTGTTAGATCATTTGTTTTGTTTTTGTTACATTTGTGGAATCTAAATCTGAATGTGCAATGAATTCTCTTGACATTAAAGTTGTTATTTTTGGCTTCATTATTTTGAATCTCCATAAAAGTTTGATGAACTACAAAGGATGATAAAGAAGTTGTTAGATTTATTGGGTGGTTTACTAAATATGTAATAGCAAGAATAGTCTCACTATTCAATAGGTTTGTTTTTAATAAAACAGGGAAAGATTGATTTGAATACATAAAAGTAAATGAAAGATTGATTTAAGCAGTCTCACTATTTATGTAAGATTGCATCTTACCTAACAAATCTCTCAGACTGATTTCAGTTTCTATATTACAATGATTTAACAAGAATAAGAATAATAAGACTTTTTAACAAACACAAACATAATATAATTATATAACTATTTTACCTTTTACACCTATTTTACAAGAAGACTATTCAAAAAAAAAATTATTACTTTTGAACTGTATAATTACTACTCTAAGTCTCTAAAGTCTAACCAACATTAAAAACTACATATTAGATCATTCAGTTAGTTATCATCACATGAGTTGGTGTCTCACATTGCATTTTGAAAGTGATTATCTGATATATTAATGCATTTTGAAACTGCAAGTAAACGATTCTAGTGTTTGAGGTAAGCGTGCTGTATTGAAACTTAAATCGGATCAATTTTGAATCAAGTGTAGGTTTTGTTACACCAGAAACCACTCATGATTATCTAGATCTAAAAACTGTTTATTTGGAATATCGCAGACAATCGGTTTTAGTAAGCTATCACAAACACCCTCAAGGCATTGTCTTGAACTTGGGACAGTTACATATTAGGCAGAGACAAAAAGAGTCTTTACAATGTAAAACTGTAGCAGGACAACCAGGCACAAGCTGATCCCAATGCAACTACACCCACTAGGCCACTATATTCATTACAATTTTAAATAATGCATATTACTCATTACTCAACCTAATATAATAGATTAATAAAACGTTGCATATTAAAAAAAAGCTGTAAATATCACATGTAAGCACAGGCAGTGATGTATAGATCTAATTAAGTCTGGTCATATTCTATTAAAAAAATGTCCATAGGCCTTCAGCCCTTCACTGATTATTATAAAGACCATTCAAGATTTATTTTTATTTTTCTAAAAGAAGGTTTCGGGTTTTATTATCTTTGCTTAGAAATATGGAGGCAAATGCAGGAGTGGTATGTGTTCTTTTATGTTTTTGTTGAATACCCTTTTGGAATTTGAATGTTTCAACATGTACGTTATGTAAATTTAGTGCTCTCAAGTGAAACTAAGAGTAGCGTTGTCGTTTAATCAAAGTTAGCTGCTTTTGTTTAAATATAATGTGAGTGTTTTAGTTTAGTTTTTGTTGCATTTGTGGTTATGCTCTAACACGTACAGAAGCAGCTAATTTAGAATGATTTTCATTTCATTTAGTCCAACATTCTGTTAAACTATGTGTTTTGATTTTGTTGCATTTGTGGAATCTAAATCTGAATGTTGATTGTCTTTGACGTAATAGTTGTTATTTTTCACTCCATTATCTCTTTGTATTTGAATATATGATCAGAATTTGGACGTGTACGTGAAGAACTTTGGATGCTTGAGTGAATATGCAGTGTCACAGTGTGCTTCTTTAAAATATTGAATGATAGTAGTATACTACCGTAAGATTTAGTAGTTCATTGGACCAATTATGAGAACATATGATGATATATACTGTATAATTTTATCAGTTATCTTGAACTAGGTAAGAATCATAACTAGCTGATCTATATAAGCTGGCGTCAATGTTTTAAAAACTTTTTTTTTTTTTTTATCGACCCGATTTAGTCGCCGGTTCAGCGGGTCAACCGGTTGAAACGTCGGGTCGAACCGGTTCTATACATATGTATACTTTTTTTCTATATTTAATAATTAGTGTTACATGATCTCTTGATTTATCCTACTTTATTCCTAAATATATTTGATTAGACTCAACCGATAAGCTTTGTTTTTAAGTTATATATCTATAATAATAGCAAAGATTTGCGACAACAATCAACTTTTGATTCTAAGTTATAATGGTGTATATTAAAACTATATTAGATGATGTTTCTAAGATAGTTTATAACTCTAATTTATTGTTTTACAAAATTTTAACTAACATTAGTACTCATCACTTCAACTTGAAAATTAAACGTAGAAAGGTTGATGGAAAAAAATTGTTAGAGTTTTTAATAAAAAGTCTTTACCCGGCCGGGTTTATCAAACCGGGTCAACAAACAACCGATGGTTCAATCAGGTTCTCAAACAAGGAAAAACCTGGTCACATCCGGCCCGGTCTCAGAGCCGGTTCTAGGTTCAACCGGTTGAACCGACCGGATCAAACCGGGTTTTAAAACATTGGCCAGCAATTATTTTCCCCATTTGACTAAGCTAGAATTTGCCTTTTGTTTTTGTTGTTGTGTAATCTTATTTACATAGTGTAAGCAAACCAGAGTAATGTATTCATTTATACTATTTCCATCTTCATTTATCCCCATATCCTGCTTCGGCAGGACATGGTATGTTGATGTTGATGCATCTTCATTAATATTAATTTTCAGGTAGCTGTTGAAATTCCCACACCCGAAAATTACAAGGCTGATGATCCTCAACAGCCATTGAGCCGTGTCGTGCCTATTTTGTCTTCTCGTTTGAATAAATATCGAGTTGTGATTGTACTAAGACTGATTATCTTGGGATTTTACTTACAATACCGCTACACTCATCCTGTTAATGATGCTTATGCATTGTGGCTCGTTTCTGTCCTTTGTGAGTCATGCTTCGCCTTATCTTGGCTTTTTGATCAGTTTCCGAAATGGTCACCTGTCGAACGTGAGACATACCTCGACAGGCTTGCTTTGAGGTTTAATAACTACTACATTTTTGCAACTTCCAATTTCTAAGTAAATTTTGGCTTTTCTTTGTGGTTGTATATGAAAGAAACTGTAACGTAAACTTAATTATTTGAAGGTATGATAAGGATGGCGTGCCTTCACAATTACCACATATAGACGTGTTCGTGACTACAGCTGATCCTTCGAGAGAGCCTCCACTCGTTACTGCAAACACAGTGTTATCTATTCTTGCTGTGGATTATCCTGTGGACAAAGTGACATGTTATGTCTCTGACGATGGCTATGCAATGCAAATATTTGAGTCACTTTCTGAGACAGCTGAGTTCGCGAAAAAGTGGGTCCCCTATTGTAAGAAGTATAGCATCGAGCCTAGAGCCCCCGAGTTCTATTTTACTCAGAAGATAGATTATTTAAACAATGATATCGACCTTTCTTTTATCAAAGAATGTAGAGAAATGAAGGTGTGTTTCATTTATTCTTAAATTCACCATGTTAGCCCTTAGTCCATTACACAAATACCTAAAATAACACTTGAAAGTACCTATGACAGAGAGAATATGAAGAACTTAAGGTGCGAATCAATGCGCTTGTAGCCAAAGCCCAAAAGGTGTCGGAAGAAGGTTGGGCAATGCAAGATGGAACTCCTAGGCCCGGAAACAACCCAAGAGATCATCCAGGAATGATCAAGGTTTTTTATTAATCACTATACTGAATGACTACTGTTAGAAATTTTTAGTTGTGCACAAAGCCCGGTTGGATAGATAACCCTTTTTTTTTTTTTTTTTTTTTTTTTTTTTTTTTTCAAATGGTTGGATAGATGTTCTTGGGACACGATGGAGGTCTCGACACAGATGGCAACGAGCTGCCTCGTCTAGTTTATGTTTCTCGTGAGAAGCGTCCAGGATTTAATCATCAGAAGAAAGCTGGTGCTATGAATGCTTTGGTTTGTAATCTTGTATATAAAATTTATGCACATTATGTATATTATGTGCTTATTATTTTATCTATGCGACTTTCGTGGTGTATCAGATGAGGGCTTCAGCAGTCTTGACTAATGGTGCATATATCTTAAATGTCGATTGTGATCACTACATTAATAATAGCAAAGCTCTTAAAGAAGCCATGTGTTTCATGATGGATCCTGCTTATGACAAAAAGACATGTTATGTTCAGTTCCCACAAAGATTCTATGATGTTGATTTGCATGATCGATATGCTAATCGGAATATGATGTTCTTTGATGTGAGTAAGAATAAACATTTTGACTTCAAAATTTAGACATGCATAATTTTCCAATTTTTTCAGAGATTACATTCGTTCATATAAATTTCATTTAGTCGAATTATATAATAAGTTCCTTTACATGTGGATAATATTCTTTGTTCTCGTTTTGAAGTTAAAAAGTAACTTCTTTGAATTTTATAAGTCAAATGTGGACTTATATTATATATGTCTTATGTTCAAAACTGATTTTATTGTAACTTGTTTATGTAGATCATTATGAAAGGAGTGGATGGTATTCAGGGCCCCTTTTATGTGGGGACCGGCTGCTGTTTCAACCGGCAAGCTCTTTATGGATACGATCCTGTTTGTGAAGGTTTGCCCTCACCACAATTTTACATGTACTGATTAATCATTTTGTTTAGTATATTCCATTGACGTTGATCAGCATCTTTGTTTTATAGGTGATGATGTTGAAATATCGTTATTTCTGTCTCAACAGAGCTTCAGGAAACGATTTGGTCTATGTCCATTGCTCGGTGGTACAACGGTTAGGGAGAAAACAAATGTCACTACCCTTTTGAAGGAGGCGATAAATGTTATTAGTTGTGATTATGAGGATGAAACCGAGTGGGGAGAAGAGGTAAAAAAATTCTTTAAGTCTCTTGTTGCAGTTTATTTTATGCGTCAAAACATGTTACACTTACAATATCTCATCCCATTATAGGCTCTCATGTTGGAATAACTATTTAACCCTTTTTAACGTCATTGACTTAACACTTTATAGCAGTTTAAAATCTTGTCCCAAATGGGAGCAAAGTGGTTTATCTTTTTTTGAAATGACTATTTTCCCTTAAAATACTATGTGAGCTATGCAAAACTTTCTCCTTCTGCTATACTAAGTGACAAGCTCTCCTGTCAGTTTTATATCAATTTGATAATATTACCCTTCAAGCACTAATACCAATCTGAATACTGTCCCAACGGGAAAAGAGGTCATTTCGACTTTAGTATACTGTCATGCAAATGTTTGCACTTTTCTTTTCTGGGAATAACTAAGAAAAACTCATCTCTATATACGATCAATTATTGAACCCTTCTATCCTCCGATATTTATATTCTTACTGTACATGACAACCACACATGATCCAATTTCACAAAAGAAATACTCATGTTCTTTTGTTTTAATGATCAGATTGGATGGATGTATGGATCCGCTACAGAAGACGTCTTAACAGGATTTAGAATGCATGTGAGGGGATGGATCTCAATATACTGCATGCCTTCACGTCCTGCTTTTTTAGGTTGTGCTCCTATCAATCTTTCGGATCGTTTGGGCCAGGCTCATCGATGGGCTTTTGGTTCAGTCGATTGCTTGCTAGGTAGGCTTTGCCCGATATGGTATGGGTTGTATAATGGTAAACTAAGATTCTTGGAAAGAGTTGCATACATAAATAATGCCGCATATCCATTCACATCGATCGCACTGCTTGCTTACTGCGTACTTCCAGCTATCTGTCTTGTTACTGGGAAGTTCATTACTCCTGAGGTATGTTAGTACTCAGATTCATTGTATGACTTTTACGGTCAAACGTTACTAACTCTAGTTTTCAAGAATGATATATTTCTAGGAATTTAAACAAATATATGGTGAATTAAAGTATATCAAACACTCAAATTAGAAAACTGATGGCTAAAACTTTATTCAAATATCATGTCATATACTTCTTCATAACTTAAAGTTGGGGTAGTTTGACCTCATAAGTCAAACTAATCCATGTGTTCATGCTCATTTGTGCTACTAATACTAGTTGAAAATAAAACGAGAAGTAGTGACAATTTTGACACATTTAAGTCTGAACAGGTCGATTTGGGCTGTGAATTACCTCAAACGGGTCAAATTTAGTTAAAAAGGAAATGTATATATTTATTTTTAGTTGAAATTCTTATATTATTCTTAAAATAATAATGTTTTTGTAATCATAGTTACACATTAATCGTTAATACAATAATATTAAAGAATAGACCAACAGCAAAATTATGAATCCAACCTGACACATTTTGACATGTACTAGAAACGGACATGTTTTGAACCTGTTAGCAAACGTTTGTGACATATATGTGCTTGATTGTGTATTTTCTTGCAGATAAAGGACATTTATGGTATGTGGTTCTTAATTTTCTTCATTTCCATTTTCGCTACCATTGTCTTGGAGCTCCAGTGGAGTGATGTAAGCTTCCTAGACTGGTGGAGAAGTGAACAATTTTGGGTCATTGGTGGCACCTCAGCTCAGCTTTTTGCCGCCATTCAAGGTCTCTTCAAGCTTTTTACCAGAATCGACGTCAATTTCAACGTTACATCCAAAGCCGATGATCAAAAGGTCAACTCATCCGAGCTCTACGTTTTCAAATGGACTTGGCTCCTTGTCCCACCAACTATCATCACCATTATAAACTTAGCCGGCATTGTGTTCGGTGTTTCATCAGCAATTATATACGGCTACAAGTCATGGGGCCTACTATCTGGGAAACTTATTTTTGCCATATGGGTGATTGTGCATTTACACCCATTTCTTAAAGGTTTGCTGGGACGCGAAAATGGGATCCCTACCAGTGTCATCTTATGGTCAATTGTGCTTGCTATGCTTTTTGCTCTTTTGTGGATTCGTGTTGACCCGTTTATGGTTGACAAGCGGTTAGAGGTCAATATAGGATCTTTTGTTAGAAATATATACGATAAATTCTTTGCAAAACTTTTGGATTTTGATTTTTAGGTAGCGCATTCGATGTAATGAACGAGTCTAATAATATCCACGCTTCGCTGCAGATCTTTATGCAATATTGAACAATATATTACAGTAGTATTTTTTAGAAGGGTTCCGTCCCTAAAGTTTGCGATTTTTGTACACTTGCCACTGAAACTAAGTTTCTATACCATTTTAGGACTTAGGTATCAACGATGGTAGAGGACTTGCATTTAGTTGAAACTAAGTTTGCGATTTAGTTGAAACTAAGTTTCTATACCTCACTTGGATGGAACTTAACAGGAAAGTGAAAGGATTTCGCTAAACGAGTATATTGCAATGTTAAAGGACTTAGGTATCAACGATGGTAGGAGTTTGTTCACCTATTTTAGGATACCTGAAAAGTCCTTGGATGAAGGATTGGTACCACTAATGTCTGAACAAAATGTGCTTGGTCTGTTAAAGTATGTTCCTAGATATAGAGAAATTGAGTTGTACATTGAAAATGGTGTTTCATTAGTTGAAAAGCACATGATGGAGGTTATGTTGTTTAAGAGTAGGGGTGTGGTTATGGAGGAAATGGTGGAGGATAATGAGGTCAAGGAAGCTAGTGATAATGGAAATAGGGGTAAATTATTGTTGGTAAAATTGAATGAAAGTGATGTTGAGACTAAAAGTGAACCTTCAACAAGTAAAGTGGCACCGTTGATTGAAGGTAGTAATGATAGTATTTTTGGTTTCTCTAATTCTAACATTAGTGAGCACCGTCTTATGAAATCATGAATTAAAAAAGGGCAGAAAGGTGGAGTGATGAAATTGAGTTCAGAAAACTCTTGTTTGAGATTGACTGTGACTTTGATAAAAGTCAAGATCCTATAGAGTTGACAAATGAGGTCGATGAACAAGGGATGGAAGAGCCTGTGCATTATGAGTTTGATTGTGACATTGATGATGATGGTAGCATAAGTGGTAAGGAAGATGATTTAGAGACATGGATGGATAATGATGTGTTATAGCAAGAGGATCCAATTGATTGGCAATAGGATCCTTGCCATTGAAGATGATGAAACTGAAGAGACTGTTGAGTTGATTGTTGAACTAGATCAAGTAATTTAGCATGTGGCTTTTCTAAATGATGAACTAAGAAAAACTGTGGTAGTTGTTGATGCTCCAGTTATAGCTGTTGAAGAAGTGTTGGAAAGGGTAAAGCATGTGGTTGATGAGGAGATTGGAAGACCAAGGAAGAGGAAAAGAGAGAACGGAGATGAGAATGCATCTTGCCTTTAGAAGACCAAACAAGAGGAGAAGGTTTAATCTAGCTGAGAAGGCAATGGAAGATTATGGTTTAGGATTTCATGTTTAAGACACTTATCTTTTGTTATGGTTGTGTACTATCTTTTGTTATGGTTATGTTTAAGAAACTTGTCTTTTGTTAATGGTTGTTTACTACAATAGGTAGTTATGTATTTTGGCATTTGTATTCCATCTAATTGACTTGCAATAGTCACACTATTAGTATTTGTTAGTAAGAATGATTTCATAGAGTGTTTGGAGTATTCTAATTGACTCGCAACAGTCAAACTTGTGTTATTTGTAATCATTAGTTGGTTCACATGGTGTTTGAATCACTTAAATTGACTAGCAAAAGTCAAACTTGTGGAAAAATTGATAATTGTATGCATTGTAATGACTTGCAAAAGTTAAACTTGTGTTAGTTTACAGGGTGTTTGGATCACTTGAATTGACTAGCAAAAGTAAAACGTATGGAAAATATTGGTAATTGTATGCATCTTAATTGACTTGCAACAATCAAACTTGTGTTAGTTCACAGGCTGCTTAAATAGGTGCTTAAATACACCTGCCAACCTTCGATATATACACCTGCCAACCTTCCACAATAGAATGCTTAAATACACATGCTAACCTTCCATTTCATTCTTATCTCAATGTTACATTTCCTTCAGTTTGATTTCAAAATGGTTAAAGGTTAGTTTCATAGATGGTACTGTTCATTATTGTTGTTATAGAAGATATGCTTGTAGCATTATTACCAACTGAAGGACCAAGTGAACAAACTGTTGTGCCAGCAAAAGGTAAGCAAGCTAAGAGGAGAGTTGCAAAGCCTTTAGTTGTTGACAAAGGTAACAAAACCAAAAGGCCAAAGAAGGGATGGTAAAGAAGCTATAGTTTGAATGGTTGAATTTTGAATGGTTGTATGTTGTTATCTTTTGTTATGGTTTGGTAATTGAAGTTTAAGACAATAAAGTAGTATGAATTTGTCGCATGTAATTGTTAAGTAACCTTCTTATAAAAAGCCTAATAGTTAGGCATATTTTGGCATTTGTTTCCATTATTATTGACTTTCAAAAGTCAAACATGGTATAACAAAGATCAAACAGGGAACGTTGACTGATCAATGTTTACAAGCAGTTTACCATCTTCCTTAAACCATGTTTCAAACACCCTTTTATGAATAACAATGAATGATAAAATAAAAATATGATCACAATGTTTACAAGCAGTTTACCATCTGCCTTAGCAAGCTATGATCACAAGGGGTGTTTGGAAACAGGGAACAATGATCAAACATGGAACAATGAATGATCAAAAAAATATGGTCAAACAAGGAACAATGAATGATTAAGAAAATATGGTCAACTAAAAAATCAAATATCAAGAATCATTGGCAAACCATAAAAAGCATCTTTTAAACCATAAAACTTCATATTCATTCATGGGGAAATGACATACACAAAAACTTCAACCCAAAAACCAACAAACAACATCCCCTACACCAAAACCTAACCTAGTATCCTTAAATTCATCTTACTAACAAAGAGGTGCTTCTCACGAGCGCTGAGATGGGATTCAGCCACTATGATATGGAGACACGTGGCCTTCTCTAAATCACACCTTTGCACCCTCTAGGTTACCACTTAACTTTTCAAGATGGCCGATTACCTTTTACCTCTATTTAAGAGTATCAGCCACTTCCAAGCAGAGCGCATGTAACTTATTCTCAAGCTTCATGTCATTATTTACTTCTTTCCTAACTAACTATATCATTTGATCTTCAATCTTTATAGGCGATGATATGGTACGAGCCATTGATGAGATTTGGTTCGATTAATTATTTGGTTTCTTAGGTTTGTAAGGAATGATAATGAAAAAGACTATGCTTTGCTTAAATTCAAGAAGGGTTGGAATTTGGAAGGGTGGAATATTTGAGTCTTGTCAAGTTATTAAAGTTTCAGTGTTGCAAATTATGTCCCTAAGCATAAGTCTTCCTTGGGAACACAAGTTGACAAGTGGAGTAATGTGGGCGGGAAAATGGAAATAACAAAAATGCCCTCACTTAGATAGAACTTAACATGTGAAAGTGACGCTCATTAGCCATAATGACTATTTTGTGACAAAAACATGAATTTAGGGGCGAATGGTAAAGACTTGGTTTCAGTAGCCAACGTGCGAAAATCACAAACTTTTAAGGACAAAATTTGCAGTTTAACCTTTTTAGAACTAATATTAGTTACATCAATTGATTTCGTTGAATATTTTGGTTTGTTCGTCTCCTCCTATTGATTAATATAAAACCTCAAAGATGTATCTATATATACTAGTTAGATAACTTAAGTAATAAACTCACAACCCTAATGGTTATGGCATATTTATACAATTTAGGTCCACCTGTCTTCAAGCAAAGGTCGGGGAACAACTTGTAGCTTGGATCATAAAAAGAGAAATCGATGATTTGGAAATTGTTATGTTAAGATATTTGCAATCTAATCATGTGTGGATATGTGTTGAACTCGAAGATACCCTTGAGCAACCTTTTTTGAACAAAGTGAAAGTTTGTTTTTATGTGCTTTGTAAGTGCATGGAAGATAAGATCAGCAGACAAGTATGTTGCTCCTAGATTATAGCACCATAGTATAGTAATAAAAGATGTATGGATGCCAAGCACACAAAGAACAGCTTGAAGCCAGGTCAGTTGGGCAACGGGCCAATAGTGTTAGAAAGTGCTTTGTATTCAGCTTTTGTAAAGGAACGATAAATTGTGTGTTGCTTACGAGTAGTCCAAGATGTATGGTTTGAACCAAGATAGATAGCAAATCCCTCCGTGGACCGTCGATCATAAGCATTTGAGAAAGCTTTAAGAGAAGCATTGGAATTTAGGGCTACATTTTGAAAAGTACATCAGTAAAAGTTTAAGCATAGAACCTGAAGAATGACGAATGAGCATACCATGGTCAACTATACCATGAAGATATCGTAAAATCCGTTTGACTGGCAACCAATAATTATTGGTTGGAGCATGCATATATTGGCATACTTTGTTGAAGGCAATAGCTATGTCATGTCGAGAAAGGGTAACATATTCTAAGGAACTCACAACCTCCAGTATTTGGACATGAACAATTTCAATACCCAAAAAGTAGTTAAGTGTCCCAAGAGCTTTTAAAGAAAAAAAATCATCAAAGTTTGTGAACTATATTGTCGATAACACATTTGTTGTTACCAGTAAAGACAATGCCATCCGCATAAACCAAGATATACCAAATAGTTCTTCCACGGGAATGGGTAAACAAAGAAGGAGTTGTTTTAGAGCCTCCAAAACTGAGCTCATATAATGCCTTCAAGAGGCACCGGAACCATGCACTTATTGTTTTAAGCTTGGTTTTATTTTAATTTTAAGAATAAATATACACATCTAATAAATGTTTACTTTTCATAAAAAGTAATTAATTGCCTTTTTATGCATTAAATATAATGTATTTTTGTGTGATGTGATTAAAACACAAACAAATAGCTATATTAATGGTTAGGCTAATTGCTAATGTGATTAAGTGTTTACTTTTCAAAATTAGCTATGACTCCCAAAATTATAACTGTCAACACTTTATTTTTAAAGTTCTTCTAAACTAAAAATTAGTTGGTAGACTTTTAAGTGTTTTCAAAACAAATGTATAACCCCTTAAATTACTCTTATAATACAATTATTGTTTCGCAAATGATCCAGTCTGCTTGCTTCGTTTCAACTCAGCAAGGTAAGAGGGACAGTTCCTCTTCAAGTCTTTTATCTTTCCGCAATAGAAGCTGTAGTCAACTCACTAATTCACAAACATGATTCCTTGTTGGTTTTGGTTCGTATAGATTAGAGAGGGGAAGAAGAGAATGGGAAGCTTTCTAGAGAGAGAAATAGAGAAAACTTGAAATGTATTAGCTTGTTATCAAAGATCCAACCCTCTCCCTTGGTGGGAGAGGGGTATTTATAGTTACAAATGAAACGCCCACTCCCGGGCTGTGGATCAGGTATACAGTGGGTAAATACCTATCCTTCCTCCACGATGTTACTTAATCTAAACTAATACAAACTAAATAATAAACTAACTACGAGCTATCTTAATGCTATTACATCATTTGGGTGACCGAGTCTTACATAGGAATATTGGTATTCCTAACAATCTCCCCCTAAGCGAAGTCACCTTAGAAATTAAGTTCTTGTTCTTCAAGCATTCTTGTGTATTTGTAGCTCTTAGTTTTTGATTCTTCACTTTTGGCTCACTTTGTACATCAAGCAATAATCAGGTGATCAATGTTCCTTTGGAATGTGTGATCTTTGAGCATTCTTGGAGATCATCAGCCACCGTAAATCTCCAAGCTCATCCTTAGTAGTATCGCCTTCATGTGATGAAGTGACTTTAGGACCGTCATGCTCACACTCTTCTAGTTTCAGAGACTTTTCATCAGATTTGCAGAAGTGTTGTTGGTAGTCTCTAGACACTTATGATCTTCAATCAGAATGAGTTGTCAGTGTGAGCATGAGGTATGGAATGACACGATTCAGCTGGAATTGGGTATCACCATAGCCATCTTTATATGTTCCTGAAACTAAGACAGGTACCAACATGGCTCGCAATGAGCGGTCGATACATTGCACAGGGTTCCCCGTGAGAATGAAACAAGTCCTTTTAAAAGGACTTGCGTGGCTAGGAAGTTTAGTGCAGTGTGTCACTGGGTCCATGACGTCTTGTCATTCAATACCGGTGTTACCTTGGTAACCACCAGTAGGATATGAGTTGAACCCGGTTTCTGCCCTAAGGTTGAATATTTGGAGGGCTATTTCTTTTCACCCTTTCTCATTACATTTCTTTTTTATTCTTCAACCCCTTCAGTGCTTACCGAGACTTCATTACTAGAACCTTGTTGGGTTTGTTCCAGTGCTAGCTCCATCTCAGTCGGCACTCTTCCCTTATCTCACTTTTCTCATTTTTTGTTTAATCATTCCTAAGGACTTCTACTCTATCTAGAGGATTGTCCCTGGGAAGATCCTTCCGGTTTTGGTGGATCATGGGAAACTCATACTTAACCTTAACCATCCTTATAACTTCGTGCATTAAAGTAAATGGCCGGTCTTAGGTATTTTTCCACAAACGCCTTTTACTACCCCTTAATATGTGCATCGGTATTACGAAAGCGTTTAGCACATATGAATGAGCCTATTATTGAGTCCAAAAGATCACATTTTATCAGATTTCATATTTAAATCACATTCTCTCCCCCGATCAAAAATATCAAACCTTTTGAGATTTTGGATCTCAATTGATTTAAATAAGTTAGAAAACGTTTTTGGGAGAAAATGTGGTCAGGTTAAACTTTGTCTAATAATAGGAACATTTTTGAGCTCCCCCTCAATCTATGATGGGGACGGTTATGTGTCAGAGCTGATGAGTTTATAAATGATTTAGAGTTAAACGAGAAACTCATGAAAAAATCCATGTATTGACACATAACCATCACAGATTTGAAAGCTGCTTGATATGTACAAAGTGGCGAGTTTTGATGATTCATAAAATTTTGAAATCACTCTCCCCCTCAATCAATGACCCATTGTAACAACCCGCATTTTCAGGACATTTCTCCTATTCGCTATTCATCAGTTACTATTCACCGGTCACTATTCATCATTTTACTATTCATCATTTTCGGAGTCAGTTTGTGATTTCGAGAAGCGTTCAGATATTTTACTATTCATGTGACACTATTCATTCCCGGAGGGAATCACTATTCATGATCATCATTCACCATTACGTAAACTGAGTTTACGAGTCTTCAAATTCGCGTAACCAATGTGGTTCCGCTGTGAATTCATGCATCATTCATTAATGACACTTCATATAGACTGGAGCAGTCTACAAATTATCATCACATTACTTACTACACGGATATGCATTATTTCAATTTACGTATGCTTAATTTGTAATTAATGTTACCACTCAGTTTTTACTACGAACGGATACCCGATACTCCCGACTACAATCCTAACATATTTTCATACTCATTATAATAATATAAAAATTATATTATTAATTTACCCGGTGTTTTGAAATCAATTACTATATTTCACGGTCGGAGCTTATTACTCCGTCGGTTTGCGTTAATTCAATTCAATAAGTATTTTAACACCCGATTCCCATCAAGAATATTATTTTACAACTTTTACAACTTCGTCGTATTTTATTTCACCACGTTAACATTTATTTTTAGTTAACTCGGTACCCGATAACACCTAAAATACAAAATATCTAACCAACACATGTGTTAGACAAGCTCATTAAATGAGCCACCAACATTTTTCCATGTTTTGTTCTTGTGTGTGTGCCCCCCCCCCCCCCCCTAAGACCAAAGACCAAAGACCAACTTTTGACTAGACCATAAATATATACTTCCATCATTCATCATTTTTCATTCTAACACATTCATTTACACCAACAAAACTAGAAATGCTCTCATCTTCCTTTCTCCCTTTGTGTGCAAATCGACCCAACCAAGAACACAAGAAGAAACCATAAACTTTCAAGATCCAAGTGTTTAATCAAGTAATCATGATCTAGTTGGGGTTTTGTGCTAAAATCCCTAGGTTACTTATATATAATCTTCTCCAAAAACTCATCAAACCTTCAAGTAAGTACCTAAATAAATTTCTCTACTTTTTATACTTCCATTTGATATATTTTCAAGATATATTGGTTAAACATGCAAATATACTATGATCCATACCACTTATTACTCATTTCTTTTCTTTATAAACATAGATCTACAATTTTTACTAGCAATCTCATTAGATCCACTAAGATTGGTGATGTCTAGGAACCCATGACACCCTAAGAAGGTGTATGGTAGGACTTGGTACTTGTGGAGTTGATTTGAGATAGTTTGGTTTAGTCTTGAACAAGTTACGAACTAGAAAAGTTGATTTTTACAACTATATAAAAGCTACTGTCCATTTTTGTTAAACGTGGGAAACTCAGGGTCTAGGGTGTAATTTTGGACCAAAGATTTAGAAAATACATTCCGAGATGAAACTATGGCCGAAAACGGGGATAAAACGAGTTAATAACGAAGGAGATATGATTTTCCGAATATTAACAACGAAAAATACTTTCAAATATAGGTTCTGTCCCAAATCGCCAATTTCAGAAAACTCAGGGGTTTCCGGGTAACATTGGGTTAGATATTCAGAAAATACTTTCAAAAACGAAACCGTGGCTGCTTGAATCACTAAAATCCGAGTTACGACGAAAAAGATATGCTATTTTCAATTTTAACGACGAAAACTATTTTCTGAAAAATAGCTTGCTGTTGAACAGTTTTCATGGACTGTTTCGAGACATAAAACTTGATCTAGCCATCCCGACTTATCAAAAATATATTAGTATGCTGTCCCACGATTCCGGGGATATAAAGAACATAGAAAACGGGCTTATAACGAAAAAGATACAAGCGTTTGAACTTAGACGATTTTTACAAATTTCCATCAGCTTTTCTATTATTATTTTGCCGCAAAACTGTCTTTGCGAGACACCACTTTCTTGGCTGTTTTTCTTTATGATCGGATCAATTTGAGTCCGAGACGTAGTTTTATGAAATCAAGATCTTCCAACAAGCTTTTCAAATCAATTGGCCGTTCGTCGAATAGACTTATAACGAATAAACTACGACCTCATCTATATACCCGATAAACTATATATATTTTTGACAGCTTTTACTATAATAGAATTTTTCTAAGTGTTGAACATAATACTTTCAAGTAACAACAATGAGAGTCGATTTTCTCATCGATCAAAACCCGTATAGCCAAAAGTTAAATGACACGACTTCAAGATATTGTTACAAGGTTTTCAAAAACGCCGAGTTTCATCACTAACCCTTAACGTACAACATTTCGCGACTTGTTTTGCGAGGCCATTTTGGGCATATTTTCAAGTAATGAAAATGTTATTTTTGCGACGAAAACCTTATATTTTCCGATAGAACACCAAACAAGGATCGTGGAGTACCGTTTCAACATATTTATATGAAAAGTGGTTATTAACTTAACGAGACGTCAAAAATGTATTTTTCGACGATAAACATTATTTTCAAAACTAGCGAGTGGTATCGATAACATACGTATTTGCATGTGTAACATTACTTCATTTCTTACATTAGATCATACCATTCATGTTAGGTTACGGTTAGAGATCGTGCCTCGTTTCTGTGTAGTCACTTTTTGTCATCGTAGCTATCGCACCAGGTGAGTTCATAACCCCTACTTTTACTTGTTTTACAACTGTTTTGGGGGAAGATACATGCTCGTTACTATTTAAATTCAAATGCTTGTTTTACTTGAACGCGATTCATTTTCACAGACATTACTGAATGGTTGAAATACTTGATTGATTACTTGAATACATTATGTATTACCTATTTCATCCTCGATTACTTTCTTACGGACACAAGTGTATTACTTTATTGCGGACATAAGTACAAAACTGTTACATTGCCTGAGTTACCTATTACTGCCACTGAAGTCCCCTTTATCATGAACCATTAATTACATGCGTGTGAGCGCGAATGCTGTGGATAGATCTATTTGGGTTGACACCCCGTCCGAGTTGGTCGCGCCAACCTGTTAAACGGACGCATATCTTTCGGATTACTTCCGAGTGTCTGGCAAACACTTACTTGGGGCATTTTATGCTTGATTGCATACGATTACGTCGAGCTTCGGGGTCATGAGCTTAAGGCATTGTATTTTACTTTTAGGTTAACGTTGTATTTGTTATAATGGTTAATCCTACTGAAAATCTCGTGTTCCGCAAAATACTTATTATTTTTGTTTACATAAACCAATTCATATTTGGCAGTGGGTCGTAAACACACAGGTTACAAGTCTCTTATGGCGGGACTTGCAACTGAGTGGATTTACGATGCCTTTGCTGGGAAATACTTGTTTACCGAAAATACTTGATTACGGGAAATACTTGTTTACGGAAAATACTTGTTTACTAAAATCTATGAACTCACCAACCTCGTGTTGACATTTTAGCATGTATTTTCAGGTTTTAAGCAATTGCACACTACAGGAGGTTTTGGCAGGGCATGGCATGGTCATAGAAGACTTTGATATTCACATGGGGACCGTTTTAAACTATGTTAAGGGCCTACTTCCGCACAAATTTTAAACAATGTAAATTCAATACTTTTAGTTAAACGATTTTATTCTAAATGATTGAAATGAAAACCATTTTACACTTGTTTTGTAATACCAATTGAGTTACACCCCAGCTACATGTATGCTTCCGCTGGACCCGATTCTGGGGGTGTGACAGATTGGTATCAGAGCTTTGGCTATAGCGAACTAAGTGTTTTTAAAACCTAGACTATAGCTACTTTCAAGAAAACTTAACCCTATGACCGTCACGTGCCTGCCTGCCAAGCTGAAGCCTCATTTGTGGTTAGTTGCTGACATAGGTGATGAGATTTGTATCTCATTGTCCGATATATCATATTCATTCATTATAGTTGATTTCTATAATTGTCTTTCATATAAGCATGTTCACGTATCATATATGTCACCACGTTATGTTTTTCCTTGCATAGTTTCATAATTTGACCTCGAGTTGGTCACTTGTTTTTGTCTTCCTGAACGTCTTGGTAATTGTGAAGAACATAGTCTTAGTATAACTGAGCTGAGTATTTCAAAATTCATGGAACCTCGGTGGAATGTAGACTGGTCATCTACATTCAACCCGGGATAGTGGGACATAGGCTGACCACCTATATCCGACTCAGAAATGAATTTTGCAACACTGAGAATAGTTATAATAAAATTTTGTCTGGAATAAATTCTCAACTCATTTTCCAAATGTCTCATTCATGTGTGTGTATACCCTCATTGTTAGAACATTCATACTTTTCATCACTTCGTGAACCACCGATTGGAAGCACGTCAACTGGTCATTTCATCTCATGAACATTTACGTCTATGCATGATACACTTATATCACATTATTTTCTTTTATCACAATCTCATTTTGTTGCAGTTGTCACAGTCTCTTCCCTTCTCACCATCACTATCATTTCCTTTCCCCACCCCCATACATATAAGGAATTAGCTAACACTCTACAGATTCCGATGTCACTCATCCCTCACTACTCCCAATATTGATAAGTGGATATTATCAATGACCTCCCTAGGAAAGACTTTCCATACCTTCTATAAGGAGGATCCCTCGGTACATTAAGACCATTCAAAACTCAACAGAAATATCACAAAACCATTCGAACCACTATCACTGGCCTGATCGCCAAAAAAATTCCAGCATCTAGAAAGTATTGGCTTGACTGAATTACAAGATTAGTTTCGATGCGAATGCTCACTAAGCAACACCATAGAGATAAATCCAACTTCTTACCCAAGACTATAAATTGAACATGTCCTCACCAATAGACTTTATTCGAATATGTTAGACACCTATGCATTTGTGCAGACATCCATACCTGGCTATTTTATCATCTTAATACTCTCACTTTTAAATGGATTTTTTTTCTCCACCCAACCGTTATACAAAACATATATCTTGTAAGAAATACTTTTCTGAGGCACTTATTTGACAAGTAAATTCCTTTTTGGTTATTCTTTTACAAAACCATTGAATGTTAAGAAATTTTAAACACCAATTCTTGGTAAACCGTATTATCCACCTCATGTTGGAAATAGTCCTATCTTGCATAACTATTAAATTTTGAAACCTCGAGAAAAACGTTACTTAGAAAGCTGCTTGCTTAAAAATTGTAAATTTATTTATTCAGGGAAGGTTATGAACAAAACACACAATCTCAAAACAAACTTTGAAAATCAATCACTATATTACCTCACTTATACCTTTAGGAGTTCGTGATTTGATGACATATAACTTGGGGAAAATCTTAGTAATGGAGACTAAGCACCGTAGGTGGAGAAAGACTCAATTCATGACATCCTGCGGAGGATCACAACCTTATCCCAATCCTAATCTATTATTTTCAACAACACCCTTTGACGGACTTAACCTTGTAAGTCTTTCAAAACAAGATTCATGATATCCATTTCAATTATTCCTAATAGAGGAATTTAATTCACCTCAAACTCCTAGCGATTTCATTAAGATTCCTTTGGAACCATACCACCTATCATCTGCAGACCAATGGTCAGAAATTGGAGATTAATTCAAACATAGGAAGATATGCTTAGAGCATGAGTGATTGACTATAGAAATGGTTGGACTAACCATTTACCATAAACCAAAATTCAGTTGCAACCATAGTTACCACACGAGCTTAGAGACTACACCATTTGATGCACTCTATGGTCGAAGTGCCAACATCCATTGACGGATCAAAATTTGGAAAAGCCCAACTCACTAGTCCTATAAGCATTCATGAAATAACCAGGAATTTCCTACAAATCAAGAATCAGTTACAAGTTCGATAAGCTATAAACCATTAGAATCTCAAGTTCGTGGCAGGATTAAGTTGAAAGTTCTGCCTAGGAAAGGCATGATACCATTCAGAAAACTTCAGAAAGTAAAACCCGATATACACTGGACCATTCAATATTTCAGACAGAATAGGCCTAGTGGCCGTCAGACTTGAACCTTGTTAAGAGCAGTAGTATGCACGATAAAAAATCATCATCTTTTCACCAATACAACTTCAGAGACCAACACAAACTGAACTTCAGGACAAAGTTCCTTTTAAGGGGGTGAGACTGTAACAACCCACATTTTCAGGACATTTCTCCTATTCACTATTCATCAGTTACTATTCATCATTTACTATTCACCAGTCACTATTCATAATTATACTATTCATCATTTTCGGAGTCAGTTTGTGATTCCGAGAAGCGTTCAGAAATTTTACTATTCATGTGACACTATTCATTCCCGGAGGGAATCACTATTCATGATCAGCATTCACCATTACGTAAACTGAGTTTACGAGTCTTCAAACTCGCGTAACCAATGTGGTTCCGCTGTGAATTCATGCATCATTCATTAATGACACTTCATATAGACTGGAGCAGTCTACAAATTATCATCACATTACTTACTACACGGATATGCATTATTTCAATTTACGTATGCTTAATTTGTAATTAACGTTACCACTCAGTTTTTACTACGAACGGATACCCGATACTCCCGACTATGATCCTAACATATTTTCATACTCATTATAATAATATAAAAATTATATTATTAATTTACCCGGTGTTTTGAAATCAATTACTATATTTCACGGTCGGAGCTTATTACTCCGTCGGTTTGCGTTAATTCAATTCAATAAGTATTTTAACACCCGATTCCCATCAGGAATATTATTTTACAACTTTTACAACTTCGTCGTATTTTATTTCACCACGTTAACATTTATTTTTAGTTAACTCAGTACCCGATAACACCTAAAATACAAAATATCTAACCAACACATGTGTTAGACAAGCTCATTAAATGAGCCACCAACATTTTTCCATGTTTTGCTCTTGTGTGTGTGCCGCCCCCCCCCCCCCCCTAAGACCAAAGACCAACTTTTGACTAGACCATAAATATATACTTCCATCATTCATCATTTTTCATTCTAACACGTTCATTTACACCAACAAAACTAGAAATGCTCTCATCTTCCTTTCTCCCTTTGTGTACAAATCGACCCTTCTCCCTTTGTGTACAAATCGACCCAACCAATAACACAAGAAGAAACCATAAACTTTCAAGATCCAAGTGTTTAATCAAGTTCTAATCATGATCTAGTTGGGGTTTTGTGCTAAAATCCCTAGGTTACTTATATATAATCTTCTCCAAAAACTCATCAAACCTTCAAGTAAGTACCTAAATAAATTTCTCTACTTTTTATACTTCCATTTGATATATTTTCAAGATATATTGGTTAAACATGCAAATATACTATGATCTATACCACTTATTACTCATTTCTTTTCTTTATAAACATAGATCTACAATTTTTACTAGCAATCTCATTAGATCCACTAAGATTGGTGATGTCTAGGAACCCATGACACCCTAAGAAGGTGTATGGTAGGACTTGGTACTTGTGGAGTTGATTTGAGATAGTTTGGTTTAGTCTTGAACAAGTTACGAACTAGAAAAGTTGATTTTTACAACTATATAAAAGCTACTGTCCATTTTTGTTAAACGTGGGAAACTCAGGGTCTAGGGTGTAATTTTGGACCAATGATTTAGAAAATACATTCTGAGATGAAACTATGGCCGAAAACGGGGATAAAAACGAGTTAATAACGAAGGAGAAATGATTTTCCGAATATTAACAACGAAAAATACTTTCAAATATAGGTTCTGTCCCAAATCGCCAATTTCAGAAAACTCAGGGGTTTCCGGGTAATATTGGGTTAGATATTCAGAAAATACTTTCAAAAACGAAACCGTGGCCGCTTGAATCACTAAAATCCGAGTTACGACGAAAAAGATATGCTATTTTCAATTTTAACGACGAAAACTATTTTCTGAAAAATAGCATGCTGTTGAACAGTTTTCATGGACTGTTTCGAGACGTAAAAGTTGATCTAGCCGTCCCGACTTATCAAAAATATATTAGTATGTTGTCCCACGATTTCGGGGATATAAAGAACATAGAAAACGGGCTTATAACGAAAAAGATACAAGCGTTTGAACTTAGACGATTTTTACAAATTTCCATCAGCTTTTCTATTATTATTTTGCCGCAAAACTGTCTTTGCGAGACACCACTTTCTTGGCTGTTTTTCTTTATGATCGGATCAATTTGAGTCCGAGCCGTAGTTTTATGAAATCAAGATCTTCCAACAAGCTTTTCAAATCAATTCGTCGTTCGTCGAATAGACTTATAACGAATAAACTACGACCTCATCTATATACCCGATAAACTATATATATTTTTGACAGCTTTTACTATAATAGAATTTTTCTAAGTGTTGAACATAATACTTTCAAGTAACAACAATGAGAGTCGATTTTCTCATCGATCAAAACCCGTATAGCCAAAAGTTAAATGACACGACTTCAAGATATTGTTACAAGGTTTTCAAAAACGCCGAGTTTCATCACTAACCCTTAACGTACAACATTTCGCGACTTGTTTTGCGAGGCCATTTTGGGCATATTTTCAAGTAATGAAAATGTTATTTTTGCGACGAAAACCTTATATTTTCCGATAGAACACCAAACAAGGATCGTGGAGTACCGTTTCAATATATTTATATGAAAAGTGGTTATTAACTTAACGAGACGTCAAAAATGTATTTTTCGACGATAAACATTATTTTCAAAACTAGCGAGTGGTATCGATAACATACGTATTTGCATGTGTAACATTACTTCATTTCTTACATTAGATCATACCATTCATGTTAGGTTACGGTTAGAGGTCGTGCCTCATTTCTGTGTAACTTTTTGTCATCGTAGCTATCGCACCAGGTGAGTTCATAACCCCTACTTTTACTTGTTTTACAACTGTTTTGGGGGAAGATACATGCTCGTTACTATTTAAATTCAAATGCTTGTTTTACTTGAACGCGATTCATTTTCTCAAACATTACTGAATGGTTGAAATACTTGATTGATTACTTGAATACATTATGTATTACCTATTTCATCCTCGATTACTTTCTTACGGACACAAGTGTATTACTTTATTGCGGACATAAGTACAAAACTGTTACATTGCCTGAGTTACCTATTACTGCCACTGAAGTCCCCTTTATCATGAACCGTTAATTACATGCGTGTGAGCGCGAATGCTGTGGATAGATCTATTTGGGTTGACACCCCGTCCGAGTTGGTCGCGCCAACCTGTTAAACGGACGTATATCATTCGGATTACTTCCGAGTGTCTGGCAAACACTTACTTGGGGCATTTTATGCTTGATTGCATACGATTACGTCGAGCTTCGGGGTCATGAGCTTAAGGCATTGTATTTTACTTTTAGGTTAACGTTGTATTAGTTATAATGGTTAATCCTACTGAAAATCTCGTGTTCCGCAAAATACTTATTACTTTTGTTTACATAAACCAATTCATATTTGGCAGTGGGACGTAAACACACAGGTTACAAGTCTCTTATGGCGGGACTTGCAACTGAGTGGATTTACGATGCCTTTGCTGGGAAATACTTGTTTACCGAAAATACTTGATTACGGGAAATACTTGTTTACAGAAAATACTTGTTTACTAAAATCTATGAACTCACCAACCTCGTGTTGACATTTTAGCATGTATTTTCAGGTTTTAAGCAATGGCACACTATAGGAGGTTTTGGCAGGGCATGGCATGGTCATAGAAGACTCTGATATTCACATGGGGACCGTTTTAAACTATGTTAAGGGCCTACTTCCGCAAAAATTTTAAACAATGTAAATTCAATACTTTTTGTTAAACGATTTTATTCTAAATGATTGAAATGAAAACCATTTTACACTTGTTTTGTAATACCAATTGAGTTACACCCCAGCTACATGTATGCTTCCGCTGGAGCCGATTCTGGGGGTGTGACCACCCATGTTAAAATTAAAAAAAAAAATTAATGTCATTGATTGAGTGATAACTTTTATGAAAATTTGAGATCAGATTGATTCCCAAGCAAAATTTCATGGTACCACCAAGTTTTGCACAAATACTTTCCTGAAAAATCAGAGAAGGAAAAGTATTGGCGATAAAAAGAAGATTTATCTTCTTATACAAGAAATGATGCACTGAAGCATACATCAGATCAAGGGTACATGAATATAACGTAATTCACGCTCGGACGAACATCACCCTTTGCTAGGAACAACCGTCTTTTTGGCGACGTGTTTTCCTCATTTTGAAAAACGGGTTGCTATCTGAAGTAATAGCAAGCCATAATTTTAAGAATGTTTTGGGCAACGACATGTTTTAGAAAATCATTATTTGAAATTAAACGAAAAACTCTTGCTTAAGCATATGTATGTTTATGTGTCATTATTGAATGACATTTCTAGAAACGTACATAATATTGATTACACAAAAGACATGTCGTGAGAATAATATTTTTGGATTTTTTTTTGTCGTGAAAGAATGAACTGGAATCTTTCTCGAGAAAGAGCCTTTGTAAAGATATTAGCCAGTTGAAACTCTGTCCTCACGAAGTAGAGTTCCACTACCCCTTTCTCCACTTGTTCTCTGATGAAGTGATGACGGATGTCAATGTGCTTGGATCTGGAATGCTGGACATTGTTGCAGCATAAAGCACTGGCACTTTTGTTATCACAATACATCGGGATTTTGTTGAAGTCAAACCCATAATCTGATAGTTGAGATCTCATCCACAAAATTTGAGCACAGCACGAGGACATGGCAATGTATTCAGCCTCTGTGGATGATATGGATGTACACATTTGCTTTTTAGATGACCAACTTACAAGTTTCTCACCCAGAAATTGAGCACCTCCTGACGTACTTCTACGAGTATCTTGACACCCCGCATGGTCAGCATCTGAGTAAGCCGTGAGAGCCATTGCATTGTCTTTAGGTTACCAGAGACCCATGTGAATGGTCCCTTGAAGATACCTAAATATTCTCTTGACTGCTTCTAATTGCTTTTTGGTAGGCTTGGATTGATACCGAGCACATATACAAACTGCGAATAGAAGATCTGGCCTGCTTGCTGTGAGATACATGAGAGATCCAATCATGCTTCTGTATCTGGTTTGATCAACAGGTGAGCCTGCTGGATCGTTATCAAGTTTGGATCTTTCAACCATTGGTGTGTCAACTGAGTCACTTGAAACAAAACCAAATTTCTTCAGAATATCATTAGCATATTTGGCTTGATTAATCAAGATGCTGCTTAGATTTTGCGAGATTTGTAACCCCAAGAAGAAAGACATTTGTCCCATCATAGACATTTGAAACTTGGAACTCATTTCCTTTGTAAATCGATCACATTCATTGGAATTGGATGATGCAAAGATGATATCATCTACATAAATTTAAATGTGGAGCAGATGGTTTCCAGTCTTCCTAGTGAACAAGGTAGATCAACAACACCCTTGGTGAATCGATTTGCAAGAAGAAACTTGGACAAGGTGTCGTACCAAGCTCTAGGAGCTTGTTTTAGACCATAAAGCGCTTTCTTCAAACGATACACATGATTTAGTCGTTCAGGGTCCATGAAGCCTTCAGGCTGAGTAACATAGACCACTTCTTTCAATTCTCCATTCTGGAAAGCAGTCTTAACATCCATCTGGTAAACAATCATGTTACTGCTAGCAGCATTGGCAAGGAAGATCCTAATGGCCTCGATACGAGCAACCAGTGCAAACGATTCTTCAAAGTCAATTCCCTCTTGTTGACTGTAACCTTTAGCAACTAGTCGTGCCTTGTTTTTCAATACATCACCATGCTCATCTAGTTTTACTTTGAATATCCACTTGAGAGCGATGATCATTGCGCATTCTGGTGGTGGCACCAATTCCCATACATCAAGTCGATCAAACTCATGGATTTCTTCTTACATTGTTGTGAACCAGCATTCTTTAGATAAAGCATCCTTGAAATCTTTGGGTTCGGTTTTGGATAGAATGGAATTGAAGAAGCACCACAAGGCATCGGTAGCGAGTTGTTTTCTGGTAGACACCGGTCGTGAGGGATTTCCTATGATGTTGTCAATAGGGTGATCATTGGTCCATTTTCTGAGATGTTCATGAGGTTGAGGGTAGTGAACCGATATAGTTGTGTTGGATTCTCCTGAGGATGATGCTTCGTTGGAGAATTCAGGAGCGAATATATTTTCAAATGGTTCATCTTCCGGTGGAGCAAAAGGATTAACTTCACATGAATGATCTGCTGTCATTCCTTGATGTTCTGAAGATGATTGTACATTTGATGCATGTTGAGAGTGGCTAGATTCTGGAGCATCTAGATCAATGGAGATGGAAGTGGATGGACCATTAGTGGCATGAGGACCATCTACCGCCATAGCATTAGGATCTGCAGCCTGCTGTTCAGGTTCGTGAGGTTCCTGTGACTCAAAGTACTTATCAAACATGGGGTCAAATAACTTCTTCAATTCTTCACAAGTGGGAGGAACATAAGGAGTGATAGGGTTGGAATTCTGTACAAGTCCTGAACTAATTGGTCCAGGAGAAAAAAGATTTGGTGAGGGTCCAGAACTTGTGTGTCCTGAAGCCGTATGCTCTGTCAGCTCATCAAACGTGACATGGATTGTTTCCATGATTTGTCGGGTTCTTTTGTTGTAGATTCGGTACCCTTTTCGATCTGGCTCATATCCAACAAATACCCCAATATCAGCCTTAGCCTTGAGCTTTCCTAAGTCTTCACTATCGTTGGTTGGATAACACAGAGCTCCAAACACATGAAGAAAGGAGAGATCGGGCTTTCTGAGATGCACCAGCTCATAAGGTGTCTTGTTGTGAAGAGGATGTATCAATGATCGATTTTGAGTGTAACATGCAGTAGCAATAACCTCATCCCATAGAAACATTGGTGTTTTGGAGAATATCAGCATAGAGCGAGCAGCTTCAACTAGTGTACGATTCCGTCTTTCAACAACTCCATTTTGTTGAGGGGTTCGAGCAATACTCTTTTGATGACTGATGCCGATACTTTCATAGAATTGAGTGAGTTGTTGGTTGACAAACTCAGTTCCATTGTCAGTGCGAATGATTCTAACGGTCTTGTTAAGCCTTACTTGTAGATGCTTGATGATTTTAATGATGATTTTGGGAGTTTCATCCTTGGATCTTAAAAACTTTACCCATGCAAATCATGAATAATCATCCACAATTACAAGAATGTATCTTTTCCCAATGAAGCTCTGCACTCTCTTGCGTCCGCACAGATCCATGTGAAGGGTATGGAGAACTTCTGTGTTGGAATTGGCGGGTTTCGGTTTGTGAGTGTGATTCTTGCTTTTACCCAATTGACATACTGAACATAGATGGTCCTTTTCATATTTCAATCTGGGCATACCTCGAACAAGATCTTTGTGAGAAAGTTCATTAATGGTGCCAAAGTTCAAGTGGTTCAACCGTCGGTGCCATAACCATGATTTGTTCTTTGAGGCCTTAGAAAGCAAGCAAATAGGAGAGGACCGCATCATATCTTCGATAGAGATGGTATACAGATTTGTGCCACGACTTCCCTTAAGAAGATCAATTCCATCCAGTTCTCTAACAAAACAGGTGTGCTTTCTGAAAGCCACTTCTAGGTCGGAGTCACAAAATTGTCCAACAGAGAATAGATTATGCCTAAGTCCTTCCACATAGTAGACTCTAGAAATCACACTGTCACCAAACACATAATCACCATACCCCATAATGGCACCAAAATGGTCGTTCCTGAATCTAACAGCCCCGATAAACTTTTTCACGAAATTTCTGAGCCGAGAGAGATCCTCAGTTATATGTTTTGAGCAGCCTGAGTCCAAATACCACAGGACGATTTGTACGACCTGCATTTGAAACCAGACAGATATGGATAACTGAAAAATGTGGATCCCCAAGTGTGGTTGGGATCCAATTGGTTAGCACACACATACTTAGGAGAAACAAGATTAGTACATGCAATGGTTTCCACAAATGAAACAGCACTGGTGGGTGCTACTGACTTGTCATCAAAACATTGTGTCACTAAAGGGAAATTTCTACCAGTTGCCTTCCATTTCTTAGCCTCTAAAGGCTTGGGATTGGTCATTTCTGTTAATGGGCATTAGCTTCCTAAAGTGAACTTTCTTCCTGTATGTCTCCATTGGTATCCTACATTGGTGAAAATTTTTCCTGTGGTCTTCCAAGTGTAGTTTTCCAGTTTATGTTTCTTAGCAATCTTAACTGAGGATGGGTAATAAGATTTCAAAAATGACACAACACAATCATCATGATTACCAGAAAACAAACAACCATTCCATGTCTTACAAGTAGCATTAGAATTCGAATTAATTACAGTACGCTTATAGCTAATACTAGAATCAACACGATTCTTTTCATTCAAATCAATCTTATTTTTCCTAGGGTGGTCTTCTACTTTCTTCCCTTGAACAATCTTAGCTGGCGAAGTCCTATCATTCCTTGTATTTCCATAAGGCTTTGACATGCTAGCTTTAGTGTCATTGCTTACTCATGTAGAATTAACGATGGGAACATTAGATTGTTGCATAGTTGTTTGTTTTCTAGGAGGCGATGTGCTATGTTCATTTATTGCCAAAGGTATGTCAAATGTAACATGCTTGTTCAGATTCTTAGATGAAGATGTAGCCATTCTATCTCGCATGTTGAGAATCTTAGGACATGTACCTATGGCATATTCTAATAGTACTTGTGACCGTTTGGTGAGAAAACCGACATCTAATAATGTGTTATCAGATGGTCTCGCCATTCTATCTTCTTCTATGGTCTCGCGAGTCATGTCGAGGCAAGCCTTAAGATATCTAAGGTAATCACTATGGAGACCATTCAAAGCAATAGACATTTCATGAAATTGACAAACATTTAATGTAGAATCTGTAGCAGTGTAGAACACATCTTGAGCAATACTTTTAGCAATCAAATTGTCATTCATGATAAGAATATTTTTCCTTGCTATTTCTTTATGTTGAAGATCTATTGCAATTTGTTTTTCCTTATTTTCCATATTTTTAAACACTTCTTTCACTTCTTTCAGTTCAATTTCAAGGGACTGTTGTAACCCCTCAAAGTGTTCTTTGATTAGTTTAAAAAATGAGATAACTTCAGTTAAGTAACACTCTTTTGGGAGCTCAAAACCCCTTTCACCCTCAGTAATTCCCATTGGCGTGATTCTCTTCTCGCATGTTTTATCAAAATTAGTGAACATTTGACAAAGGACATATCTATACTATATATAAAGCATCAAAGACTCTCTCTCAAAAAAAAATCAGACTTACAACATTTTATGCATGGTGTACAACATTTTAATGCACAAAATTTTAAGACTTACTACACTTTAAACATAGTGTACAACAAAAAATAGCAAGAACACAAATTCAGACCAACATTGTATCAATTCTATATTAATAGCATTGAAAACACCCCCTACACGAAAATTACAACTATTTAAGCACAATTTACAACCTGTTGATCCCAATTAAGCAAACGATCTTATATAGAAGTTGACTTAAAATAAAAACTTAAGCTTGAATGCGGAATGTAAAAGCTTAACTTAAGAAGAATAATTCACTATCAACACTTCAATATTATTAATACGAGCACTCGACAATGCTAGGGTTTTACAACCTTGAAGTGTAAATGAAAACTAAACAATGCGTACATAATCTAACCCTAGAATCCTCCTTTTATAGGCCAAAGAATCCTACTAGGTTTACAATAACTTTCTATGCAAGATAAGAATATTCTAGACGTATAAGATATACACACAATCTATTCTATAATTATCTACTACGAATACATGCTTATCACATTAGCAGCAGTTTCCTTCAGCAGTATTTTCCTTAGCAGCACTTTGTCATCAGCAGCAGAATCATTTACACTAGCAGCAGTTTCATCACAGCAGTAGTTTCACTCAGCAGCAGAACTCAAAACCCAACAATCCTCCCCTAAACTTAATATTTATTTTTAAATAATTAAGTTTCTTCAAAGCTTATCTAAACACCAGGAGGATGCTTCCAAACACTCAATTCTTGAGATGTCTGTTGATCAAGTATCTTCTTATACTTTGACAGCAAATTGAATGCCTGATCATCAGTATCATAGTCTTTCTGGAAGTTGAGTAATCCAGCACCATTAACCATCTGATTGACAGTATTCCAGTATCTTACCACTGGGTAATCCTTTTCAGCTAGCATATACAAAGTAATTGGTCCAATTTCTAGCATATGAACTCCAGAATCTTGAAAGAGTTTCCATCTTCTTACTTTGTATTGTACTATCTCTGTCCATTCAGAATCATCCATTGAAGGTTCATACATAAGTTTTAGAACTCTCCATAGAACATTATCAGACATAGTTATGATATGATCAATTTGATCTTTCTCATACTTTTTACCATCAAATTTCTCAGCTCCAAACTTTGCTTTGTATAACTTCCACAAGTCATCAACATCCTCTCTATCAAAGTAGTATAGCATTTGTTGAAATCTAAGAAACCTGTGAGTCTTTCCATTAGATCTCTCAACATCATGAAATGCTCCAATGTTAGTATCATATCCTGTAGTTACTTTGATAATAGGATATTTGATTCCTATTGGTATGGCATCAACTACTTCAGGATCTTCCATCTTGCCAACCATAGTGTAAACCTTCAATTGTTCCTTTAAATGCTCAGGAGGAATATGATCACAATCATTCTTGAACTCATCTCCTTCTGGCTTAGAACTGCTTTCTTCCCCTGTTTTCCTCTTCTTCTTTGCAAATGATGTATGAACCACACCTTTTCTTTTACCACTTTGCACAGAAGAAGTAGTCTTAACTGCATCATCAAGCTGTTTAACAACATCTGCTTCTTGAACATGCTCTACTTCAGCCACTTTTTTAGGTACCAACTTTTTATTCATCTGAGCAATATGTTCTAAATCTTCAGTACAACCCATAGGATAGAAGGTATCTGTTTGTCTCTTAGCTTGTTGATACAAGTTAAATACCTCTTCATCAGATTTAGGCTTTAACTGCACCAATTTCCATCCCTTCATATTCTTCAGGTATCTTTCTTGCTCTTTTCCTTGTTGAAATGGAGTTGGACCTCTAAGTATCTTTTTCTTCTTTCTAGTAGCAGCATCTTCTTTTCTTTTCTTAGCAGTGAACTCCCTTACCCAAGATCTCACATCAAAAATTGGAACTTCATTTTCTTCAATTTTGATCATCTTGTTGAGTTCAATATCTACCTCCATTCTTATCTTCTCATCAACCCATTCCTCATACCTCCTTAAATCTTCTGTCTCCTTTTCAATCCTTTCCTTTTCCTTCTGAGTCAGCTGTTGTTCTTCTTGATCAATCAACTCTTGTTCTTTCAATGCAGCAGCTGAGTCATGTTTAACTTGTAATTCCTTAGGCCACATATGAAAAGGTATTACAAAGTAGTCAAACCCCTTATACATCCATTGAGGTTCTTCAACTTGCTTGCCCTTCCCTTTATCAGCAGATGATGATACAATCTTCTTTAGTTGAGCAGCAGGTTCTCTGAATACAACTCCTTTTAGAGGTGAACTTGGTGTTGATGATGTGATTGTTGTTGTAGGTTGTTGTGGTAGTGATGAAGTTGGTAGTGGTGTATGTTTTGAAGATGATGCACTTGGAACTTCTGTAGTCTTCTTACTTAACAAAACCATTGCTTCAGCAGCAGCATTATCACTAGACCCAGCAGCAGAGTCTTGTGCATCAGCAGAATTCACTTTCCACTTGCAGCAGGATCAGCAATATCCTTAGCAGTAGAATCATGAGCAGCAGTAGAGTCATTAGCCTTGTCAGCAATAGCAGCATTTTCAAGCTCTTTAACCATTGAATCCCCCAAAGTCATCAAAGCTTCACCCATCAACCCTGTTGCCTTTACTAATTGCTCAAGCTCCAAAGTCTTGAGTTTTTCCACCACCTTTTCTTGAGTAGCAATCACCTTTTTCATTACAACCTCATTCCCTGATTGATCAGCAATCACAAAATTTTCAGCATCCTGAGGACTTTCTACATCCATGTCTCTAATCTCTGGAACCTCCCCTAAAACCATTTCTTCATTCATCACCTGAGCCCTTTCAACCCTCTTCAAATTTGCCTCCCCTGAACCCATGACATCTTCATTCCTTCCCTGTTTGGAAGCATCCTCTTCCAAATGAGGTGAGAGTGCAGGTGAACTAATAACTTGAGAAGTGCCCACTTTCTTTAGCCTTTTCAATGAGGTTGAAGATCTTGATTTCTTCAAGTTCTTAATCTGTTTCTTTAATTTTGTAATAAGCTTGCCTTGACCTTCAACAACTGTAGACAGAGTAAGAACTTTATCTTCCAAGGTAGTACACTTAAACCCCAAATTGGTACAGGTAACCATTAATTCCTTAATGAGTTGCATAGTAGTCTCATCGCTTCGACCTATGTAACCTGGTCCGAGAGGTGAATCATGGACATTGTCATCATGTACAAGATTTTCCGTCAATTCATTTGTCACTGGCCTGTCCTCATCACTTCGACCTGTGTAACCTGGTCCGAGAGGTGAATCTTGGGACATAAACTCAGTATCAAACCTAGTTTGATCATCTGAGCCCCCTATATTTTCCATTTGGCTAAGGTTACCATCCTGAGAAGTAGATTCAGAAGAATCCTTTTCTCTAGATGTTGCCTTGGTTTGGGTCTTATTTATGTTATCACTATCCTACTCTGCTGCTAAGCTAGAAGCAGTAGTGACAGCCCTTGCCAACATGTCCCCTACATCAACTAGGACAGCCTCATCTGGTACAGCCATACTAACACTATCCTGAGGTAGATTAGTGTTCTTTTTGGTTTTTCTACGGGTATAGTGTATTTTGGGTTGTGTAGCAGATGCAGAAAAATTGGGTGTGTGATGGTAATCAGTGGGATTTCCTGATCTTTCACCTTGAATATTTTGCACAAGTTGCACCATGGAAGGTGTAAGATTTGTATGTGTGCCTGAAAAACTTTTTCCATGCTTAACCAACAAAGTAAAAGTTTTGGAAACTAATTTTGGAGCTTCATAAGTACCAGCATGGGATCTAAAATCTGTAAGTTGGTTGACAATAAAGAGTTGGATAAATCTTGGATAAAGCAAATAAGAACCAGACTCTTTAACACTTTTAACAATCCCCTCCAAGATCATATTTGAAAAAATAAAAGGTTGACATGTGCTTAAGCATACCATTGCAGAAGCAATAGTAGCACTAAACTCATGCCACACAGAAGTTTTAGGACTCAAACAATGAAGGAGAAGGTGTACCAAAAACTTGTATTGAGGACAGAGGAGAGCCTTTTGAAATTTTAAAGATATATGCTTTCCCTCATATCCCAAAGTTTTTAAACCAGCAAAAATAGCAGAATTAGCAAGACAAGTGGTCTCTGTTTCATCATTTAAGAGAAGAGATTCCCTTATAGATGATCCAGTTACACGAACCTTTTGCCCATCAACTAAAGCACTGACATATTTTTCTTCATTCCTAGTTTTGACTTTAGCAGTAAGCCAAAACTGTTTGATGTAAGAAACAAATATAGTAGGATTCACAGTGAGTGCATGCCTAAGAGAAGTAGCATTCAAAAATTTAACCATATCTGTGAGCCCTTAAGGAACCAACTCTTCATCCAAAACGACCACACTATTGTGCTGCTCTGCCCATTTACGTGCACAATCCATGAATTAGGGTTTAGAGAAATTGGGGATAATTGATTTTGATGATAATGGAGTGTTAGGATTTGTGATAACTTCGATTTGGAGCATGTAGAAACCAATTATAAAGATTAATTAGGTTTTAAACTGATTGGTAGAAGTTACACATACCAGCCTCTCACTTACAACCGTAGCAGCATAACCATGTCATCCACAACTAGCAGCAAAATGAAACAACTAGCAACAGAGTGAACTTTAGCCAGCAGCAGAGTTGACTAATCAAACTTGGTCAAAAAGTCAATAACCCATAACAATAAATGCGCTTGATACTCCGTAATCCCTATAAAACCGGACTAAATCTTTTCCCTAATTCACCACAATCAAACCCTAATTACAATCAAAAATGCCAATCACGCAATCAAATCTTCCAATCACCCAAATCAAATCATCAATAACCATGAAATCTTCACCCGAAATCATCAACATCTCATCCAATTCTTCTTCTAAGGATGAGACCCCGTTTGAAACATATGTACCTCCCTTCCATCCTCCTCACAATGGTTGTAGAACCAAAGAGCAAGCTAGAAAGAGGAAGCATGATCTTCCTGTCTTCAAAGATCTCCTGCATTTGAATCAAACTCCAAGTACTTCGAGGGGAAAAGAGGTGATGTCCCCCAAGTCTCCATCGTCTTCAGAATCATCAGAAGACCCTGCTTGGATCCCTATCATACCACCATCTCCTAAGGAGCTTGTTTCCCCCTTCATCTATACATCATCAGATGAGGATGAGCCACACCATAATCCACCATTCACTCCAGAAAGACCATCATCATCAAGGCCAAGACCCAAGACATCTACTAAGGCAAGAAAGGCAAACCCTCCTCTTCCTAAGGAGAGGAAGATTCTACTTGGGCTTCCATGCCCTAGAAATTGATGTTTTAAGTCTTTTCATTTTAGTTTGTGTTGTAGCAGTCTTTTGTTATTTCTGAACTTGATGTGGATTGATGAGTGTGTAAATACTCATCATTTCTGTTACATATAAGCTGCAAAAACATATGAAAACACACAGGAATGCCTTGAAATACATAAAATTATCCCTGGATTGTGTTTTTATGCATAAGGATTGAAAACTGATGAAAAACAAAACATTTCACATAATTTACAGTTTCAGTCCCTGAACTTTGGAAATTTGGCAAATCTAGTCCCTGGTAAATCAAAACTTATACAAATGTCATAAAAGGTCCTTGGAATTCATAAGTTGTCAAGAAAAGTCCTTTAAAGTTTAAAAATGGCAAAATGACAACTTTGGTCCCTCAACTTTTGAAAAATGTCAAATTTAGTCCCTGGGTGTTTAAAAATGAAAATTATCAAACTACACCCTTGTACTATTTATAAATGACAATATTGGTCCTTATGACAAACTTTTGGAAAATTACAAGTTTAACCCTTCTACTTTCAGAAAATTACAAAAATGGTCCCTGGGTTTAAAAATAATAAAAATATTCACTTGTGGTCCTTATACTAATATTTAATTACAGGTTTAGTCCTTTTGTGAAGTTTGGAAAAGATACATTTCAGGTCCCTAAGTTTCAGAAAGTTACATATATGGTCCTTGGGCTATATTTACAAACCGGACCCTTTGTATTAATAACAAAACAAATCCAAATCCAATCCCCTAAACCCAGCTGCAAATCCAGTCCACCACAAGGCCCAAATATATAAAACCCGGCCCACACTCCCCTTTGTAAATAAATAAATGCCATTCCCACCCCCCGTATTCCTTCTTCTTCCACCTCACACCCACACCTGTTACTCCACCTCAACCTCCAGCTCACACCCTCATCATCACATTCACTCTCCACCATCTCCTTCACCCCTAACACGCCACAATTAATGCACTTCACACCCCATTTCAACCTAAAACCACCACTGTAGCAACACTTACCCACAGTATTGAGCAATACCACTCAACTTAGTCCAAAATTGCGCCAAACGTGTACCCTACTCATCCATATACTCCCAAGAACCATTAATTGTATCAGAACTTCTCCTACACACGTGTAAGAGATTTGGCGCCAAATCAAGTTTAAACGGTTTGGATGAATTGGACTTTTTCAAAGGCCTGGATGAAGTGGGATGTGATATTTGTGCTAGTGGGAAGAGTTTTTGGTGATAAATAGAGATGAAGCCAGAAGAGAAGAATATATAATTTATAATCTAGTTTATGATCAATATAGCTTAATTAATCTAGTTATCACCTAGTATAATTGTTACATTTCTGTTTCAAAGTGTTGTTTAACTTTTCCAAGGTGTAATCAACAACTTTGTTTGATCAATATCAATCTATCTTAAGTTTTCAAGAATTTCAATTTCGTACCAATTTCATAATCAAGTCATTTAAATTCTGTATGATGAATGTTGTTTAAAGGACTCCAACAAACACTATATAGTTCACAGTAAGCTATATAAGCTTTTGGATTCAGATAATCAGCAATAATCATTAAAAAAAAGAAAATACAAAAAGAAATCAAGTAAATTAGGAAAATAATCTAGAAGTTACTGTGTAGAAGAAAGCTGGAGCAAGGTTCATCTTGGATTGCCTTGGTTTAGAGCTCTGTGGAGAGCATATAGAAGTGGTTAATAGTCCTTGGTTCTCAGTTATGGCATAAATTCAAGTTGTAAGTTTATTTCTTGATTTTTGGTATAACTTGTTCTTGTTCATTTCTTAGTATAATTTTTCTTAATTCATGTTTAGTTGATGTTTGTTAGTAATATTATAACTTAAAATTAATAGGTTGTTAGTTGGAAATCTCATGTGCTAGTTGTTAGTGTTAGACAGTCAAAAGTAGTGTAGTAGTGATTCATAGGTTCTAGTTGTTAATTGCTGTGTTATTGTGCTCATTTGATCTTAGTTAATCTGTGTCAAGTATTAAAAATCAATTTCATGATTTAAATCAGTGTTATACAACACTAATCAAAAGAATACCCTTGCTAAGGTGTGTTTGGATCAAGCTGTTTCACTAGTTGATGCATGATATTGTTGCTTAATTCTTGTTATTGCATGTTTACTTAGATTAATATAACTCATATCTGTCATAATAAGTAGTCCTTATTAAAGTAAAAGTCAAAATTAGTTGTAATCTAATCTAGCTATTCAACTGTTAGTGATATAAATCTCAAAATCTTCATACTAGCTTAGATTTAGATAACTTAGCTTAATATCAACTTATAATAGCTTAGTACAACATAAGTAATCAGTAAATCTAGATCAAAGCTCAGATAAGTCAAACTTAGAGTTCATATTAAAAAGTCAATTTGCAGCCTATAGAATTTTTGAATTAACTTTGGATTTTCACCATGTGCTTGTTAATTGATTATAGGACCTGAGCTTGTAGGTTTAGTAAGTCTTGTTGCTGATCTCTTTGATACTATTTTTATTAATTTTTATACTAGCTTATTAAGAGCTTAATTGGTGCTTAATTTTTAGTGATTATTCACAAGCCTCCCCTGTGCACAGGTTTGACACTCAATTTCATAAGCTTGCACAAGCTTATTTATTAAGTGTTAGTCTGAGTAAATTAGATTTTTATGATGCCCATGTTGCTAGTTATCTAAACTAAATGCTTATTTGTCCTTAAATGCTTATTTGGTCTGCTTATCTTGCTTTAATTTGTGCAACAAAATCAAACCATACACTGATCACTCAGTGCAAACAACCAACTTCTCAAGCTCATCATAAGCTCATCACTGATTTTTGGCTTGTGATCTAAGGTTCTTTTAGAAGCTAAACAGTCCATCTATTAAATTCAAGCTTAAATTTTCATTCACATAGCCTTTTACTAGGGCTGCAATCATCTATAAGCTTGTTCATTCACTCAGTCCTCTGAGTGACTCAGTTAAACCATCAAACTTCATAAGCCCTTGACAAGCTCATCTGTGGTTCACACAGCTTAAGCTTGGCAATTTGGAATCCTTACCAACCCATCTTTAAACTTCAACATTCAATAAGTCCTCTTGAGCTTATTACATAAGCTTAATTTGACCACTTTGGTTGTCTGTTTGGGTGTTTGGATCTCAGCTTTATTGGAATTTCTTATAAGCTTTTCACAAGCTTATTAGCTTAATCTAGTAAACTCATTTGTCCATACTTGTTAATACACTATCTATACACAATAATATCTTTTTATTTTCTTTCTTAAGTTAGTTTTTAAGTTTTCAACAAGCTTATTAGCTCATTTTCACTCAGTCACTTAACTGAGTGAACTCAGTTGGACCCCTCACTTCCTAAGCTCATTCTGAGCTCATCAGTGGGTCCCACAACTTAAAACTTGGTTCTACCAACCCCCCTCCTACCAGGCTTGAATCATTGACCCTTTGTTTGACCTAGACCCTAGTGGACCCCACTTGGTTTTACCTCACAAAGCTGTCCCATTTTCTGTCTCAGAATCAAATAAGCAAGTGCTTATTTGTGTTCTTTGGCTTATTCAAGTTACTAATTTGATTGAATCTTGTTTAGTATTGTATAAGTAACTTATTGGAACCAGAATAGACCCTAGTGGACCCCACATAAGCTCATTTGAGCTTATTTCCTTCAAAGTCAACTTAAAAGTCAACTGTCAAGGGTAATAAGCACTTTAAGTGCTTATTCTGGGTTTCTAAGCTTATTGTTTTTGTATTAGTTTCTTATTTTAAGTATTTTAATAAGTTTATAAAAGAAAAAACCAAAAAAGCCAAACTTACTTATAGTGATAGCTTCTATTTAATAGAAACTATTTATTTAATTTTCCTTTTTAGCTTATTTATAAGCACTTTTGCTATTTTACATTTTTATTAAATCTCTTATATATCAAAGTAATTTTATAAATTTTTCCAGAATTTTCTTTTGTCATCTAGTGTTATTTAGAATTAATATTAGTTTATTTAATAATTAAATAATAAATAAGAAATAAATAGCATAATATATTTTTATAAAGTAATACTTATATTTTATATTTTTCCTAGCTTCTATAAGTCATAAGATAATTTTAGAAATTTTCTTGTGATTTATATTGTTCATTTACTAGTTTTTATAATTTAATTATTTTAATTAGATAATAATTAATAAATAGCATAATAATTAATAGATTAAATTAAAAATACATAAAATAAAGTTTTTATAATTTTTTAGGATTCCCATGATGGTTAATTAGATATATAAAATTTTTTATAATTATCTAAGTTAGTTTAATATTATTTGTAATTTAAAATAGTTTAATTAGTTTAAATTATTATAAATAGTTTTTAATTAATAGAAAATTTAGAAAAAGACAAAAAGATTTATTTTTATTTTTTATACTTTCTTCAAGTTCTATTTTAGGTTTAGAAAATATTTTTATAAATTTTTAGTTTAATTTGTAGTATTTATAATTTTTAGTTGAATTTTAATTAAATAGTTAAATAGTTTTTAATTAAATAATTAATAATAAATAGATAAATAGTGTGAAAAATATAATTTTAATTTTAAAATAAGTTTTATAATATTTTAGATTTTTAGAAATTTTAATTTTAATTTTCTAGACTGATTTTACATTTTCATAATTAATAGTTAAATATTAGATAATTAATAAATAGTTATTAAATAAAAATAATTAATTAAATAATTTTTAATTATAAAATAAATATTTTAAATTTATTTAATTTGCATTTAAGCCCCTAAGGCTTATAAAATCCTACTATAAGTAAATTGTTTTTGTTTACGTTTAATTAATAAACGTTTACGTTTTTTTTTAGTCCCTTTTTCACGTGTACTTATCTGATTTCACGTTTAGGTTAATTTAGCTTATTAAAGCTATTTTCTCTTATATTTCAGTAGTACAAATCATTTAAACCCTTTTCCTGTTCAATTCACCTGATCTTAAAGTCGTTTTATTTCAGATTTCACATCTCGTTGGGATCTAACGATCCGGGGAAACACTAAACTCACCGGAGTATTGGTTTAGGCTGTCTGACTTGTTGACCATAACTTGGTTGATATTATCTGACTGTTTAAGGCCAATCAAAATTTGGCGCCGCTGCCGGGGAGGTGTGCTGCGTATTACGACTTTTTGAAATATCTGTGAGTTTGCATTTTCACCCTTTGTTATATATCATCTTTTTGTTCATATTTTATTTTCTATTTGTAAATTTCCCGTCACTCTAAGTATTCTTAGAGTCGTCTCTAGTGCATGCGCACTCGTTCTTCTAGGTCCACAAGCCCTTTACGTGAGCTTGTTAAAATTCCTCGAAGACGTCGTAGACGTTCTGCCCCAACAGCCGTATCTGAGGAACGTGCTGTTTCACCAAAGAAAGTTATCATGGCGGAAGACCGTCCGATGAATGAGCTTCTCCAAGCACCCATTGAGGGTTACGGAGACGCTATTGTTGTCCCAGCCATCGTGGCTGAATACTTTGAGCTCAAAACCGGGTTACTAAATCTAGTAACTTCAAGCCAATTTTATGGTTTTGAGAGGGATGATCCCCATGCTCATATTAGATGGTTTAATAAAATCACTTCAACCATCAAATACAAGAACGTTCCTTCCGAAGCAGTCAAACTTCTTCTTTTCCCATTTTCCCTTGAGGGAGCAGCCCGGATTTGGCTGGAAAAACAACCTCCTCGTTCAATACACTCATGGGAAGATCTAGTTACCAAATTTGTAAACGAATTTTTTCCCCCGTCCAGAACGACAAGTCTTAAAAATGAAATCATCAAATTTACTCAAAGGTTTGATGAATCGTTTGGTGACGCTTGGGATCGTTTCAAAGAATTGCTTCGTCGATGTCCTCATCATGGTTTCACTGAATTAATGCAAATTGACACGTTTTATAATGGTGTGAGTCAATCTGACCAAGATTCTCTCAATGCCTCCGCGGGAGGTAATTTTTTGAGCAAAACCACAAAAGAAGCTTTAGAAATCATTGAAAATAAGTCCAAAGTCCGCACTACACGCACAAAACCATATAACTCCCAAGTGAGTGCTGGTCCTTCTACTTCATCACCCGTGAGTACTTCTAGCACCGATGCTAAGATAGATAAACTCACGGACGCCATTCAAGCTTTGGTTCTCTCAAGCCAGAAAAAAGTCACTTTCACACAAAACCCTTCACATGCTGAAGTTAAAAAAGTGGAAGTTTGTGTCACTTGTGGTGGCCCACATGCTTACTACAATTGTACTGCCACCGATGGTAGTCCTTTTGAAGCCAATGCCCTAGCCGGTACTACAAATCAGGGAGGTAATCAATACCGTCCTCAAATGGAACCAAGTTACCGTGCTAACACACATATGGGACCACCCGGGTTTAATCAAAACCCAAATTTGCAAAACAGAAACCAGAACCAACCCAGAATGAACCAAGGTTATCAAAACCAAGGGAATTTCAATCCTGGACAGAATCAAGGTTTCCACAATCAAGGAAACTTTAACAGAAACAATTTCAACCCCGGAAATCATTTTCAGGGAAATGGTAATCCAAATCAGGGAAATTTTCAGCCACAACAAGGTTATAATCAAAATAACCGTGTCCAAAATTTCCCTAACCAAACACAAGCCATTCTCCCAGCTCCACAACCATCATCAGATGAGTTGTTGAAGCAGTTCATGAAAACTCAAGAAGAGACAAACAGGTTGTTGGTCAGCCAGATTTCTGAACTTAAGAAATCTTTAAATGAACAACCCTCGGGCTCTGGAAAACTTCCGAGCAACACGATCGCAAACCCGAGGGGCGATGCAAAGGCGATCACGACCAGGAGCGGAGTTTCATATGATGGACCTACTATTCCCACTACCACTTCTTCTTCTTCTCCCAAGGTAGTGGAAAATAACGTAGAGGTAAATAAGGACGAAGTACTTCCTACTCATAAGGGAGGTGCCCAAAACGTCCCACCTCATGTTGTCCCGAAACCCAAACCAAAACCTAGAGTTGTTTTTGAACCAAATGATATTCCAGTTGAAACACCTCAGTCCAGACCTTCTACTTCCTCTATTCCTTATCCCTCACGTTTGAGTGAACAAAAACTCCGTGAAAAAGCTAGTCACCAGATGGATAAATTCTTTCAAATCTTCCAAGATTTGCATTTTGACATTAGCTTTGCGGATGCTATTATTCTGATGCCCAAATTTGCATCGACAATCAAACACTTGTTAAGCAACAAGGAGAAACTGTTTGAAATGGCAAAGACTCCTTTGAATGAGAACTGCTCAGCAGTTCTTTTAAAGAAGCTTCCCGAGAAGCTGGGAGATCCTGGAAAATTTCTAATACCATGTGTATTCCCAGGAATGGTTGATTGCTATGCCTTGGCCGATCTTGGTGCAAGTATCAACTTAATGCCGTACTCAGTTTGGAAGAAACTTTCTCTTCCTGATCTTACTCCTACCTGCATGACTTTAGAGCTTGCAGACCGATCGATATCTCGTCCTCTCGGCATTGCCGAGGACGTGTTTGTAAAGGTAGGAGAATTTCATCTCCCCGCTGACTTTGTAGTGGTTGATTTCGATGCCGATCAAAGGGTCCCTCTCATTGTTGGGAGAGGTTTCCTTAGAACGGGCCGTGCTCTTATCGATGTATTTGAGCAAGAAATCACTCTTCGAGTGGGTAATGAAGCTGTTACATTTAACCTCGATCAAACCTCGAGGTACTCCTCCAATTATGATTCTGAAGCAGTTAATCAAATAGATATCATAGACATTGCTTCGGAGGAGTATTCTCAAGAGTTTCTTGGTTATTCTCATAATTCTGTGAGTGGGGATGCCACTCCATCATCTGAACCTATCATTTCCGACTCTTCCCCTTCTCTCACTCCGTTTGAGGGAAGTGATTTCCTTTTGGAAGAGGTCGAGGCTTTTCTCAAAAGTGATTCAGTTCCATCAGAAATTGATAACAATGAGATTGATCTGGAGGGAGATATTCTTCTCCTTGAGAGATTGCTAAACCAAGACAATTCTCCTCCACTCCCTCCCGTACAACTTCATAATCAGGAAATCAAAAATGTTGAGGAAACTGATGATTTTCCTGAGGTCGAACTCAAGGACTTACCTCCTCATCTTGAATACGCATTCTTGGAGGGTGATGATAAATTACCCGTCATTATTGCTAAAGGTTTGAGTGTTGAGGAGAAGAGTGCTCTCATAAAGGTCTTGAAGTCAAACAAGCAAGCAATTGCTTGGAAACTCTCCGATATTAAGGGTATTAACCCAGATTTTTGTACACACAAAATCTTGATGGAGGATGACTTCAAGCCTGCAGTGCAACATCAAAGAAGGGTGAATCCAAAAATCCATGATGTGATTAAACAAGAGGTCCTTAAACTTCTTGATGCAGGATTGATTTACCCTATCTCTGACAGTCCATGGGTTAGTCCCATTCATTGTGTCCCAAAAAAGGGTGGCATTACTGTTGTCACTAATGAGGAAAATGAGTTGATTCCAACTCGGCTGGTTACCGGATGGCGTGTTTGCATTGACTATCGTAAGTTAAATGATGCCACCCGCAAAGACCACTTTCCGCTGCCCTTTATGGACCAGATGCTTGAGAGATTAGCAGGGAACGAGTATTATTGTTTCCTTGATGGTTTCTCAGGATACTTTCAAATCCCCATTGATCCATCGGATCAAGAAAAGACTACCTTTACATGCCCTTATGGAACCTTTGCTTATAAACGTATGCCTTTTGGCTTATGTAATGCACCAGGTACGTTCCAGAGGTGTATGATGGCCATATTTACCGACATGATTGGTAAAACGATGGAAGTCTTTATGGATGACTTCTCGGTCATTGGGGATTCATTCCAAACATGTCTCACCAATTTAGAAACAATGTTGAAAAGGTGTAAAGACACCAATCTATGTCTAAATTGGGAAAAGAGTCACTTTATGGTCAAAGAGGGCATTGTCCTCGGCCATAAGATTTCCAAGAATGGGATTGAGGTTGACAGAGCTAAGGTTGATGTCATTGCAAAACTGCCTCACCCTACTACCGTCAAAGGTATTAGGAGTTTCTTGGGTCATGCGGGTTTCTATCGTCGATTTATACAAGATTTTTCTAAAATCTCACGACCTATGACTCATCTCCTTGAAAAGGATACTCCTTTTATCTTCTCACCAGAGTGCATCGAAGCTTTTGAAACATTAAAGAAAAAGCTTACTGAGGCACCCATTCTTATTGCCCCCGACTGGGATTTACCCTTCGAGCTTATGTGCGATGCAAGTGATTTTGCTATCGGTGCAGTCTTGGGGCAACGCAAAATGAAACACTTCCAGCCTATCCACTACGCAAGCAAAACTATGAACGAAGCTCAAACACATTACACCACTACAGAAAAAGAATTATTAGCTGTGGTGTATGCTTTTGAGAAATTTCGGACATACTTAATCTTGACTAAAAGCGTAGTGTATACGGATCACTCGGCTCTTAAATATCTATTTGCAAAACAAGATGCAAAGCCGAGATTGCTCCGTTGGGTTCTCCTCCTCCAAGAATTTGATATCATTATTCGTGATAAAAAAGGAGCTGAGAACCTGGCTGCTGATCATTTGTCCCGATTAGAAAACCCTCATCAAAATGTGTATGAGAAAAAGGAAATAAATGAAACATTTCCTCTCGAAACACTTAATGCGGTTGCTTTTCGTGGAGATTCTACTACCCCATGGTTTGCCGATTTCGCAAACTACCATGCGGGTAACTTTGTTGTGAAAGGGATGTCAACCCAACAGAAGAATAAATTCTTTAAGGATGTTAAACATTACTTCTGGGATGACCCCTACTTATTCAAAATCTGTGCGGATCAAGTCATCCGACGGTGTGTATATGGACAGGAAGCCACTGAAATTCTTAAGGCTTGCCATGCTGGACCCACTGGGGGACATCATAGCCCTAATTACACCGCCAAAAAGGTGTTTGATTCCGGATTCTTCTGGCCCACAATTTATAAAGATGCCCAGGATCTCATTAAAACCTGTGACGCTTGTCAGCGTCATGGAAACATTTCACAAAGAAATGAGATGCCACAAAATGCTATTCAAGTATGTGAAATATTTGATATCTGGGGCATTGACTTTATGGGGCCATTTCCATCATCCAGAGGAAACAAGTACATACTTGTGGCAGTTGATTATTTATCAAAGTGGGTTGAAGCAAAAGCTTTACACACAAATGATGCCCGAGTTGTAGTGAAATTCCTGAAATCTCTTTTTGCCCGTTTTGGAACCCCACGTGCTATTATAAGTGATCGTGGTACGCATTTCTGCAATGACAAATTTGATAAAGTCATGCAAAAGTATGGTGTAACCCACCGTCTTTCTACAGCGTATCACCCACAAACAAGTGGGCAAGTGGAAGTTTCAAATCGTGGTATCAAAAGGATACTTGAGAGGACTGTTGGTGAAAACCGTGCTGCCTGGTCGGATAAATTAGATGACGCACTATGGGCCTTTCGTACAGCTTATAAAACACCCATTGGGTGTACACCTTACAAGCTTGTGTACGGAAAGACATGTCATTTACCGATGGAACTTGAGCACAAAGCCTACTGGGCTTTGAAACATGCCAACTTTGATCTCAAAACTGCGGGTGATCACAGAAAAGTTCAAATGAATGAACTAAATGAACTACGAGATCAGGCTTACGAGAACTCTTTAATCTATAAAGAGAAAACAAAGAGAATTCATGACTCAAAAATAAAGAACCGCGTTTTTAACGTCGGTGATCGAGTACTTCTCTTTAACTCTAGATTAAAGATCTTCTCGGGTAAATTAAAAACCCGTTGGACTGGTCCATTTACTATCACTAAGGTTTATCCATATGGTACCGTTGAGTTATCTCAAAATGACGGTCCATGTTTTAAAGTAAATGGCCATCGTGTGAAACATTACTTTGGAGAGGACTTCCCAAACATGGTTGTCCCGGATCTCCAAACTTTCCCCAAGGACAATTAAATTCGGGGTCGAGTCAAGCTAGTGACTCGGGAATCAAAAACAAGCTACCTCATGAACAAATCAATTCGAGGTCGAGTCAAGCTAATGACTCGGTAATCAAAAGCATAGCAATATGGGTTTTCACCCGTATTTCTGACTTCTTTCTACTTTCTACCACCGTTTCAAAAAGTAAATATGTTTCAACTTTCAATAACTGTTTTGTATGTATATTATTTACTTTATCATTCAACTCCCGGGCTGTCAGGACAAATTTATTACAGTTAATCATTCACAAGTGATTAGCTAGCGTGGTAAACCTGACACAAGCCTGGCAGGTAGTGATTACTCAAAAAAAAAAAAAAAAAAAAAAAAAAAAAAAAAAAAAAAAAAAAAAAGTTTAAAACAAAAAGAAAAAAGTGAGTTTGTATGTAAATAGCCTAAAATAAAGGTTATAAATATTTCCTTCTTACGTTCTAAGTATCGGTTTAACACCCGGTGTTTTGAATATTGAGGGCAATATTCATTTCTAAGTGTGGGGGGGGGGGGATTCTCACGAATTCAAACACATGTTCCATCAAGCACCCTCATTTGATCAAAATTTAAAGTTTTTTCACGCTTAGAAATGCAATAAATGGTATCAATCCTCCATGTCTAACCCACAACAGGATTGGCTAGTCCAGGAGCAAACGACTCTTGGTAAAGACATCTCAAAACCGTTGATGGCTTGCAATTTGCCAAAAATTGTATGGTTCTTCAACTCCCCATTATCCTAAAAAGCTAATGAGTTGGCTAGCCCGCAAGATTATGGCTTGTGGTAAAGGCCGTAGAAAATCCATAATTGGTAATCAGCTCACCAAGATGTTGACTATTCCATCAAGAGTTGGCTAGTCCAGAAGCAAACGGCTTCTGGTAAAGACAAATCAAATCCGTTGACAGCTGGTGGTTTGCTAAAAATCACACGGTTATCAGGTGTGCCACAGTTCTTACACCTGGCTACTCCAGAAGTGATGGCTTTTGGTAAAGAGTAAAAATCCATTAATTTTTTCTCAAATAGATTGCTAGGGACTAGCAATAGTTTAGTGTGGGGGATTGATGAGTGTGAAAATACTCATCATTTCTGTTACATATAAGTTGCAAAAACATATGAAAACACACAGGAATGCCTTGAAATACATAAAATTATCCCTGGATTGTGTTTTTATGCATAAGGATTGAAAACTGATGAAAAACAAAACATTTCACATAATTTACAGTTTCAGTCCCTGAACTTTGGAAATTTGGCAAATCTAGTCCCTGGTAAATCAAAACTTATACAAATGTCATAAAAGGTCCTTGGAATTCATAAGTTGTCAAGAAAAGTCCTTTAAAGTTTAAAAATGGCAAAATGACAACTTTGGTCCCTCAACTTTTGAAAAATGTCAAATTTAGTCCCTGGGTGTTTAAAAATGAAAATTATCAAACTACACCCTTGTACTATTTATAAATGACAATATTGGTCCTTATGACAAACTTTTGGAAAATTACAAGTTTAACCCTTCTACTTTCAGAAAATTACAAAAATGGTCCCTGGGTTTAAAAATAATAAAAATATTCACTTGTGGTCCTTATACTAATATTTAATTACAGGTTTAGTCCTTTTGTGAAGTTTGGAAAAGATACATTTCAGGTCCCTAAGTTTCAGAAAGTTACATATATGGTCCTTGGGCTATATTTACAAACCGGACCCTTTGTATTAATAACAAAACAAATCCAAATCCAATCCCCTAAACCCAGCTGCAAATCCAGTCCACCACAAGGCCCAAATATATAAAACCCGGCCCACACTCCCCTTTGTAAATAAATAAATGCCATTCCCACCCCCCGTATTCCTTCTTCTTCCACCTCACACCCACACCTGTTACTCCACCTCAACCTCCAGCTCACACCCTCATCATCACATTCACTCTCCACCATCTCCTTCACCCCTAACACGCCACAATTAATGCACTTCACACCCCATTTCAACCTAAAACCACCACTGTAGCAACACTTACCCACAGTATTGAGCAATACCACTCAACTTAGTCCAAAATTGCGCCAAACGTGTACCCTACTCATCCATATACTCCCAAGAACCATTAATTGTATCAGAACTTCTCCTACACACGTGTAAGAGATTTGGCGCCAAATCAAGTTTAAACGGTTTGGATGAATTGGACTTTTTCAAAGGCCTGGATGAAGTGGGATGTGATATTTGTGCTAGTGGGAAGAGTTTTTGGTGATAAATAGAGATGAAGCCAGAAGAGAAGAATATATAATTTATAATCTAGTTTATGATCAATATAGCTTAATTAATCTAGTTATCACCTAGTATAATTGTTACATTTCTGTTTCAAAGTGTTGTTTAACTTTTCCAAGGTGTAATCAACAACTTTGTTTGATCAATATCAATCTATCTTAAGTTTTCAAGAATTTCAATTTCGTACCAATTTCATAATCAAGTCATTTAAATTCTGTATGATGAATGTTGTTTAAAGGACTCCAACAAACACTATATAGTTCACAGTAAGCTATATAAGCTTTTGGATTCAGATAATCAGCAATAATCATTAAAAAAAAGAAAATACAAAAAGAAATCAAGTAAATTAGGAAAATAATCTAGAAGTTACTGTGTAGAAGAAAGCTGGAGCAAGGTTCATCTTGGATTGCCTTGGTTTAAAGCTCTGTGGAGAGCATATAGAAGTGGTTAATAGTCCTTGGTTCTCAGTTATGGCATAAATTCAAGTTGTAAGTTTATTTCTTGATTTTTGGTATAACTTGTTCTTGTTCATTTCTTAGTATAATTTTTCTTAATTCATGTTTAGTTGATGTTTGTTAGTAATATTATAACTTAAAATTAATAGGTTGTTAGTTGGAAATCTCATGTGCTAGTTGTTAGTGTTAGACAGTCAAAAGTAGTGTAGTAGTGATTCATAGGTTCTAGTTGTTAATTGCTGTGTTATTGTGCTCATTTGATCTTAGTTAATCTGTGTCAAGTATTAAAAATCAATTTCATGATTTAAATCAGTGTTATACAACACTAATCAAAAGAATACCCTTGCTAAGGTGTGTTTGGATCAAGCTGTTTCACTAGTTGATGCATGATATTGTTGCTTAATTCTTGTTATTGCATGTTTACTTAGATTAATATAACTCATATCTGTCATAATAAGTAGTCCTTATTAAAGTAAAAGTCAAAATTAGTTGTAATCTAATCTAGCTATTCAACTGTTAGTGATATAAATCTCAAAATCTTCATACTAGCTTAGATTTAGATAACTTAGCTTAATATCAACTTATAATAGCTTAGTACAACATAAGTAATCAGTAAATCTAGATCAAAGCTCAGATAAGTCAAACTTAGAGTTCATATTAAAAAGTCAATTTGCAGCCTATAGAATTTTTGAATTAACTTTGGATTTTCACCATGTGCTTGTTAATTGATTATAGGACCTGAGCTTGTAGGTTTAGTAAGTCTTGTTGCTGATCTCTTTGATACTATTTTTATTAATTTTTATACTAGCTTATTAAGAGCTTAATTGGTGCTTAATTTTTAGTGATTATTCACAAGCCTCCCCTGTGCACAGGTTTGACACTCAATTTCATAAGCTTGCACAAGCTTATTTATTAAGTGTTAGTCTGAGTAAATTAGATTTTTATGATGCCCATGTTGCTAGTTATCTAAACTAAATGCTTATTTGTCCTTAAATGCTTATTTGGTCTGCTTATCTTGCTTTAATTTGTGCAACAAAATCAAACCATACACTGATCACTCAGTACAAACAACCAACTTCTCAAGCTCATCATAAGCTCATCACTGAGTTTTGGCTTGTGATCTAAGGTTCTTTTAGAAGCTAAACAGTCCATCTATTAAATTCAAGCTTAAATTTTCATTCACATAGCCTTTTACTAGGGCTGCAATCATCTATAAGCTTGTTCATTCACTCAGTCCTCTGAGTGACTCAGTTAAACCATCAAACTTCATAAGCCCTTGACAAGCTCATCTGTGGTTCACACAGCTTAAGCTTGGCAATTTGGAATCCTTACCAACCCATCTTTAAACTTCAACATTCAATAAGTCCTCTTGAGCTTATTACATAAGCTTAATTTGACCACTTTGGTTGTCTGTTTGGGTGTTTGGATCTCAGCTTTATTGGAATTTCTTATAAGCTTTTCACAAGCTTATTAGCTTAATCTAGTAAACTCACTTGTCCATACCTGTTAATACACTATCTATACATAATAATATCTTTTTATTTTCTTTCTTAAGTTAGTTTTTAAGTTTTCAACAAGCTTATTAGCTCATTTTCACTCAGTCACTTAACTGAGTGAACTCAGTTGGACCCCTCACTTCCTAAGCTCATTCTGAGCTCATCAGTGGGTCCCACAACTTAAAACTTGGTTCTACCAACCCCCCTCCTACCAGGCTTGAATCATTGACCCTTTGTTTGACCTAGACCCTAGTGGACCCCACTTGGTTTTACCTCACAAAGCTGTCCCATTTTCTGTCTCAGAATCAAATAAGCAAGTGCTTATTTGTGTTCTTTGGCTTATTCAAGTTACTAATTTGATTAAATCTTGTTTAGTATTGTATAAGTAACTTATTGGAACCAGAATAGACCCTAGTGGACCCCACATAAGCTCATTTGAGCTTATTTCCTTCAAAGTCAACTTAAAAGTCAACTGTCAAGGGTAATAAGCACTTTAAGTGCTTATTCTGGGTTTCTAAGCTTATTGTTTTTGTATTAGTTTCTTATTTTAAGTATTTTAATAAGTTTATAAAAGAAAAAACCAAAAAAGCCAAACTTACTTATAGTGATAGCTTCTATTTAATAGAAACTATTTATTTAATTTTCCTTTTTAGCTTATTTATAAGCACTTTTGCTATTTTACATTTTTATTAAATCTCTTATATATCAAAGTAATTTTATAAATTTTTCCAGAATTTTCTTTTGTCATCTAGTGTTATTTAGAATTAATATTAGTTTATTTAATAATTAAATAATAAATAAGAAATAAATAGCATAATATATTTTTATAAAGTAATACTTATATTTTATATTTTTCCTAGCTTCTATAAGTCATAAGATAATTTTAGAAATTTTCTTGTGATTTATATTGTTCATTTACTAGTTTTTATAATTTAATTATTTTAATTAGATAATAATTAATAAATAGCATAATAATTAATAGATTAAATTAAAAATACATAAAATAAAGTTTTTATAATTTTTTAGGATTCCCATGATGGTTAATTAGATATATAAAATTTTTTATAATTATCTAAGTTAGTTTAATATTATTTGTAATTTAAAATAGTTTAATTAGTTTAAATTATTATAAATAGTTTTTAATTAATAGAAAATTTAGAAAAAGACAAAAAGATTTATTTTTATTTTTTATACTTTCTTCAAGTTCTATTTTAGGTTTAGAAAATATTTTTATAAATTTTTAGTTTAATTTGTAGTATTTATAATTTTTAGTTGAATTTTAATTAAATAGTTAAATAGTTTTTAATTAAATAATTAATAATAAATAGATAAATAGTGTGAAAAATATAATTTTAATTTTAAAATAAGTTTTATAATATTTTAGATTTTTAGAAATTTTAATTTTAATTTTCTAGACTGATTTTACATTTTCATAATTAATAGTTAAATATTAGATAATTAATAAATAGTTATTAAATAAAAATAATTAATTAAATAATTTTTAATTATAAAATAAATATTTTAAATTTATTTAATTTGCATTTAAGCCCCTAAGGCTTATAAAATCCTACTATAAGTAAATTGTTTTTGTTTACGTTTAATTAATAAACGTTTACGTTTTTTTTTAGTCCCTTTTTCACGTGTACTTATCTGATTTCACGTTTAGGTTAATTTAGCTTATTAAAGCTATTTTCTCTTATATTTCAGTAGTACAAATCATTTAAACCCTTTTCCTGTTCAATTCACCTGATCTTAAAGTCGTTTTATTTCAGATTTCACATCTCGTTGGGATCTAACGATCCGGGGAAACACTAAACTCACCGGAGTATTGGTTTAGGCTGTCTGACTTGTTGACCATAACTTGGTTGATATTATCTGACTGTTTAAGGCCAATCATGGATGTTGAATGTACTCTTTTGAATGATGAATGAAAGCTTTTGAATTTCTGTTTAATAATCTTGCAAATCATCAATTCTCAACTTATCCTGCAAAATGTTAGTCCAAACACCACAAAGTATACACGAATATATACTAGCAGTAGAGTAAAATAGCAGCAGAGTACATTGCAACTTAATCATTTGCTTCTTAAGAAGCAGCAGAAACAGATTAACAAACAGCACATGAACTTTACACTTTGTACAAAAACACTAAGAGATAAGTTTTTCAAAGATTAATCATACCAATGTTTGCAATTAAGAATTGAAATCTTCCCACATCAAAGTGTTTAGTGAGAAGATCAGCAACATTGTTATCAGTATGAAGTTTGACAATTTGAATTAACTTCGTTTCATAGCAATCCCTTATGAAATGATGTCTTATCTCAATATGTTTTGTTTTAGAATGAAAAACAGCATTTTTAATTATGCAAAGTGTACTGTTGTTATCAATATGAATTTTGGTGTTCATGAAATTGTACCCATAATCCAGTAGTTGATTTTGCATCCATAACACTTGACCACAGCAACTTGAAGCAGCCACATACTCAGCTTCAGTTGTAGAATTTGCAACCACTGTCTGTTTCTTGCATTGCCATGACACCAATCTGTTTCCAAGAAATTGACAACCTCCAGTTGTAGACTTTCTATCCAAGCAAGCACCAGCATAGTCACTGTCTGAATATGCCACCAAATCAAAAGGTGAATCCTTAGGATACCATAGGCCCAATTTAGGTTGATGCCTTAGATACCTAAAAATCCTCTTCACTGCATTGAGATGTGATTCTTTGGGACATACTTGGAATCTTGCACATGCACATACAGCAAACATAATATCAGGCCGTGATGCTGTAAGATACATCAATGAGCCAATCATGGACCTGTACAAGTGAACATCTACTTCTTTTCCATTTTCATCCTTCAACAAAGGTTTGTTGGTATCCATGGTTGTCTTAGCAGGCTTAGCATCTTCAAATCCAAACTTCTTCAAAATGTCATTAACATACTTATCCTGACTAATAAATATGCCATCTTTCTTTTGTACTACTTGTAGTCCCAAGAAGAAGTTGAGTTCACCCATTGAACTCATTGCAAACTTATCCTTCATAAGCTTCTCAAAATCAACACACATTGCCCTGTTTGTTGAACCAAAGATGATGTCATCAACATAGATTTGAACCAGCAAAATATCATCTTGTTGTCTTTTGAGAAACAAAGTCTTGTCAATCTTTCCTCTACTGAACCCAGAGTCTAACAAATATGTTGACAAGGTATCATACCAAGCTCTAGGAGCTTGATGTAATCCATACATTGCTCTATTCACCTTGTAAACTTTTTCAGGATAATCAGGGTCCTCAAAACCTAGTGGTTGAGATACATAAACTTCTTCTGTAATGGTCCCATAAAGGAAAGCACTCTTTACATCCATCTGATACACCACAAAATCTTTGAATGAAGCATAAGCCAAGAATATTCTAATGGCTTCTATTCTTGCCACTGGTGCAAATACCTCATCATAGTCAAGTCCCTCTTGTTGTGTGTATCCTTGAGCTACTAACCTAGCTTTATTTCTGATTACTATCCCTCTTTCATCTCTTTTACATCTGAAAACCCATTTAGTACCAATAACTCTTTTTCCATTTGGCAAATCAACTAAAGTCCATACCTCTTGTAGCTTGAATTGCAGAAGCTCATCTTGCATTGCTTCCACCCAACTAGCTTCTTGTAGGGCTTTGTAGGTATTCTTGGGTTCAATTTGAGATAGAAAACAGGCAAACAAGCAATTTTGTAGATCTTTATGATTGTTTCTTTGATGTAGAGATCTTGCAAAGAAACTTTGATGTTGAAGATCTTTGAGCTCTTTAGTCATTTTCCTTGTTTGTACAGATGATTGAGGATCACTTAGAATTTGTTCTTTTGGATGATCCTTGTGAACTCTTGTAGTAGTAGTGGGACTAACAGGAATATTGAGTTCCAAATTAGTATAGTCTACTTCAGCTCCAAATAATTTACCATCAAGAGCATCATCATCTGTGTCATCATAGATATTCTCTAGAGGAGGCATATTTGGATCTTCAGGATAATTTGTATCATCAAAAGGTCTATCCTGAGTATCCAAAGAAGGAAACTGTGATGTAGAAGCAGAGTAAGTAGGCTTAGCAGCAGAATAGATAGAAGCAGTAGTTACTTGTTTTGGTCTAGCAGTAGAGTCTTCTGAGTCAGCAGTAGAGTCTTCTGGCCTAATTGAAGAGTCACCAACAACTTCTTTTGGAGCTTCATTGGGTATCTTTTCTGCATCAATAGGAGTTTCAACATCTGCTTAAGCTTCCTTAGGTTTCTCTGGAGGAACATCATCTTCTTGTGTATCTTTATCTTTCTGTAAAGGTATGAAAGTAGGACCAACCTTTAGTTTCTCAATCAAAACAATGTCTTCTTGTGATTTGTTAGTGTCAACACTAGCAATAACAGGTACATAATTCATTGTCTTGGTCAGGATGTCAACATCAAACATCCATTCAGGTCCTTTTCCAACAGCATTAGATGTGTTCTCACTAAACTTGATATGCAAATTCTCCTCCACATGTTTGGTTCTCTTGTTATATACCCTGAAAGCTTTACTATGTATAGAGTAACCAACCAAATTTCCTTCATCAGCTTTCTCTTCAAACTTGCCTAACTGATCTTTAGTGTTCAAAATAGTGACAGGACATCCAAATGGCTTAAGAAAATCAATCATTGGTTTCTTCCCATGAAAGAGCTCATATGGAGTTTTGTTGTGAGGCTTCACTACCTTACTCCTGTTCTGCACAAAACATGCAGTGCTTACAGCTTCAGCCCAAAAAGGTATAGGTAGTTTAGAATCAGCTAACATTGTTCTTGCAGCCTCAATAAGTGTCCTATTTCTCCTCTCTGCAACACCATTCTACTGTGGAGTTCTTGCAACACTATACTGTCTTAGAATTCCTTTTCCCACACAGAATTGATTCACCACACTATTCTTGAACTCAGTACCATTGTCACATCTGATAATTTTCACTCTGTGGTTGTACAGGTTTTCAACTCTTGTAATGAATTCTTTAAGTATCTCTGGGGTTTCATCTTTAGTGGCTAAGAAGAACACCCAAGTAAACCTGCTGAAGTCATCTATGACAACTAGGCAATATGACTTCTTATTCAAACTTTTCACAAAGACAGGCCCAAATAAATCCATGTGAAGCAAATGCAAGGGCTCTGTATTTGTATTCACAATCTTTGACTTGAATGAGACTCTGTGTTGTTTACCCTTTTGACAAGCAACACAAGTCTCACAATTTTCAAACAACTTTGTGGGCATGCCTCTCACAAGATTTCCTTTCACCAACTTATTCATTGTCTTGTAGTTCAGGTGCCCAAGTCTTCTATGCCATAATTTGGACTCATCAACAGTGGCTTTTGCAATCAGACAAGTTAAAGCTCTTTTGGGAACTATGTTCTTAATATGGTCACTGTATATATTTTTGTTTCTAGGGACCTTCAATAGCACAAATTTTTCATTTGGCAACTGAAAATCAGGAGAAAGGATCATACATTCAGTGTCTGTAAAAAGAACAAAGTTCCTTTTGTCACACATTTGTGAAACACTAAAGAGATTAAACTTAAGCCCTTTCACAAGGAACACCTTCTCAAAGTCCAAATTTCCAGTTCTTAAAGTGCCTCTACCAACAATCTTTCCACCTTTTGGATCATTCCCAAAAGCAACATAACCACCTTCAAAAGCCTCAAAATCTTCAAGATGAGACTCATCCCCTCTCATATGTCCAGAGCATCCACTATTAACTATAACCCTGTCATTAAGCTCATCCAGTAGATTACCCTGCACATGAAAATAGAGAAATTAGTTTCTCTTGGGGACCCAAGCCATTACTTACATGGATCTGCCTTGTGCATCAACATAGTTAAATTTCTTTAAATCACTTGATGCACTGCTGGTTTTGGAAACATTGTTTGTAGCATTTGATTTTGGTTTCCAAACCCAACAAGCTGAGGCCTTAACAACATAAAAATGATTTCCAACAACTGTATTTGATTAAACTTTTGGCCCAAAAGTAGAAAGTTTTGTACTAGCAGCAGATTGCTTACTAGCAGCAGAATGCTTACTAGCAGTAGAGCCAGCAACAGAACCAGTTGTGGTTTTAGAAACACCATTTGATTTAGCAGCATAAATGGATCTAGTTGCACCAGATCTTAACAACACAGCCCTAGGAATCATGTTTCTATTAGGATGAGGGTGAGTATTTTGATTAACATATTTGTGATTCACCCTAGTATATTGATTCCAAACAGGTTTCTTGTGGTCAGGACAGCTATTAATCAAATGTTCAAAGCTACCACACTTATAACAAGCCTTTTTCTTTAATTGAAACTCACTACCTAATTTGTTTGAAACTAGGTTATTAAAGTTTCTCTGATTTCCCCTAGGCTTATTACTGAAACCATTCATTCTTTTTCTAGAAATCTCTTTATACTCAACCATTTTCCTAGAGATACCTTGACCTAACACAGGTTTCACAAACTTCACTTGTTCAATTTTAGGTTCAACTTTTTCAACTTTATCAGGAAATTCTTCCTTTACTACATTATGTTCTAGTTCAACCTGTTCTTGTTCCTCATCACTATTTGAGTACCAATCTTCAATAATGGGAGCATCAGGAAATTTTCTACTCTCTACCTTAGGTGTTTCTAAGACACTTGTACTAGACTCACCTATTGGTTTTTCTATGTTCAGCTCACTAATGAAGGACAATTCTTTTCCTGGTGGAGCATAGGCACTCTTAACATGAGGAGCAACCTCATTGTAACCTATTCTACTTCCTTTCCTCATTATTGTACTCTCAATAGATTTATGAACCAAATCAGAAGCATATTGTTGTTTGTTTACTCTTACTATATGTTTTTTCTTTTTCAGCAAGAGCTGCATCTTATCTTTTTCTGCTTCTTCTAATTTATTTTTAAGAAACTCAATTTCACTGTTTTTCTTAAAAATTTCAACATCTTGTTGGTTAATTCTATCTACATATTCCATCTCACACTCTTTTAAGTACTCAAGTCTTCTTTCAACATTTTGAATACCTACTTTGTAACCTAGGTTATCAAGTTTTAGGTTTTCAACTTCTCTAATTAGACTCTCATTCCTAGACTTAAATTCTTCTATAGTGTCAGCACAAGACTTAAAAGAACACACAGATAAATCAGAATCATTAGATACCTCAGAGTCAGATCCAGAAGATGATGATGAATAAGCCATAAGTGCAAAGTTATGCACTTCAGGCTTGACTTGAGCCACAAGACTTAAAAGAACACACAGATAAATCAGAATCATTAGATACCTCAGAGTCAGATCCAGAAGATGATGATGAATAAGCCATAAGTGCAAAGTTATGCACTTCAGGCTTGACTTGAGCTACCAAGGAATAATTTGAGTCTTCATCAGCCAAGTCACTCCAATCATACTCTCCCAATCCATCACAAGACACTAATGCAGTAGTAGTATTCTTTGTCTCTTCAGTCTTCTTTGATGCTTCACCATTTTTCTTTGGAGCACTACATTCTCTGGCAAAGTGACCCTTCCTGTTACAGTTGTAACACTCTATCTTTGACTTGTCAAAGCCAACATTTTCTTTAGGTCTGTACTTGACTTCTCTTCCAGTTCTCTTCCAGAATTTTCTTGCCCTCAAGGTCAACATGGCCATTTGCCATTTAAGATCCATCTCTTCAAGATCATCAGGATCAAGGTGATCCAAATCTTGATTAAGTGCCTGCGACCTTATACTTATAGTTAGATCAGCCAAGAATGCACATAAAGCAATATCACTGGTGAAATTATTATCATGAGAACTAGCAGCAGATCCATCAGCAGTAGATACTCCATAAGCAGCAGAGTGAGATTCTTTAGACCCCTTTGACTTTGAAGATACAAAGGCAAGGTTTTGTGCACCAAAGGATGAAGTAGATGAAGTATTTAACTCTGGTTCATACACTCTTAAGTTGTTATAGAGACTTTCCAACTTCATTGACTCAAAGTCAGGCTTATTTCTCCAAACAACAGTGTGCATACTCCATTCAGGTGCAAGACTTCTGAGGAACTTGAGATTTACATCTTCTTGTGGAACCACATAGCCAACAAGCTTTAGATGACTGACAAGTTGATTGAGCCTGTTGTATGTGCCAATAATCTTCTCTCCACTTTCAGCAGTAAAATTCTCGAACTGATGCTTCAACATATTCTTCCTTGACTTCTTGGTAGCATCATTCCCTCCGAACCTGAATTCAATAGCATCCATTAACTCTTTAGCAGTCTTACAACTATCAAATTCCAACTGAAACTCATTAGGTATTCCCATTAAGAGAATATTGTGTGCCTTGATCTCCATCTTCCTTAATGAATTCTCTTCAGCAGTCTTGATTGGTATCTCTTTTCCATCAGTACCCTTTTTTGGTAAAGAGTCACCATTCATGATCACATTCCACATGTTAAAGTCAATCATGCGAATGTACTGTCTGATTCTCATCTTCCACAGCTCATATTCACCAGGGTTGAGCATGGGAACCTTTGAAGCAGTCACCATATGTGTATCATCACCCATCTTTAGCAGTTGATTAGGAACAGCAAACTTGCAAGGAACAGTTTCTTCTTGATTACAACTTCTAGATTACACGCTCTGATACCACTTGTTGATCCTAATTGAGCAAACGATCTTATATAGAAGTTGACTTAAAATAAACACTTAAGCTTGAATGCGGAATGTAAAAGCTTAACTTAAGAAGAATAATTCACTATCAACACTTCAATATTATTAATACGAGCACTCGACAATACTAGGGTTTTACAACTTTGAAGTGTAAATGAAAACTAAATAATGCGTACATAATCTAACCCTAGAATCCTCCTTTTATAGGCCAAAGAGTCCTACTAGGTTTACAATAACTTTCTATGCAAGATAAGAATATTCTAGAATTATAAGATATACACACAATCTATTCTATAATTATCTACTACGAATACATGCTTATCACATTAGCAGCAGTTTCCTTCAGCAGTATTTTCCTTAGCAGCACTTTGTCATCAGCAGCAGAATCATTTACACTAGCAGCAGTTTCATCACAGTAGTAGTTTCACTCAGCAGCAGAACTCAAAACCCAACACAACCTTCCCATCCATATTAATTCCAAGCCATTTAATTTCGAGTACATTAACATTATCGAATACATTATACATCAATTGCAAAAAATACAAAAACAATAGCAGATCTAGAAAATTCACACATAACTTGTTTTTAACATAATCATCTTGAAATAAAATCCTAATAAAAAATAAGCAAACCGTGATCAGAAAACTATTACGAACTAGAACCTTACCCCCCCCCCCCCCCCAAAAAAAAGCCTAATAAAAAATCATCTTGAGAGATTTGATCGCTAAAACTGACGGCGACAACTTGTCCTCATCGTCTTCGGAGGAGGATAGGATAACAGTGGCCGCTTTATTAGAGAACGAAAGGAGGCAAGAAAAAAAACTCTTTGAAAAATAATGGAGATGTTTTGTTTAGATCTTGAAAATCAAATGGGTTGTATTCTTGATTTCTTGGTGAGAGATAATGAGAGAATTGACTGGAGCAATTATTGGTGGTGTAGTTACGTATAAACAAATATTGTGGGGAGAGAAAATGAGATAGATATAAATTACTGAATTCACCCTTTTCATTTAGATTCTTATTTGACTTTAAATAAGCTAATTATTTACACATGGCATAAAAATATTGGTGCATGTTGTTTTATATTTTAAGGTGTATACCACTTTGTACATATACATATATACTATATATAAAGTATAGATGACTCTCTTTTCAAAATTTTAATACTTACAAAAAATTAAGCATGGTATATAACATTTTAATGCACACAATTTCAGACTTACAAAAAATAAGCATAATGCACAACAAAATAAGTATTGTGTAATTTTCAAACTTACAACATTAATGCTATTAAAGTGGTCAATGTTATTAATGATTATAATGACTACTACTTACAAGAAAAGAAACATAGTGTACAACACTTCAATGCACATAATTTTCAGTCATACAAGACAAGAAGCATAGTGTACAATAGAACTCCACATTAAAGCAACTTAATGTAGTCAATTAATTAACTGGTAAATAAATACAATTAATATAATTATTAAAACACCTTTTACATAAGAAACATAAATTATCAAGCATATTGTATAACCAAATTAAGCACAATTCATGCATTAAATTTCACTAATGCAAATAATAAAACACATTATACAAATATTCAAGCCCGAATGGGCAACGGGCCAAATGGGCTTCCGCCTGAATAGGCGCGGGCCAAACATGCTCGAGCCCGAATAGGCACGGGCCAAACATGCTCGAGGTTCGAGCCTGAACAAGCACGGGCAATACGAAATTCTTGATATCCGTAAATTTATTGTGAAAAATAACATAATAAACTAAAATACATGATTCACTGGAAAATTTTATTTCAGGGTACCCGCCGCCGCAACGCGCGGGTACCCTGCTAGTATGCTAATAAGAGTTCTACATTGTGTGGAAAGTGACAACTGAACTAAGTGCATTGGTGTATTGGTGGGATACACTGTTGGGGAAGCAAACTTTCATGAACTTTTGGCCTTAAGTTCATCAGCTTTCATTTTCTCAATATCTAATGGCCAAAATACCTGCTCTGGTGCTAACTTAGTTTGGGGTGCAAAAACAGTCACACGATTTTGTTCATAATAATCATGGGGTTTAGCAATGACACGGTATTTAATGCACTTGGGATCCTTCATTTTATTATCAAATCTCTCTCTATTGGCAGATTCAATATCATCCATTTCTTTATCAGACCAACTATTTGGGGGGGCATGATTAGGCGTAAGCATAACCTTGGCATCATACAGGGCTGGTTGAGAGGCACTAACGCTCTTAAGGAAATTCGTTTTAGGTACACCTAAATCCTTGTCACTATGCTTATCCCTTAGTTTAATGTGCTTTTGAACCATTTGAGCTGTTTGTATGGTTTGGCCTTGCAGGTGCAACTTGTTTTCAAGTTTGTTTTTCAACTCCTTAAGGTTGGAAAATTCATTTAATAGTTTAGTTTCTTTTTCTTGAAATGCACCTTTTAGAACACTTAAACTCTCCTGAATTTCTAGTTTTTCCTTAACAATTTGATCAAGTTGATTTTGAACAGATTTTATTTCTTGTTTTAATGCTTCTTCCTTTAAGTTCGGTTCAGTTATATATGCCCGCATGTAACACCCCCAAAATTTGATACAGCGGAAGACTCAACAAGCTTTCGGGGTACTACGGGGATTGGTATCCATTCAAAGTCATGAAAGAACGAGATAAAGTAAACATAAGAAAAACACAACCAAAACGGGTTTTAAAGTTTACATTTATCCCAATAAATATCCAAAGTAAGGCCCAAAAGAAATAAACATAGGTCCACAATAGTTATCAGAGTTTTAGAAAAATAGATCTATAACCGGTGCCATTGCCAAGCCTCCAATCCCAAGCATCCATAGAGCATCACTAAATTACCTGAGAAAACGTGCTAAAGTCAGCTTTCGCTGGTGAGATCATAGATTTAAATTCATAATTCAATATAGTGGACATGTACGCAAAACGCTTGCTAGCAAGACTAGGCCTCAATCATCCAACCAAAATATCCAACCAAAATAATCCAACCAAATTAAATCAACCCTATAGGTGCACGCTATAGCTCAAATCAATCCAGTCAATAGCTTACCTAGCTCAAGTCTAGGCCTCGCTCTATAATCAATCCAATAGCTTACCTAGTTCGGGACTAGGCCTCGCTCAACAACCAAATCAATAGCTTACCTAGTTTGGGACTAGGCCTCGCTTAATCCTACCTAGTTCTATAAGCATAGCAAGTTTTAAAATAAATAAAGCGATAATAGTCCACATAAAACATTTGCACGTTTCTCACCCCAAGTATTGAAAACAAAGTTCAAGAGTAAAAAGTGGGGCTATGACTCACCTCAAGTCCAGAAAATCCTCAAAAGAAATCGATAGAATAAAGACGTAAGCAAACTCAGGCAACTCACGTAACGGCAACTACAGACTCGGCACTTCCTAACAATATCAAACTCGTTCAGAAATCATTTCATCAAAAATCAAATATTCCCATTCCCGAACGTATTCCGTTTTATTTTCCAAAAATATCCATTTCTCGAATTATCTTCATATTAATTTGAAATTCAACGTTTGGTATCCATATGGGTGAAGGGTCGACTCAACTCAAACCAAAAAGCCACAACGAAAGAAATAAGAAACCAACTATAGGTCTAATATTAGCCCAATATATTATTTAAATAAATCATCGAAGCTTATCAAATCCGTCGATTTGGTAATCTCCCATATTTATTTACGTAATATATCGTTCCAAAATTATACCCAACGTAAAGCACATAGCACAAAGAATTCTATTTGGTATATATCGTAGTCCAATAAATTCCCTATATATATCGTCGAATCGGCCAAATTCCACGAGATACATAATAATTTATTATCTAAAACATATACCACATCCTATGGGCGTCGTGGGATACAATGCCCATTAATATACTCATTTTATATCATCAAATAACTCGATCTAATCCGTTGATTAAATAAGTCACTTGCTATAGAAAATGTTTATATTAATCGTCATATATCCGTGACAACACAAAAGTCACAATATAAAGCCCACTTGGACTTTAAATAACCACAACTCGTATAACTCGATAAGTTTTCAAAATTTATAAAAATCGTCATGTTTATATTTATTACTCACCCGACTTATTAGTTCTCGACATTATTTCGAGTTATTTTTCTATAACAATATTCCGACATTTATTACACTATTTGCATAGTACAAGAATTATCGTTATATTATTATACGTTTACTCGTGATCGTTTTATTATTAATATACGCATTATATATATATATATATATATATATATATATATATATATATATATATATATATATATATATATATATATATATATATATATATATATATCACGTCTATATACATATATAAACGATTATATTATCAATAATATTATTACGAGTATTATTTTTAATGTTTGACTTTTAAATATTTATCAAGTCATAGAATTTGGTCACATGTCCGAGTCATGACTCTCGGGTCATAGTCCAAGTCCAGCATAAGAATCAAGTCAAAATAAATAAATCAACTCCGTCCAAATCAATCCCATATCCACGTGCTACAACAAGAGGGTCCGACTACGGCACCCAACTAACCTATCTCCGTCATCTAATGACCGTCTCACAATCGGTCCCCAATTCCACACTCGACAACACATCTCCAACATATCTCGTAATTCAAAATATACCACAACAAGTCCAAATAAGTAATCCATGGTCAAAAATAACAACCACGACAACAACGATAATCCGACAAGTAAAAATAACAACCGAATACATAACCACTTACGGGTTGATTTACCAAGTCAACCCGGGTCAATATTACACTCGAAATAAGGACGTGGGTCCCACCCGAGACCATTAGGTCTTGGCTTGCTCTAGTTCGAGCCAAAACCGACCCAAACAACCCCTTTGGGGTGTCGGCCAAAAATCCAAACGACCACAAGGGTCAACAAAACATCTCAATCGTGCACCAAGAGTCCAAAGTTCATCAAATAGCCAAAATAACACAACCAAAAACCCAAGCCGAGAGCAATAGCTCTCGGTTATGCCTCGACCCATCGAGAAAAATCATGAACCCGGATAGCAAACACTTTTCTTAATCCATTTCATCAAAAAACCCATTTAAATCTTGCGTTTATATCCATGAAAACCCGAAAAGAAAACAATTTCGTGACCCTAGGTCACAACTTTAACCAAAATACGAGTCAAAACTCATCCTACCTTCGATTCCCAAGACCAAATCGAAAGGATCTTCAAAACCAAGAAAAATAATGACGAATTTGTGGTGAAATCGAGATGAAAAAGTACGATATAGGGAGCGTGTTTATGTAGATCGGGTAGAGAATGATGTGGGGAGTCGATTTGTGGTGTCGGTTTTGATGGGGGAGCGGCGGTGACGGCGGTGGTGGCCGGAAAATGTGGCGGCTAGGGTTTGGGGGGGATGAAGGTTAAGTGTAGAGAGAGAGAGTGTGAAATTGGTGAGGGTGTTGTGTTGTGTGGTCAAAACCACATGGACGATTTTTGTATTACTCCTCAAAAAAAAGAAAACAAAATTTTATATTAATAATAATAGTTTTATTATTAGGGTGGGTGAGGTAACCCGATGTAACATACACGGACCAAAACCCAAAACTTTAAATAACCAATCAACTTTATCAAACCGAACTCGTTCCAAAAATAATCAAAACCTCGCGATACGTTCCAAAATAATAATATCCAAACCAATATTAAAATAATTAAAATTGTTAGGTTAACCTAGTGCCGGAGTCAATGTAGTGCCAAAATAACGATCTCAAAAATAAATCATCACGAATGAACCAAACCAAACCAAACCATAAATAAATAATCAAATTCTCATAATTAACGTACGATCAAATTCACATTCCAGCGTTCATAAAACATCTCGTCACAATAAACTTTTCAAAAATTCCAAAATTATAATTTTTAATGTAATGCGGGTTTTAAAAACGGCTCCCTATTTTGCCAGTTGTCACATCCTCCCAGCCTCAGAAGGAACCCGTCCTGGGGTTCTCTCGGAACAGCCCATCTACGAAGTAAAAAGCTTCGGATATCTCTTGCGAAACTCATCCTCACGTTCCCACGTGAATTCCGGTCCATGCCGCGAATTCCAACGAACTTTGATGAGCGGAATACGACTTCTCTTAAGTCGTTTAATCTCTCTATCCAGTATCTCAATCGGTTCTTCCACAAAATTTAAACTCTCATCCACACGAATATCCTTAATTGGTATAACTGGCGTTTCCTCCGAAAGACACTTCTTCAAATTGCTAACATGAAACACATCATGAACTTTATTCAATTCTGGTGGTAATTCCAATCGATAAGCTACGGGCCCAATTCTTTCCAAAATAAGAAATGGTCCAATGTAGCGGGGATTTAGTTTCCCACGTTTCCCAAAACGTATCACACCCTTCCAAGGCGAGACTTTCAGCATCACTTTGTCTCCAACCTGGAATTCTAGGGGTTTACGCCTCTGATCGGCGTAACTTTTCTGCCTATCTCTAGCTGCTTGCAGTCGATCTCGAATTTGCGTTACTTTCTCAGTAGTTTCCAAAATAAGTTTAGGGCCTGTGAGTTGGCTATCTCCGACTTCTGCCCAACCAATAGGTGAATGACATTTACGACCATACAAAGCTTCAAGCGGTGCAGCCTTAAGACTTGTGTGGTAGCTATTGTTGTAGGAGAACTCCGCAAGGGGTAGATATTTCTCCCAGCCTTTACCAAAGTCTATTATGCATGCACGAAGCATATCCTCCAAAGTCTGAATAGTTCTCTCACTTTGACCATCGGTTTGGGGGTGATATGCAGTACTCATATCAAGTCTCGTCCCTAAAGCCGTTTGAAGTGATCGCCACAATGCTGATGTAAAGCGGCTGTCGCGGTCAGAAATAATCGATATCGGAACTCCATGACGAGAAATAATCTCCTTCACATAAAACCTCGCAAGTTTGTCAACACTATCAACTTCACTAATCGCCAGGAAATGAGCAGACTTAGTCAAACAATCCACAATTACCCATATAGCGTCGCAACCGCTAGCTGTCTTTGGTAATTTGGTAATAAAGTCCATCGTGATACGCTCCCACTTCCAAACTGAGAGTTCTAGCTGTGTCAATAATCCTGATGGTCTTTGATGTTCGGCTTTAACCTTAGAGCAAGTCAAACACTTACTAACATACAACGCTATATCTGCCTTCATATTTGGCCACCAATATAACTTTTTCAAATCCTGGTACATCTTGTCAGACCCAGGATGAATAGAGTATCTTGACTTATGCGACTCATGCATAATCAACTCTCGAATTCCTCTATACAATGGTACCAAACTTCGCTCTCCAAAACATAATACTCCATCAGAACGCTTAACAAACGCCTTCCCATTTTCTGCCATCCCAAATATGTTCTCAGCAGGTCGATTCTCTGCTTTCAACGCTTCCGTTTGAGCTTCCAATATTTGAGACGGTAATGGCGATACGATAGTAATTCCTAATGACCTAACTCGTAACGGTGGAATTCTCTCCTTTCGACTAAGAGCATCAGCAACAACATTTGCTTTACCAGGATGGTAGCGAATTTCACAATCATATTCGCTTAGCAACTCAATCCAACGTCGATGTCTCATGTTAAGCTCTTTTTGGTTCAAAATGTGTTGCAGACTTTTGTGGTCAGTAAACACTACACACTTGGTTCCATACAAGTAATGTCTCCATATCCTCAAAGCAAAAACCACAGCACCTAACTCCAAATCATGGGTGGTGTAGTTCTTCTCGTGCTTCTTGAGCTGTCGGGAAGCATAAGCTATCACTTTCTCTCGTTGCATTAACACAGCTCCCAAACCTTTATGAGAAGTGTCACAATAGACGACAAAGTCCTCGTTACCTTCAGGTAACGCTAAGATAGGAGCACTACACAACATCTCCTTAAGTAACTGGAATGCTTCCTCTTCCTTATCTCCCCATTCATACTTAACACTCTTTTGAGTCAATTTGGTCAACGGTTTTGCTATCTTCGAAAATCCCTCAATGAATCTTCGGTAATAACCGGCCAATCCCAAAAATTGATGAACTTCTGTTGGGGTCGTAGGTGCAGCCCAATCTTTAATCGGTTCAATCTTAGTAGGATCTACGTGAACTCCTTGTCTATCAATTACATGTCCCAGAAATTGTACCGTCGGAATCCAAAATTCACATTTTGAAAACTTGGCATACAGTTTCTCCTTCCTGAGCAATTCTAAGATAAGTCTTAGATGCTCCTCATGCTCCTTCTCACTCTTCGAATAAATTAGAATGTCATCGAAGAACACAATCACAAACTTATCTAAGTAAGGCTTACACACCCGATTCATGAGGTCCATGAATACCGCCGGTGCGTTAGTCAACCCAAACGGCATTACTTGAAACTCGTAATGCCCGTAACGGGTTCTGAAAGCCGTTTTCAGAATATCTTCCTCACGAACTCGAAGCTGATGATATCTCGATCTCAAATCGATCTTCGAATACACACTCGATCCTTGAAGCTGATCGAACAAATCATCGATCCTCAGTAACAGGTATCTATTCTTCACCGTTAACTTGTTCAACTCTTGGTAATCAATACACATGCGAAACGATCCATCCTTCTTCTTCACAAATAAGATCGGGGCTCCCCATGGCGAAGAACTTGGTCTTATGAATCCCTTTTTGGCTAACTCCGCGAATTGTTTCGACAACTCTTCCAATTCAGTAGGTGCAAGACGATAAGGCACTCGTGCTACAGGTGCAGCACCAGGTATCAACTCAATCTGAAATTCCACTTGTCTAGTAGGCGGGATTCCAGGCAAATCATCGGGAAACACATCCAAAAAATCACGAACTATAGGCACATCTCCAATGCACTTTTCCTTCTTCTCCTTCCCTCCTTCCTCAGAAATTTGAGCTAAGAAAAGGTAACATCCTTTTTCCATTAGCTTCGGCAATTTAGTGCAAGATATGACCGCTAATCTAGATGGGCCTCTCAAATCCTTTCTATCTCCTGGTATGTTCAGAATCTCCTTGCCGTATGGCACACGCACGATCTTCTCATCGCAAATTATATGAGCGCGATACTTCGACAACCAATCCATACCAATAATAACATCAAAACTTCCTAACGTGATGGGTAGAAGGTCGATATTGAAAGGACGATTCAGAAAGTTTAACGTGCAACCGCGAATGATAGTCCTAATCCTCTCTATGTTCCCATTAGCTAAGTCTACATCATAACCAATTCCTAAGGCCATCGGGGGTTTCTCTAGCAAGGGTGTAAACTTAGTGGACACAAAACTCTTATCGGCACCAGTATCAAATAGTATGGAAGCATAACGATTATTGAGAAGGAACGTACCAGTAACGACGTTCGGATCTTCTCCTCTCTCGTTCCCAAGTGCATACACTCTCCCATGAGCAGCTCCAGCTTCCATACGTTTGTCCCCATTATCTTGTCGTCCACGGTTTCCTCCAGCTCCACGGTTTCCATTATTGTACCCATTACCACCCGATCTTTGATTCCCTCGGTTCCACGATTCCCTACACTCATTCCTATAATGTCCCTTCTTTCCACATCCATAGCAAGTAACATTTGCCTTGCTCATAGTTTCATGAGTAGCTTGAACCATAGCAAGTGGTCGAGCACTACAATCCTTAGCTATGTGTCCCATCTTAGAGCAATTCTTGCACATCACAATACATTGACCAGAATGATGCTTGTAACATCGGTTACACTTGGGTTCATCTCCATTGTAGTTCTTTGTAACACCCCCAGAATACCGCAGCGGAAGACTGTGTCATAGGGGTGCTACTTCATAATACAAAGTACAAGGTATAGAAAACGAACTCTAAATGAGACGTTTTGAAAAGTTTCCATTCGATTAATAAATTCCGAGTTACAAACTTGAGTTCCATAATACAATACATAAGAGTTTTAAAACATATCGAATGGTAAAGACAAAAGCATAAGTCTTCAAAACATGCCAAGCGACTCTATGCTCCATGCAACAGCTATCACCTTATAGACCTGAGACAAACATGCTAAAGTGTCAACACAATGGTTGGTGAGTTCATAGAGTTTGTCTTAAAATAGTTGAAAAAGCCTCAAAAGAATGTTCACACAGCAAAGGCATTGAGAATCCACTCAGTTGCAATTCCCGTCATAAGAGACTTGCAACCTGTGTGTTCACAACCCACTGCTAACATATAGTATGAATAAGACATGTATAAGTTCATCAAGACAATTTAAGCAATTAGAAGTGAGTCTCTACTTCATCTCCGAAGACCTCACTTTTGGGAGCCAATTCCCAAAGACAACTGGGAGTCAATTCCCAAAGACAACTGGGAGCCACTTCCCAAAGATAACTACTAGCCCATAAATAGAATAACGCAATTAAGTATAACGCAGTCATGTATGTATGCAATCAAGTATAACACAGTCAAGTATAAATGTTTTGAGTATTTGTACAAGTAAACAAGTAGTTGAGCATATGTCTCCCCCAAAGAGTTAAGACAAGTATGAAAAGAATAGGGGCTATGACTCACCTTAAGCTTAAGTGATGTGAAATCAAAGTGGTAGTCGAATCGTGAAAGTCACTAAGAGCAGCCTATAATAGAACGTTGCGACTTAGGTTTGGAGTAACGTCTAAGAATAAGAAGAATTGCCTATATATGTCTTGCATAATGTTCATGATGTAGTACTTAGTATATAGCGTAAGTCGTTGAATATAAATGGTTTATGAAACATGTATAAGTTGTATATCTCTTACTACCGTTCGGGCCGACATAATTCAGAAGTCATGGAGTAAACGTTCGAGGAGCCAGGACACTTTAATTCGTAAATCCACAACTCATCTCGACGGCTTACTTAATGAACTCCTCACATGAGGCTCCCTACTATTGTAGTATTTGATAACAAATGTATAAGTTTTGATCTGAAAAGTTACATATCCGATATTTGAATAAACTTAGGAAAGTCTATTTGTACATGAAGATTGTTATTAGGGTAAGTTTATTATAACTTGTATCTCATGGTTCTTTAGGTGGAGTAGATCCAAATTGTTTGTTCAAGTTATCGTCAACTCCTTGTTTCATGTTTTCGCCTAAGTATGTTTATATGGTCATTTAGTCATGGCTTTGCCGTGACCTTGGTCATTTTTCCATGGTCTTGAGACTCAACCTTGGCTTTAGCCATGGTTGTGGTCTCGGCTTTAGGTCATTAGACCTCTTGGTCTTAGTAAATCATAACTATAATATAGTGACTTTGGTCTAAAATGGGCTGTTAAGATTTTGAAGAAAATTATCACTCGGAAAGCGTTTTCAGGGCTCGAGCTTCTTTGATCCTGAACGAAAACGTCATTCCGGACAACTTTCGTGTTTTAAATTTTTGATGAATCGGACCAGAAGGGTGACTTTAAAAATCAAAATTTGATCAGAATGCTATTTGGGCAGTTTTGCCGTTTTGGTTTCGCTAGCTTCAAATGGTCATAACTTTTGACTCGGGTACTCATTTTGGGTGATTCAAATTGCTATGTTTTCCTTGTTAAGTCCTCTTTAACAGTAAGTAAGTGTCAAATATCAAGGTTATACTATTTTGGTCGTGGTTCTCCATAAAAATCACTAGTTTGCTTGTTTACTTGACATAAGTTAACATATGTATACCAATACTTGTTTTATCCATTTTTAAACATCATGAACACAATAACAAGAACATATATAGCATGAAAGGAACACAAAGAGCATGAAAATGATAATTAAGCAAGAAAGTATGTTAGGATTTGCTTACAACTTTTGGCCTTAATGAAAAAGGGAAACTAGGACAAGAACTAGGACTTTGATTGAATAAGCTTTCCTCCTTTGCAATCTATGATAAACCGAGGTTATTTGAAGATTATAACGACGCCTTCTTGAAGTCCAAAGCTATTTGAAGATTATAACGACGTCTTTTTGGAGACTTTAAAGTTATAACAACTTTTCTTAGAAAATTTCCAATATTGAAGATCAAACACTAGTTTTCTTTCAAAAACTAGTTAACTTTCTTACAAAATATAAGAAAAGTGCCTTAGGTTCTAGGACTTGAAGGTTATAAGAAGGTGTGGTGCAAGTTTTCTATGTGTTTTAGCTTGGTATTTATAGGGTAGGAAAAATAGTTAACCATATATTGGGTTAGAAATTAACCATGGTTAGTTTTAGACACTTGTAACCATCCTAGAGATCAATGGTTAAGATTTAACCACACATGGTGACTCCCCCCCCCCATATTGGCGGTTCAAGGAGGATAAGGGTGACTAGATGATGACTCTTGGTCTTTGGATGATAATATCCTAAGTATGTAGCTAGTTTTGACTCCGTAAACTGCTAACCGTAAGTTTTTAAGTCACGAAACGTAAAACCGGGTATCCTAAAAATATGAAACTTATAAATATGCTAGAACTTATCAATATACTCCATAATAAAATATAAAATGAGTGGTAGGATCTATCGGGTGCTAAAACCCTGCTAAAAACTGGAAACACGGGTCTAAAACGCGCAATTCGCGTAAAACGCTGAACTGAAAAACGTAAAATTCCAAAACTTTTGGATTTGTCATAAAATGATAGAAAATCATATTTCTATTGTTTATAATGTTTTATGGATATATCGGGATGCTGGAAGGACGTTTAAACCTAAAAGTAAATCTCGGACACGGCTTTGTGATTTTTGCAGAAATGATCCGACGAGCGTCAAACTCTTGGATTATCGTTAAAATAGTTTAACTTACGAGAATATGAAATAAAAATTTTTGAGATGAATAGTGAAAAGTGAATAGTAAAATTTTCCGGGATTAGCAATTAATCTGAAAATGCGAATTGTTACAGTCTCTACCCCTTCAGGAAACTTCGTCCCGAAGTTTAGTGTGTCTAGGTCTCTTATCTTAATAGCGGCATAATAAAGCTAGATTTAGAATAATATGGTAGGATAAGGTACGTACCCGTTACGCATTGCGGGCTTCCTTAGCACCCAAATAGTATGCTCGACCCCGAGGTGGACTAACATTGTATTCACGGTTTGGGTTATTTTCTTCAAGCATTACTGCTAGAGTCGGGTTATCCAGCACTTGTCTCGGTGCCCTATTCAACTTAGGACAAGTATTTCGGAAGTGGTTTGGGCTGTTGCACTCATGGCATGTCTTTTGGTTGTTTCCTATATTGTCCGCATTCGCCTGCCTTGTAATTGATTTACACTGACTTGCAAAGTGGCCAGACTTCTTGCAATTATAACACACAGGGCATGGCTCAGACCTCTGATGATGATAAGCACATTTAGTACACTTAGGATGTGGACCCTCATACTTTTTCTGATCATAAACTGTTGCTGCAAATCCTCTTGCTCTCTTATTATCAACCATTGTACCCTTTTGCTCGCTTGATTCACCCGTTCCCTTCCTTTTGTCACTATTCTTCAAAGTTCCATTCCTGACCATCTCATCGGTTAGGGTCCCTGCTCTTAATATTGCACTCTGAATTGTGGGAGGTTCGGTTGTTTTTACTGTCCCACGAATCTCAGGAACAAGGCCATAGATGTACCTCTCAATCCTCTTTGATTCAGGGGTAACCAAATGAGGAACTAGTTTAGCTAGTTCATGAAACCGATCTGTGTAGGTTGCATGACCAGCCCCTACCATAGAGTGATGCCAAAACTCGTCTTCTAGTTTTTGCATTTCATTAACCGGACAGTATTCTTCCTTCAGTAGTCCCTTAAAGTCGTCCCATGTCATGCCTACAGCTGCTTCTCTAGTCCTTGCTTGAATCTGCATGTTCCACCATGTCGATGCCTTTTCTGATAGCAAGCATGCAGAATATTTCACTCTCTGGTGGATTGCACAGTTACTGATGTCAATCACTGACTCCATCTTCTCGACCCATCGTGTATATGCCAATGCACCTCCTTTGCCATTAAACTCAATTGGTTTGCATGACGTAAATTCCTTATACGTACATCCAGTCCTATGGTTGTTGTTGTTGTTGTTGTTGTTGTTGTTACCATTCCTTCCTCCATCATTTGTAGCATCATTTATGCTTCCGTGGTTTCCCGAATTGTTCATGTGATTGCCAACTTATGTGACTATAGTGGGAAGTAGGTTTTGTAGTTGTTGGGCAATAATGGTGGAGACATCTGGATTTCCACCATCGTTACTAGGGTTACTAGTGTTGTGAGCATCTCCTCTACCTCCACGTCCACCAGTTCTTCCACTATCATTACTAGGGTTACTAGTGTCGTGAGCAGCTCCTCTACCTCCACGACCACCAGTTCTTCCACCTCTTGGTGTTGCACCACCTCGGCTAGTGCTACGAGTTACTCTCTTTGGTGCCATGATATCTACAAGGAGGGATATTTTGTCGACGTCAGATATGAGGTGATATTCCTGGACTACTTAGTCTTAAATCTTGTCAATTTGAGTCAATCGTTGATTAATGTAAGCATGGTCACATATGTCTACGTGAGTCGTGACGCATTTATAATTATGTTGGCCACCATAATTATAATTGCTTCCTTTCACACGTATACATATTTACCAGGCACACATAACACAACAATTGGTACTACATTATTGGGTAGACTTTCTATCATCTGCTCTTAAGTTGTGAAAGGGTAACATAGTCTGGGTATCTAGAGAAGGTGATATGACGAAATGGACTAGTCGCGTTTGTAGAAAGGTTTGAGTGTCGTACTAGGACATATGAACCACTTCTAGGTATTAGAATCATATAAAGTAAGTATAAGGCAAATCATCAAATCTCTACAGGAAACTAATAATCTTTATTTAACTTAATCTTATGTCTTATCAAACAAGAACTGTCACAAGATTAAGTTAATTAAACAATTATTACTTAGCTCTAAATTTTTGATGACTTGACTATTGTCTGGGGTTTCTTCTAAACAAACAATTAGCAATAAGCATATGCGCATGAAGTGTGTGTAAGGCAAAATAAGGAGAAGAGTCTTAATGTTTATATCAGTTATAGTCTAGGCACTAAATGCAACCTAGTTCTCTATAACCAAGGCTCTGGTACCAATCTGTAACACCCCCAAAATACCGCAGCGGAAGACTGTGTCATAGGGGTGCTACTTCATAATACAAAGTACAAGGTATAGAAAACGAACTCTAAATGAGACGTTTTGAAAAGTTTCCATTCGATTAATAAATTCCGAGTTACAAACTTGAGTTCCATAATACAATACATAAGAGTTTTAAAACATATCGAATGGTAAAGACAAAAGCATAAGTCTTCAAAACATGCCAAGCGACTCTATGCTCCATGCAACAGCTATCACCTTATAGACCTGAGACAAACATGCTAAAGTGTCAACACAATGGTTGGTGAGTTCATAGAGTTTGTCTTAAAATAGTTGAAAAAGCCTCAAAAGAATGTTCACACAGCAAAGGCATTGAGAATCCACTCAGTTGTAATTCCCGTCATAAGAGACTTGCAACCTGTGTGTTCACAACCCACTGCTAACATATAGTATGAATAAGACATGTATAAGTTCATCAAGACAATTTAAGCAATTAGAAGTGAGTCTCTACTTCATCTCCGAAGACCTCACTTTTGGGAGCCAATTCCCAAAGACAACTGGGAGTCAATTCCCAAAGACAACTGGGAGCCACTTCCCAAAGATAACTACTAGCCCATAAATAGAATAACGCAATTAAGTATAACGCAGTCATGTATGTATGAAATCAAGTATAACACAGTCAAGTATAAACATTTTGAGTATTTGTACAAGTAAACAAGTAGTTGAGCATATGTCTCCCCCAAAGAGTTAAGACAAGTATGAAAAGAATAGGGGCTATGACTCACCTTAAGCTTAAGTGATGTGAAATCAAAGTGGTAGTCGAATCGTGAAAGTCACTAAGAGCAGCCTATAATAGAACGTTGCGACTTAGGTTTGGAGTAACGTCTAAGAATAAGAAGAATTGCCTATATATGTCTTGCATAATGTTCATGATGTAGTACTTAGTATATAGCGTAAGTCGTTGAATATAAATGGTTTATGAAACATGTATAAGTTGTATATCTCTTACTACCGTTCGGGCCGACATAATTCAGAAGTCATGGAGTAAACGTTCGAGGAGCCAGGACACTTTAATTCGTAAATCCACAACTCATCTCGACGGCTTACTTAATGAACTCCTCACATGAGGCTCCCTACTATTGTAGTATTTGATAACAAATGTATAAGTTTTGATCTGAAAAGTTACATATCCGATATTTGAATAAACTTAGGAAAGTCTATTTGTACATGAAGATTGTTATTAGGGTAAGTTTATTATAACTTGTATCTCATGGTTCTTTAGGTGGAGTAGATCCAAATTGTTTGTTCAAGTTATCGTCAACTCCTTGTTTCATGTTTTCGCCTAAGTATGTTTATATGGTCATTTAGTCATGGCTTCGCCGTGACCTTGGTCATTTTTCCATGGTCTTGAGACTCAACCTTGGCTTTAGCCATGGTTGTGGTCTCGGCTTTAGGTCATTAGACCTCTTGGTCTTAGTAAATCATAACTATAATATAGTGACTTTGGTCTAAAATGGGTTGTTAAGATTTTGAAGAAAATTATCACTCGGAAAGCGTTTTCAGGGCTCGAGCTTCTTTGATCCTGAACGAAAACGTCGTTCCGGACAACTTTCGTGTTTTAACTTTTTGATTAATCGGACCAGAAGGGTGACTTTAAAAATCAAAATTTGATCAGAATGCTATTTGGGCAGTTTTGCCGTTTTGGTTTCGCTAGCTTCAAATGGTCATAACTTTTGACTCGGGTACTCGTTTTGGGTGATTCAAATTGCTATGTTTTCCTTGTTAAGTCCTCTTTAACAGTAAGTAAGTGTCAAATATCAAGGTTATACTATTTTGGTCGTGGTTCTCCATAAAAATCACTAGTTTGCTTGTTTACTTGACATAAGTTAACATATGTATACCAATACTTGTTTTATCCATTTTTAAACATCATGAACACAATAACAAGAACATATATAGCATGAAAGGAACACAAAGAGCATGAAAATGATAATTAAGCAAGAGAGTTTGTTAGGGTTTGCTTACAACTTTTGGCCTTAATGAAAAAGGGAAACTAGGACAAGAACTAGGACTTTGATTGAATAAGCTTTCCTCCTTTGCAATCTATGATAAACCGAGGTTATTTGAAGATTATAACGACGCCTTCTTGAAGTCCAAAGCTATTTGAAGATTATAACGACGTCTTTTTGGAGACTTTAAAGTTATAACAACTTTTCTTAGAAAATTTCCAATATTGAAGATCAAACACTAGTTTTCTTTCAAAAACTAGTTAACTTTCTTACAAAATATAAGAAAAGTGCCTTAGGTTCTAGGACTTGAAGGTTATAAGAAGGTGTGGTGCAAGTTTTCTATGTGTTTTAGCTTGGTATTTATAGGGTAGGAAAAATAGTTAACCATATATTGGGTTAGAAATTAACCATGGTTAGTTTTAGACACTTGTAACCATCCTAGAGATCAATGGTTAAGATTTAACCACACATGGTGACTCCCCCCCCCCCATATTGGCGGTTCAAGGAGGATAAGGGTGACTAGATGATGACTCTTGGTCTTTGGATGATAATATCCTAAGTATGTAGCTAGTTTTGACTCCGTAAACTGCTAACCGTAAGTTTTTAAGTCACGAAACGTAAAACCGGGTATCCTAAAAATATGAAACTTATAAATATGCTAGAACTTATCAATATACTCCATAATAAAATATAAAATGAGTGGTAGGATCTATCGGGTGCTAAAACCCTGCTAAAAACTGGAAACACGGGTCTAAAACGCGCAATTCGCGTAAAACGCTGAACTGAAAAACGTAAAATTCCAAAACTTTTGGATTTGTCATAAAATGATAGAAAATCATATTTCTATTGTTTATAATGTTTTATGGATATATCGGGATGCTGGAAGGACGTTTAAACCTAAAAGTAAATCTCGGACACGGCTTTGTGATTTTTGCAGAAATGATCCGACGAGCGTCAAACTCTCGGATTATCGTTAAAATAGTTTAACTTACGAGAATATGAAATAAAAATTTCTGAGATGAATAGTGAAAAGTGAATAGTAAAAAGTGAATAGTAAAATTTTCCGGGAATAGCAATTAATCTGAAAATGCGAATTGTTACATTCTTCTTGTCTCCATCTCCCATAGCATAAGCTCTAGTAGTTGTTTGTCGCTTGTTTCGACAATCATTACACTTAGAGTGATCATCCCTCTTCCTCTTTCCATTCTTGTCTTTCTCAGCTTCTTCCAATGCCAACGAGTCCATCAATTGTTGAGCAATAGTGATAGCCTCATGAATGTTTACAGGCTTAGCAGAAATCACATCGTTCCTTGTAGCTACCGGCAACCCATCGGTATACCTTTCAATCCTTTGAGTCTCAGTCCTAACCATATCAGGACAAAGTAAGGCTAACTCTCGATAACGGCGATTGTAAGTTGCCATATCGGTACCTTTCACCTTATGGTTCCAGAACTTAATCTCCAGCTTCTTAATCTCATTCCTTGGGCAGTAAGTCTGAATCAGCAAAGACTTAAATTGCTCCCAAGTCATAGCATAAGCCACATCACTCCCAACCGAGTTACGGTAATTGTTCCACCAAGTTAAAGCTTCATCCTTGAAAGTAAAAGAAGCAAACTTTACCTTCGCATTCTCCGCACAACCACTGACATTAAACACTGACTCAGTCTTCTCTATCCACCTGACCAAGTATACCACTCCTTCAGTTCCACCAAACTCAACGGGTCCACAAATTTTAAACTCCTTGTAGTTACATCCATTAGCACGAACAGGTGGAAATGTTCCAGCAGAATTGTTGGAATGATTTGACTCAGCTAGTAGCTCAGCAACTCGTTGCTCCACAAGTTGATTGATCATTGCTTGATCCATAGTAGGTGCATTAAGTGGAATATGATCATTGTCTCCCTGAACATCAACATTTTGATTCTTGTTGTTGCAGTTAGTAGTGTCCAGGTTATCAGGAGTAGGGGTCTCAACATTTCGAGTTGGGCGGCGTCCTCGACGACCAGGGGTAGTCGTTGCAGGACCAGTTCTGGTAGCTCTAACAGGGTTTCGTCGTGGGGCCATTGATCTGAAACATCATACAAGCTTGTGAGTCTCCGATAGAACTTATCATATGCTCAACAAGAATTAAATCAACGAAGCCAAGTCATGGAAAGAATATCAACAATACACCGTAAAACATCAATAAGGCGAATAGGAACTCAATTTCTACAATATCCAAAAACCACATAATACCATATAATAATACCCATCAACCATACAATAAAGATCCAACATCGTTCCAACTACCGAAAAGCACAAAAGATAATAATCGTTCCAAACGAGATGAATAATCATGGAAAATACATCAAAATAGGATAACTAGCTTTTCTAACCGAACACTCCTCGGTATAGAAAGCAACAAGATAACATAACCCGAACATCTAGCCACGCTGCTGACGGAGGTTCCTCAACTCCTGCCTCAAGCCATCAAGCTCTCTCCATAGTGATCCCAACTCCACACCATGGGTGTCGTTGTCTCTCTTTAGGTCAGCCACCTCCATCTCCAGCCCGGCATTCCTTTGCCATAACTTGTGGTCGGCCTCTCGAGCTGTAATAAAACCTCGCTGTAAACTCTCGATATGCTCATGAATCTCCATCAAACCTCTCCTCATCTCGGTAACTCTCCTCTCAGCCGTAACCATGTCAATCCTCAACTCCCCAATGAACTCAACGGTCACCCTATCAATCCGCTCAGACATACGTGTAACTCTCTCACCAAGATCAGTAATCTGAGCCCACATCCTACCAGTCTCACCTAACTCTGCATGCTCAGCAGAAACCTCAGAAGGTGCATCCGACTCAACGGGACTACCAGGTGGCAACTCAAACAAAAATGGATGATCAGGTGAAACAGGCTCAATCGGATGTATAGGTGAATCAGGCTCCTCAGATTGAGCTGGCAGCACTAACAAATCATCATCATCAGGCATCTCCTCCTCCTGAGGGTCATCCTCCTCCTCAGGGTCATCATCATCACCCTGCTCAGCCTCCTGAGGGTCATCAGCCTCATCCTCACCTTCGTACTCCTCCTCCTCCTCATCGAAAGAGTACATCATCAATCGTCGTCTCCTAACAGGCGAACCATGTGGTGAAGGGGTAGGTGATCTAGGACGACGACGCAATGATGCAGGTGGCGCCTCTGACAGAAGAGAGTGAGCATCTATCTGTAAAGGTGGTGAAGTAGGGCGTACCGACATACGTGCTGTAGCTCGGTGGGCAAAACGTGGAGCCACACGAGCCAAAGCCTGATGAAGTGTAAGCTGCCTCGATGTACCATGGAGCCCTAAAGAAGATGAGGGTCCCTGCGTAGATGCAGCAAGTGGTGCTGAAGTAGAAGCTGTCGGTGACACAGTAGCTGAATGCATGGCAACCTGGTAAGGGTCATCAGGAGCCATGGTAAACTGTGCTGGGAATACCGGTGCAGTAAGAATATCCTCAACGACATCGGGCGTACGGGAGGCCATAGTCTGTGACAATGGCGTAGGGTAGGTGTAAGTGTTTCAAAACAACTAAACCGCGAACTCAAAATACCATATCAAAATCGCCATATAATTCCAAATCATATATAATCAAGAAAGATTTAAAATACCGCATTACTAAAACCATTCGTAAAACAATTAAGCCATATAATTCTTCAAAACGCATATAATTCCTCAAAACGCCATCATATTACTAAATCAATAAACCTCAAATCCTCAAATCATCTCAAGAAATCCCAAACCTAATAATCATCTCAATGATCTCATAATACCTCAATAATAAACAATGATGCTTCGGCTTGGCGGGCTGGCGGGCAATGGTCGAGGATCGTTTTTTATAAAAATCGGTTATAGTTTAGGTGTCCATTTACCTAGTTCTCTATAACCTTGGCTCTGATACCAATCTGTAACACCCCCAAAATTTGATACAGCAGAAGACTCAACAAGCTTTCGGGGTGCTACGGGGATTGGTATCCATTCAAAGTCATGAAAGAACGAGATAAAGTAAACATAAGAAAAACACAACCAAAACGGGTTTTAAAGTTTACATTTATCCCAATAAATATCCAAAGTAAGGCCCAAAAGAAATAAACATAGGTCCACAATAGTTATCAGAGTTTTAGAAAAATAGATCCATAACCGGTGCCATTGCCAAGCATCCATAGAGCATCACTTAATTACCTGAGAAAACGTGCTAAAAGTCAGCTTTCGCTGGTGAGATCATAGGTTTAAATTCATAATTCGATATAGTGGACATGTACGCAAAACGCTTGCTAGCTAGACTAGGCCTCAATCATCCAACCAAAATATCCAACCAAAATAATCCAACCAAATTAAATCAACCCTATAGGTGCACGCTATAGCTCAAATCAATCCAGTCAATAGCTTACCTAGCTCAAGTCTAGGCCTCGCTCTATAATCAATCCAATAGCTTACCTAGTTCGGGACTAGGCCTCGCTCAACAACCAAATCAATAGCTTACCTAGTTTGGGACTAGGCCTCGCTTAATCCTACCTAGTTCTATAAGCATAGCAAGTTTTAAAATAAATAAAGCCATAATAGTCCACATAAAACATTTGCACGTTTCTCACCCCAAGTATTGAAAACAAAGTTCAAGAGTAAAAAGTGGGGCTATGACTCACCTCAAGTCCAGAAAATCCTCAAAAGAAATCGATAGAATAAAGACGTAAGCAAACTCAGGCAACTCACGTAACGGCAACTACAGACTCGGCACTTCCTAACAATATCAAACTCGTTCAGAAATCATTTCCTCAAAAATCAAATATTCCCATTCCCGAACGTATTCCGTTTTATTTTCCAAAAATATCCATTTCTCGAATTATCTTCATATTAATTTGAAATTCAACGTTTGGTATCCATATGGGTGAAGGGTCGACTCAACTCAAATCAAAAAGCCACAACGAATGAAATAATAAACCAACTATAGGTCTAATATTAGCCCAATATATTATTTAAATAAATCATCGAAGCTTATCAAATCCGTCAATTTGGTAATCTTCCATATTTATTTACGTAATATATCGTTCCAAAATTATACCCAACCTAAAGCACATAGCACAAAGAATTCTATTTGGTATATATCGTAGTCCAATAAATTCCCTATATATATCGTCGAATCGGCCAAATTCCACGAGATACATAGTAATTTATTATCTAAAACATATACCACATCCTATGGGCGTCGTGGGATACAATGCCCATTAATATACTCATTTTATATCATCAAATAACTCGATCTAATCCGTTGATTAAATAAGTCACTTGCTATAGAAAATGTTTATATTAATCGTCATATATCCGTGACAACACAAAAGTCACAATATAAAGCCCACTTGGACTTTAAATAACCACAACTCGTATAACTCGATAAGTTTTCTAAATTTGTAAAAATCGTCATGTTTATATTTATTACTCACCCGACTTATTAGTTCTCGACATTATTTCGAGTAATTTTTCTATAACAATATTCCGACATTTATTACACTATTTGCATAGTATAAGAATTATTGTTATATTATTATACATTTACTCGTGATCGTTTTATTATTAATATACGTTTATCACGTCTATATACATATATAAACGATTATATTATCAATAATATTATTACGAGTATTATTTTTAATGTTTGACTTTTAAATATTTATCGAGTCATAGAATTTGGTCACATGTCCGAGTCATGACTCTCGGCTCATAGTCCAAGTCCAACATAAGAATCAAGTCAAAATAAATAAATCAACTCCGTCCAAATCAATCCCATATCCACGTGCTACAACAAGAGGGTCCGACTACGGCACCCAACTAACCTATCTCCGTCATCTAATGACCGTCTCACAATCGGTCCTCAATTCCACACTCGACAACACATCTCCAACATATCTCGTAATTCCAAATATACCACAACAAGTCCAAATAAGTAATCCATGGTCAAAAATAACAACCACGACAACAACGATAATCCGACAAGTAAAAATAACAACCGAATACATAACCACTTACGGGTTGATTTACCAAGTCAACCCGGGTCAATATTACACTCGAAACAAGGACGTGGGTCCCACCCGAGACCATTAGGTCTCAGCTTGCTCTAGTTCGAGCCAAAACCGACCCAAACAACCCCTTTGGGGTGTCGGCCAAAAATCCAAACAACCACAAGGGTCAACCAAACATCACAATCGAGCACCAAGAGTCCAAAGTTCAACAAATAGCCAAAATAACACAACCAAAAACCCAAGCCGAGAGCAATAGCTCTCGGTTAAGCCTCGACCCATCGAGAAAAATCATGAACTCGGATACCAAACACTTTTCTTAATCCATTTCATCAAAAACCCATTTAAATCTTCCATTTATATCCATGAAAACCCGAAAAGAAAACAATTTCGTGACCCTAGGTCACAACTTTAACCAAAATACGAGTCAAAACTCGTCCTACCTTCGATTCCCAAGACCAAATCGAAAGGATATTCAAAACCAAGAAAATTAATGACGAATTTGTGGTGAAATCGAGATGAAAAAGTAAGATATAGGGCGCGTGTTTATGTAGATCGGGTAGAGAATGATGTGGGGAGTCGATTTGTGGTGTCGGTTTTGATGGGGGAGCGGCAGTGACGGCGGTGGTGGCCGGAAAATGTGGCGGCTAGGGTTTGGGGGGGATGAAGGTGAAGTGTAGAAAGAGAGAGTGTGAAATTGGTGAGGGTGTTGTGTTTGTGTTGTGTGGTCAAAACCACATGGACGATTTTTGTATTACTCCTCAAAAAAAAGAAAACAAAATTTTATATTAATAATAATAGTTTTATTATTAGGGTAGGTGAGGTAGCCCGGTGTAACATACACGGACCAAAACCCGAAACTTTAAATAACCAATCAACTTTCTCAAACCGAACTCGTTCCAAAAATAATCAAAACCTCGCGATACGTTCCAAAATAATAATATCCAAACCAATATTAAAATAATTAAAATTGTTAGGTTAACCTAGTGCCGGAGTCAATGTAGTGACAAAATAACGATCTCAAAAATAAATCATCACGAAAGAACCAAACCAAACCAAACCATAAATAAATAATCAAATTCTCATAATTAACGTACGATCAAATTCACATTCCAACGTTCATAAAACATCTCGTCACAATAAACTTTTCAAAAATTCCAAAATTATAATTTTTAATGTAATGCGGGTTTTAAAAACGGCTCCCTATTTTGCTAGTTGTCACACCGCATTTGCCAATCCATCTTTTGTTCATGTTCGGTTAGCTTAAGTTTTGCACGTTGTTCATAACACATGACTTGATCCTTAAGGATATTAATCCTAGTGGTCAGAGTGTCATCAGGTGCAACAGCAGTGTACTCATCTAATTCACACACATTATCATCAACAGAGGATGCATCACTTGATACAACAGATTCAGTGTTGTGCTTTACATATTGTTCGTATGGGACCACATTGCTATTTCCCATATTGGCAATATCTAATTCTGTAACGTTTGTTTTTTATACTTCGTTATAAATCCTTTATTCATGCATCACATTATTGTCACAAACAACAGAAGACATTCCACTAGATACGTCAGAATTAATGTTGTGATCCGATTGTTGCTCAGTTGGAATAACATTATTGTTCTCCAATTCAGCCTCATTTGGTTCACCAACATTAATTGGTCGTATATCGTTGAAAGTATTCTGTTCACCATCAATTTTGCATTCATCATATAACTTCAGTACCTCAGATATGATGGATGATTTGGAGGGACTAGCTTGTTGTGGTGCTAAAACAGTTGATGATAAATTGGCCATGAAGATAGTCTGAGCAATGGGTTCGTCATCAACATCAGAGTCAAAGGTATCACAATCATCAGCTTGGAAAATGTTTGGATCATTAAGAGCTAGATCCTGGACTGGTTGATCATCCACATCAGCATCAAACGTATTCCCTTCATCCCCGGCAAGAAACGCCAAGTCCTCCTCAGTAAGCACATCTCCATTCTCTTGAGCTTGCATGAGCAAGATTTTGTCCTTGAAGTAGTGATTCCTCCCGGACCATACCACTTTTATTTCTCAACCACTTGTTTAAAATGGTCAATAATAAAAGACGGGCGACAGCCCGGGAGAGGAACGCAAGTTTACCAAGGTTTAAAATATCCTTGGATCGTTTATGTCCTGGCGAGGCGTGATATTCTAAATACAATGACTTGTGAATTGTTGAAAATAATATTAGTATAGGAAAATAGGACTCTGATTGACTTACACTGAATGTGAATAGTAATAGCTCTGTCACAGCTAGTTCATTTAAGAAACGTACAATCAGAAACCTTAAAATGATAACGTATTTACAAACGTACATTTAGGTTTAAATAAATGTAAACGTAACGTATAAAACAAAACTTTCCCAAAGAGGGAATTTGCATGCCTGAACGGCTTAAATGCAAATTAAAAAGAAATAAAATAACTAACTATATTTACAAAATATTTAAAATAATATCTACAAGTGTTATATTAATTATTATTAATAACTATTTATTTACTATTTATTAATTTACATAAATATAAAGAAAATGTAAACTAAACCTAAATAAATAAAACTAAAACTTAGAAAAGTTAAAAGTACTATAAAAGAAATTTTGAAACTAAAAATATATTTATTATACAAGTATTCTATTTATTATTAATTATTTACTATTATCTAATTACTAATACTATTATTTAATTATTATATATACTAAATAAGCAAACAAAAATCTAAAACTTTTTACATAATTCTAATATACTTATAAGAAGCTAAGAAAAATATAAAAACTATATTCTATGTTAAAAAATAAGAAAACTTAATTTAATTCTATTATTACTTAATTATACTAATTAATACTAATTTAATTATTATACATACTAAACTTATTTATAAAATTATAAAACTTTTTATAAAACTTCCTAAGTATCTCAGGAATACATAAAAAATATAAAAAGTTTATAAAAATTATAAATAAGCAGTTTTAAAAATTAAATACTTACTATTTCCTAAAAGGTATGTAATTTATATTAATTATTATAAATACTATATGAATAGTAAAAAATCTGAAAAATTTACAGAAAGTGTATTTACTAATAAGGGTCCTAGGAAAAATAAGTTGGGGCCAACAGCTTATCCTAATAAGCTGCTATAAGCCACACAGTTCAAATAAGCCAAAGGGGTCAAAAAGGGTTAAAAGGATTAAGGGTTCATGAACTAACGGAACTGGTGCCCCAGAGCTGTTGGAAGGGGTGTGGGGTTATTATGCATGATACTAGCGAGAGGTCCCAAGTTCGAATCCAACCCACACCCATTTTTTATTTTTATTTTATTTTTCATTTTTTTTTCTTTACAAACTTAATAAGTAACTAATAATATGGGACTTTAACAAACACAACTTTTATAAAATGTGGAAATAAGCTCTGTGGAAGCTTATTTCCACCACAGTTGGACAAATAAGCTCAAGCCTCTAAATAGAAGCTATCACTTATGGTTAAAGGTTGTTTTGGTTTTTCTTTTTATAAAAGTAAATATAAACAGATAATATACATATATTAAGAAAATAGAACTGTGCAAACATGGAAATAAGCAGTTTAGGAGCTTATGAGCTTATTTAAGCAAAAAGCTCACAGTGGCTCATAAGCTATAAACTAGCTTAAAAACTAAAAAGAAAGAAAAAGAAAGGTGAAAATATGTTTAAAGGATAATAATATACAAGCTTGATGCACTGGATTAAGCAAATAAGCTCACATAAGCTAATAAGCCAATCCAGCATACTCAGATCCAAACACTCCCTGCAACCTTATGTTTGGTCAATTTAAGCTGACGGGTTAAGCTCAAAATTGCAAAGTGAAAGTTGGAGTTGCAAGATGGTCTGGTGAGCTTTCCAAAATGCCCAAGCTCAACCATTTTGGTGCACAGATGAGCTTGTGAGGGGCTTTTGAAAAAGCTTTAATAAAGCAAATAATTGATAAAACTTCTAAATAGAAGCTATCACTTAGCTTTAAAAAGGGGGTTTCTTTTTGGCTTTTCTGTTTATTAAACTATATATATATACTACTTATATAAGTTATATGAAATATAAGCTGTACAAACAAGAAAATAAGCAATTCATGGGCTTATGAGTCACACAGTTAAGCTTAAAGGCTCACAGTGGCTCATAAGCTTGGAATAAGCTTGAAAAAGCTATACAAAGGTGTAAAAAGGTAAAAGGTATATATGTATATGTATAATATGTATGTATTAACAAAAATAAGCACTGAGAAGGGCTTATAAGCATGAGCTTATGGTTTAATCAGTCAAGCCTTTTGGGCTTAACTTGGATTGAATTGAGGCTTCTAAGAACCTATAATAAGCTCCATGCTTAAAAGTAAAAGTTAAAATATATCTATACTAGTATTATATACATATATTAACAAGCTTATGCACAGGGATTAGCTTATAAGCTCATAATAAACAAATAAGCATTTCCCTGATGCCTCAGTTCCAAACACCCCTGCAACTCACTTTAATGGCACTTAAAACTCAGATAATAAGCTCCAAGGTCCAAATAAGCTGTGGTAGTAGCAAGACTATCTGGTTGGCTTTTCAAAAAGCCCAAGCTCACCTAGTGGGGTCCACTAGTGAGCTTGTAGGAAGCTTATGACAAGTCTCCCATTTCCTGAGTGTGGTGGTTTAGGCCAAGTGCACAGGAAATGGTACATACAAAAAGCTACTTGCAGCCCTGGTTAATAAGCTACAAGCTTGAAATTAAGCACTGGGTCATAGAGTATAGTAGGAAAGCTTCACATGAGGCTCATTTACATAAGCTCTAGACCACTAATTAGCTTGTGAGAGACTTGTGGAAATGGTGTAATACCCCTGATTGCTTAGGGGTATGTTGTGAATGGGCAAACAACAAGACTCACACAACTTATCTAATGAGCTCATAAGAGCTCAACAAACTGAGACATTGAGATGGGTAGTAAGGCTTCATATGAGGCTAAACCATACAAGCTCAAGCTCAATAAGGAACTTTCTATGGGCTATTGAAAATCAACTCATCACACTGTTTGCTTCAGTGTGATGAGTTATGAGTAACAAAAATGGTTGGTTGATTGAGCTATCTAAATAAGCTAAGACAGTAAAATAAGTAAACATATAACAAGTATGATACTAAAACATAACTAAGAAGCCAAAAACACCAAGGTGGGTCAAGTCATGAGACTTTGACAAGCTCATGAACTTGACAGTCCACCTTGTGCACAGGGCAAAAACAGGTAAATTTAAGCACTTCTAAAAGCTATTAAATAAGCTAAACAAAAATTGATAAAAATCATACATAAAGATAAGCTGCTAAACTAAAACATGTTATAAAGACAAGTTCTAAAATCTAATATTAAAGCCTACACAAAAATCTAAAGTTTATTCAAAAACAGGTTTAGGTAATTTTTGACTTTTTGAGTTTATGATCAAAGTTGACTTTGATCAACTTTGATCTGAATTTAATGACTTATTAAGACATAATAAGGTACAAGAACATGAAATAAACAAGTAATAACAACATTAAAATAGAATTGGTGGGTATGGCTTTACAAATTTACACAGTGATCAAATAAGAGGTTCAAGATGTGCTTTTTGACTTTTAATATGAATACACAATAGACTTATGGTTTGTCTGACCCTAAGGAACTCTATGCTTCAAATATCAACCAAGAACAACACCCTATACTCAGTTAAGCATTCTGAATCAACAATACCAAACACACCTTAAACAAACATAAATTTAACTTTTCAATCCATATCATTGCATAAGCTGATTTCATCAATTCCAGAGGGTTTCATTGGTTAAATTAGGACCTTTTTCAGCATACACAAGTGTATACCTAGGCTTCTCAAAAATTGAGCTTATGACAGTTGAAATGGACTTTCAAGCCAAATCAATTTCTAAAACATTACAACCTATGATTAAGCTATATTAACATTAACTAATAACAAATAAACACAGAAATATAGAAATTAAGACAGATAAGTAACTAAAGCATGGAAAAGCAAAATTGTAAAAATGACTTACATGGTGAGACAAGCTGAAAACCATGAAACCATTGAACACTATCTATCCTAAAGCTTCCCATGAAGCTACTAAACCAAGGGCCATCAAGTATTAACCCTGCTCCAGCTTGTATCTCCATGGACATTGATTTTTCATTTATTTTCTATTTTTATCTATTTTTTTATGATTTTTGGATTTTTAAGACTACAACTGATTTAATGGTTTCTAAAAGCTTCAACAAGCTTTGTAAGGAGCCTACATGGTCTAAAGAGTCCATATAATCAACTATGAATCAACATAAAAGTAAATGACAAGAAAATTAAAGATAACTTGAAAAACATGAATTATTAAAGAGACTTGTATTTAAACTGAGAACATAATTCCATTACACTACTTTGAGTTCATTACACTACTGAAAAGCTTTAAATGACATGTAAAGTAAATGAAAGCAATAAAACTACACTAGTGATTAAGCTAATCTACATGACAATGGCTTAAGGCCAAGGTAGTTCTTTCTCTGTCTTTCTTCTTCTTTTTATAGCCTTTTGAACCCTTGGAGGCCACTCATATGCTCTGTCTTCAATCTGAGCCCTTGATTTATTCAATTTGATCTTGGCCGTTTGAATTGCTTTTTGGCGCCAAAGTCCTTGCAAGTAACTTGAGGCGGTTTGAGGGCATTTAATGTATCTTGGATGCATGTAGAGGTGGAGGGGGCAAGATGGTGAGCTTTTGAAGCTTTTAGGGTCAAGTAGGAAGAAAAACAGAGGCAAGGGGGGAAGGGTTGCTTGTGAGATGGTGGGGAAGCATTAATGAGGTGTGGGAAAGGTTTGAGAGGTGGCAGGGAGTAGGGTATGAGCTGTAGAAGTCAAGTGGAGGGGGAAAGTGGCACAAAACCACCTGGTTTCAGGTTTAAGGTTGGGGGTGAGGGAGATGAACAGTGATAGTGGTTTGGGCGGGGTATTGACCTTTTGACCCTGGGGTTTTATTAATTTAGGGTGTGGGCCGGGTTGTGTTGTTTTGGGCCAAAGGATGGGCTAAGGTTTGGTTTTGTTTTGTGTATGGATTTATTAAGGATCCGTTTGGTTTTTAGTTGTAATAACCCAAGGACCAAAAGTGTAAAACTGCTGAAACTTTAGGGTCCTTTCTTGTCATCATTCCAAACTTCATTAAGGGACCAAACCTGCCATTTAAACATAACACAAGGACCAAAAGTATAATTTTTGCATTTAAAAACTATTAAGGACCTTAAATGTAATTTTTGGATTTTGAGGGACTAAAAGTGTAAATTTCCCAAAGTTATCAAAATTATTCCATTTTGTATATTCATGAATAGTTCAAGGGTAATATGTGAAAATTTCCATTTTAAAATACCCAGGGACCATTTTTGCCAATTTTGATACTTGAGGGGTAAAAGTTGCCAGTTTGTGTAAACTTTCATCCAGGGATCATTTTTGAATATTTTTGGTTTCCCAAGGACTTAAGTTGACTTTTCATTCATTTAAAAACTTCAGGGACTAGTTTTGACAAATTGTGTAACTCCAGGGACTGAAAATGACATTTGTGTGAACTTGATCAGTTTTCACTTGTTTTCCAATCTTTTTGTACCTGAATCACATATAAAACACATTGTGATGAATTTGTAACATTTTGTGAGTCATTTGAGTGTTTTTGGTTGTTTTTGTGGGTTTATACAATACAAATATATGTGTAATTAGACACATATCAAATCCCCCACACTAAACTATTGCTAGTCCCTAGCAATCTTTTATTTAAAACTTAATGGATTTGAAAACTTCTTTACCAAAAGCCATCACTTCTGGAATAGCCAGGTGTAAAAACTGTGGCACACCTGATAACCGTGTGATTTTGAGCAAACCACCAGCTGTCAACGGATTTGATTAGTCTTTACCAAAAGCCGTTTGCTTCTGGACTAGCCAACTCTTAGATAAATTATTAATATTATCTTTGGTGAGTTAATTACCAATTATGGTTTTTCCACTGCCTTTACCACAAGCCATAATCTTGCGGGCTAGCCAACTCATTAGCTTTTGAGGATAATGGGGAGTTGAGGAACCATACAATTTTTGGCAAATTGCAAGCCATAAACGGGTTTGAGTTATCTTTACCAAGAACCGTTTGCTCCTGGATTAGCCAATCCTTATGTGTGTTAGACATGGTGGATTGATTACCATTTGTTGTATTTAGTGCAAAACACTAATACCAAATGAAAAAAATTTTAAATTTTGGTCATTTTTGGGGAAAAGGGCATACAAAGGTATAAAAGTGATCAAATTTGCCAGAATTCCCCCCCACACTTATTATGAATATTGTCCTCAATATTCAAAGCTAAGTGGGGTACAACAATTATTTTATTTTTCTGTATTTACAATTTTTTAGTACATTTTCAAGATATATACAACAGGTGGGGCATCACCCCCACACTTAGGTGGTACATACGGGTGAAAACCCATGTTCATGCTACTGTTTTTGATTATCGAGTTGCTAGCTTGACTCGATCCCCGAATTAAATGGTTCATGGGGAAGTGGAGTGGGATTGCCACTCAAAGATTTGGTGAGAAATTGGAGTGGGGTTCACTCACAGAATTATGAATGTATAAGGTAAAGGAGATTATTTTTGGTCTTTTGTATTTTATAATGTTTTTGTATTTTTAGATTTATATATATATGTACAAAATAATGGCTAAAAAGAAAACCTAAATGAGATTATCAATACATGAAACTGATTTAAACCTAATCTATCACATTCCAGGAATTATACTAAGCACAGTAAATCCTTTTTTAGTGTAAACATGGTGTTTAGCCAAAATTTAGACCTAGGAATATCAAGATTAGGAAAATTGACAGTCAAATGTAAATCAAAGCACAAAATAGATTTCAACCATAAAATATTTTTGTATTTTATATTGTTTATTGAAAAGAAATATGATACAGTATATAGTCACTACCTCCCAGGCTTGTGTCAAGTTTACCACGCAAGCTAATGACTTGTGAATAATTAACTGTAATAAATGTGTCCTGACAGCCCGGAAGTTGAATGATATAGTATAATATACAAACAAGGATATATATTTCAACAAAATACAAAATACAAGTCATAATACGTAGCACAGCCTCCCCGGCAACGGCGCCAAAATTTGATTCCTCCCGGACCATACCACTTTTATTTCTCAACCACTTGTTTAAAATGGTCAATAATAAAAGACGGGCGACAGCCCGGGAGAGGAACGCAAGTTTACCAAGGTTTAAAATATCCTTGGATCGTTTATGTCCTGGCGAGGCGTGATATTCTAAATACAATGACTTGTGAATTGTTGAAAATAATATTAGTATAGGAAAATAGGACTCTGATTGACTAACACTGAATGTGAATAGTAATAGCTCTATCACAGCTAGTTCATTTAAGAAACGTACAATCAGAAACCTTAAAATGATAACGTATTTACAAACGTACATTTAGGTTTAAATAAATGTAAACGTAACGTATAAAACAAAACTTTCCCAAAGAGGGAATTTGCATGCCTGAACGGCTTAAATGCAAATTAAAAAGAAATAAAATAACTAACTATATTTACAAAATATTTAAAATAATATCTACAAGTGTTATATTAATTATTATTAATAACTATTTATTTACTATTTATTAATTTACATAAATATAAAGAAAATGTAAACTAAACCTAAATAAATAAAACTAAAACTTAGAAAAGTTAAAAGTACTATAAAAGAAATTTTGAAACTAAAAATATATTTATTATACAAGTATTCTATTTATTATTAATTATTTACTATTATCTAATTACTAATACTATTATTTAATTATTATATATACTAAATAAGCAAACAAAAATCTAAAACTTTTTACATAATTCTAATATACTTATAAAAAGCTAAGAAAAATATAAAAACTATATTCTATGTTAAAAAATAAGAAAACTTAATTTAATTCTATTATTACTTAATTATACTAATTAATACTAATTTAATTATTATACATACTAAACTTATTTATAAAATTATAAAACTTTTTATAAAACTTCCTAAGTATCTCAGGAATACATAAAAAAATATAAAAAGTTTATAAAAATTATAAATAAGCAGTTTTAAAAATTAAATACTTACTATTTCCTAAAAGGTATGTAATTTATATTAATTATTATAAATACTATATGAATAGTAAAAAATCTGAAAAATTTACAGAAAGTGTATTTACTAATAAGGGTCCTAGGAAAAATAAGCTGGGGCCAACACCTTATCCCAATAAGCTGCTATAAGCCACACAGTTCAAATAAGCCAAAGGGGTCAAAAAGGGTTAAAAGGATTAAGGGTTCATGAACTAACGGAACTGGTGCCCCAGAGCAGTTGGAAGGGGTGTGGGGTTATTATGCATGATACTAGCGAGAGGTCCCAAGTTCGAATCCAACCCACACCCATTTTTTATTTTTATTTTTTTTTTTCATTTTTTTTTTCTTTACAAACTTAATAAGTAACTAATAATATGGGACTTTAACAAACACAACTTTTATAAAATGTGGAAATAAGCTCTGTGGAAGCTTATTTCCACCACAGTTGGACAAATAAGCTCAAGCCTCTAAATAGAAGCTATCACTTATGGTTAAAGGTTGTTTTGGTTTTTCTTTTTATAAAAGTAAATATAAACAGATAATATACATATATTAAGAAAATAGAACTGTGCAAACATGGAAATAAGCAGTTTAGGAGCTTATGAGCTTATTTAAGCAAAAAGCTCACAGTGGCTCATAAGCTATAAACTAGCTTAAAAACTAAAAAGAAAGAAAAAGAAAGGTGAAAATATGTTTAAAGGATAATAATATACAAGCTTGATGCACTGGATTAAGCAAATAAGCTCACATAAGCTAATAAGCCAATCCAGCATACTCAGATCCAAACACTCCCTGCAACCTTATGTTTGGTCAATTTAAGCTGACGGGTTAAGCTCAAAATTGCAAAGTGAAAGTTGGAGTTGCAAGATGGTCTGGTGAGCTTTCCAAAATGCCCAAGCTCAACCATTTTGGTGCACAGATGAGCTTGTGAGGGGCTTTTGAAAAAGCTTTAATAAAGCAAATAATTGATAAAACTTCTAAATAGAAGCTATCACTTAGCTTTAAAAAGGGGGTTTCTTTTTGGCTTTTCTGTTTATTAAACTATATATATATACTACTTATATAAGTTATATGAAATATAAGCTGTACAAACAAGAAAATAAGCAATTCATGGGCTTATGAGTCACACAGTTAAGCTTAAAGGCTCACAGTGGCTCATAAGCTTGGAATAAGCTTGAAAAAGCTATACAAAGGTGTAAAAAGGTAAAAGGTATATATGTATATGTATAATATGTATGTATTAACAAAAATAAGCACTGAGAAGGGCTTATAAGCATGAGCTTATGGTTTAATCAGTCAAGCCTTTTGGGCTTAACTTGGATTGAATTGAGGCTTCTAAGAACCTATAATAAGCTCCATGCTTAAAAGTAAAAGTTAAAATATATCTATACTAGTATTATATACATATATTAACAAGCTTATGCACAGGGATTAGCTTATAAGCTCATAATAAACAAATAAGCATTTCCCTGATGCCTCAGTTCCAAACACCCCTGCAACTCACTTTAATGGCACTTAAAACTCAGATAATAAGCTCCAAGGTCCAAATAAGCTGTGGTAGTAGCAAGACTATCTGGTTGGCTTTTCAAAAAGCCCAAGCTCACCTAGTGGGGTCCACTAGTGAGCTTGTAGGAAGCTTATGAAAAGTCTCCCATTTCCTGAGTGTGGTGGTTTAGGCCAAGTGCACAGGAAATGGTACATACAAAAAGCTACTTGCAGCCCTGGTTAATAAGCTACAAGCTTGAAATTAAGCACTGGGTCATAGAGTATAGTAGGAAAGCTTCACATGAGGCTCATTTACATAAGCTCTAGACCACTAATTAGCTTGTGAGAGACTTGTGGAAATGGTGTAATACCCCTGATTGCTCAGGGGTATGTTGTGAATGGGCAAACAACAAGACTCACACAACTTATCTAATGAGCTCATAAGAGCTCAACAAACTGAGACATTGAGATGGGTAGTAAGGCTTCATATGAGGCTAAACCACACAAGCTCAAGCTCAATAAGGAACTTTCTATGGGCTATTGAAAATCAACTCATCACACTGTTTGCTTCAGTGTGATGAGTTATGAGTAACAAAAATGGTTGGTTGATTGAGCTATCTAAATAAGCTAAGACAGTAAAATAAGTAAACATATAACAAGTATGATACTAAAACATAACTAAGAAGCCAAAAACACCAAGGTGGGTCAAGTCATGAGACTTTGACAAGCTCATGAACTTGACAGTCCACCTTGTGCACAGGGCAAAAACAGGTAAATTTAAGCACTTCTAAAAGCTATTAAATAAGCTAAACAAAAATTGATAAAAATCATACATAAAGATAAGCTGCTAAACTAAAACATGTTATAAAGACAAGTTCTAAAATCTAATATTAAAGCCTACACAAAAATCTAAAGTTTATTCAAAAACAGGTTTAGGTAATTTTTGACTTTTTGAGTTTATGATCAAAGTTGACTTTGATCAACTTTGATCTGAATTTAATGACTTATTAAGACATAATAAGGTACAAGAACATGAAATAAACAAGTAATAACAACATTAAAACAGAATTGGTGGGTATGGCTTTACAAATTTACACAGTGATCAAATAAGAGGTTCAAGATGTGCTTTTTGACTTTTAATATGAATACACAATAGACTTATGGTTTGTCTGACCCTAAGGAACTCTATGCATCAAATATCAACCAAGAACAACACCCTATACTCAGTTAAGCATTCTGAATCAACAATACCAAACACACCTTAAACAAACATAAATTTAACTTTTCAATCCATATCATTGCATAAGCTGATTTCATCAATTCCAGAGGGTTTCATTGGTTAAATTAGGACCTTTTTCAGCATACACAAGTGTATACCTAGGCTTCTCAAAAATTGAGCTTATGACAGTTGAAATGGACTTTCAAGCCAAATCAATTTCTAAAACATTACAACCTATGATTAAGCTATATTAACATTAACTAATAACAAATAAACACAGAAATATAGAAATTAAGACAGATAAGTAACTAAAGCATGGAAAAGCAAAATTGTAAAAATGACTTACATGGTGAGACAAGCTGAAAACCATGAAACCATTGAACACTATCTATCCTAAAGCTTCCCATGAAGCTACTAAACCAAGGGCCATCAAGTATTAACCCTGCTCCAGCTTGTATCTCCATGGACATTGATTTTTCATTTATTTTCTATTTTTATCTATTTTTTTATGATTTTTGGATTTTTAAGACTACAACTGATTTAATGGTTTCTAAAAGCTTCAACAAGCTTTGTAAGGAGCCTACATGGTCTAAAGAGTCCATATAATCAACTATGAATCAACATAAAAGTAAATGACAAGAAAATTAAAGATAACTTGAAAAACATGAATTATTAAAGAGACTTGTATTTAAACTGAGAACATAATTCCATTACACTACTTTGAGTTCATTACACTACTGAAAAGCTTTAAATGACATGTAAAGTAAATGAAAGCAATAAAACTACACTAGTGATTAAGCTAATCTACATGACAATGGCTTAAGGCCAAGGTAGTTCTTTCTCTGTCTTTCTTCTTCTTTTTATAGCCTTTTGAACCCTTGGAGGCCACTCATATGCTCTGTCTTCAATCTGAGCCCTTGATTTATTCAATTTGATCTTGGCCGTTTGAATTGCTTTTTGGCGCCAAAGTCCTTGCAAGTAACTTGAGGCGGTTTGAGGGCATTTAATGTATCTTGGATGCATGTAGAGGTGGAGGGGGCAAGATGGTGAGCTTTTGAAGCTTTTAGGGTCAAGTAGGAAGAAAAACAGAGGCAAGGGGGGAAGGGTTGCTTGTGAGATGGTGGGGAAGCATTAATGAGGTGTGGGAAAGGTTTGAGAGGTGGCAGGGAGTAGGGTATGAGCTGTAGAAGTCAAGTGGAGGGGGAAAGTGGCACAAAACCACCTGGTTTCAGGTTTAAGGTTGGGGGTGAGGGAGATGAACAGTGATAGTGGTTTGGGCGGGGTATTGACCTTTTGACCCTGGGGTTTTATTAATTTAGGGTGTGGGCCGGGTTGTGTTGTTTTGGGCCAAAGGATGGGCTAAGGTTTGGTTTTGTTTTGTGTATGGATTTATTAAGGATCCGTTTGGTTTTTAGTTGTAATAACCCAAGGACCAAAAGTGTAAAACTGCTGAAACTTTAGGGTCCTTTCTTGTCATCATTCCAAACTTCATTAAGGGACCAAACCTGCCATTTAAACATAACACAAGGACCAAAAGTATAATTTTTGCATTTAAAAACTATTAAGGACCTTAAATGTAATTTTTTGATTTTGAGGGACTAAAAGTGTAAATTTCCCAAAGTTATCAAAATTGTTCCATTTTGTATATTCATGAATAGTTCAAGGGTAATATGTGAAAATTTCCATTTTAAAATACCCAGGGACCATTTTTGCCAATTTTGATACTTGAGGGGTAAAAGTTGCCAGTTTGTGTAAACTTTCATCCAGGGATCATTTTTGAATATTTTTGGTTTCCCAAGGACTTAAGTTGACTTTTCATTCATTTAAAAACTTCAGGGACTAGTTTTGACAAATTGTGTAACTCTAGGGACTGAAAATGACATTTGTGTGAACTTGATCAGTTTTCACTTGTTTTCCAATCTTTTTGTACCTGAATCACATATAAAACACATTGTGATGAATTTGTAACATTTTGTGAGTCATTTGAGTGTTTTTTGTTGTTTTTGTGGGTTTATACAATACAAATATATGTGTAATTAGACACATATCAAGTAGTTTGAGTTCTGGGGATGTTTTGGCTGTGTGCAGTTTCTTGCGATGTGACCTAAACCACCACAGTTGTAACACTTATGTTACCTACCTTGTCCCTGATTAACATTCCCAAACCTGTTCTGCACATTGCCACGAGCACCATTCCTTTGATTCACATTTTTTCTGCTCGGAACATTTTGTACCATCACTCTTCCATCTTCTACGACAGCCTGATTCCGTGGATTATATGAAGCTCTAAATTGGTTGTTGGTCTGAGGAAGTGTAGCTCTGAATTGTTGGACGAGTAGAGACACTTGGTTGGAAAGATTGTCAATCATCTTATCAGTATGAGAATACCCTGAGTCGAGATGGGTGTTCATGGAAAATGGTGATTGTAGAGATGAGGGATCCACATATGACAAAGGTTGATTAATCGGCAACGTGCTAGTCATGAATACAAGTGAATCATTGGTAGTAGTTGGATTGATCTTTTCCCTTAATTGACGATCAAAAGCAGCATGTTTTTCATGTTGTTGTAAGTACGCAAACAGCTGTTCATAGTTTGTATTTCTCAGTCCTTTGTTGAGCTTCACTGCAGTGACAAAGCGATCCCACTCGGGTGACATGTTGTTGACAAACTTAGATTTGAGTTGGATGTTAGGCATTGTCATTCGAATCATTCTCATGTCATTAACAAGCTTGTGAAATCTGACATAGTAGTCTATAATGTTTTCACCAGGATTCATCTTGAAATGCTCAAATTCATCATATAACTGAGACTCACAGTCTTCTTTGGTCAACTCTGAGCCAGATAGAAGCATTTTGACATTGTCCCAAACAGTCTTTGCATCAGTGTTGAAGGTGATTAGCTTGTAAACATCTTTGGGTAAACCTTGTATCACAATGTTGGAGGCTCGAATATCTGCATCATAGCGCTTCTTTTCAATATCACTAAGGTCATTGTAGGTACGTGGCCTGTCAATTCCAAAGGTGACGGTTCCATTATCAGCAGTGGAGATAACATCCCTTGTTGTACCCATCTGCAGGGGACCTTCATCAATTGATCGCAGAATGTTCTCACCATTTTCCTTGCCCTGACAATAAAGCCTGATTCTTTGTGCCCATGATTCATAGTCAATCCTATCGAGCATAGGAGGTCGGGTATCGGACCATGCAGCTTGAATGTCATCAAAAATATTTGTCATGACAAAGTCTTTAAACAGTATTTAACAGCACTTGTGACTTAAACCGAGAAATAGATTCTTTCCCGGGATTTTACTAAAGTCAACAAAAGAAACTGAAAGATGTACTCAGCGAGTTAGACTTAGAGAGAGATATAGGATGGGTCACAATTTTCACTACGTGTCAAGTCGCGACAAGTCAAGTTACAATATATCCGACTGAAATAAGTCAAGTCGTAAGAATTAACTCACAACGTCAGATTAATCGAAACGACTTAAGTTACAACAATTCACCGAATACAAATGATTAACCAATCACCAGAATCCCACCACTTAGTTAATCGCTGGAAAACTAAAGGTAATCGCTAGCCTGAGGTAAACGCTAGTTGGAGCAAACCGTTATCATCAGGTAAACGCTATATGGAGGTAATCGCTGAGAGAAGTTAAACGTTAGAACTGGCAAATCACATGACGAGGTAATCGCTAATAGTAGCAAACCGCTGGATGAGGTAATCGCTAAACTTGGCTAATCGCTAAACAGAGTTAACCACAGGAAGAGGTAAACACTAGGTAGTTAGTCGCTGAAGGAGCTAAACGCTAACCGCTAACTGCCAAAACCGTCCCTTTCTAGCATTTTTGTACATTTGTCCATAAATAGCAAAGTGAGCTAATCGCAAGAGGTAACCGCTACTTCACCCGAGCTAATCGCTACCAAGAACATTCAACAGTTGAGGTAATCGCTAACAAGAAAATCGACCCAAAATCCTTCAAAACACCAAACTAACGAAAGATATAGCCTATCCAATTGAAGAACTAAGTAAATCTAACACTACTAATCAATAAAGTACACCCATAACATATCATATGTCACAAACAAGATAAACCAAGATGTTTTCCAAGAAAAAATCGTCTAACTAACAAAACCACACTAAATCCGAATTTCCAAGGCCCTAAGCTGAAACCATGGCTCTTGATACCAATTGTAGTCAACTCACTAATTCATAAACATGATTCCTTGTTGGTTTTGGTTCATATAGATTGGAGAGGGGAAGAAGAGAATGGGAAACTTTCTAGAGAGAGAAATAGAGAAAACTTGAAATGTATTAGCTTGTTATGAAAGATCCAACCCTCTCCCTTGGTGGGAGAGGGGTATTTATAGTTACAAATAAAACGCCCACTCCCGGGCTGTGGATCAGGTATACAGTGGGTAAAGACTCGTCCTTCCTCCACGATGTTACTTAATCTAAACTAATACAAACTAAATAATAAACTAACTACAAGCTATCTTAATGCTATTACATCATTTGGGTGATAGAGTCTTCCATAGTGTAACACCCCCATTTTTCACTGATCGCAGAGGATAAAGTGTTTGGGGTATTACTTCATAGAATCACAGATACAGTAATAGAAAACGACTCGAAAAGAGACGTTTTGGAAATTTAGTTATCATTCATAATTATCAGAGTTTTAATTATAAAAGATATACTTTTATTTTTGATGAGATCCCAAAAATCTAAGAGTTAGGTTGGTTGTGTTTGAATGATAACCATGAAAAGTCCTCCGAGTTCAGTACCTCCTTCTGTCATGGATCCATAGAAGTAATATACCTAGAATACATGCTTAAAAAGTGAACACTAGGTGTTGAGTGAGAATCATAGATTTAGGGGTTAGTGAATACAAGTTCCATGGGTTCAGTTGTTACACCCATATGAGAAAATGCAAGTTTTGTGATAATTGTGATGCATGAACAATTATCAGGAGTTTATTATGTTGCACTAAGCTCATGAATCACACCTTAACGATCCGGGTCATGTGGGATGCAGACCCAACATGAGGGGATGGAAGGATAACTTGCCAAAGTTATACCTTGAGTGGATTCAAATATAGTACTTATTGGTACCACCTAGTGGGGTGTTAATACCAATGGGAGTTGTCAAACTCCAATAGATCTATCGACTATATTCGCGTTCGCATGGGTAAAATATCCCAAACGATTAGATTCATGAATTTTGGTTATGTAGTGGTGGCAGTTAGTTTACTCGTGCAAACAACCAAAGAAAAAAACTTGTATCCGGTTTTAAGTAAAGCATTTAGCATGTATCCCCCTCACAGGGTTTATAAAGAATTTAAAGTGAAAGTTTAAAAAGATGTGAGGCTACAAAAACTCACCTGGATTTAGAGTAATCTAAGTGATGCAAATAGTGACTCGGAAACTAGACCGCCTTACTCACGTATCCTAGTGTATTGTTGGTTTTGGATGTATGTCAACTTTTAGTTATCATGTTTATGTTTCTCAAGTTATTGTTTTTAGGTTTGTTAATGTTTTACATATAACATAACACCGTTCAGGCCATTGTAATTCAGAAGTATATGACTCCTCACATGAAGCTCCCTACTATTGTATTATGTTATCAACATAATACCGTTCGGGCCATCAAAATTCAGAAGTTAATACTCCTCACACAATGTAACAATTCACATTTTCAGGTTAACTTTTATTCCCGAAAATTTCACTATTCATTTTTACTATTCACTTTTTACTATTCATTTTCCCGAAATTTAATTTTTGTTTCATGGCCTCGAGTGATAAATCATTTCCATGGCAAATTAAAAGTTTGACACTCATCAGATCATTTTCGCGAAAGTTATTAAGGAATTACACGTTTTAGGGTAAAACGTCATTCAAAAATTCTACGCACAACGAAACTCGACCACGTTAATTTTCCCCGTATCAAAAAAATGTTTGATACACTCATGATTTATCTGAGAATAAATCATGACTGAGAAAAACATGACCAAATAAACCTCGGCCGTGAAAAACAGGAATTTTCGTTTTTAAGCGTTTTTACTCAGCCGTAACCTTAGCCTATACATGCACCGCATTTCTAAGACGATTTGAGTTTTCACATTTTTGGAAAAAGTCAACATATTTTTCCCTCCTCCTTTGACCAAAAATCATTCCTTGATTTTATAAATCATTCCTTGATTTTTAGGCTTACGGTTTTATGTCTAAAAGACATTTAATACCAACCGACACTAGAATGAGCCCAGCCAAGACATTATAAGTCATTTTAAATCATTATTATCATATTAGAAAAGTAACATTTTACTTTTCTCAATTTCACACAATATTCGTACGTTTTACGTATTACGCGTTTTAGACCAGTGTTTCAAGTGTTAGCAGGGTTTTACCACCCCAATGGAACCTACCACTCATTTTATATTTTATTATGGAGTATTTTGACAAGTTTAATCATTCTTCCAAGTTTCGTATTTTTACGATACCCGGTTTTACGTATTATGGCTTAATCGTTTACGGTTAGCATTTTACGGAGTCAAAACTATCAATATAAGCTTGGATAATATCATCAAAAACCAATTCTTCCTCCCCAAGTTTTCCAAACCGCCATAGGGGGGGAGTCATTACCATGTGGCTTGATCTCATGCTAAGTGCTCCTAGATCATTACATGTGTTCACCTTGCTCTCCAAGGTTTGACAAGTCAAGGTTTGTAACCTCCTCATTGGCATATAAATACCCCCTCCTCCTTTCTTTGTACGCCACACATACCACACACCAACACCATTCCATTTGCTAGTTTACTTCAAGTTTTGTGCAAGAAATCAAGTGCTACAACAACATATAAACTCTAGTTTGGTTTTGATTCATCAAACTACTTCCAAACCCTAGAAACTTTGGTGATTTCTCTTGAGTTTGAATCCACTCAAGTCACCTCAACTTTCATCATCTCTCTTTCAAGAATACAAGAGTAGAAAGATTGCATGAAGAGAAGTAGGTTGAAGCTAAAGTCTATCAAAGTCCTTACCTTACATGTTAACTTCCTTTCTTTGTTGAAAGCCAAAAGTAACATACTTCTTGTTAGATATCATACTCATGTTATTTACATATCATTCATGCTATATTATGTCTTGTGATCATGTTCATGACGTATAAAAATGGGTAAAACAAGTTATTGTAAATGATTGTTAAGTTAAGTTATTTAAACAAGTAAACTAGTGACTTTCTTGGTAAAACCTGATCAAAATGGTAAAATTATGATATTGGATCATTACATATTGTAGTAGAGGGCTATAAATTTTATTATCATTCAAAAACTCATTTAATGTAAATTGTAAACATGGAACCATCTGGGACCTCATTTTGTAATCTCTGATATTTATATAATTTGAATGATAAATCTTTTAAAACGACTCAATTAGAGTTCGTTTTCTATTATTGTGACTATTGTGCCGTCGAGTAACACCCAGTTTGAATTCCGCTGCATCCATGAATTGGGGGTGTTACAGATTGGTATCAGAGCCATGGTTATAGAGAAACGGGTCTAATTGAGACCTAAACTATAACCACACATACAAGCAAAAACATTTTTATAGCCTTCCGCTCTCCGTGTCTTCCATCCTCCAGACGATTATGGACTTATTAAGCATTTTATACTACACAAACATGTTAGCACATGGATATATGTACCCTTAACATAATTGAGCATTTCCCCGTTAGCATTTTATACTACATGAACATATTAGTATATTGATATATAAACTCGATTTATTTTCAATCATTTATCTAAACAATGGACTAAACATATCTGCGTATGCCTATTATAGGGCATTTCGACACAACCACATTCTCCCAATCATGTTCCTACTCCAACATTTTATGTCCAATATATTGTAACGAATTACAATGGTCTTTCCTATTTCCCGGACATTGTATGATACAATGGTCTTAATCATTTCTCAAATGTTTTGAGTCACACAATGGTCTAACCTACTTCCTAGACATTGTAAATTGCACAATGGTCTAATCTACTTCTAAGACATTGTGATTTGTGCAATGGTCTCTGGAATTATTCCACCACCTCATCAATATTAATTCATATGATATCAAAAACCCATCACAATCTATCGATTTCCAAATAGAATATGATATTTCTAAAGGACAAACTAATCCATCATCTACAAAAGCTGAAGTTTTTCTACATTCATCAAAGTTTTTTTCTTCTGAAACCTTCATTATTAAAAGCTCGTGATCCTGGCCAAGTATGGACTGTTTTAGAATTACTTAAAACTTCCTTTCCACACACGTATCTACCCGTACTATCTTCTATGCGATGGAATGTGAAAACATAGGTTACAAGTCTTGTATGGGCGGGACTTGCAACTGAATGGTTTGACATCGCCTTTGTTTAGTGGACAGTTTCTCAAAAGCAACGGACATATCACAAGTATACCTAATTTAGGTATTTGAAAATTTTATCAAACCTCGGCTAGATATAGACTAGTCACCTATATTTAACCTAGGGACAGTGGAACATAGTCTGACTAACTATGTTCGACTTAAAATTTTCAAATACTGAGAATAGTTGTACTAGGGTTATGTTTAGATTGATTTCCCGCTTGAACTCGATAAACCACCAGAATTCTTTAAAACGATCTAGAGACACGATAGTGTCTTACCACTCAGCAAGATCTTAACACATTATTTGTACTACCTAATTTCATTCATGAAAGTTTTCATTTATGAGATAATCCGAACTACTATCTTGGGATAGTTATCAATTCTTCTCTCTTATCCCTTAGAAGTACTATCATGTTTAGTTCCTAAGGATACCATTCCATCATAAACCTTTAAAATCTCTTAAGATTTTCAAAGCAAACTCAACATCTATACCTAAGAATATTAATGTTAGGCATACACTACACACTTTTGTTCATCAACATATCACATCATTATCTTCACAACCGTTACAACCACAAGCTCATTAACAGATCTTGAGGCACTTTTAAAGCTCAAATCATCCTTAGCTACACCACAAGCACCCTCATCAGCTTTACAAGATTGAATATTCATCTTGTACTTTTGGAACACCAGTATCATCTCGTAATACACTACCTTGTAACTCACCGGCTAATTATGAATGTTGTGTTGGGAATTCTTAAGTAGGATGATTTATAATTATTTGAATGGATTGGGATGCCTTTTCATTTAAATAAAGAAATTGTAAATCACCGAACCATAAGTTTATATTCCCCTATTTACATTGTTTAGGATGCCTCTCTATGTAAATAAAGAATTATAGACAAGTGGGCTTATTTTTATCCGAAATAACATAAGTATGAAGTAAATAAACACTAGGTACAATAACAGATTACCTACTAGGCTATGATTGCAACTACTATCCCAATTTCTGTTTAATATTCAACTACTATATCAATTTCTATTCAACTACTATATCAATTCCTATTAATATTCGACTGCTATATCAATTTCCTTTGATATGCGACTATTATATGAATCTCTATTAATCACTCTTACCCTACCTTTCCTACATAAAAGTAAGCCTCATCCTACGCCATACACTGAAATGACAAATCAAACTACATCACTGGAAATCCCAGACTCTAGTCCTCATAAGTAACCACACCTCTTAATCGACACCACTCCAACATACAACACACATAGAACTTCAGGACGAAGTTCCCCGTAAGGGGTAGAGACTGTAACAATTCACATTTTCAGGTTAACTTTTATTCCCGAAAATTTCACTATTCATTTTTACTATTCATTTTCCCGAAATTTGATTTTTGTTTCATCGCCTCGAGTGATAAATTATTTCCATGGAAAATTAAAAGTTTGACACTCATCAGATCATTTTCACGAAAGTTATTAAGGAATTACACGTTTTAGGGTAAAACGTCATTCAAAAATTCTACGCACAACGAAACTCGACCACGTTAATTTTTCCCGTATCAAAAAAATGTTTGATACACTCATGATTTATTTGAGAATAAATCATGACTGAGAAAAACATGACCAAATAAACCTCGGCCGTGAAAAACAGGAATTTTCGTTTTTAAGCGTTTTTACTCAGCCGTAACCTTAGCCTATACCTGCACCGCGTTTCTAAGACGATTTGAGTTTTCACATTTTTGGAAAAAGTCGACATATTTTTCCCTCCTCCTTTGACCAAAAATCATTCCTTGATTTTATAAATCATTCCTTGATTTTTAGGCTTACGGTTTTATGTCGAAAAGACATTTAATACCAACCGACACTAGACTGAGCCCAGCCTAGACATTATAAGTTATTTTAAATCATTATTATCATATTAGAAAATTAACATTTTACTTTTCTCAATTTTACACAATATTCGTACGTTTTACGTATTACGCGTTTTAGACCCGTGTTTCTAGTGTTAGCAGGGTTTTACCACCCCAATGGAACCTACCACTCATTTTATATTTTATTATGGAGTATTTTGACAAGTTTAATCATTCTTCCAAGTTTTGTATTTTTATGATACCCGGTTTTACGTATTATGGCTTAATCGTTTACGGTTAGCATTTTACGGAGTCAAAACTATCAATATAAGCTTGGATAATATCATCAAAAACCAACTCTTCCTCCCCAAGTTTTCCAAACCGCCATAGGGGGGGAGTCATCACCATGTGGCTTGATCTCATGCTAAGTGCTCCTAGATCATTACATGTGTTCACCTTGCTCTCCAAGGTTTGACAAGTCAAGGTTTGTAACCTCCTCATTGGCATATAAATACCCCCCTCCTTCTTTCTTTGTACGCCACACATACCACACACCAACACCATTCCATTTGCTAGTTTACTTCAAGTTTTGTGCAAGAAATCAAGTGCTACAACAACATATAAACTCTAGTTTGGTTTTGATTCATCAAACTACTTCCAAACCCTAGAAACTTTGGTGATTTCTCTTGAGTTTGAATCTACTCAAGTCACCTCAACTTTCATCATCTCTCTTTCAAGAATACAAGAGTAGAAAGATTGCATGAAGAGAAGTAGGTTGAAGCTAAAGTCTATCAAAGTCCTTACCTTACATGTTAACTTCCTTTCTTTGTTGAAAGCCAAAAGTTGTAAGCAAAACCCTAACATACTTCTTGTTAGATATCATAATCATGTTATTTACATATCATTCATGCTATATTATGTCTTATGATCATGTCCATGATGTATAAAAATGGGTAAAACAAGTTATTGTAAATGATTGTTAAGTTAAGTTATTTAAACAAGTAAACTAGTGACTTTCTTGGTAAAACCTGATCATAATGGTAAAATTATGATATTGGATCATTACATATTGTAGTAGAGGGCTATAAATTTTATTATCATTCAAAAACTCATTTAATGTAAATTGTAAACATGGAACCATCTGGGACCTCATTTTGTAATCTCTGATATTTATATAATTTGAATGATAAATCTTTTAAAATAACTCAATTAGAGTTCGTTTTCTATTATTGTGACTATTGTGCCGCCGAGTAACACCCAGTTTGAATTCCGCTGCATCCATGAATTGGGGGTGTTACACACAAAGCTCCCTATTATTGAGTTATGTTGTTATTAAGGTTTAGTTATAATCATATCACCGTTCGGGCCATCATATCTCAGAAGTATATGCAATAATCGTTCGAGGAGTCAGGGCACTTTAATTCGTAAACCCAACAAACTCGTCAAAACAAAATATCCACATAGTACTCCTCGCATGAAGCTCCCTAGTATTGTGTTATGCTTCTAACTTTATTTATACTTATATGATATTTTCATTTTTTACCCTTATAGTATTTACATTTACGTTTTCTACCCTAAATTTATATTACTTATATTACTTGTACTAATATCTATCTATATTTGACACAACTAGTCCCTAGACTTTTATGTTTTATGTAACTAACCTAAGACTCTTAAGTTTTCTATATTTTACCATTTAGACCTTTAACTTTATAATATTTACATTTTTAGTCCTTTTTAGTTTATACTTATTTTAATATCTATCCTAGGGTTTTAATATTATGCAAAACTAGTCCTTACACTTATAACTTCTAGGAAATGTCAAAAATAGTCCCTAGACTTTATAATTTTGGGAATTTATGATATATACCCTTATGCATGTAAAGTTTTGCAAAACTAGTCCTAATATGCATGTAACTTATATTTTATCTAGCAACTAAGTTTTCTAGCTTATGTTTTACTTATTTTAGCTTATCTAGGTTATCTATAACTAGTGTATGACCTAAAGTAATGACTTATAGCATGCATGCAAGTATATGACTCGATCTAGGGTTTTAAAACTTAAACTAGCAAATGAAAGGGTTCAAGGCTCATGCAAGGGTTCCTAGGGTATCTAAGGCATCCTAAATCTATCCTAAGACTAAAATAAAGCTAAATAGACTAATATATAAGACTTATTTGGCTAGGGGACGGTTTACGTGGGTTAGAACTAGGGTTAGGGTTTTCTAGGGCTCGCTCAACTTCAAACCACAACATAACTTGACCAAGGCCTAGCTACTTGACTCCTAGGGCTTCTAAGGACTTATTAAGAGAAGGGGAGGTGTGAATAAGAATAGAGGGGAGGAGGGGGTATTTATAGGCTCGCTAAGGTGGTTTTGGGTGAAACGGGGTGTTTAGGTGTCACGGAGGGGGAGGGGTGAGCAAGCAAGGCTAGGGGGTTTGTGGCAAGTCTAGTGGTGATGAGGAGGAGCTAGGGAGTAGCTAGGGGGCGGAGCTAGGACGGTTGTGGTGGTGGAGAGCCAAGAGAGGCAGTTAGGGGAAAGGTGGTGACAAGTAGGTGATGTACCTACTTGTGTGCTAGCTAAGAGGTGCTTGTAAGCTGCTTAGGGTGTTTAATGATGGTTTAGGGTGATTAGGGGTGGACTAGTGGTGGTTTAGGGGTGGATTAGTAGTGGTTTAGTGGTGGGTGGTGGATTAGTCAAGTAGTTGATGCACCTACTTTTGTGGGTACTTAGAGGTGTTAGGGTGTGTGTTGGGTATGACTAATGTGTTAGGGTGCTAGGTTGAGGTGTTTGAGGTGCTTATGTTTAAATTTTACTTGTTTTAGTTAAGTTTAGACCTAGTTCTACTTATTAAGTGTTTAAGGTTTTACCTAAGGTTTAGTGCCTAAGTTAAGTTCCTAAGTATGTCTAGTGACTAATCCTAAGTCCTAGTGGGTTTATTCTAAGTGAGGGTAACTTATGGGAAAGGTTTGGGAGGGTTTGACCTATTTTGTAACCTAAATGACCTAAGTGTATGTAGTGAGAGACTAGGGTTTATCCTATGGTTTAGTGCCTAGACTAGTGTCCTATGAGTGTCTAATAACTATTCCTAAGTTCTAAAAGGCTTATACTAAGTGGTAGTGACCTATGGGGAAGTTTTGGGATGGTTTAGACCTAATTCTAGTTAACTATGACCTAGTTGTGGTTTAGGGCTTAGGGGGTTTGTATCTAAGTTCTAAAGGGTTTATTCTATAGCCTAATAGTCCTAATATATCCTAATATTCATAAGGAAACTCATACTTAAGCCTTGGACACATTCATACTAGTTAAACTAAGCATATAGGTTCAAATAAGCACATAATCCTACTTAAGTTTTAGTTTAGTGTTTTATTAGGGTTTTAGTGTTTTAGATTGGTGAATTACTTATTATGGTGTTGTTATGATTTTATGCTTGACATACCTGGGGTTTATAGGATGTGAGTGTTGAGTTATTTGGCTTGTGTGGATACGTGAGCAGGTTTAGTGAGTCATGCAAGTAATAATTCATATAAAAAAGCAAAAAATTACCTGTGAAATACCTACTATAGGTATTTATAATGGGAATGATAGTAATGGGTGTTTTGTGGGTTGTTATAAATAGGAATATTGGTATTCCTAACAGAAGCACTCTGCATCCTTTACTACGCTCTCTTTCTTTCGGGGCGAGGAACTTTCTTCCTATACTTTGAATTTCCTTTCCCCTTTTTCCAGGACTTCTTTTTTACTTCTCCATCTCTGATCATATGGAGACTTTAAACAACACTCATGGAAGAAACATTCTTCTCGGTAGTAATTTTCAACATCGAATGTAGCTCTCCGAGAGTCTTATCCCAGCCTAGCATGTTATAGTTCATAATAAAGGTATTAAAAGACTTTGGTAGTAAACCAAGAATGGTGTTAACCGCAAGAACATATGGCATGGGATGTCCAAGACGTTCCAACCTATCAATGAAGCTCTTCATCTTCAGAACATAAGAGCTTACCGCTTGACCCTCATCTATCTTACAAGCATTCAGCTGCATTGAGTGTCATACAACTCTTGTCTTGCCTAATTTGAAACATTTTTTTTAGCTCAGTGATCATATCATAAGACGCACGATCATCCATCTCTTTTTAGAGCTCAGGTGTCATGCTTGCTAAAATTAGCAAGCTGACTTTCTCCTGTTCAGCACGCAAAGTTTGGTAAGTAGCAAGTTGCTCAGGAGTAGCGTTAGCAGCTAGAAGGTCAATGAGGGATCCTTCAATGAGTTACAACTTTCCTTCATACTTGATGATAATCCCCAAGTTCCTGTGCCAGTCAAGGAATTTGGAACCATTGAGTTTCTCCTTCTCAATCAGAGAATGGAGAGTTAGAGCATTCACATTTTTGTTTGGTACAACAACTATCCACAAAACAAAAAAGTCCATTCAGTAGTTTCAATATTTTATTTAAATAAATTAATTACCCTTGTTTCCAAAAACTTAATTATCTAAGTCTAAGATCCAACTTAAACTAGTCACCGCACGATTGATTACGAAGACATTGGTAGATTAAAAGGTAGATAACGATTATCAATTGCATCTTGATACAATTTTTTGATCTTCATAGGACCTAGAATGTGAAATTCACGACACATTATCCTATCTTTTCCTTGAACTCTGGTTGGACCATAAGCATGGTTTAGTCATCCAATCAGAGGACGATGGAAAGTTTAAGGCACTCGGATACTCTCCTAACAATCCATCCCTGACATCAAAATGCCTATGATCTGCACCAGGTCGCATAATGGGTGAGGTGTTCTCATCTTAACTGGACAGCAAGACTAAAATTCTACAGGTAATTTATAAAACACGTGTCATAAGTAATACATGCATATAACTTACAACGGAATTTTGTCAAAATGGTTTTAACTGTTTTTAAACTCTTTGAAAATTGATTTTGTCGTTTAACATTTAAAAAAGGGTGAAGGTTGAATATACGTAACAAACTTTCTTAAATTTATCAATATACGTAACATGCTTATTTTATTCTCAACATATATGTAATATTGTCATACTACCACTTATAAAAGTTATAATTTTGATCCTTGTCATTTTTGTTGACTTACACCGTTAGTCCATTGACATTTTTTCACTTAAAAAAGTTACTGTATTGGTCCATTGACTTTTGCGTTGACTTTTACCGTTAGTCCCTTGACATTTTTTTACCTAATATATTTATATTTTGTCCGTTTTTATCTGTTTTTGTCAGTTTTTTTTCGTTTTCATCCGGTTTTCTTACGTTTTCAAATGTTTTTATCTGTCTTTATATGTGTTTGTCCATTTTATATGTTTTCGTTCGTTTTCATACGTTTTTATCAATTTTTATGCGTTTTTGTCCGTTTTCATCCGTTCTTATATGTTTTCATTCAATTTTATAAGTTTTTATCCATTTATATTTTTATGCATTTTTATACATTTTTATCCATTTTTTACATCTCCAGTTAGTTTTATATGTTTTTATCCGTTTTCATTTATTTTTATCTGTTTTTATGCTTTTTTGTTCATTTTTATACATTTTCATAAGTTTTTATACGGTTTCGTCCATTTTTCTTACATTTTTATACGTTTTCATCCATTTTTATACGTTTTTATCCATTTTTATTCGTTTTAATCCATTCGTATACGTATTGTCCATTTTTTTACATTTTTGCCTGTTTTTCTTACGTTTTTATCCTTCTTCATATGTTTTTGTCTATTTTTATACGTTTTCATCCATGTGTGTTTGTGTGTGTAACACCCCCAATTTTGAAAACATGCAGCGGAAATTAAATTGGGTATTACTTCATAGCGCACAGTTTATTAGTAGAAAATGATTGTCATTTTAGTCATTTTAAATATCTATCATTCGAATATAAATATCAGAGTTTTAAAAGAGGTCATCGTTTGTTCCAAGGTTTATTAAATCAGTTTTCGAATGATCGGAAAATTTATAGCCTTTATAAGTATCCGTGCTCTTCCGTGCCATCCTTGCTCATTATGGACCTGAGATAAACACATGCTAAAAGTGTCAACACAAAGGTTGGTGAGTTCATAGAGTTTATAGTTGCGAATATCGATTTTCAAAATTAGAGAGTTTATGATTCCACAGTAGTTATAATAACAGTTGATTATCAAATTAAAGTGTGAGTAAATCCATAATGTTCATAGCTTAAATCGTTGATTTATCAAAATCAGAAAATGAGTGATTTCCTTAATAATTCAAAAATAGTCCGTTGGTTTGCCCTTCATCGGGTCAACACCAAAATAGTAGTTTGTTTGACCTAACCGGGTCAACACCAAAATAGTAGTTTGTTTGACCTAACCGGGTCACCACCAAAATATTAGTTTGTTTGACCTTACCGGGTCAACACCAAAATAGTAGTTCGTTTGCCAATTATTAGTAGTTTTTCCTGCTATATAGTGAGCACAATCTCGGGGTTTGATAAAACAGTGGGGTACAGCATTGTACGCCCCAAACATCAGTCATTTTAGTACTGTATCATGACTACAGTACTATCGTTCTATTGCTCTAAGCTCATGACACTCAACGATTAACAGGCATCAAAATTATCCATAATAATGATGTAAAACAGTGGCCCTCAGGATAGGTATTTACCAGTAACCTATGAAATCAAATAGAGTGCATTTGGTGGCTTTTCTCTAGCGACCAAATGGGGATTGTCAATCCCTAATAGATCTATCCACAACTACTACGCTCACCCTACGAGTGATTAAGGTGCATGAACGAGGTACTTTTGGTAATAGGTAACTTAGGCAATAGAGATCAAATATAGCATACCATTGAAAAATCACTTGTAATCATGTCTATAGTAGGTATCTCCTCATGAGATATAGAAATGTGTAAACTAGTAAAGTTTATATGAAATATAGTCATGTATTTAGTTAATGAATACTTGTAAAAGTAAAAGCAGTAGTTAAGCATGTATCTCCCTCAAAAATGTTTATAAACCATTGTAAAACAAGTAAGAGTAGGGGCTATGACTCACCTGAGGATTATGATAGGTATAGATAACGTAATGTTAGAGGTAGAATGGAAATGACTTCAAAGATAACCTAAATGATATGGAAGTTCGACTTATCGAGAATCATGATTTGAATAGTGTTTGATGACAAAATGACTTTTGTGGCAGAGGTGACTTGCGTGGCAAAACGCTTAATAGTTCAAGAGCAAGTTATATACTATATAACATGTCTTTACGTATAAGTATCGTTTATTATTTATATTTCCTTGTTATGAATTGTAATATGTGTAATTTATCAAAAGTTAGTTGATGAAAACTAGTAGTAAATGTAGGTTATCTCTAGTTAGATTAATCGATGAGTTTTGTAGAAGTAAACATTTCCTGACGTGCATTCAAGTTATTGATAATAACGTTAAATCAATATGTTATATATATATATATATATATATATATATATATATATATATATATATATATATATATATATATATATAGTCTCAAAATGTTGATTTCGATATATGTTACTTCGATAACATGGTAAAATATTACTTTGTCAATTCATATTTATTAGATTATTGGGTTACGAGGTGTGAAAAATATATGTACCATTTGTATATTTATCGATGTCCTGGGTAAATATTATATTTGGAAAAATGTAATATTTATAGTTTAAGCGGATGTGGTCGTCAAATAAAAATATGTGTTAGGCAAATTTATCAAGACGAAAGTGGTAAAGATATATGTTTTATCAAACTTATAAAAGTTTTAAGGTGTCAAATTTAGAGGGGTAAAGTGGTAAAGATTTGGATAAGTTATAAACTCATAAAGTTTTAAGAAAATTATCAAGTGATCCAAAGTGAGGAGTTGTAAATGTAACTTTCAATATAATTTATATACTTATTAAAAGTTTTTAAGAAAATCAATAAGTGATGCAAAGTCGAGGGGCTAAAACTGTCAAAAGGTTAAAGTTTCAAAAATAAGGAAAATAGTAAAAATTGTACTAGATGGGTTTCGAACCAAGGACCTTTCGTTCAGCAACCCAGCGCCCCAACCAGTTGAGCCAAAGGTTCGCTTGCGTTATTCTTTTCAGTCCAAGTTTATTTAATGGTTTAGCGACTGATTTAATATTGTTCTATTTACTACAGAATGTTGCATGTATATATCGTGTATATGCAATGTTTTGTATCTTCCTTGCTTCCAACTGATCTTTGTCATTTTCTTTAATAGGTAAGCTATCAAGTTTGGCTCAACGCTCACAAGGACGAGACCAATTAAGCTCAAATGAGTCTCGACTCATTTGAGTTTATTCGACTTAAGGTTCCAAATGTGACCAAAAGTTCAACCAATTTTTATAGGAGAGTATTATGTGTTCGAAATGTTTTACGGTTTATTTTAAAGTCCGATTAGATAAGAAGCTTATATATTTTGTGAATGAGTTATACTATTTGATAAATAAGTTATACGAGCTACTAATTCTATAGCAATTCGAGTACTGCAAGACTATGCTGACCAACAGTCAACTTTAAGTTTCTTCTATGTTTTAAGTTGTTTAGGATTTTGCAAGTTAACGTGTCAAGTAAACTTTAACTCATCACACCTGTTATCATGATACATTAAGTTATTTAGGCTCGTTAATTACAGAAAGAGCAGAAACATGGTTCAAACTTATGAGCTTGTCATTTGTGTCTTTAGAATGGGTTATGAAAACTTGTTTATCAGTAGTTATATATATGTTAACTGTTATTGTATATTAGCAATCTTTTTGTTTGTTAAGTCTTTATCTACACAAGACTTCTCATGATACACTAAGTTGTTTGGGTTTCATTTTATCCGCGGCATGTGTGAAACAAAACAAGTTTAAAGGTTTGCCACACAAGCTTAATCACCAACTAAGCCATATTGTATGCATGTATGTGGTAACAGTGAATGCAGTAAAAAAAATAAAGGAGGGACTTACAACACCAACTGAGGTGGTGGAAAACGAAGACGAATGAGAAACGAGCGAGAACAAATACAACTTCATAGTTTCCAATGACTCGTACAAGGGCTAGAGATGTTTTAGAATTTGAAAACTAAGCCGTGACTTGCTCACTTCACCCTCTTCTTTTCACGTCAATAGTAAAAGTAATGAGTTGTTTGTGTGAGTTAACTGCCAAAGCATGGTTTCTTCTACTTCTCGACAGTAACCACAAGAGTAATTCTTTATGTTTAAGTTTGGTTTAGTGATAGTTGAGATGTGGTAAGGTGATGGTATACAGCTTGGTTAAGGTTTGACCATGAACCAATATCAGTTCCATGTTTCCACCACCTTGCTTTCTCTTTCACCATGGCTTGACAGAAAATTATAAGTATGTATGATTGTGAGTTGTAGCGAGGTTGTCGATCAGCATGTAACCTTATATACTAGAACGTGAATAGTGATAGAGTGTTTGCATGTTTCTGGATTAGGCCATATTGGAGGCAGAGTGAGAGTTACACATGGTTTCCCTAGGTTATACTTGAGGTAGTAACAAGTGAGGGAGGGTGAAGGTGTGAGCTAGCTGCCATATACATGTCGCCTCCATCCATGACCAATCGAGTTTAAATAACAATCATGAGTAAGGGAATGTGTAAGGCATTGTGTCTGAATATTCCTGACATTCCTAAGCGATTGGAGAGCTGTGGAGGTGAGCTTGAAAGCATGTGATAAGTTATACAATTTTTACCCAAGGTGAGTTGAGGAGTTTACTTTGGGCAGTTACAAGGGGGTAAACGAGCATGATATGTAACGAGATTTGCCATTCTTGATTCTATGCCAGGTGATCAATTAGTAAGTACAAAGTTATATATTGGTCGTGTGTCGAATTTAAGAAGTATAAGGGTGGTTTTGGGTGCCTTGGTCTCGACTGGAACAGAAAGAAAAGAAAAGATATAAGGGTCGTTTGGACTGGGTTTGTGCCTGATGAACTGCTCCTGTGGAATAAGCCCAAAACAAGTAAAAGAAAAATAGATAAGGTCCGTTTTGGTTACTACTCTACTCGTGCAACACCAAGGTAGTTAAAGGTGATATATTGATTATGATTTATAGCCATGAGAATGAAGTTAATAACTCGCTTGGGAACTTAAGAGCTTGGTAATGATAGGATTTGGTTTACGTTATAACAAATGGTAACAATGATTGGCATATATGTGAGGTATGAGGGGAAGTCAAATGAGCATGGTACTAATATGATGAGTAGTTGTTAGTTATTTGGAACTTATACGAAGTAATTTGCTTGCTAAAATATATTCTTAGGTTGTTTGGACTTGAATAGTGATGGTTTAGGTTTGATTGACAAAGTGTATATTTATTAAATATAAGCGTTTTTAGTTATTCACGATATTTAGATTTTTAAATATAAATGTGAGTACCGTTTCAAAGTAGATGGTAAAAATGTTGTGATTGTTAAGTAAAAAAAAAATTTTGTCATGGGTAAAAATGGTTATCTTTATGTTATAATAACGTGTCAATCGTAGGAAAATTTACGGGATGTTAGAGTGTATGTGTGTGTGTATATATATTACGTTTTAAAACATAGGTATTAAGAATGAAAAGAAATAAATGGTTATCGAATATGAGAGGAAAAAAAGTTTTTAAATGGTACGCAAGAACAAAGTATCAAATCGTAGCCCTTTCGATGGGCGAGGAAGCCTTATGAATATCGTTAAAAAACTTATGTTAACGAAAAATAAGCTATTAACATAACAAATTTTTTATTGAATGCATCAAGAACAAAAAGCAATAAATGGTTATAGAATTTCAATCCCTTTAAACAAAAAAATGGGTATTACTTATAAAGTAATATTATTTGTGTGAATCACGCGATTTAAAAGTTCATAAGCCTTTCAATACACTGGAACAGACTTTTGACCAGTTTGTTCCCATTTAACACGTTTAAAGTCCTTGACTCACATACATGTAAACGGTCAAATCGTCATCTTTTATAGAGGTTATGGCCATTCAATCTCGTGTTGGCAGTGAAAATATTTATGTCACAGAGGATGGTGCCCCTATCTTTGGTTTCATTCCTCTCCATTGTTTAATGTACTTGGATGGTTCTTTGTCATGCTTATTGTATTCCTACAGAAATGTATCATATAGTCATTAAAAATTATATTAAAGAAAAATATTATATAGTGAATAAGCATGGATTAGGCATCCCCCGATGCTATACAGTCAAAGAAATAACTTGTAAAGGTAAGTGCTTGGAAGCTCTATAGATAATTGTCATTTGATCTGTTTAATAGAGCAAAAAAATAATAATTATACATACTTAAACATACATTATTAATTTATGAAATCAGTGACTTGATTTAGACATACTAATATCTGTAATAGACACATCAGGTCTCAAGACTGACTGATACTATCTTCAAGAATCTAACTTGTCGTAAACCTTATTAAATGTTAATAGTCGAACTAAGGGTGGAAAAAGGCGGGTTGGGAAACAAACAACTTTCTGGTAAAGCATAACCCAAAGCGATCCATACATAAGTAAATGGGGTGGAAAAAGTGATTTAAGATGTTTTATGTACTGTAAGTATGACTTTTATAATATATATTCAAAATAGATGTAGGTCCAAAGTTATGGATCTAAGTAGCCTTTGTTAGACTATAGCTTACTTGAATAAATCCAAATAAACTATATGAGAAACTCTTAACTGTGTATAATTGATTGTTAATGCGGAATCTTAACAAACAATAGTTATGAAGAACACATAGATTTACTAATAAAAAAAAACTTCTATTAATCTTGGAATTGGCATATAATACAATGCCGTGGGGTTTCTTTTATACACCAAGGAAACCCTAACGCTACAAAACGTGTGAAAGGATAAACGTATATTCTCCTAAGACAACTAATATACATACATATCCTTCCCTAATATATCTCCTAAAATATCTATTATGTTTTACTAAAATAGACTTAACTATGAAATACTACTAACAGAATTAACCATTGATGCGTAGGGATTGCACCAGGCTTTACCTCTCGAGGGATCTCGAGAAGCTTGCAACCCCCACCAGGCAGTGTACCTGATCGTTGTAGTATAGTATAGTGACAAGTACCGGGGGATTGATCGTTCAGCTTAGGAATAGTGTCGCTAGGATTAGAAAACCTAAAGACTAGGTCTAGAGATGAGGGATGATTCTTTTTGTATTTTTTAGGTTTTTATAAAAGCAAATAAAATTCTCGGTTTTGAAGGAGTTGGGCGGAATTAGTTGCTAGTCAACTAACCCAATAACTAAGATGCAATTAAAATAAAATACTAGAAATGAAAATAAACTAAATTAAACTAGTGTTGTGAGCAATATATGGGAGAATTGTATTTACTTAGATTTCACTACTCCCTAGATATCTTTTACAGGTTAATTACTTGTTACAGTTGCGTGGATGACGGATTGTATTCCTTAATACCATTCATGGGGTGGCGTACTTACTTCCCCAATCCTATAAGCTCCTACTTCACTCCTATGTCGAGCCGGCTAAGAAGCTCCTAACATGGGATCACTAGAATTTGCTCATGCATTAAATATAATCATAAAAACCTAGTACACATCGGTTCATGTTTCTTAAGACGTTCAAGCATGTTACACAATGGAGATCTGCCAGTTTTCTTAAGCCTAACATTGAAATCATTCATCCATTACAACTATAAACAAGCAATCAACCTATAATCAACATCTAGGTTTTATTACATCTAAGCAAACACATGAAAGATCTAGCCTAGCATGTTAAAATCAAGACAAGCATAAGATATATTCAAACAACACATAGACATATTGAATGAATTGAAAGAGGACTTATCTTAATTGAACATGAAAGGTTTCAAGGGGTGAAAACCCTTGAAAATATTGTTACAAATGACCTAGGGTTTATTAGGTTCGACCCTAGTATTCTCCACACAAGTTCCTTCTAATGAATGAAAAATAGAAAAGTATATATAGATTTTGTGAGGTGACGGCATCAAGAATAAATGTCTGACGCCGTCATCTCGCCGCCAAATAAATTCTCGGACTGCCTAGATCTGGGTTTGACGCTGTCACGTGTATTCCTTTTGCAAGCCGTCACCAAAATTACTCTTGACGCCCTTCTCTTGACGCCTTCAGGTTTTCTCTGGGTCGTCATGGATTTTACTCCTGATGCCGTCACAATTTCCCTCTTGACGCCGTCAGGTACTGTTCTCAGCATGGAAAATTAAGTCTTTGCCGTTTTCTTCACTTTTATGCTCCAAAAACGTCCAAAATACTTCCTTTTCCAGAATTCACTCCAAAAGTACCTAAGATCACAAAAGGAACGATTTAGGGCAATATTTGATCAAATAAATTCAATTTCGGGCTTAAATGACCCGCTAAAAACGGTTCATTTTTCGCCTTATCATATACCCTTACACTTGAGATTTGCTTGTCCTCAAGCAAATGCGCTTTTATTCTAATCAAAATACAAGTTAGGGGTCATTTAACACTAATATAAAAGTAATTACAACAAATAATCGTTCCACTAAAGACCAAAGACAAGCACGGAGTTCATATACTAGCACCTCACAAATAGTGTTTAAATACTCACATCTCTCGGGTGTAATAAAGTAATATCACAATATGGAAATGGAAAACATCTCTCACTACCTGTCATAGCAAAATAGATTACCATAGGCTTGGGAAAGGATCAAACCTCCACCACATGGCGTAAGCACCTAGGATAAACTATCAAAGAGGTCTTTTAAAGGGTTGTAACATTAGGTGTAGGGTTATGGAATACACGGTTTTGTTGGATATAGGCAGTTTTTACTGGTAGCGAGTTAACAATCTTGTTAATTACATGTACAATGTGGCGTTGCTAAGCCAAGACTAGACTCGACTTAAGCTAATAAATCAAAAATAATAAAAACATAAAATAAACATAGAATGAAACGGGATGGTAGTCCGTATGTTTTTTTTCTCTTTTCTTTTTCTATTTTTTTTCTTTTTCTTGATTTTTTCAGTTTTTTTTTTTTTTTCCATACACTCTTACCCTACCATCCAAAATAATACATCATAGGGAATGAACATTTCCCTTACACTTGAATCTTTACATACTTTACAATAAACTAATCTAATGACTCGAATTAAGAAAATCAAAACACTTGGATTACTTTTAAGATTAACGCACATACGGGGGTAATAAATGATGTTCTTCCCCATTACTCCATAAAATAAATACTTTACCCATGAGTCCCAATCGTCCCAAAACAATATGTACAAGGATATGACTCGACTTAGCAACCATATAATCAATTAGATAATTAACTAAGGGTTTAAACAAATAACAATAATGCACTAAAAATGAGTGCATACACGGAAGGCTAAGGCGATTTGGGTGTACATTTAAGTGGGTTGTAACAAATTCTTCCTTTAAGTAAGATGCTTAAAGGTAGAAACGAAAAGATAGGCTCGGAGGGGTGTACTAGGGGTTTCGTGTACTAAAAATGAGTACAACGCTAAGGGTGGGTGTGAGAAAAATTAGTTGACTTAACTAGCCAAGTAATATGACTTAAATGATCAAGTAATTATAATACGGGTTTAACACAAGGGTGATCCTAATGCCTCTTATCATGTAGTAAATCCTACTACACGAATGTAGTCTCACTAGCGGTCTCGGGATGCATCACTAACGCAAGTTCTAGAATCTAAATGCTACCGGTACACTCATAAGCACTAATAGTAAATGCTTTTCCTATCAAATCTTAAGGCGAACCTCACATATTTGGGTGGAAAATTTTTCTGAATGATACGGTTTCGTGCTAGTCATACAATCTCTTATCCATGAGACACTTGCTATGGCTAAAGTTTCACTCCTAAATGTTGTAAAAAAAATTAAATTTGGCGCTAAAATTACACTAACAAGTATTTCTCATAGTTTTATTACTACTATCAAACAAACAAACTCAAGCGAAAGTGTATCTGTAAGGTATCATCATTTTACCCTCCCTTTATACTTAGGATGAACATTGTCCCCAATGTTCAAGTAAAGAATGTAAAAGTGAAATAAGTAAAAAGAATGAAATCAAATACTCCCCTGATTCACTCGGTATGGATAATAAGGTGGCCAGGTTAGATCTTCCTCCAAGAAAATGAACAATCAAAGCTTCCCTTCCAAAATATAAATCATCTTCTTGTCATACATAACCTGTAAAACCAGAGAAAACAGACAAGGCAACCTCGCGTAAAATCGGCGGCAATCTATATATGCTAACAAATCCTAGAAAACAAAATAAGATATAATGCTTGTGGAATGATGTTTGCAGATTTCCTGGAGATTATAAAACTAATGATTCAACAAAAACTTTAAGACTCCGTTAGAAAAACAAAACTGGTAAAATTTCCAGAATTTTACACGTGACGCCGTCAAGAGTAAACTCGTGACGCCGTCAGAAGTGACCTGCAGAAATCTTATGTTAAGTTTCCGGAAAATTTCTGGAAAAACTTCGTCCTACTTCCTGGAAAATCCTGCAAAACATCATTATGACTCGATACAAGCATTTGACTCTAACAAATACTAATACACATGTTCATTTAATATTGTTGTGGATCATGCTCAATTTCGTTCTTATAAACAAATTTGGGTCTCCCCTTACACTTAGCTTTTGCAAAATACCTTTATATGTAGTTAAGACGAAGTTAAAAACAAAATAAAGCATTTTCACAATTTACTTTGAAACATGAGCCACAAACAACAAAAATGAAACATGCATACGGAAACAAATAAAATCAAATAAACAAACAAACTAACAAATAAATAAATAAAGCTTGGGTTGCCTCCCAATAAGCGCTTGTTTTTGTTCGAGTCACGAGCCTAACTCTACCCTTATTTAACGGAAATAGGGGAGGTTTTCCCTACACTTAGGATTAAGTGCGGGTGGAAGTAGCGATACACACCCTTAGGGTGGAAATATGCCTTGTGAGGAAAGTGTGGTGGATGAATTATATGCTCAAAGGGGTGTGCTCCTATCATCATAACCTTACCTAATTCAATCGGGTTAATAGGTAGATTAAGATTTTCTCCTAGAAAGGGATCATTTTCAATCAACTTCAAGAGATTACTAGTTGGGGATCCATCTTGACCTAATAAACCTGGTTTAAACCCATAATGTTTCTTGTGATCAATCACAAATGGGTGATGTAAGCATGTAAGGTCATTTTCCGCTCTTGTGTCAGCTTCCTTTCTACAAGGCTTAGAGTCTACTACCTTTATCCCAAGACTACCCGGACTATATGGTTTGATGGGTGGATCGGGACCTTTTTCAATTCCTAAATTCACATCTAAAGATGTAAGATTAGGTAACGGCTTTGGTTGAGGCTCCGGTTCATCAAAACTAGGAACTTCCTTAGAACTAAAAGAAAGGTCATCACTACAAGTGTTAAAACCTATATTCTCTAGTTGTGCTTGATCCAAGGGTTCTACCTCTATTGGGATTCCTAAAGTCTTTTCTACTTCATCCGAATAAGTCACAGGCGGTGTGTATGCCTCAAATGATAGTAGGACTTGTGGGGTACTTTGTGGCTCATGTTATTTACTTCATCATTCCCTGTGTCAAAATCACCTATATCCTCAACATGTGTTTTATTATAATCTAACCCTAACATTTTCCCAAGTATCTCACGTGCTTCCCTAGGCATCTCAACTTCTATGTCCGAATCATAAGGATCATCCTCAATATTCTGAGTGCTATATACAAATTGCCCAAAAGATTCATCATCTGTTTCTTGAGATTCATCATCGATCATAAAACCTAGGTCTTTTTTATCAATGTGATCATGTTCGGCTACATTCTCCATCACATCAAGGTCACCTATGTGCTCAGCTTGTATTATGGTGAAATCAAACCACTCCGTACACCCAGTTATCTCATCTATAGACTTATCCCCAAACAATCTTCTTGCTTGTTCCCTTAAACTTGCTATCAATTGATCCGTAACAACGTTTGTTGGGTTGTCCATTTTTTTGGCAAGTATGGCACAATTCTCTATGGTTTCCCATGCTTCATCAACACTCAATCCCCAAAGGTCCCCATCTGCGGCATGGTCAATGTCCATTTTGGTATAGTGGTCGACACGATGGTAAAATATTTCAATTTGGAACCACAAATCGAAATTATGATGAGGGACTTCTCGGAGTAAATATTTAAAATGAGCCCATGCATCATAGATAGGTTCATCTTCATGTTGTTTAAACATCAAGATGTCATTAGGAGTGGGTGACTTTTGTGGTCGGTAGTATGGTGGATTCGCGTTCTCCATAATGGTGAACGGAATAGTCAATGAAAATTACAAACAAACACACAAAGAAAAAGATAGACTAAAGAAAACCTAGAAAATAAAAATAAAATCTTACTAGAAACGAATCTAGCAAGTAGACCTAATAAAAATAGATCCTAACCTAGACAATAACTATTCCTCGGGCTGCGGCGCCAAAAACTTGATGCGTAGGGATTGCACCAGGCTTTACCTCTCGAGGGATCTCGAGAAGCTTGCAACCCCCACCAGGCAGTGTACCTGATCGTTGTAGTATAGTATAGTGACAAGTACCGGGGGATTGATCGTTCAGCTTAGGAATAGTGTCGCTAGGATTAGAAAACCTAAAGACTAGGTCTAGAGATGAGAGATGATTCTTTTTGTATTTTTCAGGTTTTTATAAAAGCAAATAAAATTCTCGGTTTTGAAAGAGTTGGGCGGAATTAGTTGCTAGTCAACTAACCCAATAACTAAGATGTAATTAAAATAAAATACTATAAATGAAAATAAACTAAATTAAACTAGTGGTGTGAGCAATATATGGGAGAATTGTGTTTACTTAGATTTCACTACTCCCTCGATATCCTTTACAGGTTAATTACTTGTTACAGTTGCGTGGATGACGGATTGTATTCCTTAATACCATTCATGGGGTGGCATACTTACTTCCCCAATCCTATAAGCTCCGACTTCACTCCTATGTCGAGCCGGCTGAGAAGCTCCTAACATGGGATCACTAGAATTTGCTCATGCATTAAATACAATCATAAAAACCTAGTACACATCGGTTCATGTTTCTTAAGACGTTCAAGCATGTTACACAATGGAGATCTGCCAGTTTTATTAAGCTTAACATTGAAATCATTCATCCATTACAACTATAAACAAGCAATCAACCTATAATCAACATCTAGGTTTCATTACATCTAAGCAAACACATGAAAGATCTAGCCTAGCATGTTAAAATCAAGACAAGCATAAGATATATTCAAACAACACATAGACATATTGAATAAATTGAAAGAGGACTTATCTTAATTGAACATGAAAGGTTTCAAGGGGTGAAAACCCTTGAAAATACTGTTACAAATGACCTAGGGTTTATTAGGTTCGACCCTAGTATTCTCCACACAAGTTCCTTCTAATGAATGAAAAATAGAAAAGTATATATAGTTTTTGTGAGGTGACGGCGTCAAGAATAAATGTCTGACGCCGTCATCTCGCCGCCAAATAAATTCTCGGACTGCCTAGATCTGGGTTTGACGCCGTCACGTGTATTCCTTTTGCAGGTCGTCACCAAAATTACTCTTGACGCCCTTTTCTTGACGCCTTCAGGTTTTCTCTGGGTCGTCATGGATTTTACTCCTGACGCCGTCACAATTTCCTTCTTGACGCCGTCAGGTACTGTTCTCTGCATGGAAAATTAAGTCTTTGCCGTTTTCTTCACTTTTATGCTCCAAAAACGTCCAAAATGCTTCCTTTTCCATAATTCACTCCAAAAGTACCTAAAATCACAAAAGGAACGATTTAGGGCAATATTTGATCAAATAAATTCAATTTCGGGCTTAAATGACCCCCTAAAAATGGTTTATTTTTCGCCTCATCAACCATGTCTGCCAGACTTAACTTAGTACTGGCAATACTAACTACAACTAACAGACTTAACTATTACATTAGCAGACTTAAGTCTGTTCTAACTAATAATTCCCAACAATCCTCCCATAACTTGATCTTCATTCTTCATGAACTTCAAGTTTCTTTCTTTGTAAGCTTCTTGAGGATTCATCTTGGAATTATGCTTGGACTGCAACTCTTTATACTTTATTATTTGATCTTTGCAGCATCTGTTATTAGCAACCTTCATACCACCTGATCTTTTCTGCAACATTGACCTGTTGTACATCAATTCTTAAAGTTTCATATTATTCTCATCACTTCCAGGTGTGTAAACTCCTGTGAGAGGTGAATCATGGAAAATTTAATCGATTTGATGTCTCTTTACCAGTTAGCCATTACTCTGGAGTAGCCAATGTTTTGGTTAAGGAACCATGGTACACCGATAACTATATGATTTTTAGCAAATCATCAGCTATCAATGAATTTGACTTGTCTTTACCAAAAGCCGTTTGCATTTGGACTAGCCAATTCTTTGGTGGAATTCAGTCATCACCCTGGTGAATTGACAATCATTTATGGATTTTCCACAGCCTTTCTCACAAGTCATAATCTTGTGGCCTAGCCAACTCTTCACTGTTAAAGATATGGTGAGTTGATTACCATATAATTTTTGGCAAATTTGTCAGCCATAATCGGATTTGATATATCTTTACCTAGAGCTGTTTACTCTTGGATTAGCCAGTCCTTATGTTGATGAGACATGGTGGAGTGATAACCATTTGTTGTGTCAGTGCAAAGCACCTTCACCAAGTGTAGCTCCTTCTCAAACTCCATTTATCTTTGAAAATTATTTCAAATACAGCCAAGCGTTCTTTGTAACCACACATAAAGCACTGAACCTTTCAGCTATGATTTTCTACTTCTTAGACTCTTCTATTTGTTAGATTTTTAAGGTTGAATTGTTGAGTCAAACCTTTTCAAGGTTGCAGCCATTCTTGCATCTTCAGCTTGAATTCTTGCAATTTCAGTCAAGCTTGCTTCCTCTCCTCTGAGTTGTCTTTTAGTTTTCTTTGGTTGAGAAGATTCCTGAAGAATTTGCTTGCCTTTACTTGAACTTTTACTACCAAAATAGTCACTAGACTTAACTGGGTCAACAGACTTAACTTTTGTTCTTCTTAACCTTGTCTGTTGCTTTTGACTTTGACTAAGGTGCATGATAAATTCAACTGCTTCTAGTCCTTGGGGACTAATGGTTGTTTCCTCATAAGATTTACTTAGTGTGGGAGAGGCTGTTACTTCTTGATCCAAATACCCCCTTGTTTGGAAGAATTTTCTTCCTTGCCATCTTCTGAATCATTAATAGTGACCCTAATTTCTTTCATAACCCTTTCCAGGTTCAGAACCCTCTTGTTGGTCTTGATCTAATCCTCTTCCAAACAACTATCCTATTTAAGAGTTTAGGAACTAGTTGTTGAAGATCTAACATGAATTGAACCTCAGCTGTGGCTGATGTACCTGCATCAAGATTAGTAGGAACAGGCAACATAGCTGCCAATAAAGGCTTATGAACCCCTTTAAATCCTCTTGTCATAGTGTTGAAAAGTTTGTTATTTAGGGGTACAACAAAGTAAGGAAGTTTGCTTTCTGTTTCAACATTTAAAATCATTTGAAGAAAGTGAGGGTACATTAAAAACTTGAATTCACTTTTCACATTTCTCACCATGCCATCAAAAATAAGTTTTGAGAAGTTAAAAGTTTTGCCAAGTGAAAGACAGATCAAAGCACAGGCAATATTTCTTCCAAACTGATCCCATCCTTCGCTCTTAAAGCTTAGGCAGTGTAGCAAATGATGTATTAAGAATCTCCACTGAGGTGTAAATTTGGTTTTATAAAAGGTAAAAGTACCATCAGTGGGATAACCTATATTTTGCATACCCTCTAAAATCATTTTATTTGACAACATTACTTCCCCTGAAGCATCATCCAATTGAAGAGAACTTCGAACAGATGCTTCAGTGATTGTATACTCAATTGAATATTCTTCTGAATTTTGGTGAAAAGGTTGGATCAAAATTCGACCATTTGGCCATTGATGTTGCAGCGCTAATTGCAATGGTATCCATTTTCTCTATTTTATGTCTTTTCTAAGTTATTATAATGTACCACTGATTTGTTCACATATTTCAGATTTTATGCAGATTGGAGGAAGAGGGGATATAACTATAAAATATAGACATCGATACTGAACAACCTGTTCAAGAGATCAGGTCTAACATGTATTCATATTGTACCTTTTTTTCTATATTGAGAACAGTGATGTGGAATTAGAGAGGTAATTCGTAGTAATTTACATTATAATGTTTCGCTATTGCAGGGGGTATATGAAGTATGTTGGGATTAGATTTTAAAGAAATTGCTAACAATATAGTACTAAAATTTCTATGTTTCAGGTTTTTGTTATTACTTTGCATACTAATATTAACCTCTCTTTTTTTGTACAAAAGCAGCGAAAGTTTATCTAGATCACGATTGTGAAGTAGGGAGAAGAGTATCGCATTAAAAAATGGTGGGGGTGAGGCAAGGTATGTCAGGTAACGGGTCAAAAGCGGCCATTTTGAAGACGAGGTCTACAAACTTTCCAATGTAAAAGTTCATCCACCTTATTTTAGGAATTTGTATGTCGTGAAGGTTTTATGGGTTCTCAATTTTACACTTTACGTTGTCGCTGGATAAGTGTTGTGTCCTGTTTTGTTGTATAGGTTTCCACTGAAGAATCATGCCAATTCGTGAGTACGTAATATTTCATCTACGTCTTTGCTCTTTTATAAAATTATGGGGTTGAGGTGATTGGAAGAACTCATACTTATTGCTTTCTGAATATTTGCAGGCACATGGGTATCATTGACGGCCAAGGTTCATTATGGTGAGATAAGTTTCACCAGTGGGAATTACATGGGTACCCATAATAATTTTGAACATGTGAAGATATGGTCGTTGATGCCAAGAACTGATCAGATGAATAAATCAATCAAGTTTTGTCGATTTATTTATATATATTTTTAGTAATATTACATCGGCTAATTTAAATGATACTAAATGTTTACAACTTGTTGTTGTCTTTTTGTAACATGTGTCAACGAGAAGCATCAACAAAGCGACTCTAGCGCAAAGTTCTCATGTAGCAATTTTAAATCGTAAGAATTGTTTTTGAAAGAATCCGTTGTTTGTTTACTAACAATTTGTCACTTATTATGCCTCCCCATGACAACTGATTCATAGTTTTCCATGACAACTGATTCATGGTTTTCATATAATTGTTGTTTTCAGAAAAGTTGATGCTAACAGTAGACCACAAGATTCTGAAACTTGCGGATTCCAGTTTAGCAAGAGAAGAATCATTAACGGAGATGATGACTACAGAAACCGGAAACTGTTGATGGATGGCACCAGAGGTAATCTCTACTAAATGGTTCACTTCTAATTAAAAGATTTGCATTTTTATTGTGTTTCTTACATCTGTGCTGTGTATCTTACAGAGGCTCAGCCACCACACGTGCTCCCTATGGCGCTGATTCCTCTCCGGCTGCTTCGGGTAATCTTCAGCGTACACCCCAATCAGGTCAACCTACCCGTGTCAGACGAAACATGAGGTGGATATCTTGATTATATGGTTAATGTGAGTCGGAACACTCAATGTTGACAAGTACATTTACAATATTAAAGTGTATGCATGCTTAACATTTTATGAATTAATAAAGATGTATAAGGTCTTTTCAATTGTGATAGGATATGAACTTGTCAGCTTAATTTCGGGGAAAAAAAACAGGCACGCCCACAACGCGGTGACCGTCGCCATCCTCGTTGTAACACCAAATATAATATAAAAACAACATGCGTCATATGTGTCTATTCGGATAAAATAGTTAAGTAATATGTAATTGGCACTTATATTTCTAAATCTAAACATGTTTGATCCTATAAATATCACATCTCCCCACATATATATTAGAGGAACATGCCAAGTCATATATGCCACTTGGCAAGCAAGAAATATGTGGAAACCAAAAAGTATGTCAGGGTGTCCCATTTAAATTAGCTGTCACACAAAAACACATGTCTTCCTCACTTCTACCATAACCCCCAAATCATATCCCTTATTTCAAGCATCAAATCAATCGCATTCAAAATCAACCCCAAAATAAACCTACATAATCGGTGTCGATTTTGTTAATTCAGAATTAAACCTACGCCAAATCATTTTATTTTGATTATTGATTCAAAATAATTAAGAACTTGATAGGAGGTATTTTCAAAGCAATGATTTCATCATCTTCATTAAATAAATCATGCACAAAATCAAACCCTCAAATTCAAACCGCCCCTTCATTCATCAGGATTTTAATCACAGGAACATAGGTAAGCAGTCAACTGCTTTGATGGCAATCACAATTTTTTTAATTCAATTTCTAGTGTTTTTTATTATTTGTAATTTAATTCAGGAAAACATATATCTATCCATCTTTGTTTTGAAATCACAATTAATTTTTAGCAATTGATGGTTTTTTTTATATACATTAGAAACTGAAATTATTCAAATTCATGCATTTAAACATGTTATGTATGATGGGTGATTTTGATGTAAAGTTTGAGATGAGTTTTTGAATTGGTTAATGAGTTTGATGATGTATGTTAAGTGTTTGATGAATGCTTAAATGAGTGTACTATAGTTGTTTTTTATGTTGCCTTGTAAAGCTCCACTATATACCACATCAAAAGTTTTTCTGAAAAATTAGGTTTGAAACAGAATTTATGATTCACTTAGATATTCTGTCAATAAATTAAAATTTAAATAATCAAGTTTTGATCTATGATAAACATGTGAAACGTTTTAGAATGTAGAGCGAAAGGCAAGACGATGAAGATGATGCGATATACTACTCATTTGGTGGTACTCTTTTAATAGTTAATTGGCTTATTATTATTTTAGTCATTTACTAATCTAGAGAAAAACAGCTATGTTGTATTGGTTAATTATTAAAATCGGTGCTTACATTATACTATTATAGGAACTGGATAAATACTAACAGTGTTTATACAAAGGATTAAATAAAGGAATTTTAGATTTTAAGTGATATGGAAGATAAAAATAAAAATAAAAAAAAATAAAAAAAACACGTAATTAAACATATTTTGTTAATGCTAGGAAGGAAACCTTTAATCACCTTGCTAGCTGGTTGGAGGATGCAAGGCGACATGAAGATTATGCTTATTGGTAACCAGTATGATGCTTTACACAGAAGAGTTGTTAGTACAGAAGGAAAACAGTTGAAAACTGCCAAGGAGCATGGTTTAATTTTTATTGAAGCTTCTACAAACACTGCTAGAATGTAGAAGAAGTAGATGAACATTGGTTATAACAAAGAATGTTTAATATCAGTACTTCTATTTTCCCCTTTTAATGTTAATCATTTCTTTCAGGCATTCATATACGCTGGTGGAACAATCTATAAGAAGACTTGGGAAGGGTTTTTTGATATGTCAAATGATGTAACCGTTAATATATCTCAAGCTGCAAGAACTCTAAAACAACAAGGTACAAGTTTATAGTTTTGTATGAAAAAGTTGAAGTTAATTTTCAAATTTAATAGCTTTTATATATTAAAATTACACTTTGTTTAGCTCCATAGGGCCATAAAGTTTAGTTATGACGCATCCACAAAACAATTGTTTATATACACAAAATCCCTAACATCATTATGTTTGAAAGAAATGACTAAAGTCATGGCTACTGAATCCTTAAACAGGTTTTTCAAAATTAGCGAACGAAGTATGCAAGCAGTTGCAACTCTGAGGGAATTCATCCTGAGTTGAAGTAATTGGGAAGGTTGTTATGCCAAATACAAGATCTGCTTAATAATACATATCAAATGAAAATATATTATACATGTGCTCAATAGTGGCTTGCGACATAGACGATATTCTTATCGACTTGGCAACTGATGCTATGCATCGTGAGATCACCGCTGCAATCCCGAACTAGCACCAGTAAGGTAAGAAACTCACCCTAACTTGTTGCACAAATTTCTCACTAAGTACGAGGATGCACTTATAAGTTAGATAATATTAACATTTCAGGTCTAGAAAAGGAAAAGAAAATTACTTGGTTTGACCCTCAAGGATCAAAAGTAAAAAAGATATATATAGATAATTTTAGACCTCTTTGGTAGATGCATCTAGGATTGTTAGATGGGTATCTGATAAGGATGCATTGGTTCACAAGCTATATATTGGAACAGTTGTTAAACAAAGTTTAAAATTTTTCGTAGCTTCTCTGAGAAAGGCTATGAAAAATGACTACCACCAAATATTGTTTACTCTGCATCAAGCTCACCATCTATTCGTTACCATGTCATTTGGATACCAAGGTCAGTTTAATGACTTTTTTCATATACTTTTTGATACCCACATGGTCCATATCTTAATTATCATTATCCTCATTGCCAGAAACATCGGAATTCATTATGCATTGCTGATTCGTAGTCCCTAGAGCATTAAAATTAATATGCTGATGTTTCTTGCAATGATGATAATGTATGTAGATGAACAATAGATGTCAGCTTATATGTTCTTGGTCTGTACTTTACAGGATACAATCTGCAACAATGGAATTTAACATAGGAATTGATGATAAGCGCCCCAAAGGAAGGTAATATCATTTCCACTTTCTTTTGATGGAATTTCTTGATTAAAGGGTGTTTGGATGTGCTTTTTCAAAGTGATTATGTGGTATTGGATAACTACCTTTCAATGATCATAGTTCATATTGAACAACTAAGTGAATAGTTTAGGTTAAATTTGTGTGAAATAATTATACACGGCTATTCAGGAAAAACGGTTAACCTTTAATAATAATAGGATTCTGTATGTTTGCTTAGGGGTACATAATTGGGCAGGTCAGGTAGGATTGGGTATTTGGGTTGACAAGATTCACTTTTTGTCCAAAGTTAGTAAGTTTTCATCAAGAATTAGTGTGTTAAGTATGAAAATGTAAACATTTAATAACAATACGATTATGTATATTTGCTTAGGGGTACATAATTTGGTAGGTCAGGTAGGATTGGGTATTTTGGTTGAACGACTCACTTTCTGTCCAGAATTAGTAAGTTTTCATCAGGAATTAGTGCGAGTAAGTATGATTACCAAACTTATGTTGTTTTCAATACTACTCTCAGTTATATGATGAAATGATGTGGGAGTTTTTATGCATTGTAAATACACCTTCCGTGACTTTCACCTATTACAACCATTTCCTTTAAAGCTACACTTTTAACCCATTCACTCGCCAGAAATAAAATAAAAAGCCAACCACCCATTCGTAAATAAATGGTGATTGGAGAATGTATTACATTGAACTGAGGTGCGGCTTATCGCCAGTAGTTGCAGGGTTTTTCCATCCTTCACTACTGCTAGATGTTGAATTCTCTGGCATCACTAAAAAACTTTTACAGAATTTTAGGACTTTGTTATGATCACAATCAAGTTACTATGACTAAACATTGTTTATTATTTATAAGGATGAAGATGAGCAAAATCCAAGAACTTAGGAAAGAAGAAATGAAAAGGAAAATATTTCAGTTTCGATAGTGATGAAGAGTAATGAAGAGTCCCGATCCCATAATCAATTCTAAACACATTCTTCACTATTAACATTTTGTTTGCTGATAGTTGTTTACACGTACTTCACAAGAGGAGCAAAAGGTTTTTTGTGGAATATTAGATACTACAAAAATCAAGCCATGATTCTAGATTTTTCAATCGTCGTGCCAATGAACTCAATAACGAGTCTCTCAATCAATTGGGCAAAAATCATGTCTCAAAATAGATGAACTTTTCAGGTATGCACTTTTCTATAATTTTTAAAATATTCACGTTGAGAAAGATAAAAATAAGTAATCCAACTTTATGAGTTATGTGCAATGAAAATAATTGTAGATGTTTTTATGTTATTTGAACTATGCATAGGTGCTTCTAAGAGAAATGAACATCATGTTGTTGAGATCGGTTCTGCAAGGGAAACTGCTAAAGAGGACGTATCAAAGAATAGCGAAGTCATCATTAAGCACATGGAGGGTAAGCTTTTAGAATTATATGTATAATTTTTCAGATACAATAATATGGCCTAATAAATATTCTAATCCTTTTTCACTAATATTTGTTTTGCTGATATTTCTTTACAGTTACTTCACAAAAGGAGCAAGAGGTTGTTCGTGGAATATTAGATACCATAAAAGCTCAAGCCATGATGATAGAAACCTTACAAGAGGACCGCTCCACACAATCTGGTGCAATAAAGCAAAAGGCATGTGATACATTCCAACACAAATATATGGTAAGTTGGTAATGGATCAGTTCTTGATGGGTCATAATCAGACATAACGAGGTTTAGATATGAATTTAGTCATTTATAATGATTTGTTTATTGTGCAGGATTATGAACCATCAGGAAAGACCCCTGTAAGATGTGACACTGGTGTTCCAAGCAAGGTTGCTATAGTCACTTCGTTCACTTCTGCAGGGTTTGAACATATATTACATAACTCGAATTGGTATAATAATTGCTTAGTTTGTTTCATAAGATTTTAAGCTATTTTAAATTTTATTACTAAGGAGGTGTTTGGATTAGCTTCTTTAATAGGAGTATTGGCTTAAAGGGATTTGGAAACGAGGATGCGGTCACCTTTCTGATGGGATGCACATATCAACTTGAGCTTATGGACTTAAATAAGCTCAAGTTTCATGAGCTCATCCCAGAAATGTGATTGTATTGGCTTTTTTAAATATCAATAATATGATAAGCCATGAAATGCGCTGATCCACCTCCTCCCCCAGAAAAGTTAAAATTATTTTTATAACATTAGCATCTGCAAGGTTTGAACATGTATTACATAACTTGAATCGGTATAATAATTGCTTATTTTGTTTCATTAGATATTAAGCCATTTCAAATTGGAATACTAAGGAGGTGTTTGGATTAGCCCTTTTTTTTTTTTTTTTTTTTTTTTTTTTTTTTTTTTTTTTTTAAATCGTGCATGAGTTTTAGAGGTTGCAGCAGATGTAAGTCATTGATTCCTTCTTATGTTATATTATCCCTTGCAAGAAATGGTGTTTGTTTGTGTGTTGGATTGGTATTACTATCTGTTGCTAACTTGGTCAATTATAAAAGATGACAAAAAATGAAAATAAGAAAAACAGGTTTCTTTTATTACGTATGAGACCTGAGTGCCCGATATAAATATATTGATAATAATAGCATGCTCACAATTATTACATACTATAGCCACCATTTAGGTATAGCCTGCATGCTGTAGACAAATGGTGGCAAAAATATGATACTGAACGTGAATCTGATCTGTGTTTTATACAGGGTGAGTTTACATAGCCTTTCTTGAAACCACCACATCTTGAGCAACCCATCTCTAGACTTCTTATATCTGAATCAACAATGGTGTTTGGGCGTACTTTGATTAGTGAAGATGGAAATTACAAAGGACCACTCATGCTTCCTCTCAAGGAAGGGTAAGTCTTTAGTCTTATTTCAAATATGATTGTCCATTCAATTAAACAGGTATCACATTGTTTAATTTCTGATATTACAAAGGACCAAAGATAGTTAAGTATGGTTTACACTTTGTTTATCATGGTTTTGCATAAAAAAGTTTTAGATGCTTCTAAAAGATGTTATCCGTGTATACTAAACTAAACTGACACAAGAGAAGTATCCATTTCTTCTCAAGAAAGGTTAGAAATCATTTGTAATAAAAAAAAAGGAAAAAACTAGTAAGATTATGCCAAGGAAAAGCATGGGTGTGCAGACAAAAATTGAATCAGGTATCAAGTTTGGATATTGCAATTTCATAATGTATGAGCGTGTTTGAATGTACAACCAAAATGGATGGGGGTGTTTGGATGTGTAGCCAAAAAATTCATATTGCATGGATTTAAATCCTAAACACGTAACACTCTAATTAAAAATGATTATCTACGTAATTTAGAAAGAATTAATACTTGCAGATAAACATGTAAGTATGTGCATATTTTTTTAGCTGATAAGCACATTGAACTAAGCGAATCCCACACATCATGAATTGTTTTATGCTGGTTGTACGACTTGTATGAAATAAAGGTGAGCAGATTTAATAGTTTTAATAAGCAATTTTGAACCTCTTTAGTAATACAACTGAGCAAATTATGACTTACAAAGTTGATCTTTTTCTTGAATGTTACATGACCATTTGTTTTCCTTTCGTTGGCAGGAATTCAATGGTTATTGTGGGACAAGCTATCTGTCCGGTGCAGCCATAGTACTCATAGATGAAACGGGATAAGCTATAATGGCCATGATACTTGAGATTGCGAAGGGTGGTCTGATATTAAATAATCAAATTGATTTGACGCGAAGCATACTATTGTGACATTGTTAAGCTAAATTTTGTAGAATACAAAATGATGTCTCATTTAGCATTAGTTTTAGACTTTTATATGCAGTTTAAGAGTGGTGTACAAAAAGAGCCGAACATAGCTGTTTCTTACAAGATCAATAATTCATTTGATTGACTTTATCTTAATAAAATTTGCATCATTATCATAATTGAATGGGCTCCATTTTAAGTCATCTCCAAAATTTCATTTTAGCATCTTTAAAATGGTTTTGTTTGAGTTTTACATGTTAGTAATGCTTCCAATATTAAAAACTTAATGTCTTAATCATGTTTTAATTTTATTTAAGTTTCTATCAGTTTAAGTATTTATGGTTAAATTTTTACAATGCTAACATGCAATTAGGCAAATTTGAAACAATATGTTTATCATTAACAAAATAAATACGTAACTTAAACTTAAATGTATGGACCTAATAAGTAATAATATTGTTAAATTTACATGACGCCAGCCCGTCCATCGGACGGGTCATGCGATTAGTATGTATATAAACATACATGTCGATACTCTAAACATATGTACATGTACATATACAATTTAATCAAGTATGGATAAAACATATAAATTTTAAATAATTATACACTAGAAAGATTGGGGTCGGGGATTTATGTTATCCCCATCCCCGATTTAATATTTCAGGGGATTCCCCATCCCCTGTCAATTTGGGAATTTCCAGTCAAATCGGGTTTGGGGATTGGGTCTCCATCGATTACCGATTTTTTTTTTTTTTTTTTTTTTTTTTTTTTTTTTTTTGCCATGGGGGAGATAGGAAGGATTTTAATGATTTAGTAAATCTCTACATATGAATAATTATGTGTTTATATGTCTAGGGTCTATTGGATAATTACCAAATTAAAAATGAGATACCTATTAATACTCCTTCCATCTCAAAATTATTGTCAGGAGACAAGAATTACAAAGATTAATAAAAGTGGAGTCACTTTTGTTTTCAACCACTTAAAAAGAATATTCCCTTAAAATATTATCTAGTTTTTACTTAATAAGGAAAGTGGACAATTAATTTGAGACATCTAAAAATGAAACTGTGAACAATAATTTTGAGACGAAAATAATAATAAATAAAAGATAATTATCAAATTTAAAAATATACTTATCCTTTCACAGTGGTGGCCCGCCATTCAAGGACCCACAAGGAGCTAAGCCCTTTGTTGGGCTTGTTGGCTCAATTCTTCTTTAACCTTAATTAAGTCCAATACTCTTTTGTTTAATGGATCATTTATATATCTATACTACTTATAAAGGAAGAATAGTCAAAGTGAAAAGTTGAGTTTTCAACACTAAGTCATATGAGAGAGAGAAATAGTGTAATTAATATTCTTACTAAAACACCCACTTACTTAAAAGTAAAATGATTTATTCACATTGAATAACCAATTAAAAAGATATCTACCAAATTAAATACAACCAATTAAAATACCACTTACTAAAAAGTACAATAAAATTTTCATAATGTACAATTTAAATAAGCTACAACATAATCCATATGAAATAATTAAACACGCTAATTAATGTTATTTTTAAACACCCTAAAATGAAAAGTACATGTTATTATACATATTATACAAATTAATAAGACACACAAAGCTTCATACATGATATAACCTAACAAGTTGATGGTACATATAGTTTTGAAAACTGTACGGGACTAACGGGTTCAACCGGGAACCGGTGTCACCACCGGTTCGGCTAACCAATAAAAACCATCCGAAAACGAACCAGAGAGGACCCGTTGAAACCGATACAAACTGGTGAATGGCATTCAGGCCTCATCGAGATCTATTTCTCCGGTTAATCGTCACAGGGTACCCGAAGGAAAAACTGAAATGTGAAAAGTTGAAACTAAAAAAGGTAATGTTGAAAACATATATTTTAAAAGGTAACTATTAATACAAATCACAAACCGGGTTGACCCGGGACGCTTCAAACCCGGCTGGTTGACCCGGTTTAATTTGACCCGTTTTCGACCCAACCTAGCAAGTTGACCCCGGTTTAACTCGACCCATTTTTTGACCGGAACGGTTCAACCGGTTGAACCACCCGGGTTGAACCGGGTTTCAAAACATTATGTTTAATTACCAAATCTTCAAACTTTTATTATTTTTTGTTTATAACCTATAGGGTAAGGATCCAGTGAGAAGAAAACTTAAAATGAGAAGGATGAGAAATAATTATAACCACACATTTGAGATGCATCGACTTGATTTAGATGCATCTCTATTCATTTAGATGCATCCCAATTAGTTTCGAAAGTGATTTTGAAGTAAAAACGATGCAAAGTAGTACTAAAAACAAATTTGACCCACAGAGGACAAAAAATGTATATGATTCGTCTAACTTGATGAAATGCATCTAATATATGTATATGCATCTAATTTTTTGCTAGAAAATATATTATGGTGCATCTAAAAGACTATGGATGCATCTAATTCAAGTCGATGCATCTCAAATGTGTAGTTATAATTATTTTTCATCATTCTCATTTTAAGTTTTTTTCTCATTTGATCCTTGGTCATAACCTATAAACTTTTTTTAATCAATAAATTATATGTCACTATAAAATCTCGTTGCTATGCACGGGTACTTGTCTAGTTTACAATAAATATATAAAACTACAATTTTGAACTATTATGTGTGACCTCAATGGATCATATTAACGGCAATATTTAATTCTCGTTATATCATGTATATATATAATCCTACAAATGTAACTTATTAAAGGCCCGTTTGGTTCCCTACTTTGGCTTAGGTTTTGCTTTGATGTGACATTAATTAGGTGTTTGTTTGAGGTACAAAGGTTTAGGATTTAGGCATGATGCCCAAATACATGAGGTTTATCAAAAGTGGTCTCACTTGAGAGGTTTATAAAATTGGTGGGCTACTTTCTTTTTATGTCTCTATCTCTCTCTTCTTTAGATATTATAAATTATATATTAAATTATAAAAGTGATTATTTATTTAACTAAATATACATTTTTTCAATGTTGCAAAAATCGGCCGAATCGGCCGATTAATCGCCGAGTAATCGCTAATCGGTGATGCACCTTGTCAATTTTCGAAAATCGGTGAAAAAATCGGCCTAGGCGAAAAAATCGGTCAAAAATCGGCCGAATCGGTCAATTTAAAAAAAATAGAAATTTAGGCATTTTACTTAATTTGGGGATCGTTTATTTCACTTATAACGTACAATGGGCCTCATAATCAGAATTGAAGCCTTTTTTTTTTAGGTTTGTAAACATAGAAGGCTTGGAATCAGTTAAGATCTTTAGTTTACTCTCCAGAAATTCCCAAAACATGCCGGAAATGCCAAACCGATTAATCACCGCCTTGACCGATTACAGGCTGCAGGGTGATCGACCGCCCGACTACCGATTCACGATTTTTGCAACATTGCATTTTTTATATTTTTTTAAATTTTCGTTCTCTCTCCTAAATCAAATCAAAATCCTAACTTAAATCCAAATCTTAAACCAAATTCAAATCCTAATCCTAAACCCACCTACAAACCAAACTGGCCGTAAAACAATTTTAGACAAAGTACTTGTAAAAGTGTTCTCAAGGAGGATGGTCCCCTATCCCTCGATTATGGAATCGAAAGTTGGATCTTCTTGAGAAGTTTGGTTTCAAACTCCATTTTGAACATGAGAAGTATCTCATGCTAATGTGTCTCGATGATTCACATCTCATGATCGTTATCTTGAGGTCATATATAGCATTCAGAGTTTGTCTCGATTTGGTATTGCTATCACGGCCCGCACTGAAACAGTGCTTTACCCGAAGGGTGGAAGCGGCTAGGTTAGCCGAAAGATAGTTATCCGTTCAAAAACGTACGATTACCTTGTTTTTTCAAGATAAGAAGGATAGCGAACGCATTTCACAAAAAGCATAATTCTTGTTCTAATACATTTAAATCTGCCGTGTAAACGTTGAATCGACCAACATATAAAAGTGGTTACTTTAATATGACGTTACATCTTAACTAAACCAATATTCTTGTTAAATTAATGGCACTACTAGTATATTATTATTATTATTATTATTATTATTATTATTATTATTATTATTATTTTTTTTATGATCATATTAATAAAATATTAAAACCATTAGGTGGCTGTTTTGTAATTATGTGAAGATGAGATGTATTGTCGAACAACTGATGAAGCACGAGCCTGTGTGCACCGACACAAAGTGACCGGCTGTCACCGGTTAATATCTAAAACCGAGTGTACACGTGTCAGAATATAATTGGTCGGGGAGATATGAAGTCACAAAATTGACTAAAGGTGGAGACACAGCAGATACTTAACTGGCATCAAAGCTTTAACCCACTTGAGGCTTTAGCTCTGGCTTCATGGCTCGGCTTATTTGGCTCCAAAATGGCAATGTGTTGCAAATTGCTTTGAATAAGAATAATATTAAAGGGTCCGTTAGGTTTTTAAGATTTGGATAAAGAAAATGAGCTAAAAAAAAATTATTAAAAACTTTATTTTAATAGTTAATAAATAATTTATTAGAAAGAAAGTGAAATAGTTTTATTTTTTGATAATTAATTTATATAGATTGTGAGTGAGATATAAATGTAAGATTTATTATTTACAAAAGATACCACATTTGGTATGAATTAATCTATCATTATCGGGTTTATTTCGATTCCCAAAAACTTGAACCAAACATTTAATTTTGAAATAAAACCATTCTTTGAATTCAAAAGCTATAAACCAAACGAGCCTAATATGTCTATCAAGAGTTTTTATATATTATTATGAATATTAAAACACTTGTTTTCTTCTTTATTTCCATTTTATATTACCTAACTTACTTCTGATATTTTCTTAGAGATTGACTAAATACGCTTAGATGGTTGCTCAAAATAAAAGAAATTATATATATATATGTAGTTTTACAAAAACATATAATAATCACTTTATTTTTATTTTAGACATAACCGACATAACTTTTGAGCTTGACTTGTAGTATTTGACAAAGGCGTTAAAGGGGTGTTTTTTTTTTTTTTTTTTGTTAATTAAAAGAATGTGTGTGGGGTTTATGTGGGCTTATGTCTGATTTTGCCTCTTGTTGGGAGGGATTATTTTTTATATCTTGTGGATTCAGAGGATTATACGAAAAATAATGGGACCCACTTCAAAAAGAAGTATTACTTCCGTCTCAAATTTATTGTTCACTATTGATTTTTTTAGTTTTTCTTCTTCAACTTTGACTTTAAATATTTTTGTGCGTGTTATATAATATTTGATGCAAAATATATAAATGGACTGGGTTTTAAGTGTACTTTTCAATGATATAATTTTTCATCAAGTATTATAAAAGTTGAACCAGTTTGACTTTGAAAATTCAAACTGGACAATAATTTTGAGACGGAGAAAGTAATATTTAATCTTTGGTGGACCCAATTTGATACGACCCGGTTAGAGGTTGTATCGGGATAAGGCACCACTTTTAGCGTGTGCGAGCTCCTTAAGAAATAGAAGAGAAGAACTAGAGAATTATTGATCTTAAAACTTTGATTGATTATAATAAAGGTTTACAAGAGTATTTATAAGACAAAACCCTAAGACCTAAATAAGCCATGGGCTCGGGCCCAGGCGTATCATTCCCCACTCCTTCAAAACCACCTTGTCCTCAAGGTGTTGTCTTAAAACATTCTTAATCGACTTTCCTAAAGAAACATGAAAATAATCCTAAACAAAGACATGTAAATAAAGATAGATTATATGACATAATCTTTATGCCATACGTTTGGACTTCTTGAGTCGTTTGGGCAGTCCGTCCACCTGCAACATTGCCGTAATCCGGGATCCCATAATCTTCTTTGAATTGCAGCCCTCACCTTTTCCTTCTTTCGTATTCCTTTTCCTTGGACATAACACAACATCATTTTTCCGTCTTCCGCTACACATGCCATAACACTCCTCACTCCTTCAAAAATCACCTTGCCCTCAAGGTGATACGAAGAATATACAGATTGAGAATCTGCTAATTCCTCACTTAAATTCAAATTTATTTCACCCAAACGACTATCAAATTCACCACCCCCAACCTTAAGTGTCGATATCACTCTACTCAACTCATCCTCGCCAACCTTAAGTGCTTCGCCACCACCCACAATCTCTTCAACTCCAATATACGCATCAACATTCAATGACTCTTCAGCTACCTTAGGTGAAGTAAATTCACCCTCTAATGGTAGAATGACATTTATTTTCTTTTCAACGATATGCTCTTTCTCTTCCCTTGCAATTGTCTCAAAACGAACCTCGGTGATACGAGCTTTGAAGAAGTCTTCTCCCAAAGTTAAAGGATTAGACCTCAAAAATTTCCAAATATCTAGGTTTGCGAAGCGTGTTTCCGCCGCACGGGTCAATGAAAAAGCTTCGTCTAGAGTTTTGGGATTTGACCGTAAGAGTAAACATTGTAGATCCAGTTTAAGTCCAGAGATATAAAACGATATAAGTAAAGATTCCGATATCCCTGTTACTCGATTTGCAAATACCATAAACTCACTCTGATATTCAGCCACGTTACTCATTTGCAAGAGCTTAGATAGTGCGTCCCGATCGCTGCTGCCCGATGCCATGAACAATATCTCGAAGAAGGAAAAAAAATTTTTTCCCGATGAACAGTAAATCATGAACAGTACCGTGAATAGTGCTCGATGAACAGTACTCCGGAATGAATAGTGCTGATGAACAGTGTTCGATGAACAGTACTTTTTTTTTTTTTTTTTTTTTTTTAAGATTGGAACCCTAATCAAAAACCCTCTCAGCGAGAGCTCTCAATGAAAGCACCAATTGATACGACCCGGTTAGAGGTTGTATCGGGATAAGGCACCACTTTTAGCGTGTGCGAGCTCCTTAAGAAATAGAGGAGAAGAACTAGAGAATTATTGATCTTAAAACTTTGATTGATTATAATAAAGGTTTACAAGAGTATTTATAAGACAAAACCCTAAGACCTAAATAAGCCATGGGCTCGGGCCCAGGCTTATCACAATTCTTTATGAGGAGGGAAAAAGAAACAGCCCCTAAGTTGATATTAGCACATGTGAAATTGTAATGGATCCTTTGACGTATTGTGCATGCATTTAGACGCGTTGACGACCAATCTCACAAAAATCTTATGTACGTCGAATAAGTATAAATCATTTACCTTGGTCGCCGGCAAATAGTATGGAGGTATGCTCAATTTACGTTCATAATCTAACTATTACATGAATAAGCTAAAGATACAACTTGGTTATCAAACTTGCATGTGACAATATGTATTTGGCAATAAATATTTTATTGATAGAAATGGATATTCACATGCTTTAAATTTTGATGGTAATTTACATATGTAATTATGTACTAATAAAAAAAAATCAAATGAAACATTTTTTTTTTTTTTTTTTTTTTTTTTAACAAAACATAAGCTCAACTTTGTCTAAATTCAAGTTATATAGGTAATTTATGTTTGACAAAATAGCAGTAGTGGTTAATAATAGCGACAAAAAATAACAGTGAGCAATATCATTTAATAGTAAAAGTAAGCGATGGCAACCAACTGTAAGCCTACGTTATCTACCTTTTGCACCTATAGCGGCGCCATGGTTCCACAAGGAAAATGCGTTATACGAACGATGCCATGAGTATGGCAGAGGTTATCGTTTTTTTCTTCTTTTTTAAGTGTAAAAGTGGAGTGAATGGGGTTTGTTGGTTGCGTATTTGGGATGGTAATTTTTTTGTTTTGTGTTATAAAAATATGAGTAAATTACATGGTTGGTCCCTGTGGTTTATACAAAGTAACAAGTTTCGTCCCTCTCTTTTAAAAGTTGCATAGTTAGTCCCTAAGTACGTAAACAAATAACACCACTGGTCCCTTGGTTTAACTGGTGTTAACTAAGGTTAGTTAAAATTTACAAGTTAGCCCCCTTTGGTTAAATAGCGCTGCATCGTTAATCCTTTGGTTAAATAGCGCTGCATCGTTAATCCTTTGGCTAAATAGCGCTGCATCGTTAATCCTTTTAACGTTTTCGCCCGTTTTTGTCCGTTTTTTTTTTACGTTTTCGCCCGTTTTTGTCCGTTTTTTTTTTGTTTTCGCCCGTTTTTGTCCGTTTTTTTACGTTTTCGCCCGTTTTTGTCCGTTTTTTTTTGTTTTCGCCCGTTTTTGTCCCTTTTTTTACGTTTTCGCCCGTTTTTGACCCTTTTTTTACGTTTTCGCCCGTTTTTGTCCGTTTTTTTTTTGTTTTCGCCCGTTTTTGTTCGTTTTTTTTTTGTTTTCGCCCGTTTTTGTTCGTTTTTTTTACGTTTTCGCCCATTTTTGTCCGTTTTTTTACGTTTTCGCCCGTTTTTGACCGTTTTTTTTTACGTTTTCGCCCGTTTTTGTCCGTTTTTTTACGTTTTCGCCCGTTTTTGACCGTTTTTTTTTTTCGTTTTCGGCCGTTTTTGTCCCTTTTTTTTGTTTTCGCCCGTTTTTGACCGTTTTTTTACGTTTTCGCCCGTTTTTGTCTGTTTTTTTTTGTTTTCGCCCGTTTTTTTCCTTTTTTTATGTTTTCGCCCGTTTTTGTCCTTTTTTTTAAGTTTTCGCCCGTTTTTGTCCCTTTTTTTAAGTTTTCACACTTTTTTGTCCCTTTTTTTTTGTTTTCGCCCGTTTTTGTCCGTTTTTTTTTACGTTTTCACACTTTTTTGTCCGTTTTTTTTTTGTTTTCGCCCGCTTTTGTCCGTTTTTTTTTGTTTTCGCCCGCTTTTGACCGTTTTTTTACGTTTTCGCCCGTTTTTGTCCCTTTTTTTACGTTTTCGCCCGTTTTTGTCCTTTTTTTTTGTTTTCGCCCGTTTTTGACCCTTTTTTTACGTTTTCGCCCGTTTTTGTCCCTTTTTTTTTGTTTTTGTCCGTTTTTTTATGTTTTCGCCCGTTTTTGTCCGTTTTTTTTTTGTTTTCGCCCGTTTTTGTCTGTTTTTTTTTACGTTTTCACACGTTTTTGTCCGTTTTTTTTTACGTTTTCGTCCGTCTTTTGTCTAAATATAATTTTGAATTTTTTTTAAATAATCATCGAAAAAAATATTTTCGAAAAAAAATTTGGGTAAAAAAAGGTTTCTAAAATATATTTTTCGAAAAAAAAATTTGGGTAAAAAAATATTTTTTCTAAAATATATTTTTCGAAAAAAAAATTTGGGTAAAAAAAAGTTTCTAAAATATATTTTTGGAAAAAAATTTTGGCGTAAAAAAAAGTTTCTAAAATATATTTTTCGAAAAAAAAAATTGGGTAAAAAAAAGTTTCTAAAATATATTTTTCGAAAAAAAATTGGGTAAAAAAAATATTTTTTTACCCAATTTTTTTTCGAAAAATATATTTTAGAAACTTTCTTTTACCCCAATATATTTCTAAAATATTTTTTCTAAACGGTCGAAAACGGAAAAAAACGTAAAAAAAACGGACAAAAACGGGCGAAAACGAAAAAAAAACGGACAAAAACGGGCGAAAACGTAAAAAAAAGGGACAAAAACGGGTGAAAACGTAAAAAAAGGTCAAAAACGGGCGAAAACAAAAAAAAAACGGACAAAAACGGGCGAAAACAAAAAAAACGGACAAAAACGGCCGAAAACGTAAAAAAAACGGTCAAAAACGGGTGAAAACGTAAAAAAACGGACAAAAATGGGCGAAAACGTAAAAAAAAGTGACAAAAACGGGCGAAAACAAAAAAAAAACGGTCAAAAACAAAAAAAACGGACAAAAACGGCCGAAAACGTAAAAAAAAGGGTCAAAAACGGGCGAAAACGTAAAAAAACGGACAAAAATGGGCGAAAACGGACAAAAACGGGCGAAAACAAAAAAAAAAACGAACAAAACCGGGCGAAAACGTAAAAAAAATGGACAAAAACGGGCGAAAACAAAAAAAACGGACAAAAACAGGCGAAAACGTAAAAAAAGGGTCAAAAACGGGCGAAAACGTAAAAAAACGGTCAAAAACGGGCGAAAACAAAAAAAACGGACAAAAACGGGCGAAAACGTAAAAAAAACGGACAAAAATGGGCGAAAACAAAAAAAAAACGGACAAAAGCGGGCGAAAACAAAAAAAACGGACAAAAACGGCCGAAAACGTAAAAAGAACGGTCAAAAACGGGCGAAAACGTAAAAAAACGGACAAAAACGTAAAAAAAACGGACAAAAACGGGCGAAAAAAAAGAAACGAACAAAACCGGGCGAAAACGTAAAAAAAATGGACAAAAACGGGCGAAAACAAAAAAAAACGGACAAAAACGGGCAAAAACGTAAAAAAAGGGTCAAAAACGGGCGAAAACGTAAAAAAACGGACAAAAACGGGCGAAAACAAAAAAAAAAGGACAAAAACGGGCGAAAACGTAAAAAAACGGACAAAAACGGGCGAAAACAAAAAAAAAACGGACAAAAACGGGCGAAAACGTAAAAAAAACGGACAAAAACGGGCGAAAACGTTAAAAGGATTAACGATGCAGCGCTATTTAGCCAAAGGATTAACGATGCAGCGCTATTTAACCAAAGGATTAACGATGCAACGCTATTTAACCAAAGGGGGCTAACTTGTAAATTTTAACTAACCTAGTTAACACCAGTTAAACCAAGGGACCTGTGGTGTTATTTGTTTACGCACTTAGGGACTAACCATGCAACTTTTAAAAGAGAGGGACGAAACTTGTTACTTTGTATAAACCACAGGGACCAACCATGTAATTTACTCTAAAAATATTATAGGGTAAAAGCTAACGTTGCGTTCGGATAACCTGCACTGCACCTAGTTCTCTAACCATGAGCATTAACTGTTTGTTTACTGTTTAATAACATAGTTGTATCAGTAATTATAAATAAACATAAATGAACCACTGTTCATGAAATGCTAAGGGTGTGTTTAGTAAGCTATCCGGAATCACTAAATGTAAGATTTTGATTAGAGGAGTGTATGAGATTGAGAATATTAATTTCATTATTGTTGTTTGGTATAAAAATTTAGATATGAGTATCACATTTAATAATGTCCATTCAAATGCTCATGTAAAGAAAAATAAATACGGCGGAGATAAAAAGAAAGTGAACATAAAAGGTCAACCACGTTACTATGGGTCTAAATGAACGTTTATATCTAGAAGAAATCATTTTTTTTACAAGAAAAATTATCGTAATTATGCTTTTTTTTTAATAAAAAAGAAAATATATTTTCTTACCATAAAAAACGTTCTTAATATATTGCAAAATAAAAGGCAAGTCAGCTGACTAACAAACAGTTCAGACAGAGTCAAGCCAGCCGATCATCTTCATCCCCTTTAACCGGCTCCATCATATCTTCAATCTTCATCAACACTCCATTATCATTTCCCTTTTTACTTTTCTTATAAAATAATAAAATATTTAAAAAGACACTAATATATAACACACACATATCAAGTACAACAGCCCAAAGATCAAGAAAATGAGACATTTTTATTAAAATTTAAAATGCTCATTATTTGATCATCAAGATTTATAAAGATTCAATCTTTATGATCTGGGCTTGTGTTTAAACTCTTGAATTTTGATATTTGATTTGGAGAAAATGGAGGCAAATGCAGGTTTAGTGGCTGGATCTTATAAAAGAAATGAGTTAGTCAGAATTAGACATGATTCTGATGGAGGGGTATGCTTGTTTTCTTTTTTACTAAAATACCCTTCAGTGATTTTGTGTAGATCTAAGTGCAATTTGATAATATGGTTGTTTTTTTATATATTTTGTGAGTACCCTTTTTGTTTTTGAGTGTTTTGAGTTTGATATAAGTGAATTAGTACTATAATACCCTTTTGTGTAGATCTAAGTGAAATTTGATAGTATAAGTGATTTTATGAGTACCCTTTTGGATTTTGAGTGTTGTGAGCTAAATTATGGTGATTTTGTGTGAATATAAGTGAATTAGTACTATGGTTATTGATTTTTTGATATAAAGTTTGATGATTTTGTTTAGATCCAAGTGTGTTAGTGATTTGTGATCAGTATGATTTGATTAATCAGCTCAGAAATGAGTAAAGGTTGTTAATTTTTGATTTGTGTATTTGTTATATTGTGGATTTTTGATCTGATCTCTGATCTAGTTTGACATTGATGTTTGATATTTGAGCAAAATTCTTGATAACTGAATGAATATGTGCGCTAATATTTGATCTTGTGATGAGCTTTTGATACTTAGATTTTGCTCATTAATGGATATGCAATATGTTACTGTATTATATAATATTGGATGTTAGTGTTTTGATTTTATATTACTGAACTTCAACAAATGATGATCTGTATTCTGAGTAAAATTTAAACAGCTTTCTTTCACTGATCTAGACATTTCACCTAAATGAAGTGTTCTTCATGGTAGTGCTTTGTTGTTGAAGGATATTTTCGATATATAAGTATCTTAATGTCCAATGGACTAAAAATAATATGATCAACTTGAATCAGAACAATAGTATTTGGATTAGTTACATCATATATTCAATGTTTAGTTTTGTTTGATAAAAAAAGCAGCCTTTAATACACTTGCTGTAAAGAAATACGTATTCATTGTGACATTGATATTGCAGCCAAAGGCATTGAAGAATTCGAATGGGCAAATATGCCAGATTTGTGGTGACACGGTTGGCCTCACTGAAAGTGGTGACATTTTTGTTGCTTGCAATGAGTGTGCATTTCCGGTGTGTAGGCCATGCTACGAGTATGAAAGAAGGGATGGAAATCAAGCATGCCCTCAGTGCAAGACTCGATACAAAAGACACAAAGGTTAGCTTCTGTTCATCAATAACATGATTTGGTTTTATGAGGCTTTATGCATACAAAATTTGACATTAACTAAATGGCCTTGTTTAATTTATTGAAATAATGAATTATGATTGTTTAGGGAGTCCTCGTGTTGACGGTGATGACGATGAGGATGATGTTGATGACTTAGAGAACGAGTTTGATTATGTTCAAGGGAATGGAAAGTCAACACGCCAATGGCAACGAGATGATTCTGAAATTTCATCCACTTCTAGACATGAATCTCAACAACCTATTCCACGTCTCACTAATGGGCATCAAGTAAGTAATGACTAATCTTGAAACTTGACTATAACATTATAAAATGGCAATTCAGCTCTCATTTATGTGTCTTTTAGGCTGGTATTATAGTTCTTTTTAGCGATAATTCCAGGCCTATTTAATTATTTGACAAAGCTCAATGTGTTAAAATAGAGACACTTTTCGTTATGTTTCTCAACTTTTGAATAGTATGGTGGTTTTTGTAACAGTTTTAAAAAGGCCAGATTGTATCCATATATATCAGTTTCTATCTATTTGTAGGTTCTATCTTGAGTAACGGAACCCACAAAAAGAAAACCCTTACAAATAAAACTTATTGGACATTGGACCGAACTTTAGCGGTTACTTTAAGTTTATCTTCTAAAAGATTTTCTTTTCAAGACAAGGCAAATAAGAAAACATATATCCAAATAATCTATATTTGGTGGTGTTCTTATACAAGGCAACCAGAGTTTGATTATTAAATTAAACTACAATAGTAACATTACTAATATACTCTTATTTTTAGGTATCTGGTGAAATGCCAAGTGCAACACCGGACAATCTGTCCGTAAGAAGTACATCAGGTCCATTAGGCCCCGGTGACAAGGTCCACTCACTTCCATATATCGATCCCAGGCAACCAGGTGCTTTTATTAACCACGATTGACCTTAAAATATTCTATTATTAGTGGTAGTTGTACACTTATACTAATAGTTACCCTTTTTACAGTTCCTGTAAGAATTGTGGACCCCTCAAAGGACTTGAATACTTATGGGCTCGGAAATGTTGACTGGAAGGAAAGAGTAGAAGGGTGGAAGCTAAAACAAGAGAAAAATATAGTGCATATGACAAATAGATACAATGGTGAAGGAAGAGGCGGAGGTGAGATTGAAGGCACAGGATCAAATGGTGAAGAATTGCAAATGTAAGCATCTACACCGATATTTAATTTTATTATATATCTATTCGTCACGTAATACAAATTAACTTTTTCATTTGTTCCAATTTTAGTCGTTTTTCTTATTTCTTTTTTGTACATTTGAGTCATTATAATATGGCTTTGTGTCTCGTTCAAGTCATCTTGTAGCCACATTTTATTGACTCAACCGGACACAAACAATCTTTTAATGCGCAAATGGTACACAAAGCCATCTTTTAGTGGATTATATGTACAAAACTACAAAGCCATCAAATATAAAAACAGCATATCGTTTTAGTTCTAATGTAAATTTGGATATTTTTGTGTCACAGGGTTGACGATCCGCGGCAATCAATGAGCCGAGTGGTGCCTATTGCATCCGCTCATTTAACACCATATCGTGTGGTGATTGTACTGCGACTGATTATTTTGGGATTTTTCATGCAATACCGTGTCACTCACCCGGTTCATGATGCTTATCCTTTGTGGCTTGTGTCTGTTATTTGTGAGATTTGGTTTGCCTTATCTTGGATTCTTGATCAATTTCCAAAATGGTCACCTGTTGAACGTGAGACCTACCTTGACAGACTTGCTTTGAGGTAAATAAAATTAATTTTCATTATAATGTGAAATGCTAACTAATAAAACTGTAAAGTAGGGACCACCAATCGCGTAAAGGTGGTCATGGTTAATTGATTAATCATTATTAACTATCCAAAGTGGTTACATACAAAATTTCAAAATTAGTGTGTGCATGTAGCTTAACAAAATGGTAATATAACCCTCAAGATACACAAATTAGGGGAATGTGACCAAATTTGGGCCTTTTTGAAAGTGAAGGGAAAATTAGTAATGTTAGTATTTCGGACATTGTCGGCCAAGAAAACATTTTAGTTAATATAATACGTAGCTATAATTGAAGTTTTTTACATTTCCGTATGAGACAAGAGTATCCGGTAAATGGAAATATGAGAATTTTAGTATTTCCATTCTTTAGGTTATGATGGGTGTTGGATCAGGTTTTTTGAATAAAAGTATGCTGAAAGTTATTTCTCATTTCTTAAAAAGAAAAATCGCTCTGCTGGTCAATGTGTGGACATTTACCAATTGTCCAAAATACCCTTCAATATTGACAATTTTGTGAATTATGTGAATCGCAGGACATATTATTTGACAACAAATATAATACGAAAATAACGTTTTGCAGGTTTGATAGAGAGGGAGAGCCATCACAATTAGCACCAATAGACATTTTCGTGAGTACAGTGGACCCATTGAAAGAGCCTCCGCTCATCACTGCAAACACCGTTTTATCGATTCTTTCTGTCGAGTATCCAGTGGACAAAGTCTCGTGCTATGTATCTGATGATGGTGCTGCAATGCTCACATTTGAGTCTCTTTCAGAGACAGCAGAATTCGCAAAGAAGTGGGTCCCATTCTGTAAGAAACATAGTATCGAGCCTAGAGCCCCTGAGTTCTATTTTGCTCAGAAGATAGATTACTTGAAGGACAAGATTCAGCCTTCTTTCGTCAAAGAACGTAGAGCAATGAAGGTGAGTTTCATGAACTTGAGATACACGTCTTTGGCTAATAATTAAATACCTAAAACACCCCATAATTATAATACTCATGACAGAGAGAATATGAAGAGTTTAAAGTGAGGATCAATGCGCTCGTAGCCAAAGCCCAAAAGACACCTGAAGAAGGTTGGACAATGCAAGATGGAACTCCGTGGCCCGGGAATAACCCTCGAGATCATCCTGGAATGATCCAGGTATTTATTATGATTGTTGCTGAAACTTTGTACACTTATCTTATTCGGTTGATAATGGCAAGTAAAACCATAAAAATTTCAACATTTTGGCGTTTAACCAACCAACTTTCATCAATTTAACAACTAATTCACTGAACAGTATATTTTTTCGTGGTGTAATCGTTGAACTATTTTTGCGATAAACATGACCCAAAAAAAGCTAAGAAACTAAACCATGCCAAGAAGTTAAAGGGTTAAATCACCAAAAAGTTACAAGTTTAGTGCTTTTACCATTACTAACCCCATCTTATTTTATATGTTTTATGACTTTTTTTCATTTTATTTGGCTGAATAGGTGTTCTTAGGACATAAGGGAGGTGAAGACACCGATGGTAATGAGCTACCTCGTTTGGTTTATGTTTCTCGTGAGAAGCGTCCAGGATTCCAACATCACAAGAAAGCCGGTGCCATGAATGCTTTGGTTTGTATTCTTTTTTTGAACAGTTAAAATTAATGAAACATGTTAGAAATTTTAAAATATTTATGTATTTGCAACGTTTGTGGTGTTCCAGATTAGGGTTTCGGCTGTATTGACAAATGGTGCTTATCTTTTGAACGTCGATTGTGATCACTACTTTAATAACAGTAAAGCTTGCAAAGAAGCCATGTGTTTCATGATGGATCCTGCTTATGGAAAGAGAACATGTTATGTTCAATTCCCGCAAAGATTTGATGGTATTGATTTGCACGATCGATATGCTAATCGCAATATTGTCTTCTTCGATGTGAGTTCTCAACACTTTCGTTTGACTTTACAGAGTCAAACATATATGTATTTGTTTCAAATTCCAGTATTTAATAATTTCCTATTTTGTGGACTTCTATCGTCTTACATACAGTTTTGTAACTTTTTTTTACAGATCAATTTGAAAGGGTTGGACGGTATCCAGGGGCCGGTTTATGTGGGGACGGGTTGTTGTTTCAACCGACAAGCTCTTTATGGATACGATCCCGTATTATCAGAAGCCGATTTGGAACCAAATATTATTGTTAAAAGCTGTTGTGGTTCACGAAAGAAGTCAAGAAACGCTAACAAAAAATACAACGATAAAAAACGAGGAATGAAAAGAACTGAATCAACCACTCCTATGTTCAACATGGATGAACTTGATGAGGGTGTAGAAGGTTTGTATTTTGACCGTTTTTGTTAATTTGTTTCATTTTGTGGGTCCATTGATGTTTACTAATTTATTTCATTATTATAAAGGATATGATGAGGATAGATCGTTACTTATGTCTCAAAAGAGTTTAGAGAAGCGTTTTGGTCAATCTCCTGTGTTTGTTGCTGCAACATTTATGGAAATGGGAGGTATTCCGCCCACGACTGACCCTGGTATCCTTTTGAAGGAAGCTATTCATGTTATTAGCTGTGGTTATGAGGACAAAACCGAATGGGGGAAAGAGGTAATTTTTCTTCATAAAATTGTAAAATCTTGTCTTTAATGGGAGTAAACTTTTGGCTTTGATTTCGGCACTCGGGTTGATTATTTTACCTTTATAACATTCACTATGAACTTGAGTTTACCCCATTTATACCAGAACTGTTTTACCCCACTTGCCTCCATCGCATGATCAAGCAATAATCTGATATTTTTTTATGACCAGATTGGATGGATTTACGGATCCGTGACAGAAGATATTTTGACGGGATTTAAGATGCACGCAAGAGGATGGATCTCAGTATACTGCATGCCTCCACGTCCAGCTTTCAAGGGTTCTGCTCCTATCAATCTTTCAGATCGTTTGAACCAAGTTCTTCGGTGGGCTTTAGGTTCGATCGAGATCTTGCTAAGTAGACATTGCCCTATATGGTATGGGTATAATGGTAAACTAAAACCATTGGAAAGACTTGCTTACATCAATACCATCGTGTATCCTCTCACGTCGCTTCCACTGATTGCTTACTGTGTTCTTCCTGCCGTATGCCTTCTCACCGGAAAGTTTATTATTCCTGAGGTATTTTTTGTTTAAGGCTTTATTACTTTAAATAAGCACTACACTTGGAACGTCTAAAACTTGATGTAAAAATCATGTCATATTTAGAATTTAGTCAAGTTAGACTTACAAAAGTCAAAATGTGTGTTTCTTGCAGATAAGCAACTATGCTAGTATGTGGTTTATTCTTCTCTTTATTTCCATTGCTGCTACCGGTATATTGGAGCTCCGCTGGAGTGGGGTCAGCATCGAAGACTGGTGGAGAAACGAACAATTTTGGGTTATTGGTGGAACATCCGCCCATCTTTTTGCCGTCTTTCAAGGTCTCCTCAAAGTCCTCGGGGGTATCGACACAAATTTCACCGTCACATCAAAGGCAAGTGATGAAGATGGTGATTTTGCAGAACTTTATCTTTTCAAATGGACCGCCCTCCTCATCCCACCCACGACTGTCCTCATATTTAACTTAGTCGGTATCGTTTCTGGTGTTTCATCAGCTATCAACAGCGGATACCAGTCATGGGGTCCACTATTCGGGAAACTGTTTTTCGCAATATGGGTTATTGTTCATTTATACCCGTTCCTTAAAGGTTTGTTGGGTCGTCAAAACCGTACCCCTACTATTGTTATCGTGTGGTCGATTTTGCTTGCTTCAATTTTCTCCCTTTTGTGGGTTCGTATTGACCCGTTTACAACTGATGACACGCTTGATGCGATTAAAGGTCAATGCGGGATCGATTGTTAGGTATATAGACATGAAATGTGTTTCACATTGTTTTTTGCAGTTTGATATTTATGTAATCTATACTATATATTTATTTTGTTAAACTTTTATGTTTCCATGATATACAATTATTTAAAAGTGTTATATGAGACTGTGACTTGTTAATTTTCTTTTTCATTATTTATTTACATGTTTTCTCATGAGCAAGAAATGAACCCCATAAATAAAAGGGAAAATACATAACATATAATCTCTTCTACATTTATAAGCTGTAAATGAGGACATAAGCCAATCAAGCTGCAACCTTGTATATTTTACTAAAATGATGATAAAGTAATAAACCCTTGAACACATTAGAGTTCTTGTGTCATATCCTGAAACAAAAGTGAACATAAGAAGAGTTAGATTACTTTAAATAAAGAGTATCTAATACATTAAATAACACCAATGGATTTTGTATGATATAATCATGTGTCTCTTCTAATTCAATATACAACACACACTAACAAAAAAATTCGTTAGATAGTCTGCACCACCCACCATGACGCCCGGTCTTAGAAAAGAAGTTGTTGCTGTAATAATGTTTAATTTATATATAGGGTTCAGTTTTACATAAAAATGTTCTGATTACGTATTAACAAAAAACTCCAATTTGATGACTGGTGTATATATAAAACTACAGTTACTAGAGTGAAACACATGAAAATATACATTGTGAAGTTATACAAACCCTGTAATATGTGTAGCAAAAGTTGGACAGTTTTACTTACTGAACATATTCGATGTTAATCTTTCCCCCTTGAGATTTTGAGATAGCAGAGAACGCGTCGTTAGACAATACAATGGTGGATGGACAAGGTCTTCTGGAACAAAAATCGACCACCCTAACATCAATGGTGCCATCTTTGCATGGTTTATTATGTCCGCTTAGACATTTCAATCTGTAACGCCTACCACATGCCGCGCCATTATCCCATAATCCTTCACTCACCGATACAAATAAGTTCCCGGATGGAAATTGGTCTGGTTGGTTGCCATTGCACTTTGTAGCTACATTCAAAAAGTTAGTTGCTTATCAAGTTCTTTGACATAACTATGTGAAAACAATAAATAAATTTGTTTTGCCTTTTAGAAGTCAAAGTTAAATGTGAACTTACGAGTGTAAGGAGGGTCATATGAAGTGGCAGTGCCAATATCACCCCAAGTACACTTCAAGCTATTGAAAGCTAATAACACACATAAGCTCACAATCACAACTGTTGTCATAGCTTACACACAGACTCTTTTGTACTCTTGAAATGCACCAAGTCTTTAACTATATATATAGATTCACACACGTGCCCTATATACTATTTGTTTAAATTTTGCTACATTTTTTAGTGATGGCTATTCTATATAAATAAAGGCATAAAAGCATTACCTCCCTTTTTATCAATAAAAAGGCAACGTATGACTATGAGTAAATTGCATTAGACTTATCTAAAAAGACTTGATTAACAAAAGAGTAAATTGCAAAAATCATCCATGTGATTTGGTCAAATTGCAGGTTCAGTCTCTATCATTTCAAAAGTGCATTTATCGTCTTTGTAAGGAACTAAATTACCCTCATATGGACCAAAGTGAAAGGGAAGACAAAGAGGCTAGTATAGCAATTTAATAGCAGGGTACCCGCGCGTTGCGGGGCGGGTATCATGCAATTAAAATTTTCAGCGATAAATATTTTTCAGTGATATTTTTCGATACAATAACTTTACGGATGACGACAATTTTTTAATTTTGAGTAATTTTAAGTAATAATAAGTTAACTCTTATAAAAACTGTAGATTACCCACGTGATGTTGTGGCAATAAAGAGGCGGTAGTCGTTATATTTTGAAGTATGAGGTTAAAGTAGTTGACAACGACTCCTATTCGCAAGTTATTTTTAAATAAAAACACTATATTAAATTTTAAAAATCATTTACATCAAGTTAAGAAAATTTAGCTTTATAAAAATACACTTATAAGTTTTTTTTGGCAATTGTATAAATTATTATCAATGTTTATTATATTTATCCCACGTAAGTAAAAGATAAAAGTAAAAAGGTATTAAAAAAAATAAATAAATAAAAAAAAAACCTGAATGGTCAAGAAATCATGTGGAGTAACTTTGAAAAAAAATCATCCGATTATTATAAAGCACATTTTTTAGTTTTTATGGTAAGTTTTATCAATAAAATTTTGAAGTTATATATGTTGGTTCTCGAGACAGTCTTATGATTTAATAATATTATCTTTACATTGAAAATAAGAATACATTTTGTATTACATCGATTTATATAATAAGCTTAATAACTTATAATTTTCATTTAGGGTTTTTTTAATAATGTAATTAATTAAACGTTGACCAGTCGACTTTTTATATGTGTTGGTGTATTATTAGCTTGTACATAGTGCATAGTGATTTGTAATAGCTTAAACATTATTTATGAATTAATATATATATATATCTAATAAGATTGATGAGGCGAAAAATCAACCGTTTTTAAGGGGTCATTTAAGCCCGAATTTGAATTTATTTGATCAAATATTGCCCTAAATCGTTCATTTTGTTATTTTAGGTACTTTTGGAGTGAAATCTGGAAAAAGAAGCATTTTGAACGTTTTTGGAGCATAAAAGTGAAGAAAACGGCAAAGTCTTAATTTTTCTTGCTGGGAACAGTACCTGACGGCATCACATGTTACTTAATGACGGCGTCAAGAGTTACAAAAGAGGTGGAAGTGGAAGATACACGTGACGGTCCAGAGTGTTTTCAAGCATTTGAGATGATAGCGTCACCTAGGCCGTCATGGTCCATTTGTTAGTGACGGCCCAGAAGAAATTCCTACATGACGGCGTCAAAAGTGGATCTAGGCAATCCGATTTCATTATAGGCGGCGAGTTGACGACGTCACATGTTTACACATGACGCTGTCACCCTGTATTATCTATATAGTTTTCCAAATTTCATTCATTGGTGTGCAAATTTGAGGGAAAAAACCCTAGGTCGAATTTTCCAGCTTTTTCAAGGGTTTCAACCCTTTGAAACTTTCATGTTCTATTTGAGATAAGTACTCTTTCAATTCAATCAATATGTCTATGTGTTGCTTGAATATATCTTACGCTTGTCTTCAATTTAACATGCTAGGCTAGATTTCTTTTGTGTTTGCTTAGATGTAGTGAAACATAGATGTTAATTATGGGTTGATTGTTTGTTTATAGTTGTTACGGATGATTGTATTCGATGTTAGGCTTAAGAAAACTGGCAAACTTCCATTGGTAACTTGCTTGAACGTCTTAAGAAACATGATCAGAGATGTACTACGATATTAGGTTGTATTTAATGCGTAGGAGAATTCTAATGATCCCATGTTAGGAGTTTCTAACGACTCGACATAGGAGTGAAGTAGGATCCTATAGAGTTAGGGAATATTGTACACGGCCCTACGACTAGTATTAAGGAATATGACCTGTCATCCATGCAATTGTAACAAGCTATCAACCTGTAAAAGATATCTAGGGAGTAATGAAACCTAAGTAAACACAACTTTCCCTATCATTGTTTACACAACAATAGTATAATTAGTTTCATTTCATTTTTGTTATTTTATTTTGATTGCATCTTTAGGTATTGGGTTAGTTGGCTAGCAACTAATTCCGCCCACTCTTCCAAAAAAACTGAGATTTTAGTTGCTTTTATAAAACATAAAAAAATACAAAAAGAATCATCCCTCACCTCTAGACCTAGTTTTTAGGCTTTCTAATCCTAGCGACACTATTCCTGAGTTGAACGATCCATCCCCCGGTACTTGTCACTATACTATACTACAACGATCAGGTACACTGCCTGGTGGGGGTTGTAAGCTTCTCGAGATCCCTCGAGAGGTAAAGCCTGGTGCGATTCCCACGTATCAAGTTTTTGGCGCCGCTGCCCGGGGAATAGTTATTGTCTAGGTTAGGATTTCTTTTTATTAGGTATACTTACTAGATCCCTTTCTAGTAAGATTTTTTTTTTTTTTTTAGGTTTTCTTTAGTCTATCTTATTTCTTTGTGTCTTTGTTCGTAACCTTTACCATCCGACATCATGGAAGGTGGTAACATCTTTGAACCCATTAACCCACCACAACAAAACCACCCACAAAACCCACCACTAGCAAACCAACCTCTTAGGCCCCGAACCTTAGGAGAGTATTCCCGTCCTAGCCACCAAGGCTATCGAAACACTATTGAGCTCACTCAAGGAGCCAATGTGTCCCCCTTGCGATCCGACACCATCCGGTTGGTGCAAAGCGGATGTGCATTCCATGGACTTCGTTCCGAAGATCCTAATCAACATCTCAAGGATTTTCTTAAAATTGTAGATTCTATAGACCTTGATGTTACAACTAGAGAGTCGACCCGATTACGCCTATTCCAATTCTATCTACGTGATCAAGCTGGTCAATGGCTTGAACGTGTACCCGCGGGATCCATCACCTCATGGGATGATCTCACCACTCATTTCCTTGCTCAATTTTTCCCACCGGGGAGAACTACCAAGCTTAGAAATGATATCTTGATGTTCCAACAACGTCAAGGTGAAACTCTATATAAAGCATGGACTCTTTTCAAGGACTTACTCCAAAAAGTCCCTCATCATGGCATAGATCTTTGGCTCCAAGTCCAAATCTTCTATGACCATATCGACCTCTCCACAAGGTGAACCATTGACCAATCGGCCGGTGGCAAGCTACGTGATCTAAGTGTGGAAGAACTATGGGAACTCATAGAAGATCTTGCTCTCTATGACAACGAAAGTTGGAATGATACCCGTGATTTGAACAAAACGGTCAAGGCAATATCTTTGCCTTCGAACAATTCTAGCACTCCCGACCGTAGGATCATGGAACTTGAGGACCAAATCAAGTTTCTCATGAAATCCTACGAAGCTCCGAAGCCTTCAAGCCAAGCGAACAAGATCACTTCTTCGTGTAAATTGTGTAATGGCCCTCATGAAACTCATAACTGCATGGAACTTCCAAAACATGCTTTTAAGGAATTCACATCGTCACACGCTGATAAAACAAAGGATAGAGAGCTCGCCACTAATCGAGGTCCTCGAACCTTTGACGAGGCCTATGATGCATGGAAGGATAAACCAAATTTCAGAGGATACCAAACTCGGAGCGTATCCTTCAATGATTCCCCTCCACTCGAATGGTCCGAGCATTTTCCATCACAAAACACTCCTAGGCAAAGCTATGAAGATGCCTTGCGAAAGTTCATTCTATCTCAAGAATTACAGCTTTCCGCGCTCGAGACCTGATTTAGACAACAGCAAGCCGATATGAATGACATGATTTGTAATCTGTTAACCGCTATTAAAGAGCACGCTGTTAATAAACCGATTCAGGCTGAAGAGGTCAAATCTGTCACCATCATGAATCAGCCAACCTCTCCTGTGAAAATAAAAAGTCCTAGTAAACTCTTTAAACATCTGTCGCCAAAGGTGAAGGACGTTAGGGACCATGTTAACCCCCTAGGACCAATCCATTTTGTAAATACTATCACCACAATATCTGCTCCTACACCTGACCAGAGCCAACAACCAACTGGGAATAAGGGTCATGAAGTTAAGGACGAGATAGACCATGAATTGGCCAAGAGCCTTGCTAACTCATTCGAAGACTCCGTCACACAAGAGTCGGGCGAATGGGATGAGTCGAATGAGAAATCAAAAGGGCACACAAAGAATCCAACAATCTTGAGTGAATCTATTATAGAGGAACTCGAGGAAAATATGGTGGATATTACTATAGGGAGTAGTGATAGGATTAAGGGAAGCGACTCTGAAGTTTTTAAGATTTCCTGCACTACTAGGAAGAAGCTCATAACCGATACTCACATAGATCCTAACCTCCCTATCAACATAATCCCCCTCTCCCTGTACAACGAAGCTTTCCCTGAACGTATCTCGTGTGAAAGAATCGATAACGCCGGGATAATAAAAAGGTTATCAGTTATGATTGGAGGCTTCATCTATAACATTGATATCACCGTGGTCGATGACATAAACTCTGTCACTAATCTAACATTAACCAACCTCGTCCTCGGGAAACCTTTTGTCAATGAATCGGGAGTGATCCTTGATGAGAAGGATGGTAGTGCATTATTCACCAATGGCGTCAGGAAGGTGATTTTTTGAATGGGTAATGAGGAAGTGTATGAGTACCGTCCGTCACTAGATGGGAATATATATGGATCACAGGATGGAAGATCGGAGAGGATAAAGTGGCGTGATCCGAATAACCTCAAAATCCCTTGTATGATCGGTTACAAATATTTCGATAATGTCTACATTGACGTGTTTCTACCTAAGAATTTTATGTCCCTGTTACATTATAACAATATTTGCAGATGGGGAATGATTTATAAAGGAGAAAATGTTGTTGGTAGAGATCATGAAATCCAGGTATTCATAGGAAATATGGCATTCACAATGGACTTTATGATCGTGGACAACATTGAGGATTATGTCGACCCAAGGTTGTCGCAAGTTGTTTTCGGAGCGCCCTTTTGTGAAATCACTAACTTAATGGTTGACGACCGGAACGGGATCATGACTTTCACTGATGGAATTAAGAGGGTGTCATACCAAACGTCATACAAGAGGAAAGACTTCAAAGGAATTGATTATGACGGGCTTGATAAGCTAGGTTCTCAACTTGTCTTATGTGATGAAGATGTTCGGAGAGGATGTAAAAACACTTTTGATTTATCATGTGGATTCTTTAAGGATGTTAGTAAACTTAGATCCAAGTATCGGGAAGATGTCTTTGAGTTTGAAGACCCAAAATACCTGCACTATGAAAGCGATCCCGAGAATGAAGATGACCAGGAGAATGAGACCAACGATGAGGTCACGTAATAGCCCATGACCTTTAGTCTAGCTACAAGACTCGTAAATAAAGAAAAACGCTTCTTGGGAGGCAACCCATGTTTTGTGTGATTTTTAATTGTTTGATTGTTATTTGCTTCCGTATGCATGCTTTGTTTTTAGTGTTGGTAGATCATGTTTCAAAACTAAAATTGTGAAAATGCTTTATTTTTTTGTTTAACTTCGTCGTAACTTCATATAAAGGTATTTTGCAAAAGCTAAGTGTAAGGGAAAACCCCAAATTTGTTTCTAAGAACGAAATTGATCTTGATTCGCCACAATATTAAACGGGCATGTGTATTAGTACTTGTTAGAGTCAAATGCTTGTATCGAGTCATAATGATGTTTTGCAGGATTTTCCAGGAAGTATGACATAAGTTTTTCCAGAAACTTAACGTAAAGATTTATGCAGGTCACTTCTGACGGCGTCAGGAGTTAACTCCTGACGGCGTCATTTGTAAAATTCTGGAAATTTTGTGAGTTTTGTTTTTCTAACGGAGTCCTAAAGTTTTTGTTAATTCTTTAGTTTTATAAACTCCAGGAAATATGCAAACATTCATTCCACAAGCATTATATCTTACATTGTTTTCTAGGACTTGTTAGTATATATAGATTGCCGCCGATTTTATGCGAGGTTGCCTTGTTTGTTTTCTCAGGTTTAACAGGTTATATATGACAAGAAGATGATTTATTTTTCTGGAAGGGAAGCTTTGAATGTTCATTTTCTTGGAGGAAGATCTAACATTGTTACCACACTATCCACACCGAACGAATCAGGGGAGTATTTGCTTTCATTCATTTACCTATTTCACTTTTACATTTTTTATTTGAACATTGGGGACAATGTTCATCCTAAGTGTAAGGGGAGGGTAAATGATGATACCTTATAGGATACAATTGCACTTGAGTTTGTTTGTTTGATGGTAGGTGTGTAATAAAACTAAGAGAAATACTTGTTAGTGTAATTTTAGCGCCAAATTTAAAATTTTTTACAACATTTAGGAGTGAAACTTTAGCCTTAGCAAGCGTCTCATGGATAGGAGTCGTATGACTAGCACGAAACCGTACCATTCAGAAAATTTTTGCACCCATGAGGTTCGCCTTTAGATTTGATAGAAAAAGCATTCATTATTAGTGCTTATGAGTGTACCGGTAGCATTTATATTCTAGAACTTGCGTTAGTGATGCATCCCGAGACCGCTAGTGAGACTACATTCGTGTAGTAGGATTTACTACATGATAAGAGGCATTAGGATCACCCTTGTGTTAAACCCGTATCATAATTACATGACCATTTAAGTCATATTACTTGGCTAGTAAAGTCAATTAATTTTTCCCACACCTTAGCGTTGTACTCATTTTTAGTATACGAAACCCCTAGTACACCCCTCCGAGCCTATCTTTTCGTTTCTAACTTTAAGCATCGTACTTAAAGAAAGAATTTGTTACAACCCACCCAAATGTGCAACCAAATCGCCTTAGCCTTCCGTGTATGCACTCATTTTTAGTGCATTATTGTTACATGCTAAACCCGTAGTTAATTATCTAATTGATTACATGGTTGCTAAGTCGAGTCATATCTTGCACATATTGTTTTGGGACGATTGTGACTCATGGGTAAAGTACTTGTGTTATGGAGTAATGGGGAGGAACATCATTTATTACCCCCCATATGTGCGTTAATCTTAAAAGTACTCCAAGTATTTTGATTATCTTAATTCGAGTTATTAGATTAGTTTATTGTAAAGTATGTAAAAATTCAAGTGTAAGGGGAATGTACATTCCCTATGATGTATTATTTCGGATGGTAGGGTAAGAATGTATGCTTAAAAAAAAAAAAAAATTAAGAAAAAAAAAAAGAGAAAAAAAAATAGAAAAAGAAAAGAGAAAAACATACGGACTACCATCCCATTTTATTTTATGTTTGTTTTATGTTTTTGTTATTTTTGATTTATTAGCTTAAGTCGAGTCTAGTCTTGGCTTAGCAACGCCATATTATACATGTAATTAACCAAGATGATTAACTCGCCACCAGTAGATATTGCCTTTATCCAACAAAACCGTGTATTCAATATCCCTACACCTAATGTTATAACCCTTTGAAAGACCTCTTTGATAGTTTATCCTAGGTGCTTACGCCAAGTGGTGGAGGTTTGATCATTTCCCAGACCTATGGTAATCTATTTTGCTATGACAGGTAGTGAGAGATGTTTTTCATTTTCATATTGTGATATATACTTTATTACACCCGAGAGATGTGAGTATCTAAACACTATTTGCGAGGTGCTAGTGTATGACCTCCGTGCTTGTCTTTGGTCTTTAGTGGAACGATTATTTGTTGTAATTACTTTTATATTAGTATTAAATGACCCCTAACTTGTATTTTGATTAGAATAAAAGCGCATTTGCTTGAGGACAAGCAAATCTCAAGTGTAAGGGTATTTGATGAGGCGAAAAATGAACTGTTTTTAAGGGGTCATTTAAGCCCGAATTCGAATTTATTTGATGAAATATTGCCCTAAATCCTTCCTTTTGTCATTTTAGGTACTTTTGGAGTGAAATCTGGAAAAGGATGCATTTTGAACGTTTTTGGAGCATAAAAGTGAAGAAAACGACAAAGTCTTAATTTTCATTGCTGGGAACAGTACCTGACGGCGTCACATGTTCCTTAATGACAGCGTCAAGAGTTACAAAAGAGGTGGAAGTGGAAGATACACATGACGGTCCAGAGTGTTTTCAAGCATTGGAGATGACGGCGTCACCTAGGCCGTCATGGTCCATTTGTTAGTGACGGCCCAGAAGAAATTCCTACATGACGGCGTCAAAAGTGGATCTAGGCAATCCAATTTCATTATAGGCGGCGAGTTAACGGCGTCACATGTTTACACATGACGCCGTCACCCTGTATTATCTGTATATAGTTTTCCAAATTTCATTCATTGGTGTGCAACTTTGAGGGAAAAAACCCTAGGTCAAATTTTCCAGTTTTTTCAAGGGTTTCAACCCTTTGAAACTTTCATGTTCTATTTGAGATAAGTACTCTTTCAATTCAATTAATATGTCTATGTGTTGCTTGAATATATCTTACGCTTGTCTTCAATTTAACATGCTAGGCTTGATTTCTTTTGTGTTTGCTTAGATGTAGTGAAACCTAGATGTTAATTATGGGTTGATCGTTTGTTTATAGTTGTTACGGATGATTGTATTCGATGTTAGGCTTAAGAAAACTGGCAGACTTCCATTGGTAACTTGCTTGAACGTCTTAAGAAACATGATCAGAGGTGTACTACGATATTAGGTTGTATTTAATGCGTAGGAGAATTATAATGATCCCATGTTAGGAGTTTCTAACGGCTCGACATATGAGTGAAGTAGGATCCTATAGAGTTAGGGAATATTGTACACGGCCCTACGACTAGTATTAAGGAATATGACCCGTCATCCATACAATTGTAACAAGCTATCAACCTGTAAAAGATATATAGGGAGTAATGAAATCTAAGTAAACACAACTTTCCCTATCATTGTTTACACCACAATAGTATAATTAGTTTCATTTCATTTTTGTTATTTTATTTTGATTGCATCTTTAGTTATTGGGTTAGTTGGCTAGCAACTAATTTCGCTCACTCTTCCAAAAAAAACGAGATTTTAATTGCTTTTATAAAACATAAAAAAATACAAAAGAATCATCTCTCACCTCTAGACCTAGTTTTTAGGCTTTATAATCCTAGCAACACTATTCCTGAGTTGAACGATCAATCCTCCGGTACTTGTCACTATACTATACTACAACGATCAGGTACACTGCCTGGTGGGGGTTGTAAGCTTCTCGAGAGGTAAAGCCTGGTGCGATTCTCACGTATCAAAGATCAAACTTAAAGTTGTAAAAATGAGATCCAACTAAAATTTGACAAGTGACACTATCGTTAAAACAAAATTAAATTTTTTGTTAATGATAACTAAAATTTGTTAAAGTTCCGATGGTTTTCTTTTTAAATTTGACGAAACCGATACACTTTGATTCGACATGTAATGTGTATCAAGTTAAGGTGATACACTTTGATTCGACATGTAAATTTATAATTGTGTATCACTAATCCAAACTCATGTATCTATTGATTATTGGTTTTCTTTTTCATTATTTATTTACATATTTTCTCATGAGCAAGAAATGAACCCTATAAATAAATACATAACATATAATCTATATTGCTTTTATAAGCTCTAAAAGAGGACAAAAGCCAATCAAGCTGCAACCTTTTAACACATTAGAGTTCTTGTGTCATATCCTGAAACAAAAGTGAACATAAGAGTTAGATACTTTAAATAGAGAGTATCTAAATACATTAAATAACACCAATGGATTTTGTATGATATAATCATGTGTCTCTTCTAATTCATTAATTTTTTTTCATCTAAGAAATTGTTAGATTCGGTGTAATGGTCAACCGACTACCACAATTATCTAAAGCCTTAGCGTCACATCTATTTTTTAACACATCATCTTATCACCACCTTTAAAGTCATAGTTGTCACACCTAACCAAACACATAAAAATACGCTACTTTATACAAACATAACCCACACACACTCACAAACAAAAAATTCGTTATAGTCTGCACCACCGACTAAAACGCCCGGTCTTAGAAAATGGGTTTGCAAAAATAATAATAATAATAATAATAATTTAAAAAAAAAAAAAAAAAAAAAAAAAAAAAAAAAAAAAAAAGGCTTGCGAAAAGGACAGTTTTTTTTGTTGTTGTAATGATGTTTGATTTATATATAGGGTTCAGTTTTACATAAAAATGTTCTGATTACGCATTAACAAAAAAAAAAAAAAAAAAAACCCCTCCAATTTGATGACTCTTGTATATATAAAATTACAGTTACTAGAGTGAAACACACGTTGCGAAGTTATACAAACCCGTAATATGTGTAGCAAAAGTTGAACAGTTTTACTTACTGAACATATTCGATGTTAATCTTTCCCCCTTGAGATTTAGAGATAGCAGAGAACGCGTCGTTAGACAATACAATAGTGGATGGACAAGGCCTTCTGGAACAAAAATCGACCACCCTAACATCAATGGTGCCATCTTTGCATGGTTTATTATGCCCGCTTAGACATTTCAATCTGTAACGCCTTCCACATGCCGCACCATTATCCCATAATCCTTCACTCACCGATACAAATAAGTTCCCGGACGGAAATTGGTCTGGTTGGTTGCCATTGCACTTTGTAGCTACATTCAAAAAGTTAGTTGCTTATCAAGTTCTTTGACATAACTATGAGAAAACAATAAATAAATTTGTTTTGCCTTTTAGAAGTCAAAGTTAAATGTGAACTTACGTGTGTAAGGAGGGTTATATGAAGTGGCAGTGCCAATGTCACCCAAAGTATACTTAAAGCTATTGAAAGCTAATAACACACATAATAAGCTCACAATCACAACTCTTGTCATGGCTACACACACTCTTTTGTACTCTTGAAATACACCAAGTCTTTAACTATATATATAGATTCACACATGTGCCCTATACTATTTTTTTATAGTTTGCTACTTTTTGTAGTGACGGCTATCTATATATAAATTATAAAGACATAAAAGCATGCTTATAAGAATGTAAATCATTACCTTCCTTTTTATCGAATGACAATAAGTAAATTGCATTAGACTTATCTAAAAAGACTTGATTAACAAAAGAGTAAATTGCAAAAACCATCTATGTGGTTTGGTCAAATTGAAGAATCAGCTTTTATCATTTTGAAAGTGCATTTGTCATTTTTGTAGGAAGCTTATGAGTGCACACTTTGTCTCTTGCCAAAATTAAATGACTAAATTACCTTTACAGGGACCAAAGTGAAAAGGAAAACAAAGAGGGTAGTTTAGTAATTTATTTTTAGCCAAAGACAATATGTGCACTTGTAAGTTCCTCGTAGGGATGATGAGTGCACATTTGAAATAATAAGAATTGAACTTGTAATTTATCCAAACTACAAGGATGATTTTTGCAATTTACTCTTAACAAAAAGTATCAAGAATATTCATGTGGTATCAAATGAGTAGAAAACAACAATAAGAATGGGTGAGAAGAAATCACAACCACACATATGTATATACAAACATAGATGCATCTTTTTTAATAATTCTCATTCTTAATTGAAATGTGTGGTTAAATATCATTCTTATTATTCTCATTTTAGTTTTCTTCTCACCAGATATCTTTCCATATATGAGTAGAGATTTATTGAAAAGAAAATTTAAAATGAGAAGAATGAGAAATAACTATAATAACACATTTGAGATGCATCAACTTAAATTAGATGCACCTATATTCATTTAGATGCATCCCAATTAGATTTGAATGTGATTATGAAGTGAAAATGGTGCATAATAGTACTAGCTACATATTTGATACGCAGAGGACGAAAAATATATTATAATGCATCTAAAAGACTAAAAATGCATATAATCCAAATCGATTTATATTTAATATATTTTCTAGCTCACACAGACTAATTTTTTTGACATTACAAAATGAAACTTCTTGTATCTTTTAGGAGATATTATTATTATTATTATTATTATTATTATTATTATTATTATTATTATTATTATTATTATTATTATTATTATTATTATTATTATTAATGGCTAAATACTCAGTACTTCTTATTTATATAGCGTGCTAAAGTTTTATAAAGAAAGTATGTCTTTTTCTCTCAAGTATGTAGCGGCATTTTTTTATAACGATAATTTTTTTCACACTTTATACCACTTATTTTACAATATATTTCACAAACCCTTTCAACAAGGAGCTTTGAACCCATAACCTCTAAGTTGGTGGGTAACTCATGTATGCCTTATAGGTGCTTAGATTTCTATGTGTTTTTCTCTTATTTTTGCAGGCGATCGAGTAAACATTTCTGTAAAAATGAATTTGTTTATTTCAGACATGAAAGGTGAAAATGACTATTTTTTTTATTTAATTTTTTCGGATTTAAGAAAGTTTGACTATCATTTTTTCGTTTCTTGAAACTCTTTTTATCATACAATCCATTTTGCACATCCACATCTTTTCTGACAGAAATATAATCGGGACAAACAAGCCTTGTGCGGCATAGATTTCCAATTTTACATGAACACTTGCTCTTGTTTTTTAAACCATATCAAACCCTTAAGATTAGACTTAACAGTCACTCATATATTAAGTCAAAACATGACAAAAAAGTTATGTATGATAAGAGATAATGTCGCATGTGATTCTATTAGAATTTTCTATAGAAGTAGATGCATGCAAACTATAGTGATAAAAAGTGAATGAACTAAAGAATAGCTTATCATCCAACTTCGCATGGAACCTTCTTTCTATAGGTTTGCCGTTTGACTAATAATAAACTAAAAATGTTTTTAATACCTACCAGGCTACCACTTATTAGTGCGAAGAGATGGCTTCTGATTTAAACTTAAAACAAATTTCTTAAACATAATAATATACACTAGTCAACTACTCAAACTTTATAGTGGCAGATGATGTAAGTTTATGTCTTCCCCATCTTACTCCTAAGCTAGTAAAAAACATTCATAGGCAAGATTTGTTATAATAAATGATATTAGAGTAAATTGCAAAAAACGTCCCTGTTGTATATCCAAGTTGCAGACCCAGTCTTTACTTTTTCGAAAATGCAGATACCGTCCCTGTAGGAAACACTTGGTGCGGATATCGTCCTGTCTGAATGTGAAATGTACCTCAAATTAAAACGCTAAAGGCAAAGGCATTTCAGTCATTTCACATTGGGACATGGACGATATCCAAAAAAAAAAAAAAAAAAAAAAGTTTCTCATAAAGATGGTACTTGCATTTTTGAAAATATAAAGACATCTGCAATTTGAACATTCCACATAGACGGTTTTTGCCATTTACTCATGGTATTATAATCAAATGATGCATATAATGACATTAGCATAAAAAGCGATATACTTGTAATGTATTTTAGTTGATATATATCAACCTCATTGTTTAGATTGAACTTTTTGGCCTATACGTCGGCTAACCAACCAAAGGTGAACACATGCATAACACATATATAGTGGCGAGTGGCCTCCCACAATCACCACTAACCAAAAACCTATGGCCATAAACTGTGTACACAAATCTTTTATTAAAGAAGTGAAAGAAAAATCATATTTGGATTCATTACCCCAAAGGATAACCTAGAAGATGAACTCAAATATTATCACATTTATGTTAATGAGTGCTATGTGACTTTATTTTAGTATATACATGCATATGCATGGTTGACAAACAAAAACATGTCGACTTTGACTTTAATGAGATTGATCGAGGCTTTAGTCTGAAAACCATAACCATTCAAACTTCAAAGTCGTATATTAGCTACTTAATTGCTATCGAATGGGACATTTGTTTTGGATCATGCTATATATACAAAAAATATATAATAAATGGAACAAACATGTGATAACACTATAAAAGTTATAAAATTGCGAATGTAAGTAGATGTTTGATATTGCTTAAAAGTTAAAACATAATATAATGATTCTTTTTTAACCCAACTAATGAACAACACCTAAGGGCATAAAGATTTACTAAGAATGTGATAAACTTCAACTTAGTGGAAGGATAACATTGTAGTTAGAAAGTGATTATTCGTGGTGATCCAATATAATCTCTTCTTTCCAGTAAAACTTTAAGTCGATTAAGTTATAACATGTACATAATTTGGATTTGAACTTGTTACCTTGGTATCTTTGAAAGATCTGTAGGTTCATATCGCTTGCTAATCTGTATTGTTTCATGAGCACTTTCAAGTTATGTTAACTAACAAGATATTTTTAACTCGCGTTACGGCGGGTGTAAAAATATGTATTTTATAAGCACAAAATAAAGTTGTTTTAATAGTATATTTTTTCAGGTGTCTTAGGAATAATAAGAAAAATGTCATGGAGTGAAAAAAAAAAAATAAAATAAAATAAAAAATAAATAAATAAATAAATAATTGTCTAGGTTGAATTTGTTATATTAATAATTTTATAATATAAAAATTCATGAGTTTTGACGTATTTTATTTTGTTAGTAAGTTTAAAGGGTGTTTTTAAATATTGGATGTCAACAACAATAACAATATACAATCTTGTTGGAGAGAGGTATGGGAGGTGAGATGTAAACAATCACACCCCTATTCGAAGGTAAAATGACTACTTTCAAAAAAGACCTCCAATAAGTGTGTGTGTATGCGCGCGCAAACAAACAGACAATACGGAAGGAGTGAGCGAGGAAAGAGAGACAATGACAAAAATGAAAGTATAAAAATTAAGAAAACACATACAAGCGAGCAAAGACATAAACGCTCACAGATATACGAACAAGGGAGCATGTATGCCAAAATAAGGAAAAAAAGGCACAAGGGGCACATAAAATCAAATATCACATAGGAAACATATAAGAAGAAAAGGCAAAACACAAAAACAATCCAATATAAAGGCATTAAACACGTAAAAGCATACAAGAGTAAAAATAAAATAAAAATAAAAAATAAAAAATATGCATAAGCCATAAAGCCATCTATAAGGAAAACAAACAAACGAGCAAAAAATGACATAGCTAAAACAAGCAGCCAAAAGCCGAGAACGCATAAAAGCAAGAAACACTACAAGCATGAACTCTAAAAGGCTAAAGGTCTACGCTCAAACTACCATGTAACTCTACACCTGTGGGCCCTACTTATCTACCCTAACCTAGTTCTCAACGCGTTCTTAACAAAGGTGTTAAAACATTAGATGTTTTAAAATGTTAGTATTTATATTATATATGAGTGATTGTCATTTAATAATAGAAACCTTGTTAGTTTGTAATAGGATAGTTAATGTTAAAATGGTGGGCTTAGAATCTAATAGGTTATGTGTAATGAACTTGTAAAAGCCCAAAATCATAGCAAATCCCACAAAGCCCAACTATAGGTGTTTCTATGTATATTAAGACAATACCCTCTCATTTGAGAGTGTGTGTGTTTAGTTGGTGAAATAGCAACACACACACTCTCTCTCTCTCTCTCTCTCTCTCTCTCTCTCTCTCTCTCTCTCTCTCTCTCTCTCTCTCTCTCTGATTGTTATTTGTGATTGATAAGATGCTGTTCGGGAATCCTACATAAAACATAATGCTATAAAAATTTTAAGGGTTATTTGTTGTTAACATTAAATATTATATATGAAGTAATGGTCATTTATATGACACGAACCTTGTTTGCTTGTAATAGATAGTTATAGACTAACGATGGGCTTAGGAAATAGTTTAAGCTAATAGGTTAAGCGTTTGGGCTTATTATTATGTAACTTAATCTTGTAAAGGCCCAAAGGTCATGAAAAGCCCACCAGCCCATCCAAGGGTGCCCCCTTGTATAAATAACAAACCACCTATTATGTGAGAAGTGTGTGAGCGTGTGTTTTACTATGTGAGAAATGACAGATAATTCATCGCCATATCTCTCTGTGTGTGTGGATCCTACATTTGGTCTAGTTAGCAAACTTAAAGGATATTTTGACATTGTTGAAACACTACTTACTGTGAAATAATATTTGGATAGATGTCATTATTTAAATCAAACCAATGATATATCTTCTCGTTTATAAAAATTGCATAATTTTGTCTTAAAAATTTTAAGAAATACAAAATTTGATGCTACTATTACAGATCATTTAAGCCAATATGTGAATGTTACAATGATAATATAAGGATTAATTTTATATATCACCCTACTTTCATAATTAATTTCATATATACCCAAAGTGCAATCATTTAATGCATAAAGTACAATATTTTTAAAGTATTCTAGATGAAAATTTAAGTTACTTTGACTCAAAACAATGAATGTTACAAATATGAATATCTAATTGATTCAGGTGGTTATGGTTTCCTCAACAATGACCTTTTCGGTTTAGAGTATTCTAGATGTCGAACGGTGGTGGAGGTTGCGGTTTTTGTCACACAACACTTACAAATTTACATGATAAAAACGTTGCCGCACATAATGTTAGCACGTTTTAGAGCATGGGCCGTATTTGATCCACTATATGCTTTAAAACAAGTGTTAATCCATAGTCATATATGATTAATTGATTATCCTGTCTTGTATGATGTCGATGGAAATAGTCTACGATTTGGTCGTCCCGAGTTTGGCTTGAGTACTGAGTTTTGGTTTGGTGATGTGTGCTCTGAGTTATTAAGAGGGGTTGTATACAATATCATAGTCGTGTATACACAAAGTAAAGGAGAGCATAAAAGATTTGTGATTTTCTTTCGTCTTCTTGAATTAATTAGCCGTTAAATGACCACTCTAATGATGACCTAGTACATGTATGTCTTTTGTTTGTTTTAGAGGTTATATTTATGAGTAGCGGACTAGAGGAGGACTCTAGTAGATGATTCGATTGAAGCAATTGATGCATATAGTGCTTTTCCATGGGGACAATATATGCATTTCCTTAGAGAAATGCACACCATGCATCAAAATCTTTAAAAAAAAATAAAAAAATAATAAAAAATAAATAAATAAATAATCCTACCTGTCCTATAAATATAACCTCTGAAGCTAACAAAAGACATACACATATTATGTCTTCGTTAGAGAGATCATTCAACGGCTAATTACTTTCAAGAATCAAAAGGAAGACCATAGTTGTTCATGTTTTCGCTCTCCCTTACTTTTTGCGGTAATACACGAGTACAAAATGGAATGATATGCATGCTAATTAGCTAAAAACATACTTTACCGAATTGAAACCTAGTAATCAAGCAAAACTCAAGACGAACAAATTGTAGACTATAACCAACAACAATATGTGATATAGGATGATAATATATATTTGATCATGGACATAACACTGTTTTTGAAGCATATAGTGGATCAAATGTGGCTCGTTCTCTATAAACGCAAGATCCAAGCATCTTTTAAAACCATTGGTTCTAAATTATCTTAGTCGATTTTCATCCAACCTATCTTTTATGAACGCAAACAAATGCAATCTACTCCTAGTAGGGGTGTTTCTTTAAGCTTATTTATGAGGCTTATGAGCTTATTTGCTTATATAACAAAAATAAGCCTAATTTAAGTGTGTGGCTAAGATTATATGTTTGTGCGTATTAGCTTCTATGAAAGAGTTTTGATAAGCTCAAATTTTTGGCCTATTTGATGAGGTGTAAACTTATATAAAGATATTACATAAAAAGACTTTTATACACTTATTTAATAACTACACCATTTTAATATTCATTTTTTTATTTTATTTATTATTATTATTATTATTATTATTATTATTATTATTATTATTATTATTATTATTATTTTCTTCTCATTTTTACAGTTTTACCTTACCAGTTATAATAAGGTAAACCAAACACTTAGCAAGGGCTTATGGGCTCATGATATAAAAATCATAAGTCACTTATATAACATAACCATAAGCTCAATTTATAAGCGTAGCCGAACTCCTTAGCATCATATATAATATATACCTAAAATAACAAATAAACATACAAATAGTTAACTATTATCTAACTGAATATAGTTAACTACTTTAAAAAGTGCTAACATCATGTGCGGCAACGTTTTTATCATGTACACTGATAAGTGCTATGCTGTCAAAATAAGATATCATCTACAGTTATACACTAAGCAAACATCCATAAGTTTTAAACAAAGATCTCACGTTTGCAATGGTGTTGGTTTTAAAGGTGTAAAATGGATTTTCATGGTGTTGGTTTTTTTTTTTTTTTTTAGTAAAATGGTTCAAAAGGATCAGTAAGTTTTTTTACCAACACCATCGTCTTAGAATGTGCAATATAAGCACTAAAGAGATGGCCATAATGGTGAAGCGTAGTGAAATCTAAATAACTGAAATTTGGCAAGTATTTGCTAGGCACAAAATGAATGAAATTCAGTTAAACTACAAACAAGTCATTGGATACAAATTCACATATGGTTGGTTGTCAATTCATGTATGATCAGTAACAAAACCAAAGTTCGCTACAAACAAGTGTTGCAACAAAATTAGTATGATCAGTAACAAAACCAAAGTTCGCTACAAATACTGATACGTTATATGGTTAGTAAAGGTCACTAAAACAAGTAAAGTATCTAGTAACTCTAAATCAATTTACCTTTACAAGTTATCAAAAAGATCCATATCCTGCACACTCAATACAGGTGTTTGATGCATGATTGAGTAAGTTACGATTCTGGATGTAAAACGGATCATCATTCATATAATCATACCAATAATTGTGGTTATTTCCTTTAACACTTACAACTTACTGTCTCACCAATAGTCGCCACACGTGCAAACACCGTTCTTAAAATGATGAAACCTATTAGTATCCCTTAGAATAATTTCTCGTTCAACAATCTTGGAAATAAGCTTAGCAGCAATATGACAATCTTCACAAACACGCAGATTCTTAGTGATCCGTATAGGTGTGAATGGTTCGGTATTGATAATCACGAACACAATAGCAAGCTTTTCACTGTGAACTGCAAGATGGTTCCCTTTATCTTCGTCCTCTATATCATGTAACGCAGAGTCTGTCTCGGGTACATATCCCAAACCCCTCATCTTGCCCACAAGTACATCTAATTCTTCATAAATCCTTTTAGATTGCGGATGTGATTGATCACCAGCAAGAAAGGAGTGTACTTGATTATTAAGCTCAACGTTACTAACTCCGGGTTCTTTCTTAACTCCTTTGACTTTCATAATTGACCGAATGGTAGTCACATCTTTCCAGCGACCCGCTTTTGCATATATATTTGATAACAAAACGTAATATCCAGCTTGTTCAGGAACTAACTGAAATAAATGATCAGCTGCCACGAGACCAATATCCATGTTATTATGGACTTTACAAGCACTTAACAATGCACCCCATATTCTATCATTCGGTTCCATTTTCATATTTTGAATAAACTCATAAGCTTCATCGATTCTACCAGACCTCCCTAATAAATCCACCATACACGCCAAGTGTTCAAGCTTTGGGATGATTTTATATTCATCTGTCATTAATCTAAAGAAATGTTTACCTTCATCTAATAAACCGGCATGACTACAAGCTGATAAAACCGGAACAAAAGAAATGGAATCAGGTGTGAGACCCGAGTCCTGCATATGTGAAAAGATTGTTACAGCCCTTTGACCGTCTCCACTCATACCATAAGCAGAAACCATCGAAGTCCACGACACAACATCACGGGTCTTCATGTCATCGAACACCTTCCTTGCATCCTTTAAAGATCCACATTTTGCATACATGTCAATCAACGCATTCTCAACCGTCAGATTAGGCAAAAGCCTCTTCCTTTTTACATACTCATGAATCTTTCTCCCCAACAATAAAGCCGAAAGATCACCAACAGCAGGTAACACACTAGCAACCGAAATCACATCAGGGTCAAAACCATAAATTCCCATCTGTAAATAAAGATTAACTGCGTCTTTAGCCATTCCATTATTAACATAAACAGCTATCATCACATTCCACGACACCAAGCTCTCTCGACAATAATCCATAAACATCTCCTTCACCAACCCAACATTATCACACGACGTTGAACCCATTACAGCTGGCGCAAGACTAGCCATAGTACCCGCATTAACCTTCACATCACAACACCCCATCATACTCCTACAAACATCCAACACGTCCTCAAACATCCCATTCTGCGCATACGCAGCCACTAAAGAATTCCACGACACAACGTCCTTACACTCCATCTCATCAAAAACCTTCCGCCCATCCACCACCCTCCCACACTTCCCATACATAGTAATCAACCCATTTCCAACGTAAACATTCGTCAACAACCCTTTTTTCACAACGCCCACATGAGCCTGCAACCCGACACATAACTCGCCCAACCCGGAACACGCTTTCAAAACCTGTGGCACAGTAAAATGATCAGGTCTTACACTAAACCTAAACATGTCCCTATAAATATCTAGTGCTTTTTCATATAATGCATTGTTTACGTAGCTGCGAATCATGACGTTAAAACAGACAACGTCTTTTTGAGGCATTTTGTCGAACAGTTGGTGTGCGAGTTTGATTTCGCGGCATTCGGAGTAGGCTTTGATTAGTTTAAGAGCAATGTGTGACGCTGAGGCTAGATTGTTGTTGATTATTAGTATGGAATGTAGTTTTTTTAATTGTTGGATGTTTGGGCATTTGTCTAGGATTTTGATGCATAAGTCTTGTGTGATTGACATGGTTAGATGAGCTATATGGTTTACATGTTCCTAATTCAACTCAAACTTGTGTTTACTTATAAATAAGGAAGATAACGCAATAAAATTATCTTGTTAGTAACCAAGACATTTTAAGAGTAAATTACACGGATGGTCCATGTGGTTTGTCAAAAATTTCATGTATAGTCCCTCAAAGTTTAAAGTTGCATGTATCGTCCCTCTGACTGCAAAAGAATAACATCTATGGTCCCTGTGTTGGACGGCCGTCTATTTCTCCGTTAAATACCATCCACGTGATAAACATGTGAGGGTAATAACGTCTTTTTCCCCCAACACAGGGACTATACATGAAATTTAACTCAAATGTACTCATCTTCTTCTTCCAAATAGTCATCATCTAGTACTTCACCTCACTCTCTCTCTAAAAAAAACACTCAAAAACAAAATGCTACACTCTTCCATTACCAAATTTTAATACAAATTCAGACCATATTTGCTCAACTTTAGCAGTCCTTACAACTCAAATGTACTCATCTTCTTCTTGCTCAACTATAGCAGTCCTTACAACTAAGTCTTCTTGCTAGCCATATTTGACCACTAATCCATGAACTCCTTTCCCAAGCTCGAGTTTTTCATGTTTAGCACAAGCACCAAAAACACTAGGGAACGTAAACTTATTCGGTGAAGGATTCCCACTACACGTTTCTCGAAAAAGATTCAAACCCACAGCATCCTCGTTATGTTTAACAGCACCAGAAATTAAAGCATTCCAACACACCACATTCCCACAATATTCATCATAAAACTCCCTCAACGCATCTTCAAAACACCAACTCTTCAAAAACAAATCTATCAACCCGCTTCTTACATAACCATCCAACACAAAACCATGTTTTAACGCAAGTGCGTAAATCAATCTCCCACCATTAACAAAACTCAATCCAATACAAGAAGAAAGAACACTCCCATATGTAAAGTCATTTGGATAAAACCCCAATGAACGCAGCTTACAAACACCCCCCATGAATCCTCATACTTCAAATCCTGATTCTAACACCCAATAATCAAATTCCAAGAACTAATATCTTGTTCACACATTCCATCAAACACCTTATGTGCATAACTGTAGCCATCTTACAATTCACCTGATGCCCATCAATAACATCAATTCACCTGAACCCCACCACCCACTTTCTTCTTCCCATCCGTAGCCACCACCATCACCACAGTTAATGATCACCACAGTTTATCAAGATTTCAAGTGGGTATTACAAATTTATGCATAAACTGAAAAGGGTCTTACGGATTTTACCTTAAAAGTACTTAAAATTCCAAAAAAAAAAAAAAAAAAAAAAAAAAAAAAAAAAAAAAAAAAAAAAAAATCTGATCTTTTTAATGATTTAAGCAAAAAAATCCAAGATTTCATGTGGGTATTGCAAATTGATACAAATGCTGAACCGTAACATCTTGAAGACATAATCATTCAACAAACCTATTCGAGACCTTTGATAGCAACATTTTGAAGCCAAAGTTGCTGGGAGTCCTTGTGTCATATAAACAATTGAAGAATCGAGGTGGGTTTGAGAATTTGAGACGAGATGAGTTTGTTGGTTATAAGAGATTTGATGATATTATGTTTGTTATGGATTTTTTTACTACGTTTGGAGAGTAACAAGAGAGGGGCAGATCTGTGTAAAGATTATGGTAGAAGGCACCCTTTAATGAATTATTAGTCAAACCATAGTGGAAAAGACGTTATTACCCTCATGTGTTTATCACGTGGGTGAAGTTTAACGGAGAAATAGACGGACATCCATCACAGGGACCATAGATGTTATTCTTTTGTAGTCAAAGGGACGATACATGCAACTTTAAACTTTGAGGGACTATACGTGAAATTTTTGACAAACCACAGGGACCATCCGTGTAATTAACTCACATTTTAATTACCAATTTATACTATTTATAATAGAAAAATGGTTAAAAGTAAAATGTTGAGTTTTTAAGTGAAATGTTAAGTTTTCAACAATGGTCAAATGAGAGAGAAAGTGAAATGTAATTAATACTCTTATTAAAACACCTCAATACTTAAAAGTACAATTATTTATTTTCATTGTACAACCAAATTAAAACATATCTACCAAATTAAATACAATCAATTCAAATACAAATCGTGTTGACCCGGGTCACTTCAAACCCGGCGGGTTGACCCAGTTTGATTTGACTCGTTTTTTACCCAACCTAGCAAGTTGACCCGGTTTAAGTCGACCCATTTTTCGACCGGAACGGTTCAACCGGTTGAACCAACCGGGTCGAACCGGGTTTCAAAACATTATCCATTACTTAAAAGTACAATGATTTATTCAGATTGTACAACCAATTAAAAACATATCTACCAAATTAAATACAACCAATTAAAACACAAACCGGGTTGACCCGGGACGCTTCAAACCCGTTTTTCGACCGGAACGGTTCAACCAATTGAACCACCCGGGTCGAACCGGGTTTCAAAACATTATGTTTAATTCCAAAATCTTCAAACTTTTATTATTTTTCGTTTATAACCTATAAATTTTTTTTAGCAATAAACTATATGTCGCTATAAAATCTCGTTGCTATGCACGAGTACTCGTCTACCTTTTAGAAAGAGATGTTTAGAAGATAACTATGTAGCCGTATGTTTTTAAATAAATTATTCATTAAATAGTTGAGTGTGCAAATAAGTACTAATAAACATCAATGAACGTAAACATGTTACAGTATAATAAACTTCATTGGATCACAACAACAACAACAACAACATACCCAATCCCGTAAAAGCGAGGTATGGGGGAGGTAGAAATGTAGACAGATCCTACCCCTACCCCAGGAAACACCTGGGGGTTGGGGGTAGAGAGACTGCTTCCAATAAACTTCATCGAATCGTCCCCTCTAAATTGAATGTTCTTCAAAAGCAAATGTATGCATGGAGGAGCCATAAAAAAATTCGAGAGAGGTCAAAAAGATTTTTTTTTTTTTATGACATCAAAATAGACTTAAAAAAACAAGGTTGGCACTCGAAAATTTAAGTATGTTTGATTCAAATAATTAGTTTGTCCAAATAAATATTGCAAAAAAAAAAAATAAAAAAAAAATACTTTCATATACAAACCGACCTGATGTTCTTACTAGAGTTTTTAAAGTAAAATTGGACAGTTTGTAAAGGATGACAAAGAGTTACATTTATTCGGACGTATTCAAGCAGGTACTATACTTAAATTTGTTCCATTTATTATATTCAAACAAAATTTTCTTGTGCGAAAACTTCTATAATGATTCTTTACTACACTTCGTCTAACTTGAACAATTTTATGTAGTGGTGTATACCGTTGAATTTCATAAAAGAGGACTTCTACACGCCCATATATGCTTGTTTTTGCATAAGGATGGCAAGGTTCCAAACGCTGAACATATTGACAAATTCATATCTGATGAGATACCAGATCCAAATGAGGATCCCGATTTGTACAAATTAGTTTATGATTTTATGATGCATGGTCCTTGCAGTGCTGATGAGCCAAATCAGGTTTGCATGGTTGATGAGAAATTTACCAAACACTTTCCCAAAAAATTCATACAAACGCAGTTCAGTTGACTCGGATGGGTACCTTGTTTATAGAAGACGTGATAACGGAAATTATGTTGAAAAAAGTGGGTGTAACACCCCCAAAATTTGATACAGCGGAAGACTTAAACAAGCTTTCGGGGTGCTATGGGATTGGTACATAACACAAGAATAGTGAAGCAAGATAGCAATATCTATTACATAAAACATTCCAAAATTTAGTTTAAAAGTTTACATTTATTCAAAATCATTCAAGATAAGGCCCAAAAGATTTATAAGATAGGTCTACAATATAATATCCGAGTTTATGGTTGGTCTTTCACCCATGCCTCTCTGCCAAGTCTCCAAAAGCTAGTTTCCATAAAAATCATCTTAATTACCTGAGAAAACATGCTAAAAATGTCAGCTAACGCTGGTGAGTTCATAGGTTTAATAATGAGTTTAGTAGTGGTTCTGATAGAATTATTTGCTATGTGGGACCAATGGTAGATATATTTCATAACTTCCAATAACAATAATCATCCAATCATCATAACGAGATCTCAAGTAGGGCCCCTAAGCTACTCTAGCCAGGCACCGACGATATAGCACGTGTGATACGTTGCTACCCTGATCTAGGCCGGAAGTAGATATCTATCCTTAGCTAGGCACCATTGATATAGCAAGAGGTTGCTACCCTAGACTAAGTCAACATCTACCGCGTATCTAACCCTAGCTAGTCAACACATAATAGCAAATCAAAAAGTAGTGGCGGGTCCAGAAAAAAATAGTTGCATGTTTTCTCACCCTAAGTTTAAATAAAGCATTGATAAGAGTAAAAGTGGGGTTATGGAACTCACCTTGATCAAGAAATGCACAAGTAAACGATAGAAATAAGGTAGAAGATAAGCAGCTAACACGTCTCGGCAACTACTGACTCGGTACAACTGATGACATCAAATAAGTACATTATATTGTCTTCATTTGTCATATTTAATTGACTTGTTTTATTGTATTATATATGAGAATTGGTGCTTAATCATTTACTTTAGTAATTCTCAGGTAAAAACAAACAATTGGTGAAACTTGGCGATTTTGAACGAAATATGGAGATAAATGATCAAGATAGAAAAAGTCTACTGAACTCAAGGAGATACGCCGCATCATCATACTTACATGAATTCGAAGACCATTGCTTGACTTTGAAGCATGCGTCGCAATTGATTATATCATGCGCCGCATATGAAACCTTAGTCAACGAAGAAGAACCAACTTGTTCGACTCCAGATACGCCGCATCTCATTATTAACATGCGCCGTATCATTATCAAGACTTCACCAAATACAATCCAAGACGCTGAAGGAAATGCACCGCATAAGATTCAAGATACGCCGCATCTGAAGACGGTGTACGAATATTCCAGAATATATTAATTTTGGACCCCACACGAAGTTAAGTACATGCGCCGCATCGAACCCTCAGACAGAAAGTATAAATACCCCCATCATACCTACGAATTTTGTGTGCAACCAAACCCTAAGGAGACGAATTCAGACGACAAGGCAACATAAGACACACCCTAAACGAAGATCTCCGAGCAGTAAGAAGGTCCTGCATGTATTTAATTCATTAAGTAGTTTTGTTTTATTGTATTAGTAAACTATAATCCATCAGGATTGATGGGTTTGTGGCCGCAATACTGCTCCCCATAAAATTGCTTTCCCATCGATTATGAGTTTATATGATGATGTTTTTGGTTCTTTTTATATGTGCTTTGATAACCTCTGTGTCTAGCTGTGTTTTGCTTGGGCTGCCATACCCCCTCCACGCTTACTTATCTAGCGTCTAGAAAGTAAGATAGGCATAAGTGATTATTAAAGGTTTACTCGCCTATATTTAAGGTCCAACTAGAGAGAATAGATTACGATACTCATCATATAAAACTAGTAATAAAACAAGTGACAAGCTACTTAACAACATGACAGGACTTCTATCTGTATCTATTATCTATCTGTGTACGTGTTAGTCTTTCGCTGTATTTGTTCTCATTAGTTTTATTAGTTTATTTAATCAACCAAACTTTGCTAGTCTCTCAGACTAAACCCCCTTGCATTAGATTAGATTGTAAAACTAACTTAGTATATTTAAAATACTGATTAGATTAATTAGATATTACGTTCCACTCTTAGTGATCAAAATTCTGCTTACCACTATATACATATTGATCGGGTACACTGCTCGTTAGTGTGTGTGTGTTATAGGATAAGTCAATGTTGAACCGTAGAGGGGGGTGAATACGGTCTTTTCGGCTTCTTCAAAGTTTATTAACTTTAAGCCTCAAAGATCACCAAGTGGTTATACAACAATAATCACAACCACAAACACAAGCAAAGTATATAAAGCATATAAAGAGACACCACGATATATACTGGTTCGGGATGGGGGGTTTATACCATCCGTACGTCCAGTTGCGAATCTACGACACTGATACTATTACTCTGGTATAATCCTTTCGGTGGATTACAAAACGTTACAACCACCGATATGCACCAAGATCGGTGCTCTCAAAGAAGAGCTACTCCCAACGGTATTCCACCCTCGGAAACCACTGTGACAACTGGCAATTTCGGGAGACATTTTAAAACCCGCATTACGTTAAAGTTTGATTTTAATTAAACGTTTGGAATTTTATTCGCAACGAAATTGTGAATTTTAAACCGTGGTTTTAATTTACGAAATTTATGTGGAATTGAATTCGATTTGTTGATTTGCTATGGAATTTATATCGTGAATTATTGTTGAGGCATCTTTTGGGCACTACGTCGACTCTGGCACTAGAAAAACCTAACGAATTTAAAAACTTTTGGATAACGGTCGCATCTATACATTAAACGAACGTCATAATATTTAAATGTTTCGGGAAAGTATATTTGGAAATTAATGGCGACGTGGACGAATATTTTGCCGACATTTAATACTTTTATGAGTGAGTATTCGTGTTACGGGAAAAACCGATTAATAATATTTCCTAATAACCTAAGTTTTGTGGCTCATGATGGAAAAAGAAAGGTAGAGGGACCATAAATGTAAAATCGGGTATTATACCCCTAACCCTAACCCGTTCACCCTCATAATATCACCTCCCCAACTCCCTCTTCTCTCCCTCTTGTCGCCGCCCACCTGCAACACCGGCACCCTCACCAACGCTGGTCACCACCATACACCGCCATCACCAAAATACTCCCCACACTCCTCTCTTTCGTGTGTTGTACCACACGCGCCCCAAAAAGAAAACCCCCACCCATTTTCTTGATTTACCACCGCGTACACACCACCACACCACCACCCTTTCTTTATTTTTATTTGATTTGAAGGTGAGAAATGCGTTTTACGCGTCGGGTTTGACAAATCCGAGTCAAACCCGGTTTAATTTGTCGATTTGGGTTTGGATTTACAAGAAATAAAAGGGTTTTGTTATAAAAAAAGATGGTATCCTTGTGGTGTCAACTCACGACCGTTTTTGTGCTCGGTTTTGATTGTTGGAGATCGATTGGGACGATGTTTGAGGCTCGGTGGAGCTAGGCCGAGACCCTCGTAGTCTCGGAGTCTTGATTATTGGCTCGTTTGAGCTTAACGTGACCTCAAGGGTCCGTTTGGTTGTTGTTTTGGGCTCGGATGAGCATTCCGTGACCCTAATGGTCCGATTGGTATGATTGGTGCTTGGGTTGAGCCTAGCCGAGACCCACAAGGTCTTGGGGTTGGTTTTTATGGCTCGCAAAGTGAACCGAGACCCAAGTGGGTCTTCCGGCTCGTGTTTGACTCGATGTTTTGACCCGTTTCATTATTACTCTTGTGGTTGTTATTGTATTATTATTATTGTTGTTGTTGTTGTGTTTACTCTTGGGCCGAGAGGTGTAAAAAGGCTGAGACCTTGTGGTCTTGTTAATGGACCTTGATATTTTGAGGAGTTGTTGTCGAAGGATATTTGGGGACCGATTGTGAGACGGTCATTTAGTTGACGGAGATAGGATTAGTCGGGTGCCGTAGTCGGACCCAATTGTTGTAGTTTGTGTTATGGGATGAATGACGGAGTTGTGGTATTGACGGTATTGCTTTGGACTCATGGTTGTGCGAGTCGGAGTCACGTTGACGTTCTAGTTAACAGTTGACTTCGGCAAAACGCCTTGACATTCGGATTTGGACAATGAGTCGAGAGTGATGACTCGGACATGTGACTCATCTTTTATAACTCGATACAAATTATAATTAAACAAACAAATAAAAACTCGTAATAACTTATATTATCGATATAAACATTTATATAAATATATAAATGTGTAAACGTATATATATTTACATAAGTGCATATATTATAATTAAGTAATCACGAGTAATAAAAAAAATAATGATGTTGACGATATGTATTAGACTATGAAAATAGTATAACAAATGTCGGAAACTTTATTATAATTAAACTATTATAAATAGAAATATAAATATAACGTGAAATGTCTTACGAAATAAAATAAGCTTTTAGAAAATAAAACGAGAACTTACGAGTTATATGAGATTGAGGGCACTTGAATCCAAGTGGGCCATTTTATTAATTGTTGACTTTTGTGCTTGTCACGGATATGTGACGTTAATAGATTTGTTTCATATAACTATATAACTTATTTAATCGACGGATTAAGTGGAACCTATGTAGTTATGTAAAAAGGGTTTATTAACGGGTATTGTATCCTACGACGCCTTTAGGTTGTGGTAGGAGTACGGGAAAATAAGCTACTAAATATCTTGTGAGGTTTACTGAATTGACGAATTTGGTAAGTTTGACGATATATTTAGGGAACTTATTAGACTTTAAAACTTACCATATAGAAATCTACGTGCTATGTGATTTAGGATTTGGTGTGATCTTGGAATAATATATTAGGTAAATAAGTTGTGGAGGATTAGCGAGTTGACGGACTTGGTAAACTTCGATGATTTATTTAAATAATACATTGGACCAATATTAGACCTGTAGATTATTATTATTATTATTATTATTATTATTATTATTATTATTATTATTATTATTATTATTATTATTATTATTATTATTGTTGTTGTTGATGTGTTTCCTGGCGTGTGTTGAGTCGACCTTCCACCCACACGGATACCAAACGCCAAACTAAATACGAGAAATGAATTTTGGAAAGTAAAAAGGAATACGTTCGGGATTGGGAATATTTGATTTTTGAGATAATGATTCTGAGAAGAGTTTATATTGTTAGGAAGTGCCGAGTCCGTAGTTGCCGTCATTTGAGTTGCTATACTTCTTGATTCTACCGGTTTTTGTGTTGATATCTGGACTTGAGGTAAGTCATAGCCCCACTTTTACTTTTGAACTTTGTTTTCAATACTTGGGGTGAGAAACGTGCAAATTATTTTATGTGGACTATTATTGCTGTTTATTTGAAACTTGCTATGCTTATAGAACTAGGTAGGTTATAGCGCATGTCGTATCCTTACGAATGCATGAACATGTCGTATCCTTACGAATGTTGGGCATGTCGCATCCTTGCGAATGCATATTGATTTGATTGGCTTTGGACTATAGTGTGCACCTATAGGTTTGGTTTAGTGATTCGAGGCCTAGTCTAGCTAGCAAGTGTTTTGCGTATATGTCCACTTGATTGAATTAAGAATTTAAACCTGTGATCTCACCAACGAAAGCTGACTTTTAGCGCGTTTTCTCAGGTAATTAAGTGATGACTTGGGATGCTTGATTTGGAAGGCTTGGCATGGCAATCTGGTTTAAGGATCTATTCTCAAACTCTGATATGTTATTGTGTACCTATGTTTAATCTATTTGGGCCTTACTTTGAATATTTTGGGATGAATATAAATTCTAAAAACCCTGTTCGGTTTTGTTTTTACTTATGTTTACTTTATCTCGTTCTTTTATGACTTGTGATGGATACCAATCCACGTAGCACCCCGAAAGTTTGATTAGTCTTCCGCTGGACTAAATTTTGGGGGTGTTACAACCACCCAAAAGAATCTCGCGATTCGACTTCACCTAAGGGTCACCAAGACTTCCCACCGGAAGTATCAAACCCAAACTAGATCTCCAATGATCTAGGCTTGGTCACCAAGACACAAGACTTCCCTTACAAATAAATTGAAATAATAAGTGTTTGGCCATAACCTAACCTAGAGACTCGATTGTAGTAGAAAGGGTAAAGATAAGAAGACGCTCGACATAATCACAAGAGTGGATTAGGTTCTTGTGATTCTTCCCTTGCAAGGAGATGTGTTTTTCCAAAGATGTTAGTGTGAAAAACTAAGAACACAAGTTAGAATTAGAGGATTAGAGAGAAAGAATGTAGAGAGAAAGAATAATAGCAAGGGGTAAGGAATACAAGAGGCAAGGGGGTATTTATAGGCCAAGACCCAAACTTGGGAAAAATTTACCGAGGTCGGCGCATTGCCCACGCGTCAACGCACGGGTGACGCGCCAGACACTCTGTAACATTTTTCCCAAATGTTGAGTTTTGGTCTTGTAAATACCTTACCTTGCTAAACCCTCAATTGTACTTCACACTAAACCTTACCATTAATCAATCTAAGGTTTACCAACTCAAATAGCCAATTTGGAAAATGTTTTTGTGAAGTGTTTATAAGAAATCAATTATCAAAGATAGAAAGAGTAGAAGCGATAATTTAGTAGGGGTAGAATTGGTATACCTCACATGGCATAAAGGAGAAAAGAGAATATGCCATGGGATATTCCTCTATAGGGAAGAGTGTGTAAGGTTGGGTTAAGAATGAACCAAGGTTAAGTTAGGAGTAACTAAGGTTGGGTTAGAAAGAAGTGTGTAGAGACTAAACCATGGTTAGGTTAGAGAGTGAACCATGGTTAGGTTAAAGGGTATATCCGAAAGAATATTCCATCCTTGGTGTGGTTAGAAGTTAACCATGGTTGGGTGAGAAATGGGTGAGCTGGGAATTAACCATAGTTGGGTTAGAAGTGAACCATGGTTGGGATAAGGAAAGAATATTCTAGGGAATATTCCATTTCTTGAGGAGGAAGGTGAAATGGATGGTTGAGATGTGTTTGTTTGAAATGGATGCTTATGATGAAGAGTGTGTAAGGAATATAAGGTATGAGTTAGATTGTGTAAGAGTGAAGAGATGTGTGTAAGGGAATATGTAAGAGTTGGATGTGACGGGGAGCCTAGTGTGTGTAGAGAATGAGATGGTTGTGAGTAGTGTGTGTAAATTTGAAAATAAAGTTGTTGTTGTGTAAGGAATATGTTGTAAGGATGAGATATGTGTAAGAGTGAGTTTTATGTGTAAGGAATAATGTAAGGGTGATTTGATGGGGAGCCTAGTTTGTGTGAAGAGAGGTATATGAGTGAAGTGTGTGTATTTTGAATGTAAAGGTGTGTGTATGTGAGTTATGTGTATAAGTAGTGCGTTTAGAAAAGTATGTGTGTGTGTATAGAGAATATGTAGGGAATGTATAAAATTTGTGTGAAATCTTCCAATGTAAATAATAAATAACAAGAATGCAAACAATATTGATGAGAATAAATAAAATGCAAGATAAATAAGTAAAGAATGGAAAGATCAAACCGAGACACAAGTATTTATAGTGGTTCGGCCACGAGGACTTCTTTTCTCGCCCTACTCCACTCCCCGAGTACCCAAGTAGAGAGTTTGTAAACACTATGTCAACAAGCTCCTTAACCGGTGGAGAAACCTTACACTCGCTTATACTTTTTCCAGTACAAAGCTAGATACCGAGTTCTAGTTCGAGGTATAACCAACCTAATGTCGCTTACACTTTATCCGGTACAAAGTTAAATACCGATTTCTACTTCGAGGTAGAACCAACCTAACGTCGCTTGATATTGCGTTTTTTTGAGTGCGTATCAAAAATATACAAAGTAGACGTGAGTGGAATTCGTAAATTAACCTTTAGGAAAATTTTAACTTGCGAAAACTCGTGAATACAATATATATATGTGATACCGGGTAAGTGATTACCCGGGTCGTGTCCCAACGAGGTGTGAATGGGCAATATCGTGTGAGATTCGAGATTAAAATGCTTGTAAGGATGTTGAGAGATTATTTGGTATTGTTGAATTACGCTAAATTGCAAATAACGTACGAATAATTAAATAAACGTAACTAAAGCATGAATTTAAACGAGGAAATGAAAATAAAACTTAAAATCTACTTAAAAGACTACGGGAACAATAATCGGGAATAGGGGAACTCTTAAACGTAATCTAAGTTTAAAAATGTAAAAGTTACTTTAAATAAAATGTGAATGCGCAAAATAAAACGTGAAAATGAAGCTACACTAGTCCTACGGGCATGAAATTAATTTTTCTCCTTTCTAATTATAAAAGAAAATTTTTGAGAAGAGAAAAATATTTTTTTGGGTTTTTTAATTAATTTTTATGATTTAATGACTATTTTAAACTAATTAAATTATAAAAAGTACTAAACGTAAAGTGAAAAATCTGAAAATTTTTAGAAAATTATTTTATGATGAGAAGAATGAAAGAAAAATAAAAATGGCTTACCAGCTTATTTAAATAACCTGGTAATAAGCTAACTTAATAATAAGCTTAATAAAGAAAAGAAAACAAATAGTAGATAAAACTTTAAATGTTACAAACCATAACACAAAAGACCCAAGGGCGCTTCTGGTTATGGCTTGTATTGTGAGTGTGGTGTAGGCCGTCTAGGGGTCACAGGTTCGAACCTGTCTTAACCCTATTTTTGCTAAACTATTTTTTTTAACTTTTTCTTTTTGCAATCAGTCTTAACATCAATACTAAGCAGCTTTTATGAATGATCTTTTCACAGAAAAGCTGTTAACAGACTTATCCGAGCTTAAAATCTTAATAGTAAAGCTTTTGACCAAAATTAGTTTTTACGGAATAAGTTAAATGGCAAATGGACACAAGCCAAAGCAGTCGAGACACTCACACCCACACTATCACGATCAACTAAAAACAAGCAATTAACAACCTAGGACAAACAGAAACAACAAATTCACACCCTCAGCTGCAATTGCAACAGTTTGGAAAAAAAATATGAAAGTGAGCTTATGCAACGCAAAAGCTAAAATAGAGGACTTATGATCTAAAGCTTAAAGAACAACAAGCTTATGCTAACTTAATGTCATCCTCATCAAGCTAAATCGATGAAGGGAACAAGCTACATAAGAACTAGAAACTAGATGAAGCACAAGCAAAAGCTAAAAAAAAACTCAATCTAGCATTCTAAAGGGCAGTCTTGAAGACAAAAATAAAGCTACGTAAATAAGCAGAAATCTGAAAACCAAATATAGATATAAGAAGCTACCATGACAGGCTATTAAAAGAAACCAAAATCATACAATGAGCTATACTAAAGAAGGAGATATGGTGCAAGAAAGAGTGGTCATTCAACAGGCTGATTACAGCTTCAATAACCTATCCCAATAAGCTACGAACTCTCAAATAAGCATCAAAAATATAAACTCTATACTACTAACTGTTTATAAAACTAAATTCAAACTCATAATGCTACTCTAACATACCTAAAATCTAAACCAAAAGGGTGCGTTTGACGCTGCAGGCTGCAAATAAAAATTGTGGACAGGGGGCATATTGAGGCCTATAAACAGCTTCTGACTAAGCTTGAAAGGCTGAATTAAACACAAATATGTGAAGACTAACTTACGAGCTAAAAATTACAACCTAAATAATACTTGAGCTAAACTATTCTTAAGATGAAAAGGGGACTGCTAACTGCTGATGTAGCAGGGGTTCAAAGTGGGTCGAATGGGTGACTAATGAGAATATGGGTGGATGGAACAAGTTAAATGCTTCAAATTCAAAAAAAGATAATGCAATAAGCTGTTAATAACTTAAATAAGCATGGTTTAGCTACGATTAAGCATCTAATATAATAGGCAACTTAATTGAATAACATAAGAAGTAAAATGAGTAGTAATACAAAAGACTTGGATTTTTTTTTTATTTACTGAAAAAAAGTTACAATTCTAGATTGAAGATTTAAATAAACTAAAACATAAACTACCAATTCTACACTAAAAATTACCTACTTACTACCTAACTTAAAGCATACTGAAATTCAGAATTTGGGTCAAAAACATTTTAACTTGAAAACACCCCTTAACCCAAACACTGAAGCTAAGTCTAATATGGCTCAAAGAACAATTTTACACAAGTTTAGCATCTCCAAAATAAGCAGATACAAATAAGCCCCATAAAGAAAAATAACTAAGACAGTGCTTTTTTTAAAAAAAAAAAAACAATAGAATTTAAATAAAACTTGGAATTTGAAGTACAAGGCTGAAAGTAAATTAAACTTAAGACATATTGAAAAAAAACTAAAAACTATCCTAATATTAAAACCTAATGCCAAAACAACGGCTACAATCATTTATATTTATACTCCTGATGCCTAGGGTTTCTTGGATTGCTCTTCTTGTGTTTCTTTGCTTCATTCTCTGCCATTGATTCGCTTTGTAGTCATCTCAGCCCTTGATTGGATTTGGCGCCCAAATAGATGTGGATTGGTGACCTGGAGTGGATACCCGTGATGGGTTGGAATCACGTGAAGGAGGGTTTTTTTTTTGAGGTATTGGGGAGAGGGGTGGATGGTGATTGTTTGACGTGTAACAGGAAAAGGAGAGGAGGTGGGAATACCTGGTGGGTAAAGCAGAAGTTGAAGATAAAAAAAGGGTGTTTGTTTGACTGGTGGCTGGATAAGTCGTTTTTATTAAAACGTGGAGGGGTTTTGGGTGTTGGATGTGGATTGGGCCAAAGTGATGTATGGGCTTGGGAGATATAAGGTGATATGGGATTAGGATTTTTGGGCTTCAAAGAAACAAAGGGTACAAACAACAAAGGGATCCGTTTGGTAGAAATATTTCACAAGGACCATATTTGCAACAGGCTGAAACTCAAAGGGGCGGAAAATGCAATTTCCCCAAAGTACTAATAAGGATGATTTTTGTCAAGTACCAATAACACAAGGACCTTGAATGATTATTTTACAATTTTGAATTCCCGGGGGTATTTTCTGCCAAGTTTCAAACTAGAGGGACCAAACTTGTAATATTTCTAAACTATTTCCCCACAGACCATTTTTGATAACATTTGACTTTTAAAAGACTTTGGTTGACTTTTCATTCAAAATTATTTTACCAGGGACCAATTTTGTCAATTTGTGAAAGTTCAGGGACTGATTTTTACAACTATTCATATTTTGCTCGTTTTTCGTCTGTTTTCAATCCTTTGTACCTAAAACACACAAAAACATACTCCAAGGATATTTGTGATGTTATTTGACCATTTTGAAGTGTTTTTGATTGTTTTGACTCGAAAATTGGACGAAAAGATGTGTGCAAAAAGACACTTATCAAATACCCCACACTAAGCAATTGCTAGTCCCTAGCAATTTTTTGAAAATTTAATGGATTTGAAACTCTTCACCAAAAGCCATTACTTCTGGAGTAGCCAAATGTTTTGATTCAAGTAAGAACTATGGTCCACCTGATAACCATGTGATTTTGAGCAAACCACCAGCTGTCAACGGATTTGATTTGTCTTTACCAGAAGCCGTTTGCTTATGGACTAGCCAACTCTTGATGGAAAAAGTCAACATCTTGGTGAGCTGATTACCAGTTATGGTTTTCCACTGCCTTTACCACAAGCCATAATCTTGCGGGCTAGCCAACTCTTTCACTTTTTAGGATATGGCGAGTTGAGATACTATACAATTTTGGGCAAATTGTAAGCCATAAATGGATTTGATATATCTTTACCAAGAGCCGTTTGCTCCTGGATTAGCCAATCTTTTTGTCGGTTAGACATGGCGGACTGATAACCACAAAAAAAAATTTGAAGCTCAAGTGAAAATTTTTTTAAATTTTTGCCAAAAACGGGGGTACTAGATAGTAAAATGTGATAAAATTTACTAGAATTCCCCCCCCCCCCCCCCACACTTAGAATTGAATATTGTCCTCAATATTCAAAGTCCCGGCTATTATGCCGACTCTTTGAATGTAAAAGGGCAACATTACAAGCTAAATGTGGAAATAGTTTTTGTTTTTTCACTTTATTGGTAACCACAGCAGGGGTACTCCCCCACACTTAGGGTGAAAACCCTATAAGCATGCTACTGTTTTTGTTTACCGAGTCGCTAGCTTGACTCGACCCCGAATTCGTTGGTTCTTGGGGAAGCATGATGTGGAAGAGACAATCTCCATCGGACTTTCATTCAAGATGTTTGGACAAACATTTGAAGCACGTGAAAGTTCCACACCGATGAGATATACAGACCCTGGATCAAAAGAATGATACATGGAAATGCCGGGGTCAAAAATAGTGTCTTCAGTCCCGAAGGAGTGAAGAAGAGAGGACGTCACGGGATAGGTGAAGAAAAGAAAGAAACTCATGATGAAAATCATGATTAACTCGTCATCACCCATAGGAGAATCCATAATTTCTTCATTATGAATCTCATCGTTTAAGCTCGCAGGATCATGACATATCCCGGGTGTGTCATGATCAAAATGGAAGTTATCATACTCCGGTGGAGATATGATATGAGTGAGTTCACCGGAGAACTCCTCGGAATGAGAATCAATCACCAGATGTAAATCTGTGAACTCATGTTCCGGAGTAGACTCATCACAATCCTCAATCTGAGTACCAAAGATTGGATTATCAGAAATCAAAGTGAATTCAGAGTCAAATTCAAACAAAGGATTGGTGAGAGTCGTATTAAATGTTTCGGGACACAAGTGATTATCATTCTCTATTGGACTGCTGGGATAAGAAGTGAGTGACGGATCATGATATAGGAGACTTTCAATTTCTCCCAGATCGGCTTCGAAATCAAGGAGACCATCATCACTTCCCGTAGGAAGTGGATTGATGTGAGTGAGTTCATCGGCGAACTCCTCAAGAAGATGATCAGCATCAAAATATGGAACTGATGCCTCAACATACTCGATGTCTCCATGAGATGTACAATCATCATTAAAATCTGAGAAAGTCTCAAAATGATTGTTCGAACACTCAAGAGGGGAAAGTAAATCACACAAATGATCAAAAGTTCCCTGTGACTCTCTTGGGATTGGGACAAGGTTCTCAGCACTAGACTTTATGAATTCGTCCGATTCCTTTTGAGGAACAGTGCTAAGATGCTCGTCCCCCATGTTAAGAGAGTGAGTGTGAACTTCGGGTGTGATAGCAGTTGTTTGAGATGGAATCTCAACTGCAGGGATATCAACTGATGAACTTGATGAATCTTTTTGAATAATAACAACGTTATCTTCATCATCATCACTGTCATCATCGTCATCAAATAGAGCAACATTGCGGAGATTGGCACGTATTTTAGCTGCTCGTTGCTCAGCCAGTAATTCTTCCATGCTCATTTCGTTTCTAGCATCTCGTTCTTCAGCAAGTAATTCTGTCATGGATTTCTCACAAGAATCTTGAAACGAAGTAGTAGCCAACTCCTCCTTAAGTTCTTTTAATGCTTCAAGAACCTCATGACAAAGGTTTTGCGGGTATTGAGGAGTTGCTTGGATAATTGGGTACTGTGGAGGTGGGTTTTGAAACGAATAGTCGTAATTGTTACAAGGACAGGGATTCCCAGTTTGACAATCCGAGCTAAAGTGAGGACCTCCATAGTACTCACAACAGAAAAACTGATGTGGCTGTGAGTCGTATGTGCTAGAGTCATAATTGTTATCAGGAAACTGCTCATAGACAAGCGTGTTTCCCGATTGACAATCAGAATTGTAGTGTGGGCCACCACAGTACTCACAACAGAAAAACTGTTGAGTCTGGCTTGGCGTATTTTGATACGAAGCATCATTGAGATTTGGATAATATGATTCTTGCTCGTATGAATGTGATGGGTAGTTGGAAAAATTTGAGGGGTCGTTGAATGAGTTATGATTAGGATCATAAGCAAATGAATTCCTTGAACCACAAAACAAACAACTTCCGTCTCGAATATCATTACCACATTGTTCACATGTACACCAACGACATGGCAACCCGAAAAGCGGCTCACCACAACCGACACAAGGAATAAAAGTCAGAGGTGGGACAAGTGGTGTGCTCTGAGAGCTAGGAATTTCCACCACTTCCGTTATGGTCTCTGGTTTTTGTTCTTGTTAAACGTGAAGATTAGGCAAGTCGTTCTTTTCAGTCACTGCTCTAAGCTCTGTACGTTTGCTTGACAAACTTTTAACCGTAAACCTTGAAAGGTTAGGATCAATTCTTGATGGTTTGTCATTAATAGCGCATATCTCAGGCAGTGATGGGTAGTTGGAATAATTTGGTGAATCATCGAGAGAAGTTGGATTTATGAACAAATTGCACGTAGTGCAAAAGCTATTACTACAATTATTTCCACACTTCTCACAAATACACCGGAAACAACGATAGCCATTCTCAATCGGGCTTTTACAGTGAAAACACGTGTAGCCGAGAGACGCCATAAGAATTATACATGAGAGGGGTATAAGAAGGTTGAATCAAACGGATAGAGGGTAAGGAAAAATATTTTTGGGTTTTTCGAAAAATACATCAATTAAAACGAGACCAACTAAAAAAGACAATTGTGAACTTAAACCAATAATCACAATGTAAATGGCTTCTTTGAAAAAGGTACATCAATTCACAAGGATACAATGGCAAGTTTTAATCTTTTGTTTGGGAACTTATTAATGTTCACACCCCCAGTTGGTAGGTGTTCTGCCTTGGTTCTCGGCGGTGTGTTTTATGCTTATTTTATTTAAACAAAGAAAACCGGAAAATCTTTTTGTATTTTTATATGATAAATATATATACAAAAGAAAAGGAAAATATTTTTGTGTTTTATTGGTTTTTGAAAACGATAACTTCTTGATGAAGGTTCTACAAGTCACTAATCGTTAAAATCGTAACGATATTGTCGCAACACAACCTCCCCGGCAGCGGCACCATTTTGATATTGTGTTTTTTTGAGTGCGTATCAAAAATATACAAAGTAGACGTGAGTGGAATTCGTAAATTAACCTTTAGGAAAATTTTAACTTGCGAAAACTCGTGAATACAATATATATATGTGATACCGGGTAAGTGATTACCCGGGTCGTGTCCCAACGAGGTGTGAATGGGCAATATCATGTGAGATTCGAGATTAAAATGCTTGTAAGGATGTTGAGAGATTATTTGGTATTGTTGAATTACGCTAAATTGCAAATAACGTACGAATAATTAAATAAACGTAACTAAAGCATGAATTTAAAAGAGGAAATGAAAATAATACTTAAAATACTACGGGAACAATAATCGGGAATAGGGGAACTCTTAAACGTAATCTAAGTTTAAAAACGTAAAAGTTACTTTAAATAAAATGTGAATGCGCAAAATAAAACGTGAAAATGAAGCTACACTAGTCCTACGGGCATGAAATTAATTTTCCTCCTTTCTAATTATAAAAGAAAAATTTTGAGAAGAGAAAAATATTTTTTTTGGGTTTTTTAATTAATTTTTATGATTTAATGACTATTTTAAACTAATTAAATTATAAAAAGTACTAAACGTAAAGTGAAAAATCTGAAAATTTTTAGAAAATTATTTTATGATGAGAAGAATGAAAGAAAAATAAAAATGGCTTACCAGCTTATTTAAATAACCTAGTAATAAGCTAACTTAATAATAAGCTTAATATAAGAAAAGAAAACAAAGAGTAGATAAAACTTTAAATGTTACAAACCATAACACAAAAGACCCAAGGGCGCTTCTGGTTATGGCTTGTATTGTGAGTGTGGTGTAGGCCGTCTAGGGGTCACAGGTTCGAACCTGTCTTAACCCCATTTTTGCTAAACTATTTTTTTTTTACTTTTTCTTTTTGCAATCAGTCTTAACATCAATACTAAGTAGCTTTTATGAATGAGCTTTTCACAGAAAAGCTGTTAACAGACTTATCCGAGCTTAAAATCTTAATAGTAAAGCTTTTGACCAAAATTAGTTTTTACGGAATAAGTTAAATGGCAAATGGACACAAGCCAAAGCAGTCGAGACACTCACACCCACACTATCACGATCAACTAAAAACAAGCAATTAACAACCTAGGACAAACAGAAACAACAAATTCACACCCTCAGCTGCAATTGCAACAGTTTGGAAAAAAAAAATGAAAGTGAGCTTATGCAACGCCAAAAGCTAAAATAGAGGACTTATGATCTAAAGCTTAAAGAACAACAAGCTTATGCTAACTTAATGTCATCCTCATCAAGCTAAATCGATGAAGGGAACAAGCTACATAAGAACTAGAAACTAGATGAAGCACAAGCAAAAGCTAAAAAAAAACTAAATCTAGCATTCTAAAGGGCAGTCTTGAAGACAAAAATAAAGCTATGTAAATAAGCAGAAATCTGAAAACCAAATATAGATATAAGAAGCTACCATGACAGGCTATTAAAAGAAACCAAAATCATACAATGAGCTATACTAAAGAAGGAGATATGGTGCAAGAAAGAGTGGTCATTCAACAGGCTGATTACAGCTTCAATAACCTATCCCAATAAGCTACGAACTCTCAAATAAGCATAAAAAATATAAACTCTATACTACTAACTGTTTATAAAACTAAATTCAAACTCATAATGCTACTCTAACCTACCTAAAATCTAAACCAAAAGGGTGTGTTTGACGCTGCAGGCTGCAAATAAAAATTGTGGACAGGGGGCATATTGAGGCCTATAAACAGCTTCTGACTAAGCTTGAAAGGCTAAATTAAACACAAATATGTGAAGACTAACTTACGAGCTAAAAATTACAACCTAAATAATACTTGAGCTAAACTATTCTTAAGATGAAAAGGGGACTGTTAACTGCTGATGTAGCAGGGGTTCAAAGTGGGTCGAATGGGTGACTAATGAGAATATGGGTGGATGAAACAAGTTAAATGCTTCAAATTCAAAAAAAGATAATGGAATAAGCTGTTATTAACTTAAATAAGCATGGTTTAGCTACGATTAAGCATCTAATATAATAGGCAACTTAATTGAATAACATAAGAAGTAAAATGAGTAGTAATACAAAAGACTTGGAATTTTTTTTTATTTACTGAAAAAAAGTTACAATTCTAGATTGAAGATTTAAATAAACTAAAACATAAACTATCAATTCTACACTAAAAATTACCTACTTACTACCTAACTTAAAGCATACTGAAATTCAGAATTTGGGTCAAAAACATTTTAACTTGAAAACACCCCTTAACCCAAACACTGAAGCTAAGTCTAATATGGCTCAAAGAACAATTTTACACAAGTTTAGCATCTCCAAAATAAGCAGATACAAATAAGCTCCATAAAGAAAAATAACTAAGACAGTGCTTTTTTTTAAAAAAAAAAACAATAGAATTTAAATAAAACTTGGAATTTGAAGTACAAGGCTGAAAGTAAATTAAACTTAAGACATATTGAAAAAAAACTAAAAACTATCCTAATATTAAAACCTAATGCCAAAACAACGGCTACAATCATTTATATTTATACTCCTGATGCCTAGGGTTTCTTGGATTGCTCTTCTTGTGTTTCTTTGCTTCATTCTCTGCCATTGATTCACTTTGTAGTCATCTCATCCCTTGATTGGATTTGGCGCCCAAATAGATGTGGATTGGTGACCTGGATTGGATACCCGTGATGGGTTGGAATCACGTGAAGGAGGGGGTTTTTTGAGGTATTCGGGAGAGGGGTGGATGGTGATTGTTTGGCGTGTAACAGGAAAAGGAGAGGAGGTGGGAATACCTGGTGGGTAAAGCAGAAGTTGAAGATAAAAAAAGGGTGTTTGTTTGACTGGTGGCTGGATAAGTCGTTTTTATTAAAACGTGGAGGGGTTTTGGGTGTTGTATGTGGATTGGGCCAAAGTGATGTATGGGCTTGGGAGATATAAGGTGATGATGGGATTAGGATTTTTGGGCTTCAAAGAAACAAAGGGTACAAACTACAAAGGGATCCGTTTGGTAGAAATATTTCACAAGGACCATATTTGCAACAGGCTGAAACTTAAAGGGGCTGAAAATGCAATTTCCCCAAAGTACTCATAAGGATGATTTTTGCCAAGTACCAATAACACAAGGACCTTGAATGAATATTTTACAATTTTGAATTCCCGGGGGTATTTTCTGCCAAGTTTCAAACTAGAGGGACCAAACTTGTAATATTTCTAAAACTTTTTCCCCACAGACCATTTTTGATAACATTTGACTTTTAAAGGACTTGGGTTGACTTTTCATTCAAAATTATTTTACCAGGGACCAATTTTGTCAATTTGTGAAAGTTTAGGGACTGATTTTGACAACTATTCATATTTTGCTCGTTTTTCGTCTGTTTTCAATCCTTTGTACCTGAAACACACAAAAACATACTCCAAGGATATTTGTGATGTTATTTGACCATTTTGAAGTGTTTTTGATTGTTTTGACTCGAAAATTGGACGAAAAGATGTGTGCAAAAAGATACATATCATCGCTTACACTTTATTTGCTACAAAGCTAAATATCGAGTTCTAGTTTGAGGTAGAACCAACCTAAGATCTCACCAATCTAAACTCTACAAAGGTGCTTGATGTGATGTACAATGTATGTTTATGTAAATGATATACAAAGAGCAACAATATGATCTAAGTATATGAATGAAGACTAGCTACAGAAAGCTTGTGGCTTGGATGTCTTGAATACAAGTGGTGATCTTTCCTTCAACAAAGAGGTTAGTATATAATTACTAAAATGAATATAGAAAGCTATCTAATGACTAAGAAATCGAGGCTACAATAATATGAGAAATATGGGAGAGATGTGTGTAAAATTCGTGAGTTAAAGTTGTGAAACGGGGCTGCTATTTATAGGCAGCTGAGTACCAAATCTCACAAATCCCTTTTCACGGATCCTTTTAGAAGGGATCCGTGGGATCTGACAATCAGCCAGATTTGAAAAGATTTTTTGACAAGCTGTATTCGCAAAATCATGTCAAATCTATAAAGTCCACTTCATATTTCTTGATATTTTGAAGTGACTTATCATATAAGTCAACTTATGGATGACTTCATGCGTGAGGTAATATATAGTTTTGATTTTCTTTTAATTAGAAAATAACTCGTAAACAAAACTATGTATATGTCTAGTTGATTTAAAAGGAAAGTGCAAGTAAAAATGTATAAGTTATTTTTCAAAGGGATTTGGTCGAAGAATAGCAATATACTTTTTCAAATGTACCGATCTAGTAAGTTAACTTTTTTTAAGTTGTATAAATGTAACGAACTTTCATAGTGTTACAATTTGGTACTTGATGCATACGTGTCATACTTGAAAATCTGACACGTGGCACCATTTTATAATGTGGCACGTCATCATCACGTACTAAAATGGAACACTTCTGAAAGTTCGTTAATTTCTACAACCTAAAAAAAAATTCACGTACTAGATCGGTACATTTGGAAAAGTACATTTCTATTCCTTGACCAAATCTCTTTTTTCAAAAATAATGTAGTCACTTGAAAAATAACTTATATAACTAGTAAGTGACGTGTTGTTTAAAATTGTTCTTTTATCATTACTAAAAACATTCGATAATAATTTATTCATACCTTTAATGATATAAATAATTAGTTAGAAAACTATTTACTTAAAACTTATACACTTTAAATAAAATAGATTTATGTTTGTTATCAACAAACCTTAGAAAGATCGTAAAATATAAATAAACGTTTTTACGCTTTTTATTTGTATTAACAATTTTGAATTTATTTTTCCTAATAAAACATTTTCTTAACATACAAAAATAATTTGTCTAGTTAATTTTTGTAAAAATGTTTTGTCACATTTATAAAAATATGAAGTTTAAGACAAAAATTTATTTCTTTGATCATCCATCAAGTTTAAGGTTTATTCGTTCATACCTTTAGCGATTTACGTCTGAATGGAAATTTATGACTAAAAACTTGTTTACATTTATTTTGACGTATAATATTTTTACAGTTTGTTATTATCAAAACGTAGAGAAGTCGAAAAATATAAATAACGTTTTAGATATTATTTGTATTCACAAAAATATGGATCCGTTTTTGGTACTGAAAGTTATTCTCTGGCTCAATCTTTGGATGGTACATCCGTACCTATTCATGACGACTCTTCTGTCGAAGAGGTGACTCCCGTAAAAAGAAGGTATACAAAAGACGTCAAAAATCCAAGACGTCGCAAACTGGAGATGAAAGAATTCCATGGACCCCAACAAAAGAGTCAGCGTTGTGTAAAGTTTGGATAAATACGTTGATAAATAGCATCACATGGAACACTCAAAAGAGTAAGGGGTTTTGGACGGTTGTACTAAGTTACTGTGAGAAGGAAATGGGGAATCGAGAAAAGGATACAATGCCCTCAACACCAAATGGAAAAATATGGTTCGTCCTAAAATTGGTCAGTGTGCGTGGTTGACGGTAATGTAAAATGAAGGAACCCAAGTGGCGCAAATGACCAACTAAACTTCAAGCAAGCGGTTCGTGAATATCAAGCGATGTACGGTCAGAGCTTCACACTAAGGGTGCTCATCGGGTGAAAACCGGACCGGACCAAGAAAAACCGGACCGGACCGAGACCGAATCCGACAAAAACCTAGACCGAGACCGGACTGAATGTGGTCGGTCCGGTCCGGTCTTTGTCCAGATAGGCTAAATGTCCGGTTTTAAGCCGGACCAGACCGAACAGGACCGAGACCGAACCGGACCGAGACCGAAATTATGAAAAACCCTAGACCGAGACCGGACCGAATGTGGTCGATCCGGTCTCGGTCCGGTCGGTTTTGTTGGTCGGTCCGGTCCATCCGGTCCGTTTGCTCACCCCTACTTCACACTGATTGAATCGTGGAAAATTTTGAGGCAACGTAAAGTTGCCAAAAGATATAAATGCCAAAATTTACAAAACCAAAGAAGTTGCTCTAAAAAGATCAAAGACATCGGAAACCACCTCACACACATCGGACTTAGCATATGATGGTTTTAATCTCAACGACGAAGTGAGTGATTATTCGAAGGAAGAGGTTCGGGAAGTTCGACCAATAGGTCGTGCAAAGCTAAGAAAGCGTCATCCACATCTATTCCTTCAGAATCTTCAGTTGTTGCACCTTTTCTTGTTGATCAGTTAGTCAATAATGGAAAAGATGTCGCATCGGGTTTGTTTTCCAAAAAGAAGGAAGCCCACAATTCTTATTTAGAGTTGAAGCAACAACAAATGGAAATGGAAGAAAATTTGCCTCAACAACAAATGGAATAAGAACAACAGAAGATTGCACAAAAGCAAGAAGAACTTGAGTTGCAACGTCAAATGTTTATCTTTCAACAAGAAAAAAGGGACAAAGACCTCATATTTTATCATACTTTCGATGACTATTTGACTAGAAGACAACCAAAGATGGTGTTGGAGATGAAGTGAAAAATAAAATAGAAATATAATTTAGACTAGGGAAAATTCCCGAAGTAGACCAGTTGCCTTATGACTGATCACTTTTTAAATCATTTTTTTTGGCTAGCCGAAACTATATCGCGGGCGCGGGGCAACTCAACCCGTAAGTGACAAGTGTCCCGTTTGTGATTACGAGGTCACGAGTCATATGGCAACTGGTCTACTTTGGAATAATAATAGGGCAACTGGTCTAATAATATGTGACACATGGCGACACATGGTTGGGTAGTACAAGCTGCCAAGGCAGCCGGTCTATTTTCGACTCACAAAAAAACATGGTCGAGAAAGTGATCAGTAATAGGGCAACTGGTCTACTTCGAACATTTTCCTTTTAAACTATTAGTTTAAGTTTTTAAATTTTATTGCAATACATTTAACTTTTATTTATATTATTAATGTAATGTCTTCTATCATTAGTTATTAATGAAATTTTAATTTTAGTGTTTTAAAATTTAAAAATGAAAATGACTGCAATCACCGTTGATCATTTAGGGTGCGTTTAGTATGCTAGGAAGAATGACAATGGGTATGAGTTTGATAGTAGTGGTGGGACCCTCAACTATGAAAGATCCATTTTCTTCTCATGAGTTGTATATGGAGTATGGAATATATTAGATTTTCATAGTCATAGTTGTGGGTCCAGGCATTCTAAACAAACACAAACTATCACTTTCATAGTGATAGTTTGATTCCTTTAAGAGGAAACCAAACGCACCCTTAATTGGTTATAAAAGAAAAAAAAGTTGAATTGTGGTTGATGTGATATTGTTGATTGCGAATGATCATGTGCGGCCACTATTTCGCTTGGTCTAATAATCAATGAGAGCTTTTAATTGTTTTTTCTATAAACAATAAAAAACCAAAAAGAATAACAAAAAGATCAGACCGACATTCAAAAACCCATCTAAAAAAAATTCTCCCGCCACTCCCACACTCCCCTTTCCCGCCCACTCTTCATTGTTTTCTCATCCCCATTTCACCATATCCATCCTGCAGATCTCAAAACCCCCCAAATTCAATCAAACCCCAACCCTAAAACATACCAATGTCAAATCCAATCAATTACACCAAAACAAAACGAATACTCCTTCTAATCGACCTCAACCCCTTACTATCACCACCATCCCCAAACCCTAACCCTAACCCTAACCCTAATTTCATAACCACAATCCTCACTACCTCAAACATCATCTTATCATTTCCACCACTAATAAACTCCCTATTCTCATTCAAACTCTTCTTTTCGTCTCTTTCGCCGCTCCGATCCGCTACGGCTCTTCGCCGTATCCTCCCCGACCATCCCGCGGCTTCGCTAACGTTCGACTCGCCGACGCAGACGCTAAACTCACTCTCGGCAACGTTAAACTCGATAGCGAATGCGCAGTCGAGTTACGCGTCTCCAAGCTGCGAAAATACGGTTAGTTTGTTGAATCAGTTGGCTAATGAGTATGATTGGGATAATGATGTTGATGAAGGTAAAATGCGTAGCGATTTAGTTGATATTCGGTCGAATTTGATTATATTGTTGTCACCTGTTTGTAGGAATGTGAATGAATTAGCTGAGTTTATGTGTTATGATTTGAATTATGATTTAGAGTTTTATCGTGGTCGGTTTCGTGATTGTTTTGCTAGTGTTAATGATTTGTTTAGTGTTAAGGATATTCATTTCTGTTGGGTCGATGTAACTAGGAACGAAATAGAAGGTGGAGTTAATGAATGTGATGTTGTTCGGGACGAGATTAGGAAATTTGGATGGGGGTTTTGTTCGACTGATGCGATTGTTTATGGTTCTGCTGTTGTTAATTTTGGTTTGATATATCCTAACATTGTGGTTTCGTCAAAGTTGTTTGATTGTTGTGGGTTAGATAAGGGGGGTCGTGGGGAATTGTGTCTTGAGATTTTGGATGTTAGTGGTAAGCCGTTAGAGTGTAAATGCTGTGATCTTGAATTGATGCGTTTTAAGAATTTGTCGAAAAGTAGAGTTAGTGATGGTTTTAGAAACCGGGAAGCTGGGAGTGTAAAAAGTGAAGGTGTCGATTTTGTGAACACATTTTTGGGTGGTTTGAAGGATGGTGTTATGAAGATGCGTTTGACGGATGTTAGAAGGGATACTGAGTGTAAAGTTAATGAAGAATTAGCCTCGGAATGTTTCTTAGTGCGGTCTGCAGAATGTGGGAAAAAGGGGAAGGCTAGTTTAGACAATGTTTTTGCTGATAGGATTTTGGAACTATTAGCGAAGGAAAATTCCGAGCTATTTGATAAACGTATTGCTCCAACTTGGCAGATTTTTCTTAGTTTTCTTTACAGAGAGGGTTACTGGGCTTTGTTATCTTTATCGGACAGTAACGGGAATTCTTGCAAAGGAATTCTCAAACCCTTTACGATTCACTCAGCCATTCTGTTGGTTGTAGATAACAATCATATTTCAGTTTCAAATTCCGGTGGACTAAATCTTCTGAATAAGAATGTTTCTCAAAAGGGTACTTCTCCATCAGGAAAAAATGTTCATGTAGGCGATTTAAAGAGGAAAAAGATGAAAAAACATTCCTATCAGAACCTCACATGGAGCTCGTTCTGCAAGGTGGCGTATGAGTTGTGGGATGTGGACTTAGCAGAAGTTTACTTTGCTAATGGCTGTAAAAAGGCGAAGAAGTTGAAGTTTCTGAAATGCTGGATGAGTCAAGCAAGAAGCCACAGGTTATGTCGTGAGAATACGCCACATGGATCGGCTCAAGACTCAAATCAACAGAAAGAGACAGATGTAAATGAGAATTTGGCTGATAAATGCGAAGGAAGCGATGAACATGTGTCAAAAATACAGTATGACGATACTGCCCTTGTATCATTTTCCGAAACTTCAGAATCGTTTTTCAGTAATCTACCTAAGAAAATTCAGCACGGGCTTGAATCTGAGGCAGCAGATTTGAAGATTGTGGCAGAGAGACTGGTGAACCAATCCATCTACTGGTTACGTCAAAAGCATGAAACCATGGAAGACTCTCGTGAATCACGTACAATGCAAGTTTCCGAAATCATTAAGTTATTACTACGCGAGCCCAAAGATATTAAGGAACAAAGTTCTACCCCAGAACACCTGGTCAGAGAGTATCCTTCAGTTATTTTATTTTTGTTTTAGTTCCCTCTTTCAGTCTTTACTTAACATACTGATACTAGTCGTTATTTACCTTTAATGGTTTAACTTTATTAGTTTTAGTGTTTTCCTTAATGAACTTAAGATATGAATTACAAATTTTGCTTCGTTTGGAGATACTTCAGTCAGAATATGCAGAAAGTATTAAAGGATCTATGAAGTCGAAACTTGTGAAGCAAATTTGCACCCTTTTGGAGATCATTCAGTACCTTGTGGAAGGAGGTTTTCATGGTAATGTGAGTCTTTATGCTTATGTTGAGAGAACCATAAAAGCGAGGTACTTATATCTACACGCTTCTTTATTTTTCACAGATTGTGTTTCTAGTTTATATGAAATGTGATCATAAGAATCAATTTTCAGGTATTCGCAGAATCTTGGAGATGTGGTGGACAAAATCTACGATCAAATGGATCTGTTGCCATTCGGCGAAGAAGATGAAGATCAAGCTCTCATGTTCAACAGTGAGGATAGCAATCAATCTTGGAGAGAGAAAAACGATAAAGACGACATATTAGCAAGTAAGAAGTTTAAAAAACCGTTATCTTTAGAAGAAGAATCTTCTCACCCACTTGAAAATCTCGACACAAAATTAAATGAGGCGCGTGAGAGGAGAGAAAGGGCCAGAAGGTTTGTATCTTTCACAAGCCGAATGCCTGATTTGCAGAGGGTTTGGGCTCCAAAGCAGTCAAAGCCTGTAAAAGTCAAACCTGAATCCAAAAGGAAGAAACAAAAGAGGGGTAGTTATAGTGTTGTTTGTGAGACTCCAATGCCAGGTGACAATCCCTCATGCTCAACTCGACAAAATAAAGGCGATAGGAGTAAGACTAGTAATCCTGTTTCTAAGGCATTATTCCAAGATGACAGGTGAACAAAGATTAATCAAATTATTACTGATGAATCCTGATCTTATAAATTTTCTCTATTAACTTGAGTTTTATATTGTAAAGTTCGGACTTATAAAGTTAATTTAGCTGTGTAACATGACAAAGGCTAAGCATTGTGTCAAGTGTACATCATTTAGTTTAATCCTTTGATGACAACTTCTTTAATATTTGATAGAACTCCTTTTACTTGTAATGTTTTTAACATAGTTTTGACATTTTCGTGAGTAATCTGCTCATTTGACATATTTTTAGTGACCTACTGGCCAGAAACAAGACAAATTGTGTCGAACAAAGAATCAAAGATTAGTGGAGCTTAGAATTTCAACCAGGTGGTGGTTGATTTAAGTGAGATAAAGTGATAGTTTGTGACTTAATATTTACAGGTTATCTCTAAAATTTACAGCATTTTACAGAGTATTTGTTTATATAAGTCAACTTATTATGCAGACCTCCTATTTCATCTGTTTAAAAGGAACATTGTGTTTTATATCTTTAAGAGGACATGATAAATCAATCCGTTTTAGTCCGGAGTTCACTAGTTGGTTGTAGACTTGTAGTTTGTGTGTGAATTTTGTAAAACCGAAGCCTAAGTACAGTAGGAAGATATGGTTACAGAACCATTATTATTGTTTTAGTGAGGAATTGCATGCGTCATTTGTAAAAGTGTTGGATCTTGGAAGTACTAGAGAGTAGAGAGATAAACGTTATTCCTTTGAGAAGACGCCAAATGAAGTTGGCAGACAACCGTCATGCTCATATACCGTAATCCGATATGTGCTGTTACATTTCTTATGTGACGTGTTGTAATGTAGACCATGTTATCTTCAATATACATCTTGAACTCTGAAGTTTAAGTTTCTGAAGGAATTATTTATGTTGAACAATCATTTTTTTTGAACAAATGTAAAACAATCATTTTGTAAGCTACATTTGAAGCTTGTATCATGTCTTTGACTTTACCCATTTATTATCTTATTATCTAAAATGGGTTCCACATCACCAACACCTATATGATACATAAAAAAAATTTATTCACAAAAAAAACCATTATTTCCAGATTTTGTCTATAAAGATGAGGATAAAAATCGTTTAAAAATTGTATATCTCATCTCACTTATTAAAAGAATTTGCAGAACTTAATAATTAACAATTACAGAAGATAACATGGATCTAAACATTATCATATTTATATTGTATCTTATAGCTTTGTTCACTTCAGCATATTCAGATCCAATGGCTGATAAGTTTCTTCAATGCCTCACCCAAAGTTTAAATGCAACAGATTCAGAATTTGTATTCACAAAAGAAAACATACAATACTCATCTGTTCTTGAATCAACTATCATAAACCTTAGTTATGCAACCTCAACAACACCAAAACCATTAGCTGTTGTTACTGCCTTAACATATTCCCAAGTACAATCAACCATACTTTGCTCCAAAACTTTCGGATATCAAATTCGAATCAGAAGTGGTGGACATGACTATGCAGGAGTTTCGTACACTTCATATGATAAAGATCAGTCACCTTTTATTGTTCTTGACCTTAAGGAACTAAGGTCAATAACAATCGACTCGAGTCAAAACACTGCGTGGGTTGAATCTGGCGCAACCCTTGGTGAGTTATATTATTGGGTGTCTCAAGAAAGTCTAAACCTTGGATTTCCAGGAGGGATATGTCCAACTGTAGGTGTTGGTGGTCAGTTAAGTGGAGGAGGGTTCGGTACCATGATTAGAAAATATGGTTTAGCAGCTGATAACGTCATTGATGCTAGGATTATTGATGTTAACGGCAAAATTCTTGATAGGAAGTCAATGGGCGAAGATTTGTTTTGGGCCATTAGAGGGGGCGGTGGTGGAAGTTTTGGTGTTGTGGTAGCTTGGAAGGTGAATCTTGTTTATGTTCCTGATAAAGTTTCAGTTTTTAGTCTTTCCAGGACTTTAGAGCAAGGTGGTTCGGATCTTTTTGATAAGTGGCAATATATAGGACATAAATTAAGTCAAGATTTGTTCATTAGAGTTATAGCACAAGCTGCTATAAATGAGGATGGAAACAGAACAATGGAAGTTATATTCAACTCCATGTTTCTTGGCAACGTTGATAAGCTCATTGAAGAGGTAACAAGTAATTTCCCTGAGCTTGGGTTAGATGTAAATGATTGTACTGAAATGAGTTGGATTGAATCAATATTCTATTTTAATAATAATCCAAAGGGAGAAAGTGTTGACATCCTTAGAGATCGGATACCTGAGGCTAAATTCTACTACAACGGAAAATCAGACTACGTGAAAGAACCGATACCCAAAGAAAGATTAAAAGATATATGGAATTGGTGTTTGGAGGAAGACAATCCAATTCTTATAATGGAACCACACGGTGGAATAATGGACGAGATTGATGAAACGAGTATTGCATACCCTTATAGAAAGGGATATCTGTATAACATACAATACTTTGAGAAATGGGAAGACGAAAGCATTGAATCATCAGAAAAGCGTATAAGTTGGATGAGACGGATATACGAGAACATGACACCATTTGTGTCAAAAAATCCGAGAGCGGCTTATGTGAACTATAGGGACTTAGATTTAGGTGAAAATGATAGTGCAGATAACACAAGCTATTCAGAAGCCATGAAGTGGGGAAATAAGTACTTTAATAACAATTTTAGGAAATTGGCATTGGTGAAAGGTGTTGTTGATCCAAACAATTTCTTCTACTTTGAGCAGAGCATTCCACCTCTTATCAAGAGCGAAGAGAACGACAACATTGGTTCTTACCAAAGCTTCTAACGCTGCGTTTGCTACAAGATATATGTCTCGAGTTGTTAGCTATTTGTACTGTTTGTTGAATAAAACAAACTTCCCTAATATGGTTGTTTGTTAGATTATTGTTTTAAGCAAACTTGTGTATTGAATTGCATTGTTTGCACATTCACCTATTATCTGTCACATTGGCATTTACTTTAGACATTTCGACAATATTTACAAGAGTTTTGGCACATTTAGTTTTTAGGATTCCATGATTGTTTGGCAATAAGCTAAACCTTTTGTATTCTATTTTAAACACTCAAAACCTTAATGGACGAAGCATTTAACATTTAGTATTTAATTTTATGATTGTAGACTTGCTTTACGCTATATAGTTTCATCCATAGTCTGTTATCAAACACTTTTATAGAACGAAAGACCACAACTTGTGACCATAGATAACAACTTGTCGTTACGGCTATAGCTAACCGTATATGCCATAAGCTCTTACAACTACCGTGAGGGGCATAGCTATAGAATTATGTTTGATGAGGCAAACATTGATAACTTTTAAAAACTAAACTACAATTCTTGTTACGAGAGGAAAATAAATTACAAGAATAGCTATCAAATTTAGAAAATTTACACCACAAATAACTAGTTCTACATCACTTTAAGGGGTGTTTGTTTTGGCTTATATAGCCGGCTTATCGCTTATTTGGTTTTGCGTTTATGTTTCATAAGCTCATTTTTGTAGCTTATTTTGAAAATTTTCGGCTTATATAAGTTTATTAGCTATGACCTAATAAATTTAAATAAGCCGAAAAGTTTAAAAATAAGCCACAAAAAATTAGCCATAAAGAACCCACACTTTTCATAGAACCAATCAACAAATCCTAACAATACAATCCAATTTGATGCAAAGGCTTAGATTAAATATGATATTTATATTTGAAGGGCAAAAAAGACAATTATATAAACAAAATAAAAATAAAAATAACTACTTCATTCTTTTTCATAAAAATTAAGGTAAAACACACACACACACACACAAAAAAAATAAAAAAAACCCGTATATAACTGTTGATCACCATCGCCGGAAAAATTATCACCACCGCCGGAAACCTTCAATTCCGTCATCAATTTTCACCGTCGAAGCCTAAAACCTTCAATTCCATCATCAATTATCATCATAGATCTGTAATTACACCTTCACCGTCGCCAAATCCGTCATCACGCCATCGTCAAATACGTCAATGTCGTAGCTCCGCCGCCGTAACATCATCTGAGATCGTTATGGAAGAAGAAAACATATGTGATTCAACAAAATATCACACCTATTTCTAAATATCTGATAAGCAACAAAATATACAAAATAAGCAACACCTATTTCAAAATATAACTGATAAGCAACAAAATATCTAATTCTAATGCTAATCAACTAAATAACAACCACTAAAAATATCTAATGCTAATCAACTAAATAACTGATAAACAAATTTATGCAATATCTAATGCTAATCAACTAAAAATAACCGAAATATGAAAAAAAGAAAAAAAAAATAACCGCAATATGAAGAAAATTACAGCAACGTGAGAAGAGTCCTTCGTTTTATCCTTACTCGCTGCTATTTCATCAACTAACTCCATTATTTATAAGATTCGCGGCGGTTCACGGCGGTTAACAACGGATTTGATGGTGATGATGTGACGGTTATTGAATGAGAGTAGGTGAGAGTGAGAGATTAAGACTTCAATGACTGAGAGTGGGTGAGAGACGTATAAACGAGATTGGAAAAGATGTTTGAATGATGAAGTTGAGTTAGGAGGAAAAAGAGAGGTCGAGGAATGACCACGTTGCCCCTATCATTAATATAAAAAAAAGAAAAAGAAAAAAAAGGGATTAATATGAACCGTGAATGGTGAAATAGATGGACAGACGAGATGCATTGATTGGTTCTATGGTAAAAATTGATTTTACACGGATTTTTTGTGTAGAAAACATAATCCCAAAACAAAATAAGCAATTAAGCCGGCTATAAGCCGAAACAAACACCCCAAAACTAGTTTACCCGGCAACAGTACAAAACTTTTCACACACCATACCTCAAACTTAACTAGTTCTACAACAAATGACATTTTCAGCAACCAAAATCTTTACAAACAAAAGATTAGCAGAACAACAATGCTTAACACTCCTTGAAACATGCACAACTCTCCTTAACCTCACACAAATCCACACACAAATCATAAAACTAGGCCTAATAAACAACCCATTAGTACTAACTAAATTCACATCAACTTCATCAAATCTCAATGCTATTAACTATGCTTCACTAATACTATTTGACCCACAATCCAAAACCCATCTATATGACACTTTTTTATACAATACCATCATAAGGGCTTATGCTCAAACTAATAAAAATAGGATACTTAGTGTTGACATTTATAAAAAAATGGTGTTTAGTGATGTTATGCCTAATAAATTTACCTACCCTTTTGTTTTAAAGGCTTGTGCTGGTGTTGGGAAGTTGAGTTTAGGTGAGTGTGTTCATGGGTGTGTTGTTAAGTTAGGGTTTGATGATGATATACATGTGTGTAATACTATGGTGCATATGTATTGTTGTTGTGGGGGTGTGGGTAGTGCGCGTAAAGTGTTTGAGGGAATGTGTGTGAGGGATTCGGTGTCGTGGAGTGCGATGATTGGTGGGTATGTGAGGGGTGGGATGGCGGCGGAATCTGTTGAGTTGTTTAGGGAAATGCAGATGGTTGGGGATGGGGATGGGGTTAGGGTTAGGCCGGATGAGATTACTATGGTTTCGGTTTTGGGTGCGTGTAGTGATTTAGGTGCGTTGGAGCTTGGGAAATGGGTTGAGAGGTATGTGGAGAGGGAAGGGATTAGGAAGAGTATGGAGCTTTGTAATGCTTTGATTGATATGTTTGCGAAATGTGGTGATGTTGATAAGGCGTTGAGGTTGTTTAGAGGGTTAGATGGGAAGACGATTGTTTCTTGGACTTCTGTGATTGTTGGTTTGGCGATGCATGGACGTGGTTTGGAGGCTGCGGCTTTGTTTGAAGAGATGAAAAGTTCTGGGGTGGAACCGGATGATGTTACTTTTATTGGGTTGCTTTCCGCTTGTAGTCATTCAGGGTTGGTAAACGAAGGTCGAAAGTACTTTAATTCCATGACTGAGGAGTTTCATATCACACCTAAAGTTGAACATTATGGGTGCATGGTTGATCTGTTTAGTAGGGCTGGACTTGTGAAAGAGGCACTCGAGTTTGTGAATAACATGCCTATTGAACCAAACCCGATAATCTGGAGGACGTTAACCGCAGCTTGTAGACTACATGGTGAACTCAATCTCGGTGAAAGTATTACAAAACAATTGATTGAAAGCGAACCATTACACGAATCTAATTATGTTTTACTTTCCAATATTTATGGGAAAATGGCTAAATGGGAAAAGAAAAACACGATTAGAGAAGTGATGGGCGAAAAGGGAATGAAAAAGATTCCCGGGAGTACAATGATCGAACTCGACAACAAAATATATGAATTTGTTGCAGGTGATAGAACACACGAATCATACAAAGAGATTCATGAAATGATTGATGAAATGGGGAAAAAGATTAAGATGGCGGGATATGTTCCTACTACATCAGAAGTGTTACTTGATATCGGTCAAGAGGAAAGGGAAGATGCTTTAAATAGACATAGTGAAAAACTTGCTATTGCATTTGCACTTCTAAAGACACCACCCGGGACTCCTATACGAATTGTGAAGAACTTACGGGTTTGTGGTGATTGTCATTCTGCAACGAAGTTCATCTCGAAGATTTATAATCGAGAGATTATAGTAAGAGATAGAAATCGATTTCATCATGTCAAGGATGGGGTCTGTTCATGTAATGACTTCTGGTGACAGTTAGATAATTCTGAGGTAATACAATCCAAAAGCTCTACCAAATCCGTAAAATGATTCAGGTGCATATGCCTTACTATATACATTTATTTTTCAAAAATTTCATTTGAGCCAAATGCTTTATTTATATTTAAACATTGAATAAGAAAATAACATTCTTAGGAATTTTAGATTAAAGACCAAGATTTAGCAGTGCACATAGCATTAAAAGCTCTGGTAAGAACCAACGTCACTGCCTTTTTTGCTCATAATTAGCGGTGGGATGCTCTGCTCATGATAGAAGAAATTGTCTGGATCAACCACTCCCTTCACCATTGCCAACCTCTTGAAATTGTCACCAAAGTACTTGCTTCCCCATTTTATGGCTTCCAAGTAACTTGTATTACTTGCATTATCATTTTTACCTATTTCCAAGTCTCTGTAATTTACATAAGCTGACCTTGGGTTCTTTGACACATAAGGTGTCATATTCTCATAAATCGTTCTCATCCCACTTATATGCTTTTTTGATGCTTCAACACTATCGTCTTCCCAGTTCTCAAAGTATTGTATGTTATACAAATACCCTTTTCTATATGGGTATGGAGTACTCGTTTCTTCGATCTCATCCATTATTCCACCGTGTGGTTCTATTACAAGAATCACATTGTTTTCCTCCATACACCATTTCCATATCTCGTCTAATCTTTCTCCGGGTATCGGTTCTTTTACGTAGTCTGATTTACCAATAAAGTAGCTGGGCTCGGGTTTCCTATCTCTTAGGACATTAATGCCTTCTGCTAGTGGATAATTCGCAAAATAGAGTACCGAGTCAATCCAACTCATTCCAATACAGTCTTTTTCTTGTAACCCAAGTTCAGGGAAGCCATGACTTACAGTTTTAATGAACTCATCAACAGTTCCAAGAAACATGGAGCTGAATGTAACTTGAATTGTTTTGTTTCCTGACTTATTTAAGGCAGGCTGTATAGAAACTCCGATGAACAAATCTTGACTTAATTCATGCCCTATGTACTGCCACTTGTCAAAAAGATCAGAACCACCTTCTTCCAAAGTCTTGGAAAGAGTAAAAACCGAAACTATATTAGGAACATAAACAAGATTCACCTTCCAAGCTACTACAACTCCGAAACTTCCTCCTCCACCTCCTCTAATGGCCCAAAACAAATCCTCTCCCATAGATTTTCTGTCAAGAATTCTCCCGTTGACATCGACAATCCTAGCATCTATAACGTTATCAGCTGCTAGACCATACTTCCTTACCATAGTACCAAACCCCCCTCCACTTATTTGACCACCAACCCCTACGGTTGGGCAGATCCCAGCTGGGAATCCTAGGTTTTGACTTTCTTGATATGCCCAGTAAGACAATTCACCTATCGTTGCTCCAGATTCAACCCAGGCAGTCTGCTCACTTGACTCGATTCTTATTGACCGTAAGTCTTTAAGGTCAAGAACAACGAAAGGCGACTGATCACTATCATATGAAGTGTATGAAAGGCCTGCATAGTCATGTCCACCACTTCGGATTCTGATTCGAATTCCGAAACTTTTGGAACAAAGTACTGCACATTGTACATGGGAATATTTTGACGGTTTGATTATAGCTACTGGTTTTGGAGTTGTGGAGGTTGAAAATCTAAGGTTTATGATAGTTGACTGAAGTACAGATGAAAATTCTGTGTCTTCTTCGGTGAACATGATATCTGAGGGGGCATTTGAATCTTGCAAGAGGCATTTAAGAAAATTTTCATCCATTGAACTTGAAAGTGCTGAAGAATAAAAAATCATAAGAACTGCTAGGAAAAGTGATTTGAAGTTCATAATTTCTTCTAGGGAGTTTGTTAGTTTCCTTTTTCTCTTCTAATCATTATATTCTTTTGTTTTTGTGTGCGGGTGCGGACGTATGTTTTTGTTTTTGCATATGCGATTGATTCTGGATGAATGGTGGTTGTGTGGTTGAAGACAAAAAATTCGATTTTGTTCACACAACTATACTGCATTTGTTCATATGACTTTTAGTATATGATCTTTCTTACTATTAAAAGATAGATGCATGGCTAGAAAACCTACTTCTTTGTCTGTTGCTTCTTTTTATATTACGGAGTACAAATTATTATCAGTATTTATATCACCCACACCTTCGTGGTTCTGTTATTATTTTAAATTATAATTCTGACATGTTCATTCTATCTCCAAAGGCAAAATAAAGTTGAAAGTCTCCCAATATGCATGTATATTGATCAATTAAATCTTTGATATGCTGGTTACTTAAGTCTTATTTGTATATGCTGAAAGAACAAACCAACATAGGTGGCACATGAACATTTACCTTCATGGGTATAACATTATATGTTGAGAACTTAAGGATGTGCGTACCTAAAAGTTTATTTTTTTAAATCAATGCAGGTTATCGAGAGCAGTTTGTTTGACAATTGACATTCAAAGTCAAAATCGAACATGTAACTAGTGAATGGAGGTGATACTTATATTGACTCGGTTCAAATGGGTCATTCACTCATTCTATAAATTGATACGGAGTATTAATTTTTCTCGATAACCGGGGGAAGAGATCCTTATTCTGGTATGCTAACTTTAGCCATCAATGTACATATATGTAGGTGTTCTATTTTGAAGTTGCAGATCAAATTCAAATTAAGAATCTTGAACTCACGCTGCTAACTTCCTGGGCTTGATATAACTCCGGAGTATCTGGTGTGCTGTGAAGTCAAGACCTGATATGAAGAACTAACTGGGGTTGTGGCGATTGTAATTCTGCGACGCAATTTGTTTATAAGATCCATAATTGAGAGATTATAGTTTGGGACAGAGGCATTATATAAAGAGTTCGAGTGAAAGTTTTCAATTTTTAGCTAAATGATTTAGATTTTTCAGTGTGTTTTAGTTTTTAAAAGTGATTATAGATCAGTTTTTTAGTGTCTAGCAGGAGTAGGTGTAACAATTGATTATTCAAAGTGTAAAATGAAATTACTATAAAATCCCCTAGCTTAAAGACTTTTAACCAAATTTTACTTATGCTTTTTTTTTTTTTTTTTTTCACACTAACACTACAAAGATTTGTTAAAACAATTATGTGATCATTACAACTTCAAACGACAGTAGCACATTCAAAAACTATTTCGTGATTCTGATTATTGTCCCCAACTTCCTGAAGTGAAGGACTTTATTGACGTAAGAAACAACAATAAAAACAGCTAAAAGGCGATTTCTACGTACTGAGATCTAGCCGCAGAGGTTTGGTTTGAACAGAGGTGGGATGCTCTGCTCAAAATGGAAGTAATTGCGTGGATCAACTGCTCCTTTCACTATGGCCAATCTCCTGAAACTGTCACTAAAGTACATGCTTCCCCATTGATGAAGTTTTTTATAAAAAGATTGCTATATATCTATTGGATATTTAAAATTGATATAACCAAACATTTTTTAGATACCAATGACTAATCTCTCCCCTCCATCTTTATTTGGTCTAATGGATAAGATTAATCATAACAATTTAAAAAACCCACTTTCATTTTTTTTTTTTTCAAATATTAATATTTTTCAAACCGTTAATCGTTAAGCGAAAAAAAATATACCGTTACGACGACCATTTAATTATCTTTCTATAGATAGGCTATTTGATATATTTTCGAGTTTTTTTTTTGTTTTTTTCACGTTTTTTTTCGTGACCGAAAAAATCATATATGATATTACATATCATATCATATATGCTATGTAATATCATATATGATATATCATATATGATATGTATATGATATATCATATATGATTTTTTCGGCCACGAAAAAAACGTGAAAAAAGCAAAAAAAAAAAAATTTGTTGAAAATATACCAAATAGCCTATCTATAGAAAGATAATTAAATGCTCGTCGTGATGGTGTAATTATTTTCGCTTAATGATTAACGGTTTAAGAGATATTTAAATTATAAAAAATGGGTGAGATATTAAAATGCTTTTAATCTCAACCATTGATTTCTTTTTAGATGAATGGTGGGGATGAATCCCTTGGTATCTAAGAAAAGTTTGTTATTTAATATAACTCTCCTCTTTAAAATTTGATATACAAAGAATAGAAAATAAAAAATGAGTGAGTAATCAAATTTGATATACCTAGACCTGAGGGTGTCAATGTTGTTAGTTGTATGTGGTTATTTCGTCATAAATATTTGGCTAGTGGCACTCTTAGTCAGTATAAGGCACGTCTTGTTGCCAATGGTAGCATACAGATTGAGGGGGTTGATGTTGATGAGACCTTTAGTCTGGTTGTTAAACCGGGCATCATTCGGACTGTTCTTAGCCTTGCTATTTCTCGACATTGGCCTGTTCATCAGCTTGATGTCAAGAATGCTTTTTTACATGGTGATTTAGCTGAAATTGTTTATATGCATCAACCTCTCGGTTTTCGAGATCCAAAGCATCCGGATTATGTTTGTTTATTATAGAGATCTTTTTATAGTCTTAAGCAGGCACCTCGAGCATGGTTTCACCGATTTGCTGCTTACATTACTACTGTTGGGTTTACTCCTAGTTGTTGTGACTCTTCTTTGTTTATTTATAGACAAGGTGATGACACTGCTTTTCTATTACTATATGTTGATGATATTGTGCTCACTGCTTCCTCTGATAGTTTATTACAGAGGATTATTGCTTCTTTGCATAAGGAGTTCTCTATGAGTGATTTAGGTGCTCTTAACTATTTTTGGGTGTGTCGGTTACGCGTGTCTCTTCTGGGATGTTTTTGTCACAGCGTAAGTATGCTATGGAGATTTTGGAGCGTGCACATATGGTTGGTTGTAACTCTTCTCGAACTCCTGTTGACACTGAGTCTAAATTGGGTGATGATGGTGACCCGGTTTCTGTTCCTAAGTTATATCGGAGTCTTGCAGGTTCTCTTCAGTATCTCACCTTCACTAGACCTGATATTACATATGCTGTGCAACAGGTTTGTTTATATATGCATGATCCTCGAGAGTCTCATTTCAATGCTCTCAAGCGGATTTTACGGTATGTTCAGGGGACTCTGGCTTATGGTTTACAGTTATTTTCTTCTACTACTGAGTCCTTGGTTGCTTATTCGGATGCTGACTGGGCTGGTTGCCTTACTACTCGACGGTCTACATCAGGTTATTGTGTTTTTCTTGACAACAATTTACTATCATGGTCCTCTAAATGTCAGCCAACGCTTTCTCGTTCTAGTGCTGAGGTTGAGTATCGTGGTGTTGCTAATAATGTAGCTGAGACATGTTAGATTCGGAATTTACTTCGTGAACTTCATACACCTTTATCCTTAGCTACTATTGTTTATTGTGATAATGTGAGTGCAGTGTACTTGTCCTCTAATCCTGTTCAGCATTAGCGGACAAAGCACATTGAGGTTGATATTCATTTTGTTCGTGTTTTTGTTGCTACTGGTCAAGTTCGAGTTCTACATGTTCCTTCTCGGTTTCAGTATGCTGATATTTTTACTAAAGGATTGCCTTCTGTCTTGTTTGCTGAGTTTCGTGACAGCTTGAGTGTTCGGTCTCCTCCCGCTCAAACTGCGGGGGAGTGTTAGACGGTTGTATTAGATTAGTAGTAGGATATTAGGCCCATGATGTATATTGGCCCATATTATGTCTTATATATTCTCATGTAACCGAACATTATGATTCATTCGATACATACGGTTTACACCAACTTACAATATTAAATTTTTAGACATGATTCAGATTTTTTAGTACGTTTTGAAAGTGATAGTAAATCTGGTAGATACAATGAAATTTATTCTAGTTTACTTATCGATAATCCGTTCAGCAGTAGGTGCAAACAAGTGATTCACAGAGTAAAAACAGAATTACTATCATATCACTCATTTTACATAAAAAGACTTCTAACCAAATTTTACTTGTGCTTCTTTTTCACTAACATGTAAGAATTTGTTAATTGATCACTATATCGTGATACTGATTATTAGCATCTCCTTCCTGAAGGAAGAGCTTTATTAACATAAGAAACAATATTAACAGCTAAAAACTCGAATTCTACAAGAACCGCGATCTAGCAGCAGCGGTTTGGTATTAACCAATGTCACTTCTTTTTACTCGTGATCAGAGGAGGGATGCTCTGCTCAAAATGGAAGTAATTGTGTGGATCAACTGCTCCTTTCACCGTTGCCAACCTCCTGAAATTGTCCCTAAAGTACATGCTTCCCCATTTCGTGGCTTTTGAATAACTTATGTTATCTGAATTATCATGTTTACCTAAATCCAAATCCCTGTAATTCACATAAGCTGCTCTCGGATTCTTTGACACATATGGTGTCATATTATCGTAAATCCGTCTCATCCAACTTATATGTTTTTCTGCATTGCTTTCGTCTTCCCATTTGTCAAAGTATTGTATGTTATACAAATACCCTTTCCTATAAGGGTATGGAGTACTCGTTTCTTCAATCTCGTTCATCTTTCCACCATGTGGTTCCATTATAAGAATTGGATTATCATTCTCCAAACACCATTTCCATATCTCTTCTAACTTTTCTGCTGGAATTGGTTCTTTCACGTAGTCTGATTTACCATTAAAGTAACTTTTAGGCTCAGGTTTCCTATCTTTCAGAACATCAACACCTTCTCCTCTAGGATAGTTTGCAAAATACAGTATCGATTCAATATAACTCATCTCACTACAGTCGTTTTCTTGTAACCCAAGTTCGGAAAAGCTCTCTCTTACGGTTTTAATGTGCTGAATAGCATTTCCAAGATACATAGAGCTGAATATAAATTGCATTGTTCTCTGTCCTTTATCAAAGGTAGGCTGTATAATAACTCTAATGAACAAATCTTTGCTTAAAGTATGCCCTATGTACTGCCACTTGTTAAAAAGACTCGAACCACCTTGTTTTAAAGTCCTGGAAACACTAAAAACCGAAACTTTATCAGGAACGTTAACAAGATTCAACTTCCAAGCTACTACAACACCAAAACTACCACCTCCACCACCTCTTATTGCCCAAAACAAATCCTCTCCCATCGATTTCCTATCAAGCATTTTCCCGTTCACATTGATAATTCTAGCATCAATAACATTATCAGCCGCTAGACCATACTTTCTAACCATAGTACCGAAACCCCCTCCACTTATGTGCCCACCGACCCCTACAGTTGGGCCAAATCCAGCTGGAAATCCTAGATTTTGACTATGTTTGGACACCCAATAATACAACTCACCAAGAGTGGCACCAGCATCAACCCATGCAGTGTTTTGACTCGACTCGATTTTTATGGAGTGGAGTTCCTTAAGGTCAAGAACTACAAAAGGGGTTTGATCATGTGAAGTGTATGAAAGGCCTGCATAATCATGTCCACCACTTCGAACACGTATACGAAATTTAAAACTTTTGGAACATAGAATGGCAGATTGTACATGGGAATATGACAATGGTGTGATTACGGCTAATGGTTTTCGAGTTGTGGAAGTTGAAAATCTCGGGTTTATGCTAGATGACTTAAGAACTGATGAATATTTTGTGTTTCCTTGAGTGAACACAATTTCTGATTTTGTAGCATTTGAATCTTTAAAGAGACACTTAATAAATTTATCATCTAATGGTTGTGAAAATGTTGAAGAGAACAAAAGTATGACTAACACAACGAGAAAGGTTAGATTTTTAGTGTTAGTTTTTTAGCTTCATACTATTTAATTTCTTCTAGGATAGTATAAAGATATTGTTTTATTCACTAGCGTAGGTGGTATATATACATGTATATTTGGTTCTGTATTAGGATCGATGTATTTCTCATAGTTTATGTTGCGACATGTCTAAAACAAATGGGTCAACTTCATGATGGTCAACTCGTTTGTTGTTCTTTGAATGGTATTAATGGCATTCTACAAACCACAATATATTCAAAAACAGCAACCAAAAGTCCAAAACCAAATATGTTTCCACATTTAGTAAACAAAATATATGATTCCATTTACTGATTTTCTACAAACTAAATGCCGCCTACGCGACTAGTAAATGACGATCTACAAGATGTGGCATTGCTAGATGATAAGATGGTGTGTGTTAGTTCTTATTATTGAAGTCGCGACAAAGAAAAATGTGTAACGCTAAAGAAAAAAATGGTTCGTCTGAGCTCACATTACAGCGATTGGTCAAGTCACGACCAACAAAGAAAAACAGGCTCTGCTATCTTCTTGAAGTCGTCCCATTCGATCCACATTGCTCAAACCGATACTTTTATAATGAGAACATAGACTATTCTTTCTCTAGTTAATACTTAAAAGATTTTTTAAATATAACCGTAACATAACTTAATTAGACATGAAATACCAAGTATTTTGTTAAACTGATTTAATAACACTTTTTTTTTTTTTTTTTTTTTTTTTTTAAGAAATGAATAACTTCAAGCCTCACCAACATCATTATAATATTTGATGACCGATAATTTTTTAAATTGACAATTTTTGTTACTAAAAGACTTTTGAGTTTCTTCTAGACATGCTTAGGGGGAGGGAGTGGTTCATCCACCACACTACCATCACTCATTCCCAACCAATCCTCTTATGCCACATCATCCACCCACTTTTTTCTTCACTCACTCATTTTTTTAGAGACATCACTTCACTCACCCTTCACTCACTCACTCACTTCAAAAAAACACATGCAACGTTCAAAAAATAAAAAGGATCCCGTGCGTGAAACTTTCTGGCAAAAGATGGATCCCGTGCGTGAAGCCACCCCCGGCGGCGGTGTTCCCGTGGATGAAGGGATCCCTCACGTGCCTTCAGGACTCCCACCTCTCTTATAGAGGATAAATGAAAGTGTTGGACAAATTGGCATCCTAATATGGGTTCGAATTATAATAAAGAGTTTGTGTATGGGTCAGAATCGGCAAGGTGAGCTAGCCTGTCAAGATTGTTCTCCTCCAAAAACTCCTAATTCGAAGATTTTATTTATTTTTTTATTTTTTTATTTTTTTATTTTTTTTTGAAAGGCAATGTATATTAATAAACTAGCAAGATGCTAAAATTACACCGAAACAACCATAATAAACCGATCAAACTAAATCTAAACTCACCACACCAGCGAACTGACACTACGACCTACATGGGATATCAAAAAGTGGATATCATACTTACGAAGATATAACTCCGACATACCAAACACACCAAAGCGCAACAACACATAAGGGCAAAACCTAGCAGAAAGCATGACACGGATTGACAACCAACCACAAACCATTACCTGACACACCTCACACAAGAAACATCATTCGTATGTCTATCTATATCTCATACAAAATCTATAACATGATGAAACAAATAAGGCCATTTCACTATCAATCTTACAGCCTTATATTGTTTTCTATAAATTTCGACGAGTCCCTTAAGGCTGTAATATACCAAGTTATACTAATCTTGAATTCTAAGTATGAAAATATAAGTGCTCGTTCGGTTTTGAATAATTCCTTCCGAAGATATGATGTCCTCCAACTATCAATAGTTGAGGCTATTTATGCTACTTTATTATGAGAATTAAGCGCGGGATCGATGAGCCTGTCCGACAACCCAATAACTAGGACGGTCTTTTGAGAATAATGTGGAGCTTGTCAGCTAGCGGCAAACCTTTCTTTGTGGTTCATCACTTGATATATATCGTCATCTTAGATCGTCCTTTTGGATGGTTAATAAATCACACATTGGTTTGAATCACACTTTGGTTCAAGGAATCGGGTCCACTTGAGGTTGTACGTGTGTTAGTCGATATACTAGAGTAGAGTCCGAGTCCTTGTAATATTAGTATGGGCTAAGGCCCAAGGTCTAGAATGTTCATTGTAATGGTATTTATATACCACATTTCTGATTAATGCAAGAGACGATTTACCCTATTAACTTACATGGTATCAGAGCCAGGTTTCTTAACCTAACTTTTTTTTTTTTTTTTTTTTTTTTTTTTTTTTTTTTTTTTTTAACTAGAAAAGAAAAGAAAACATCACATATTAAAAACATAACTTTATGTTTTTCAAGGGAAAAGCACGCCCCGTTTGTTCGGAAGGTTCTTTGGGGGTTGAAGTTTTAGAACCAACTTTAGTTTTTTTAAGAGTTTTTTTTAAGGTTATAGTTGTTTTATGTTTGTTTGTTCGTCGATTGTTCGTACGACTTTATTAACAGTCGACTAAAGTTGACCGTTGGTACCAGTCCCTAATGTCGACCGTTGGTACGATGTCGTTACCAGTCGACTTAGCCGACCGTTGGTACCAGTCGACTAAAGTCAACCGTTAGTACGGTTTTGTTACGAGTCGACTAAAGTTATGTTTTTTTAATACGTTGATTGTTGGCTTTGTGTTGATAGCCAGTTGACGTGAGTTCTTCTTGATCATAGATCGTTGGTGTTTCTTGTTCACCGCTGTGTGGTTGTGGTGTGATCTTGCTGATGTTTGGTTTATTAATTTGCTGCTGTTGCTGTTAAGTTTATGTTTTTTTGGTTATTTATTGGCACCGGCGGTTATTCTCCATCAACATTGCAAGGAAATACTTGGTGTGAGGGGAAATAATTAGGATGTTGAAAATAAGTGCAAAGAAAATTTATAAATGCATGTGGGACGAATGGAACCAATAATTATTGGAAGTTGGAACACAGTTATATTAATAAATGAAGGTAGGACACATGAAATAAAGTTAATAGGGTAAATCGTCTCTTGCATTAATCAGAAACGTGGTAAATAAATACCATTACAATGAACATTCTAGACCTTGGGCCTTAGCCCATACTAATATTACAAGGACTCGGACTCTACTCTAGTATATCGACTAACAACGTGTTTAAGTTAATTGGTTCATGGTTGCTTTATTAATTTTAGATTTGATGGGATATACGATATGTATTGTTGAATACGATGGTTCATATTTCTTTAAGCATGTTTCACTACAACTTATCTATACAATAATGCAAAGCAATGAACTCATCAAACATATACATGTCATATAACCATAAGTACATAACTTAAAATCCCGATTTTTACAAGAAAACGCGATTTAGCATTTGAGGTTTGTAAAGAACCAACATCATTCTTGTGTTTACCCACAAGTAAAGGTGGAATACTCTGCTCATAATGGAAGAAATTATATGGATCAACCACACCTTTCACCATTGCTAATCTCCTAAAATTGTTACCAAAGTACTTGCTTCCCCACTTCATAGCTTCCAAGTAACTTATGTTACCTGCTTTATTATGCTTACCTAATTCCAAATCCCTGTAATTCACATAAGCCGACCTAGGATTTTTCGTCATAAATGGTGTCATATTGTCGTAAAATCTTCTCATCCAGCCTATATGTTTCTCGGATGCTTCAAGGCTTCCATCTTGCCACTTTACTAAGTATTGTATGTTATACAAATACCCTTTTCGATAAGGATATGGAGTACTATTTTCCGCAATCTCGTTCATCTTTCCACCGTGCGGTTCCATTATAAGAATCGGATTATCGTCCTCCAATAACCATTTCCATACATCTACTAATCTTTCTTTAGGTATCGGGTTTTTTACATAATCAGATTTAGCATTGAAGTAACTTTTAGCTTCGGGTTTCCTATCTCTTAAGACACTGATAACTCCTCTAGGGATATTCGAGAAATAAAGCACTGGCTCAATCCAACTCATTTCACTACAATCTTTTTCTTGCAAACCCAATTCAGGGAAGCTATTGGTTGCGGTTTTAATGAGGTTATCAACCGTTCCAAGAAACATCGAGTTAAATGTAATATTCAAATAGTTCTTTTACCGTTCGTGCCGGAAATAGGTTGTAGTATAACTCTAATGAACAAATCTGGGCTTAAACTATCTCCTACATACTGCCACTTATTAAAAAGATCCGAACCACCTTGTTCTAATGTCTTGGAAACACTAAAAACCGAAACTTTATCAGGAACATTAACAAGATTTAACTTCCAAGCTACTACAACACCAAAACTACCACCTCCACCACCTCTTATGGCCCAAAACAAATCTTCTCCCATCGATTTCCTATCGCGTATTCGCCCGTTAACATCGATAATCCTAGCATCGATAACATTATCAGCCGCTAGACCATATTTTCTAACCATAGTACCAAACCCCCCATGTCACACCCTGCCACGGCGGAAACGCGCGGGTGTAACTTCATGGATATCGTCACAACACCTGGTGTCAACATAGAGAACAACTACATGCACAAAAATAGAGAAATGTACCAACACACAGTGTTGTAACAATACCCCAAGATAAATAACCAAAACAAAATCCAAAAGGTATCTTCAATAGATATGAAAGTACCAAACAGAAAACATAAATGTATCAAACCCAAATCCAAATAAATTCAAATCCCAAAACATAAGTAAGTCTCCATATGCAACTAAGTCTCGCCTAATTACTGCCCTCAACTTTGGCTTTAGAATGCTCACCTGAAAATGATGCTTAAAATGTCAACATAACATTGGTGAGATTCATAGGTTTAGACACACTTACACTCACAAGGCAACCAGTTCACTGTGATTTTAAAAACATAGCTGGACAAATAAATATAGTTATCATACAAGCTACATGTATTCATAAACCAATCATCACACAAAAAGGCAAGAACGTGACCCCCGCTCCAAAACACATCATCAATTGGGTCGCACGCGCGAGCAACAGGATAAGCATCCTCCTAATTGGAAATCACACAGCATCAATTAGGTCGCTAACCTAACCGGAATCACATATCACACAACATCAATTAGGTCGCTAACCTAATCGGAATCACACTTTCATGTACCACATAGTATCATTACGATAACATTATAAGTCCAAGCTTTTAAACCACACATAATCACAGTAACTCAAATCATTTAAGACAAGCATCATTCCCATCCCAAGTTTAAAACAAAGTAAAAATATGGGACTATGAACTCACCTTAAACTCCGCAGCTTTCACAATAACAATTCACAATCTATAGCACACAAAAATAATCCACATTACACAAGGTCAAGCTAAAAGCTACAACCCTTGTAATACACATATGATGGATGTCTAAGACTCATATGACCCACCATGGATCTCCTAGACACCACACTAACCACTACCATAGCTTAAAACTCACTAAATCCCTTGCACTCTTAAAATCAGAAAACGCAGAATTTTTGGGTACACTTGCCCACATAAAATCACGACAAATAAAGCTTAAAAACTCACACCAAAAATTCACCATGGTCTCTCATAAGCATAGAAGCTAATCCCAGAAGGCCATGGACCAATAACACACACAAATATTCATAATAAATTCAAACTTGTCAACTACTCAAATTCGGATCTGAACGCACACCAAAAAGTTTTGATCAACAAAGAATACTTCCACAAGTTTTTATCACGAATCCTTTTCGTGGTAGTCTAATATAACCTAACAATAAACTATTCCAGAAGGCCTAGTCAAAATACCACTTTTACAACCACGTGAAACCCTCAAACTTTTACCCAAAATATGTCCCGGTTTGACAGCTTTGACACCTTAACAAAGAAAAATCAAAAGACCGACTTCCCGACCTTAAAATCGATTGTGGCTGGACTTTTTGGAAAGCTCTTTCATTATACTTCAATTTAGACCTAAAATTCGTGACTTAACTCCTCACCATCTATTATTTACACTCACATCTTTACAGCAATAGTTTTCTGTCCAAACCCTAACACATAATCTAACGCGTTTAACACTCAATTCCCTTAACCATTAACCATATTATTGACATGTAATCATCCTAACATGTTTTACTTCAATAATTTACAGAAATATATAAACCCTTGATTCCATCATATTAAATATTACATGAATCATAACAATAATTAATTAATTACACGTAAGGGTTAAAGATTTTACCTTGATTCTTGATTATTGCTAGACAATTATGAAACCCTATTTTTTTCTTCTTGTTCCTCCCTTGTGTCGACTTTAATTGCAGGAAAAAGGGGTAGGGAAGTTTTGATTTTGTATTTATAATTATATTGGATAACCCTTAAGGCTTAGAGTTGTATTTGGTATCAATTTTGGTTTCCTTTTTTCTCCCTAATCCCTATAATCGGCCGCCCCTATTATTATATTTATTTATTTTTTTTATTTTTTTATTAAATTTATTTATTACACTCAAAACCTCATACTTTTTATATTTTATGTATTCCCATAACAAAACCTAACGTCTTTCGCGATAAACCTTAATTTTACGACAAACCGGAAAATATTCATTTTCAAAATAAAGTTTCCAAACATAGATTTTCACACACTCCATAAGCATTTCTTCACAAAAACAACTTTCCCGTAACTTGAGGCTAAAAGTCTAACTAACCTGCTAAAATCATGGTTGTTACATCATCCCCCACTTAGGGAAAGCTCGTCCCGAGATTTAACAGCTCGTGTCATCAGACTTCTCAGCAAACAACTTAGGATACTTAGCTCTCATTTGATCCTCACGCTCCCAAGTAAACTCAGGACCACATTTGGAATTCCATCGTACCTTTACCAATACAATCTTACTACGCTTCATACTCTTAACTTCTCTGTCCATAATCTCAACCGGTTCCTCCACAAAGTGAAGTGTTCTATCAACCTTAATCTCATCTAGTGGCACATGCAAACTAGCATCCGCCAAACACTTCTTTAAATTAGACACGTGAAACGTATCATGCACACCACTTAATTCCTCAGGCAATCTCAAACGATATGCCACAAGTCCAATCATCTCCGTAATCTCAAATAGCCCAACATATCTAGGTGCTAACTTGCCTTTCTTACCGAAATGCACAACACCCTTCCATGGTGACACCTTCAACATCACAAAATCGCCAACACTAAACTCCAAAGGTTTGCGGCGATTATCCGCATAACTCTTTTGACAATCTCTCGCAGCCTTAAGTCTTTCTTTAATCCGAAAGACCATATCCGTAGTCTCTTGTACCAATTCAGGTCCAATTAACTGACTCATCCCAACCTCTGCCCATAACACCGGCTATCTACACTTCCTTCCATATAACATCTCAAACGGTGCACATCTAGTGCTTGAATGATAGCTGTTATTATAAGAAAACTCAGCCAAAGGCAAATGAGTATCCCAGCTTCCTCCAAAATCAATAGCACAAGCACGAAGCAAATCCTCTAACGTCTAAATCGTTCGCTCACTTTGTCCATCGGTCTGTGGATGATAAGTAGTACTCATATCCAACCGTGTATTCAAAGCCTTTTGCAACGACTGTCAGAACCGCGAAGTGAACCTACTATCCCGATCTGAAATGATAGACACAGGCAAACCATGCCTTGCCACAATCTCATTTATATAGATCCTTGCCAACTTCTCCATCTTGTAATCCTCACGAATGGCCAGAAAATGTGCAGACTTCGTCAATCTGTCCACAATGACCCATATCGTGTCATGTCCATTACTTGTGCGAGGCAATTTAGTAATGAAATCCATAGTTATATTATCCCACTTCCATTCAGGAATTGGCTGCTGCTGCAACAATCCAGAGGGTTTCTGATGTTCAGCCTTAACCTTCAAACAAGTTAAACATCGACTAACATACTCAGCTATCTCCCTCTTCATTCCCGGCCACCAATAAGCATCTCTAAGATTATAGTACATCTTATCAGACCCTGGATGAATCGAGTATCTCGTCTTATGAGCCTCATCCATGATCACCTTTCTCACATCTCCCACTAGTGGAAACCATATTTTATCTAAGAAATATAGTCCACCATCTTCCTTCCTTTCCATCTGCTGATCTAAACCACGCAACATTTCAGCCACAAGGTTCTCATCCTTGAGAGCCTCCTCTTGTGATGCCAATATCTTACTCTTAATTCCTGACTGCAATGTTATGCTCATAGCTCGCACACACCTTGGCTTAATTCTTTCTTTTCTACTCAACGCATCGGCCACCACATTCGCTTTTCCAGGATGATAACGAATGTCGCAGTCGTAATCACTTAACAGCTCCATCCATCTTCTTTGACGCATATTCAACTCCTTCTGATTAAAAATATGCTGAAGACTCTTATGATAAGTATAGACCGTACTCTTCGTACCATACAAATAATGTCTCCAATTCTTGAGAGCAAATACCACCGCACCAAGCTCTAGGTCATGAGTGGTATAATTCTTCTCATGAACCTTGAGTTGTCGTGATGCATAAGCTATCACCTTCCCCCTTTGCATTAACACACATCCAAAACCTTGATTCGACACATCACAATATACCACAAAATCATTTGGCCCGTTAGGTAACGTCAGAATAGGTGCATTACACAAACTATCCTTTAATGTATGAAAAGCCACTTCTTGCTCATCTCCCCACTCATACTTTTTATTCTTCTGAGTCAACATAGTGAGAGGCTTAGCAATCTTTGAAAAATTTGCTATAAATCTACTGTAGTATCCTGCCAGTCCTAAGAAAGAGCGTATCTCAGAAGGTGTCGTAGGAGCCTTCCAATTCTTGAATGCTTCTATCTTGCTAGGATCTACATGTATACCTTCACTATTCACTATATGACCAAGAAATTGCACCTCTTGCAGCCGAAATTCACATTTAGAGAACTTAGCGTACAATCTCTCATTCTCCAACAAGCCAAGTATTAACCTCAGGTGTTCCCCATGCTCTTCCTTCGACTTGGAGTAAATCAGAATGTCGTCAATAAACACAATTACGAATTTATCCAAATAGGGCCTACACACACGATTCATCAAATCCATGAATACCGCTGGTGCATTAGTCAACCCAAATGGCATAACCATAAATTCAAAATGTCCATAACGAGTTCTAAAAGCTGTCTTGGGAATGTCCTCCTCCTGCACTCTTAACTGATGATAACCAGATCGCAGATCTATCTTTGAGAAAAATCTAGCACCCTGCAACTGGTCGAAAAGATCATCAATTCTAGGTAAAGGATACCGATTCTTCACCGTCAACTTATTCAACTCTCGGTAATCAATACACATTCTAAACGAACCATCTTTCTTCTTAACGAACAAAACAGGCGCTCCCCACGGAGAATGACTAGGTCGAATAAACCCCTTATCTTGAAGTTCTTTCAACTGTGCAGCCAACTCCTGCATCTCCGTAGGTGCCAATCGATAAGGAGCTTTCGCTACCGGCGTCGCTCCAGAAATTAACTCAATACGAAACTCCACCTGTCGTATCGGCGGTAATCCGGACAAATCCTCAGGAAAAACGCCCGAAAACTCACACACTACTGGAATATCCCCCACTTTGAGTTCCCTAGACTTCGCACTCATAAGGGATTTCAAATTCTTCTCCACGTTTTCTCCTTGTACTCGCAGCACACCACCACCCTCTAATGGAATTCGAACCACCTTTTCATGGCATATTACTTCAGCTTTATGCCTAGCCAACCAATCCATCCCTATTACCACATCAAAGCTACCATGTCCTAAGGGTATTAAGTCAATCTTAAACGCAACACCCTCTAATACGATAACACACTCACGAATAACCTTAACAACTTGTATTTCTATACCACTAGCTATTTCAATCAAAATACTAGGTCTAAGTTCACTAAACTCAACACCCAATATTCTAGCAAAATCAGTAGTAGCAAAACAATAATCCGCACCCGTATCAAATAACGTAGTAGCATAATGAACATTGAGAGAGAACGTACCAGTAACAACGTTCGGGTCTTGGCGCGCCTCGCTTGCATTCATTGTAAATGCCTTTCCCTTAGCTGCATTTCTATTAAACCCTTGTCCTTGTCCTCCTTCAATAGCCAGCCGATTCCCAGGCCGTCCAAACATTCCAACAAGTTTGGGACACCAGTTTCGCAGGTGATCGGTACTACCACACTCGTAGCACGCCCTGCGATGAGGCCCCGCACCCACCGAGTTAATTGGAGTCGCTTGAGTAATCACCACACGGCAGTCCTTAGCAAAGTGTCCAGGTTTGCCACACCTGAAGCACACACGACAAGCAGTATTCTCAGGATGATTGCCACTACACTTAGCACATCTAGGGGCATTACCAACATATCCCCTCTTCTCATTATTACCAGTCACAACTGTAGAAGTTGTTCCCACATAACCTGCTGCCATCATAGGATCCATTGCTACGAACCCCTTCCCTTTCCTTGCTTTCTTATTGTCACCACTAAAACCAACTGTCTTAGTAGTATCAACCTCCTCTCGCTTCTTCTCTCCTGACTTTGCAAGTGTTCCACTCCTAACCGCTTCATCTGTCAGTGCACCAGCCTTTTGAATAACACTTAGAAGTGTTGTCGGCTCAGTCGCCCTAACCATCGAGCGAATCTGTGGAACCAACCCACGGATATACCTCTCAATACGCTTCGATTCAGGAGTTACTAGATGAGGAACCATCCTAGCTAACTCATGAAACCTATCAGTGTACCCCATATGATTAGCCCCAACCATTGTATGATTCCACAACTCTTCTTCCAATTTCTGCATTTCATTGGTTGGACAAAACTCCTCCACCATTATGGCTTTGAAGTCCTCCCAAGTCATACCCAAAGCCGTAACTCGTCCTCTAGCTTGCAGTTACGTGTTCCACCAGGTCAACGCCTTGTTAACCAAGGAACTAACCGCATACTTAACTTTCTGGCCCTCACTACATCCACTTATGTCCATCACCGACTCCATTTTCTCTATCCATCGAGTGAGTGCAATCGCCCCACCCTTCCCATCAAACTCCTTGGGCTTACAAGCCATAAACTCCTTATAAGTACACCCATTATTTCTGCTTCCTCCACTCCCAGCACTATCAGGATGAGCTCCACTGCCTATCTGCGTGCTCAATTGAGTCACAAGTTCAGGCATTAAAGCTTCTAGCTACTGATTGATCATTTGTTGAAAGATAGGGTTGCTATCCCCAATAATAGGTGTCGACTTCTTGGACTTCTTCGGTGTCCGGTAAGCTCCACTCATAGGTGACTTAGTGATAGGTCGTCTTGGTTTCCTTGGCGCCATTTCCTAAACACGCAGGACAATAGAACCATTAGAGACCATTCACAAGATTCCACAATCTCCATAATCCTACTCAATCATCTACCTCCCATCACATGAGACACTCTAAATCATATACCAAATAAACTCAACTCTACCACACATAAGCATATCACCATTGATTCAATGTAACATTGGCTGTAGTTCCACATATGTCGTGATACATTTATAATTGTGTTGGCCACCCACAATTTTAGATGTATCCTTCCACATGTGTACTTACTTCCAAAGCCACACCTAACAATAGTAACATCTTATAACACACAATCAATACCATCCAAACTATACTCCCATAATACACATAATATACACCAAAATATCCAAACTCGCCCAAGGCTTCTCATTAAAACACGGGATAAATCCCAAAAATCCGAAGGAATTCACATTCCAACATACAATCAGCGTCAAAACAACTCAACAAAACCATAAAACATTAAAACATAACATTAAAAACAAGTCGTACGCAGTTCGAGTCCTATCTAAGACCTAAAACGGTGTACGCGCAGTGGACTCCAAGTCCGAATCCACTTCCTCCTCCTCGCTCACCCATCCATTCTTATTCCCATGATTCTGTGGTAGAGGATGTCTTGCAAAATCATCTTCACGATCTCTTAACTCTTCATCTATCCTATCCACAAAATCATACAATCTTCGGGGTCTAGCCCAAACTACCCCATCATCTTCCAGAAACTGAGGACACTTGCACGGGTACTTGGTGGTGAAACCTTCCTTATCAGCTACCTTTGTCTCATATCTCTCCACCATTTCCCCATTCATATTCTCGAATGTCAGCTTCTCTTCAATCACACATGGTACCATGCTAGCGGGGACCAATATCCTCCTGTTGGTTCTCTTCATCATCCCAATTCTCTTACGTCCCTTAGCAACTACTGTGGCCCAACGAAGTGTCTTTCACGCAGGAGGTGCCATTCTATAAATGACACACACACGATGCTAAGTACAGGGTTCGATAGACGTTCAAAAACTCGGTAAAATAACTCATAATTTAGGAAAATAGACATGTAAAGATATTATACTTACACATAGGTCCTAAATGCAACTATATGAGGGACTCCTGAGCTATAGTCTAGGTTAAACCACCTAATTCTCTATAACCAAGGCTCTGATACCAATCTGTCACACCCCGCCACGGCGGAAACGCGCGGGTGCAACTTCATGGATATCGTCACAACACTTGGTGTCAACATAGAGAACAACTACATGCACAAAAATAGAGCAATGTACCAACACACAGTGTTGTAACAATACCCCAAGTTAAATAACCAAAACAAAATCCAAAAGGTATCTTCAATAGATATGAAAGTACCAAACAGAAAACATAAATGTATCAAACCCAAATCCAAATAAAGTCAAATCCCAAAACATAAGTAAGTCTCCATATGCAACTAAGTCTCGCCTAATTGCTGCCCTCAACTTTGGCCTTAGAATGCTCACCTGAAAATGATGCTTAAAATGTCAACATAACGTTGGTGAGATTCATAGGTTTAGACACACTTACACTCACAAGGCAACCAGTTCAATGTGATTATAAAAACATAGCTGGACAAATAAATATAATTATCAGACAAGCTACATGTATTCATAAACCAATCATCACACAAAAAGGCAACCATCGGGCCGGAACGTGACCCCCGCTCCAAAACACATCATCAATTGGGTCGCATGCGCGAGCAACAGGATAAGCATCCTCCCAGTTGGAAATCACACAACATCAATTAGGTCGCTAACCTAATCGGAATCACATATCACACAACATCAATTAGGTCACTAACCTAATCGGAATCACATATCACACAGCATCAATTAGGTCGCTAACCTAATCGGAATCACACTTTCATGTACCACATAGCATCATTATGATAACATTATAAGTCTAAGCTTTTAAACCATACATAATCACAGTAACTCAAATCATTTAAGACAAGCATCATTCCCATCCCAAGTTTAAAACAAAGTAAAAATATGTAACTATGAACTCACCTTAAACTCCGCAGCTTCCACAAAAACAACTCACAATCTATAACACACAAAAATAATCCACATTACACAAGGTCAAGCTAAAAGCTACAACCCATGTAATACACATATGATGGATGTCTAAGACTCATCTGACCCACCATGGATCTCCTAGACACCACACTAACCACTACCATAACTTAAAACTCACTAAATCCCTTGCACTCTTAAAATCAGAAAACGCAGAATTTTTGGGTACATTCGCCCACATAAAATCACGACAAATAAAGCTTAAAAACTCACACCAAAAATTCACTATGGTCTCATAAGCATAGAAGCTAATCCCAGAAGTCCATGGACCAATAACACACACAAATATTCATAATAAATTCAAACTTGTCAACTACTCAAATTTGGATCTGAACGCACACCAAAAAGTTTTGATCAACAAAGAATACTTCCAAAAGTTTTTATCGCGAATCCTTTTCGCGGTAGTCTAATATAACCTAATATTTAACTATTCCAGAAGGCCTAGTAAATATACCACTTTTACAACCACATGAAACCCTCAAACTTTTACCCAAAATCTGTCCCGGTTTGACAGCTTTGACACCTTAACAAAGAAAAATCAAAAGACCGACTTCCCGACCTTAAAATCGATCGTGGCTGGACTTTTTGGAAAGCTCTTTCATTATACTTCAATTTAGACCTAAAATTCGTGACTTAACTCCTCACCATCTGTTATTTACACTCACATCTTTACAACCATAGTTTTCTGTCCAAACCCTAACACATATTCTATCGCGTTTAACACTCAATTCCCTTAACCATTAACCATATTATTGACATCTAATCATCCTAACATGTTTTACTTCAATAATTTACAGAAGTATATAAACCCTAGATTCCATCATATTAAATATTACATGAATCATAACAATAATTAATTAATTACACGTAAGGGTTAAAGATTTTACCTTGATTCTTGATTATTGCTCGACAATTATGAAACCCTAATTTTTTCTTCTTGTTCCTCCCTTGTGTCGACTTTAATTGCAGGAAAAAGGGGTAGGGAAGTTTTGATTTTGTATTTATAATTATATTGGATAACCCTTAAGGCTTAGAGTTGTATTTGGTATCAAATTTGGTTTCCTTTTTCCCCCCTAATCCCTATAATCGGCCGCCCCTATTATTATATTTGTTTTTTTTTATTAAATTTATTTATTACACTCAAAACCTCATACTTTTTATATTTTATGTATTCCCATAACAAAACCTAACGTCTTTCGCGATAAACCTTAATTTTACGACAAACCGGAAAATATTCATTTTCAAAATAAATTTCCAAAAATAGATTTTCACACATTCCATAAGCATTTCTTCACAAAAACAACATTCCCGTAACTTACCAACGCTCAATAACTTGAACGAAGACTCGTTACGCAAAACCTCAAAACGCCAAATATACACAAGTCATTTCTACACCACATGGGTGATCAAAATGAACTTTCCCAAAATCAACATCATCAAAAATCACAATAGCAACCACAACGCGAAGGGATTTAGTGCTAAACCAAATACTAATCACACTATAACACACAATAACACACATATAACTACTCAAACCACACCAAACAAAATTAGATTAACTCGAGGCTAAAAGTCTAACTAACCTGCTAAAATCACGGTTGTTACACCCACCACTTAAATGACCACCTACCCCTACAGTTGGACATACCCTAGCGGGGAACCCTAGATTTCGACCTTTTTCATGTACTCGATAATATAGTTCACCTAGAGTTGCACCAGATTCGACCCATGCAGCGTTTTGACTCGACTCTAGTGTTATGGTCCTAAGTTTGTTTAGGTCAAGGACTATAAAAGGTGTTTGGTCATATGAAGTGTGTGAAACTCCTGCATAGTCATGTCCACCACTTCTAATTCGAATTCGAAACCCGAAGGTTTTGGAGCAAAGGATTGTGGATTGTATATGGGAATATGTTAAGGGTGTGATTATAGCTAGTGGTTTTGGTGTTGTGGAAGTTGAAAATCTAAGGTTTATGATGGTTGATTGTAGAAGAGATGAATATTGTGTATTTTCTTTAGTGAATATAATTTCTGATTTTGAGGTGTTCGAGTCTTTGAAAATGCATTGAAGAAACTTATCATCCAAGGGTTGTGAAAATGATGAGAGGTACAAAATCAGTAAGATACTACATATGAGAACTCGTGGAAATTTTGTGCTAATGATATTTAGCTTCATGTTAATGTTTCTAGGCTTAATTGTGAGATTGAAGGGTTGCATGCATGATGCATGATGCATGATGCATGATGCATGATGCATGATGCATGATGCATGATGCATGATGCATGATGCATGATGCATGATGCATGATGCATGATGCATGATGCATGATGCATGATGCATGATGGATGGTTATATATTCTAGCTAGCGACTTGATCTCCAATTACACAAAATGAACAATATACTGTAATACACTTTCACGCATATCGTATTAAATTTACATTTTACAACTAGCTAGCTCCTTTAATTTGTTTTTATCCAAATGGAGTACTATACTATTTACATTGAACGGTGATCATAAGCATAAATTGTTACGCTTCGTAACTTAAACGTCAAAACGTTAACTTAATAGATTTAAACACGATAAATATATATATATATATATTAGCTCAGATATTCTGATTAAAAGTTTACACTAGATTAATCTGAAAATTTTGGTCAAACATAAATTTTCTCGTGAAAGTTCAACCTTGATGATGTGTTCCAGGAAGATAGATCACATTGTTTATGTTGTTACACGTTTATGAAGAAATCAGGTTACAAGTTCAACAACAGAGTATATTAATGCACTCAAGTATATAACGATGGTAAATGAATCTGCAAGGCTATCTCTACAGTATGTAACCACTATTTTTCTCATATATATTTACCATGTATATATAACGTAAAAATATATTTTCTTGGATAAAATTTTGAAGCATCACGCAAAATCTTTTATATTTGGATCACTATTCATCACTCAAATATTGTTATTATTTTTGTAATATTTTTAATTTTTTATTGGACCATTGATAATTTTCAGTTAATTAATATAAATATGTTTACATTTAAAGTTCGAAGGATGAGTGTTATTAAAAGATGTCATTTCATCTTTCAAAATTCAAATATGATGATTTTTGAAAAACAGATGGATTAAGAATGGTGAATTACCATGAACCCGTCCAATAGGAGATACCTAATTAAGTATGAATTTTAGACTTGTGACAGTAGTGACCCATATTGCATCATCTTTTCGGCTGCCACTTGAGCTTTCTCTCTCCTCAACCCATATTCACCTCTCTCATCACAGTGGCAAAAAAACATTTTTTAACACAAACACAAATTTTATTAATAAAACGTAAATATTACATAAACGAAACGATACGAAATGAAACCATTACAACTAAATAAAAAACTTAAACAACTAAAAATTAAACATGACAACACTTATTTAAAAACTAGTAATTTAGCTTGTAGCATTCCTTGATTTCCGCCTTAAGTCGCATAAGTTCATTTCGTTGTCGTTCGGGCAAATTTGGGTCGATTGCCGAATTGTAGAAAATCAAGTCTTGCTCCCGTTTTGTATTTCTCATGAGTTCCTCTTGTTTCTCATGGATTTCCAATAGCTTTCGTTGATATTCCAATTTTTGTTGTTTGATCGCTAGCTCTCGTTCCTTGTATTCTCTCCACGAGTCCTCACGCTCTTTACCTTTCTCCTTCTTTGACAGTCTTGAGCTCCATAAGTTCGCTAGTAGCCCACTCATGAATGATTTTGATGTTTCACGAGAGGAGGAGGTGGATGATTTCTTCCTTGCTCTGTCACGACCTTGTAGTCGTGATTCTCTAGTACCATCCTCCGTTTCATCTTCATCATCATCATCATCCAAGTCTTGAAAATTCGGGGGCCTTGTGTTGACCCCGACGTAGTTGTTGAACCCTTTACTGTCTTTCGACTCCCCGATCGGAAAAAAGGCATCTCATCCTTCCAAGCAGCATGCCCACTCAATACTTTCCAGCACTCCACCAAATTGAAATCATGACCGTAACACGCACGATACTCCATAAGAGCTTTGGACATATCGTCAATGTCATTTTCACCACTTCCATGCTCTTGACATTATCAATAATAGCACCAAAATTCGCAACTTGACCACGAATTCTAGTCTTCCATTTGGAAATGATTGAATTGTATGTCCGATCTGAACCAGTTTTTTTCGAAAGTAGGCTACCAATTTCTCCCAAAATTTGTGCCGATTCATACAGTTTCCTTTTTTGTCATTTTCCGAAACAAAGATGAAAGCTTTACAAAGAATGAACTCTTCTTTGCTTGACCATGGTTCAACTTTTTTGGCCGGTTCGGGTTTTTTGCTTTTGCCTTTCGCCTTTATAGCACGCCGCGAAGGCTTCTTTGGCTTGACGGGTGATGTCTCTTCGATTTCGTCATCGTCATCAACGGGCATAGAACCGTGGTAGGAACCGTGACCCGAACCTTGCCTCATCGAAACATCTTGACTCGGGTAGTCTTGGCTCAGATAGTGTTGGGTCGAATAGCCTTGGGTCGGATAGTCGGCCCAATAATCCAAATTCATATCAAGATTAGTTGACCGAATCGGAGAATGTTGTTGATATGGTTGGGAACAATGCAAGAAATCCATGTTAGGACGATAAGACGACTCACTTGGTTCTTAGTGATAATCCGTATTAACACGTTGTGGTGGGACAAAAGGACGATGAACGGAAAACAAGTTTTCTCTTTGATTGGGTTGTGGTAGTTGTATTGGATATTCAAAAGATTGTTGGCGAAAGCGAATACCCCCTTGTTGTGGTGGTGTTATGCCGGTTAGTTCAAAGGTGTTTTGCAAAGAGAAATTTATATCCGGTGCATTTTGGGTTAGTCGGGATCGTCGGTTTTTTGATTGTGGAATGTTTTTCTTTGACATTCTGAATATTGATGAGAATTTGGTTGAATTGTGTATTTGAAAGTGGGTTTGATGTTGGTATTTATAGGAAGAAAAGTGGTAATTTTTTTTTAAAAAAAAAGTTTTTTTTTTTTTTTTTTTTTTTTTTTTTTTTTTTTTTTTTTTTAACAAACGGTTAAAAGTTTTAAACGGTTTGATTTTAAAATGAAAGCATGGGAAATTCTTTGCTTCAAACTCGGTCGAATAAACGAACGATTTGGTGCTACAAGTCACCGGCGATCGATATGGTACATTCTTTGTGCCACAGTGGCTCGATCAATTTGGCTTATCGATCGATCGATGCACTCGATCGATTATTTCAGATGCACTGTCACAAGGCCCAAAAGTTGGATGAGATACCTAAGTATGAACTTTACATAATCAACAGAGGCCCAAAAGAAACAAAGATGCTTAAAATAACTCGAGCTTGATACACTCATTCTCGTTAGACCGCATATAAACAATCATAAAAATGTACATTATTTGAACTTACAAAACACAACATAAATAAAGAGTAATGAATAATGAACGTAGATGAACAGATTAAATCAAAAGAACAAGGCTTCTAGATCATATTTCGTCCACAAAATGACCACCAAAAAATGTTGAAGGCGAATAGTACAAAATGGTTTCTTGGACATTTAGGTCGTTCAGGGCACTATATTGGTTGTTCTACTACGTAATAAGCTTGGAAAGAAAATAGATTTCCATTATACGTATAAAGCTACTCAAGTTGAACGTAGTTGCAAGTTAGCATTCAGTGTAACAAACAAGTTGCGCCAGGGTTTGTACAAGAACTTGTTCCGTAAACATTGTTTCGTCGCTCCATCCAAATAAGAACAAGAAAGATATGATGCTTTATATAGATAGTGCGAAAAATCCTCTTTTGTAAACGACGGAACTTATTAACACTTTTATGATTCAGAAAAATGTTTGATTTAACAAATATACTTAAACAATAATCCAGAAAAGAACCATGCATATTATTAATGTTTATTTGCACATCCACCTTCAGAAACAAGTTTATTGATGTAATGATAAAACATTTAACAATTTGATATATATTTAACAGAAATTGTAATTAATCCAAAGTTTAACTATTCCCTTTGATTATGCTTTTAGAGGTAGAATGCTTTGCTCAAAATAGAAGAAATTTTGTGGATCAACAACACCTTTCACCAATGCCAACTTCCTGAAATTGTTACCAAAATATTTGTTTCCCCACTGCATGGCGGCTTCCGAGTAACTTGTGTTATTTGCATTCTTATTTTCACCTAAATCCAAATCTCTATAGTTCACATAAGTTGATCTTGGATTCTTCGACACATATGGTGTCATATTTGTATACATCCTTCTCATCCAACTTATATGTTTATCTGATGCATCACTATTTTCCCAGTTCTGAAAGTATTGTATGTTATACAAATACCCTTTTCTATGCGGATATGGAGTACTCGTTTCTCCAATCTCGTCCATCCTTCCACCATGTGGTTCCATTATAAGGATCGGGTTATCATCCTCCAACATCCAATTCCATATGTCTTGTAATCTTTCTTTAGGAATTGGCACTTTCACATAATCTGATTTTGCATTAAAGTATCTTCTTGCCTCAGGTTTCCTATCCCTTAGAACACTTGTGTCTCCTCTTGGATAATTCGCGAAAAAGAGTATGGATTCAATCCAACTTATTTCACTACAATCTTTTGCCTGTAAACTCAATTCGGGAAAGCTATTGTTCATGGTTTTAAGGAGGTTATCAACTGTTCCAAGAAACATCGAGTTGAATATAACTTGAATTGTTCTGCTACCTCCCCCGGTTGAACCAGGTAGAATTATAACTCTAATGAACAAATCTTTACTTAGTTTACTCCCTATGCTTTGCCACTTATTGAAAAGATCCGAACCACCTTGTTCTAAAGTCTTGGAAACACTAAAGACCGTAACTTTGTCAGGAACATTAACAAGATTCACCTTCCAAGCTACCACAATACCAAAGCTTCCACCACCACTTCCTCTTATTGCCCAAAACAAATTTTCCCCCATAGCTTTTCTATCGAGTATTTTTCCGTTAGCATCAATGATCCTAGCATCCACAACATTGTCAGCAGCTAAACCATATTTTCTTACAAGAGTACCAAACCCTCCTCCACTTAAGTGCCCTCCAACCCCTAGAGTCGGGCAGATCCCCGCCGGGAAGCCAAGATTTTTATTATTTTGGGAAACCCAATAATACAACTCACCAATAGTTGCACCAGATTCAACCCATGCAGTCTTCTTACTTGAGACGATATTTATCGACCTAAGTTTTTGAAGGTCAAGAACCACAAAAGGGACTTGATCATGAGAACTATATGAAAGTCCTTCATAGTCATGTCCACCACTTCGGATTCTGACTCGATAACCAAACTTTTTGGAACATATTACTACAGATTGGACGTGTGCATATGTCAAAGGGGTGATAATAGCTAGTGGCTTTGGTGTAGTTGAGGCTGAAAACCTAAGGTTTACAATAGTTGATTGGAGAATAGATGAATATTGTGTGTTGTTTTGGGTGTACACAGGATCTGAATTTTGCGAGAGGCATTGAATAAATTTATCATTTGATGATTGTGAAAATGCTAAAGGAAATAAAATCACAAGAACACTTAGAAAAAATGGTACTAGTAGTGTTTTAGTGCTGTTATGTAGCTCCATATTGTTTATTCGTTTTGTTGATATCTTTGTAGTACTTGTGGGTTTATATAGGCCGTTTCTAATGAAGCATGTGATGCAATCATGCAAATAGAATCAGTTCCATTTCTTTGAATTCAACTCTTCCTATCCAATTAATTCTTTGATCGATATATTCTTTTTTTCACACATTCTAAATACCCCTACGTGTTGTTAAAGATGTAAAGTCAACTAGTATGATTTTGTGACAGCTAAAGATATACATTTTGAATGTTCTTTCCATGGTTTACTTTGTATTTCAAATAAAAAATCTAAAATCAAAACACGCTACGAGTTCAACAAACTAATTAAAATATTTGATAGTCTAGTCTTATCGTTAGTAAAAGATATATTCCACTTGAATAAGAATTGATTGGGAATTCATTATTCCATCCAGAAATTCCTTTACGCATGCAAGGGAATTGACCTTTCCTACATACTACACATTTAAAAGAGAAAGCAATAGGTTTTGGAATTGGAGCAGTCGCGGTTTCAAAAAGTAAAGTATTTGGGAGCACTCTACACAAAACCAAATAATGAAACCACGAAATTGGTTTTGACAAAATCCGCTTATGATTCGTACTCCATTCGTTTTGAATTAAATGTATATTTAGAAAGTATGTAGCTTAAAAAGGGTATAAAAATCACACTTTGAGCCTCTAAAATAATATGTTTTTTTTTTTTTTTTTTTTTTTTTTACGTTAAAATATAGATGTTTGACACTGCACCAAAAAATATATAGATGTTTGACATGTATAATGCTACAAAATTTCGAAACTTAATTGAAAAGAGCATTTTTGATAGATCAATAGGATTTTAAAATTGAACTTTCTCATTTGATATTAAAAGTCAAAATTTTATTGCAATTTGATCAAACCTTGAAAAAATTTATTTCCTGTTAACGCGTATAAAATTCAGTGTGTCAAATATTGTAAAAAGAGCTTAATAAAGAGGGGACTATTTTAAAAAGGGAGGTGATTTGCACACTCCACTTTTTTATTTGCACACTCACTGTACAAGTAAATAAAGCATGATCTAAATACTGTACAACTGTGTGATGCATTAATTGGAGTGTCCCAATAAAAACTCAAAGTGTGCAAATCAATTCCCTTTTAAAAAGTGTGATAGATTAAATTTAGAGGCAATTTCATATTTCCTTCCATTTTGGTTGAAAATTTTATATATACTAACATACATTAAAAACATTGTACACTATGCATTCAATAATTGCACTTTGAATATATATATAAAATTATTCATAAAAGTAAAGTGATATATGAAATTAATCATTCAATTTATAATCCAAAAAATAAACCCACCTTCAGCTCAATTTCTATAGAAAAATAGTAGCTTAAAAATATAACTCGTTAAGCGAAAAAAAATTTTACACTATCAATTTAATTATATTTTAATATATAAGCACTTTGATATACTTTCAACAAACTCTTTTGTAACTTTTTTTTTTTTTTTTTTTTTTTTTTATGTTCTTTATTTATTTATTTTTACCTTTTTATTTGTTGAAACTTGCTTGGTAAATCACATATGATTTAACTTTGATTTGAATGTTTGAACATCTAAAACCTTAAAATCAGCATACGTTTTTTTTTTTTTTTTTTTTTTTTTTTTTTTTTTTTTTTTTTTAACAAAATCTAGAGTTTGTTTTACTGAAAACGAGACCTTGAGTTTAATATCAGGTAAGCAGAAGTTCGGAGCTACTTACGACATTACAATTCAGCTTGTTTAAGTGGAACTTTGCTATGAGAATAGAATATCTATATAAATATATCTTAATACATACATTTATGTATAGCTAATTAAGCTTGCAAGTAATACATATTTTACATTGTTAGTTGTGAAGTTAATCTATACGTTTAGTGCATGTGAAAAACTAGAGATTTAAGTTATGTTTAAGTTTTAGGATTGCATAAATCCAGAGGGTTCCATATATTTTGTTGTATAATGTATTTCACATGATCAACTGATATAAAAAAATAACTTAAATAATATAAAGCTTAAGATATTTTTAAACCTTATAATTGAAAACTAAAAGTAATATAAAAATATACAAAGTAGTAGTTTTTCCTAATATTTTTTAATTTAGTATTTTTAATGTATAAATCTCATGCACGTGCAAGATATAACAACGTGTAATCTTTTAGATAACGAGGAAAAATGTTTTGTAACAATCAATTTTTCTATTGATCAGTGGGAGAACTCAACTTCAAAACCGAGTCCTTTTGTTGACCAATAGTTAAAGTCAAAATTGGCTTTTGTCCAGCAAAATAAATATGTATGTAAACACATATAGCGATTTTGCAAAATAAATAAACTTAAAAAATAAGAGAGGGTATAATAAAATTTTAGTTGTTAAATTTTAAATAAATTGTATGAAGTTAAGTATAAAACTTAATAGTTTCCATGGTTTTTAATATTTTATATACTAAAAAAAAAAAATAAATAAAAAAAATACCCCCTTAGATTAAGTTTATGTGTTATTATAAAATATACGAATACCCGCGTATAACAGCAGTGTATAATGATGAATACTTATACTTGCAAACTTGCGCTTTTGTGGTGACCCTTAATGCAATACTTAAGGGCTCAATTGTAGCGATTGCGATAAAGAAAAAGTTTCTTTATATTAGTAATTTAATATTTAGCATTTTAAAAGTTTTTAAGTTAATATATATTTCTCTTTATATAACGAGTTATTAGATATGTAAATAAATATATCAGATTTTACATACCAACAATTTATATTATTCCTTTTTATGAGGGATATTCATAATTTTAATTTTTTAATTAATTATTTATTTTTTACTATTTGTGTTTAATAATGACTCACGTTATTTTTTTTATAAGTTTAACTCGTGCATACACTAATTTGAAAATTAAATACAACTAAAATTATTATTAACGGTAATATAAATATCATACTGTAACTACGGGTTATAACTAAACACCAAACACAAATAGTTAAAATATAATTAATAGTTGTACTTATGGTCTGAACCCCGTGCATAAAATATCACAATCACAAAGCATTAACACACGATCAATATATGCGCATATGTAAAACTAAAATTTTAAAGTAAATGAGATTCATGTTGTTAATGTATAGTATGTAAATCAGTTTAGAGAAGGGATGAGAATGGTTTTGTTGTTTGGTTTCTTGTGTTGAACGGTAAGGACCCGATGTGATCGATAAGTGTCAAGAAGCTCAGGTACCACTTAAATAACGATCATACTTTACTGCTATGAGGCAGTAATTGCCCAAGTGTGTGAAAATTTTGAAATTGTGTGTGTTGCTCTCCTTTTATAGAGAGGCTTGTAGGGTTTAAATATAAACCATTTGGAGATGATCAACGACTACTAGAGTGTCAGGTGTTGATCATTCGAGAGCAAACAAGGAGGACATGCATCATGCATCTTTTAGCTTGTACAAAGTGGTGCTTGTCGTGGTTCCTACTGTGAAGTGCCAGATGGTATATCTTAACCGCTAGTAACAGTTGAAGAGCAGTAGTACTGTCATGCTCAGTCTGGCTTGAAAGGTCTTTCTAGGCCCTGCGTAGCTTGGGATTTAAACCGGGCTTCCATCAAGCGTTGATGGACCTTGGTAATTGGCTTGATTAAAGCGTGTAATTAGTGGGTTCAGGCCGCTAATATTGATACGCTGTCACATGTATAAACATCGTTCATACACGGTACTTATAAGGGCATCTACAATGGTGAAATTTTATAAACTTTTATACATTTAATATTTCTTGTCATCTCAACAATTTATAAACCTTTTGAGTTGATAAATCTATATCTCCTATGGTATAAATATTTTATAGCTTTTATACTTGTTTCACAATAACACATACATTAAATGTTCTAAACTTATAAAGAAGTCTAATGTTTAGAACCTTTCATGCTATATAATCATGAAATAAAAATTCGCTATAGTTAAAACAAAACATGAACATTTTCAAGTTTTATAAACCTATTTTTAAACCTCCAATAATGCGTAGTTACAAAGGAAAGTTATTTTCGTAGAGGACATTGCCTGCTTCTCATAATTTAATGTTTTAAATAGTTTTGCAAACTTCCGTTAGGCAATTTCGTTAAAATGCATGTATCATGTGAAATGATGCTATTCTCCCAATCACACACATTAATGGCCATTACAGGATGCTAAATCATAAAACTCGCCAAAAGGGTTGACCAATCATAATTAATTACCATTTAATTAGTTCAAGAATAATAGTTAATACTTTTTTTTTTGAACGGCAAAGTATCATTTCATTTCACCCAAGATTATGTACAAAAAGATCGACTAGAAAGGTTCTAGACATTACAACAAAAAATCCCCTATTACATCGCCTTATTAGAGGTACCCAAACTAGGAAACTATGTTGTTGGTATGTCGAATTCACGCCACATCTCCCAGGACTATTCCTTTTTCGCTCTATGCTTTACCCATGAAAAAGTGATTGCTTGTACTTCCCCGAATAGCCCTTGTAGGTTTACTCGTTTGCCTTGAAAAATTACTTCATTCCTCATCTTCCAAATGGACCATGTTTCTGCTAGCACAATCATCTTTATCACAACCCTTTTAACTGCTAAACACCCAGAATGGTTATGGATATCTAGTAAGTCTCGGATCGAATGAGCATATATCTGTGGAATGCGACACCAAGAGCTGACTTGTTGCCACAGAACTGTAGCTGCAAAACAGGAGATGAACAAGTGATTGGCATCTTCATCCCCGTCTCCACAGACTCTGCACAATGAAGACCCATTCAGAATCTTTCTCGTCTTTAATCCAATGTATGTTGAAAGCCTATCTTGTTCCATCCTCCATGCGAAAACAGACACCTTTCTCGGAACCCATTTGAACCATGAAAATGGATAGAAAGGAACCGCATGTTTACCCAACAAGTTCCTACATTGGCTTACTGAAAACAAACCGTCCTGGCTACTCGGCCAACTCCACCTATCAGTAGTATTATGTAAGTCAATTGTTGCAATCAGAGAATTGCAGCCATGAAGATCCGCCAATTCCTGAACCGATAGAGGAGGCCTTCTCCAATCCCAACTTACAAGCCTATCCGCAACCGCGACAGATTTTTGTTTCTCCAATGCGAATAAAGCCGGATAAATTCCCATCAATGGGCCGTCCCCTACCCACCAGTCCACCCAGAAACGAATATCCAGTCCATTACCACATGAACCTTTTGAACTCTACTTAAATATGGTTGGAAATTAATCATTCCATATATTGATACGAAATACAATAACAAATTGTAATACGCAAAAGTATTAAACGGTGTAACATAATTCATATTAGTAGCATTCAAAACAAGGACTTTTAAAGATTTTGTTAAACAAAATATATGAGATGTTGCTTGCTTGTACATAGGGTCTTAATCGAGTTGGGTTGCGTCAGGTCAAAAGTCATGTCAAGTTTAAAAATAACATAAACGAACCCGACTCTATAGAATTCGAGTTAATCGGGTTCTGGTCAATTCGGGTCAGGTCAACCCGAATATGAGTAAAATGAAAATAAAATTGCCTATTTGTACTAGTTTTAATAGATAATTTATAAAAATATTTTAAAAAATTAAAAAGAAAATTTTTGTTCGGGTCGACCCGAACCCGAGTTAGTCAAATATTTTCAACATGATATCCGACCTTATCTATATTCGGGTTACTCGGGTTTATCCGAGTAGCCCAAATAAAATCATCACCCAAGTAACCTATCCGAATCGGCTTAAACGGGTTCGGGTCTAGATAGGGTCGGTTCGGATTGAATTGGCTTTTTGACACCCCTTACATAGAGTACGAATAAAGTGCCACCTAAGCAAGTAGTGACGACGATCAACAAATGGAGGCATGGCTAAATACATATTGATGGGGCATGTGAGCTCATACAAGTTGAATACAACTAGTTGGCCAAATTACAAAAAAAGAAAACGCCCTTTATAGAATGTTGAAGTCGTTGGATCAAGTTGCATGATTGAATATGGGAACAAGATTCATGTAAAAAACTCAAACAGAAAAAGTCGATAAAGTAATAAATGATTTACATCATGGCATCTCTAGAAGTTGTACAGAGCCACCGCTCGACAAGCCGAGAGACACAAAATAAACTATATTTTTGGTCTTTGTGGTTGTATCAAAATCTCACTTTTGGTCTAATTTTCAAAACACGTGCGATTTCAGTCCTATAGTTTGCGTTTTATTTCACTTTTTGTCCAATTTTCTAACGGAGTTAGTTTAGTCGTTAAGTCTAATTGTAAAGTGGCAACATTCGTCCTTTAACTTAACGGTCGTTTGCAACGTTCGTCCTTTATATCAAAGATCGTTTTCAATGTTTGCACCGTTAGTCCTTTCAGTTAGTTAGTCTTTAAAAAAAAAATCTAAAAAATAGAAAAAAATTGTGAAAAAATGATTTTTTTTTGGAAATTTTTTTCCAAAAAAATAATTTGAAAAAAAAATTTCTAATAAAAAATTTTCTTAAAAATTTCTAAAAAAAAATTTTTTTTTGACAAAAAAAATAATTTGAAAAAAAAAATTCTAATAAAAGTTTTTGTTAAAATATTCCAAAAAAATTTTCTTTGACTAAGAAATTAATTTGAAAAAAAAAAAATCTAATAAAAGTTTTTGGTGAAAAAATTCGAGAAAAATTCTAAAAGAAAACTTTTGACGGAAAATTTTTTTTCAAAAAAAATAATTTGAAAAAAAAATTCAAATAAAAAAATTTCTTAAAAAATTCAAAAAAAAAAAAAAAATTTCTTTTACGAAATTTTTTTTTCCAAAAAAAATAATTCGAAAAAAATTTTGTTTAAAAAAAACATTTCTAAAAAAAATATTTTTAATGTATTTTCATTTCTTCGTACTTTTTATGTTTAATGTAATTCGTGTTTAATTTAATTTGTGTTTAAATATACTAGTTAATGTAATTTGTGTTTTATAGATATTTATGTTAGTTTTTTAATTTTTTAAGAAAATTTTTATTAGAAAAATAAAAATTTTAGAAATTTTTTTTCTTAAACAAAATTTTGTTCGAATTATTTTTTTTGGAAAATTTTTTTTTCGTCAAAAATATGTATTTTTTTTTTTATAATTTTTTTAGAAAAATTTTTATTAGAATTTTTTTTTTCAAATTATTTTTTTTGGAAAATTTTTTTTGTCAATTTTTTTTTTTAATTTTTTAAGAAAATATTTTATTAGAATTTTTTTTTCAAATTATTTATTTTGGAAAAAAAAAATTCGTCAAATTTTTTTTAGAATTTTTTAAGAAAATTTTTATTAGATTTTTTTTTTTCAAATTATTTTTTTTGGAAAAATCATTTTTTTAGAAATTTTTTCTAATTTTTTTTGATTTTTTTTAGAATTGTATTTTTAAAAGCCTAACTAACTGAAAGGACTAACGGTGCAAACATTGAAAACGATCTTTGGTATCAAGGACGAACGTTGCAGACGATCCTTAAGTTAAAGTACTAATGTTGCCACTTTACAATTAAACTTAACGACTAAACTAACTCCGTTAGAAAATTGGACCAAAAGTTGAACAAAACGCAAACTATAGGACTGGAATCGCACGTGTTTTGAAAATTAAATCAAAAGCGAGATTTTGATACAACCACAAGCACCAAAAATGTAGTTTACTCTTTCATATACTTCTACTATACAAGATTTATTCCCAAGTACAAGCCAAATTTATCTTTTAAATTTTGGTTTTTATCATTAACATAACATGCACATAAGAAGAAACGCTAACATACTCAAAACTACAATCGTGCTTGGACTGGCTAACCTATTACCATAATATAATCAAGACCTCTAATTTATTATTATTATTATTATTATTATTATTATTATTATTATTATTATTATTATTATTATTATTATTATTATTATTATTATTATTATTATTTAATACAAAGTGTTGGAGATAAACAATTTATAAACTCTAGATTATTTATTAAAAAAATAAATTTGTCATTTGGATATATTTGATATTTGTGTTGGAGATAAACAATTTATAAACTCTAGATTATTTTTTAAAAAATAAATTAGTCATTTTGATATATTTGATATTCTAATAGTTTACACATCTATCTATTTTATCTAATAAAACAAAGTTTTGTACAACCCTTTTAAGCAACCTTATGTACAATCATCTTAAACCAACTAATTAATTTTTTCTATAAATGACTCTTCGCCTCAAGCTGACACGTGGCAAAGAAACGGACTCAGTATTACAGCCTTTGAAAAAACCCAATTTGTAAAGCAATTAAAACATACGTTATCAATAATCACAATTAATACTACATCCAAAGTTTGTAACACATTGTGATTGTCACATGCTTCCTGTAATAAATTGGTCAGTTATGATTCACGTTTCATTGTTAACTTTCTAATAGTGTCAACATTTGAATTTTGGAAAGCATAATCAATCATCCTTTTTATATGATTTCTTCAAATCATGTGTTAATATTTACCCGGAATAAGAAATTTTAATGATACATCAAATTGAGTCCATGAAAACAACCGTGTCCATGGACTTATATAAAGCTCTACAAGTTCATGAAAGAAAATCATTCGTCTTCAATACTTCGCTTGCTGCTCTCACAATCAAGTTTGTAACTTAATTAAAATTGGATGTGATTTGCACCAATTAATTATCTAATCGGTTTATAGATTGATCTATTATATCATGTGATGAAGAGTACGAAAGGTGGGAACAAATATCTATTCATGTATATCGTTATTGCATCTCATTTTATCTTTATAGATAGATTTTACACTTCCAGTGAACAACTATGAAGGAGTGCATTTTGGATCCCTTTTCTCATAATATTAGAAAATCAGTTTACCCTTTGGAGTGTCATAGAAATATGTCTAAGATAACCAATGTATTGATTTGCTTTCACGTGGTATGGTCATTTACCTGGAAGAGAAAAGGGTTGTGTTCATTGTGCATGGCGTGTAATTTAAGTCAGAGATGTGGGAGTGGGTGCCTGAAGGTACGTGAGGGATCCTTTCATCCACATGAAAACCGCCGCCGGGGGTGGCTTCACGCACGGGATCAAGTTTTTGCCAGAAACTTTCACTCACGAGAAAATGTTTTTATTTTTTGAACGTTGCTTTTTTTTGGAACGTTGGAGCCTTCAACGGCTATTTTTGTTTGGAGAAAGAGTATATATTGCACACATGGAAGAAGTGTACACATAGAAAAAAAAAAGAAAATCAGCTGCAATAATAATAATAATAATAATAAAAAAAAGCATACGATCTAAAAAAAAAAAACAACCATATGGAGCATAAAAGAATAGGTTTGACGGTATGGTTAGACGAGCCGTTTGAGTTGTCTAACGATAGTAGTCTCGAATTTTTTGCTAACGCGATTGACGAAGATGAGGAAAATGATACTGCAAGGTCGACACGAAGATCAGTAAAACGCGATCGGATCAAAGCTGCAGAAAGATTGCATCGTGATTATTTTTGTGAAGATCCGAAGTACAACGACGAAGTGTTTGAAGATAGGTATCGTATGCCTAAAAGTTTATTTTTAAAAATCACACAAGCTATTGAGTCTAGATTCGAGTATTTTCAAGAAGGTTACGATGCTAGAGCGAAAAAAAGTTTCACAGCCATACAAAAATGTTCGTCTGCCATTAAACAACTCGCAACCGGTAATCTACTGGATGAGTTTGACGAATATTTGGAAATGGCCCAAAGAACTTCACGTGAATGCCTTCAATTTTTTGTGAGGCTATTATTCAGATATACGGGCGAGATTTCCTACGTAGGCCAACAAGCCATGATATTGCATGTTTGTACGAAGCACACGAAGCTCGACATCACATTCTGGGTATGATCGGTAGCCTAGATTGCACTCATTTCGTTTGGAGGAATTGTCCAACCGAATTGAGGGGTCAATATAAAAGGGGTGATCATCAACACTCCATGATTATGATGGAGGCAGTGGCGTCTCAAGATTTGTGGATATGGCACGCGTTCTTTGGACCGCCGGGTTTAAACAATGATGTGAATGTTGTGATGCAATCTCCGCTATTCACCACCGAGCGTAATGGTATGGCACCTAAATGCCCATTTGTTGTGAACGGCCGTATGTTCAAGCGTGGCTACTATCTAACCGATGGCATATATCCTGCATGGGCTACTTTTGTTAAAGCGTTCAAATATCCAACCGACCCGAAAGAAAAAAAGTTCAAGAAAGTACAAGAGTCGGCTCGAAAAGATGTTGAACGGGCATTTGGTGTTCCCAAGGGTAAATAGGGTATACTGAGACGATCCTTACGACCATACACGGTAGAGATAATTAGTAAACTAGTTTATGCGTGTGTGATATTGCACAACATGATTATACATGACGCTGGTACTGCAATCTCCCCAGTTCATATTCGGGATCCTCCGATCCAACCGGCGTTTGACGAAGCAGCCTTAGCCGAGATACGGAATGAGGAAACACATTTTCGTCTCCGATTTGATCTTATGGAGCATATTCACGCTCAACAATTACCATACCTCGAGGTGGACGATGAAGACGATGAAGTTTAGTTTTTTAGAACTTTTAGTATTATGTAATGTTATTTTATGTTTTTTAAAAAATTTATGTAATGTTTTTATTTAATTTTAATGAAATTTTAGTTTTTTTAATAATTTTAATGGAATTTAAAAAAGAAAAAAGATAAAAAAAAAAGAAGTGAGTGAAGGGTGAGTGAAGTGATGCCTCTAAAAAAATGAGTGGGTGAAGGAAGAAGTGGGTGGATGATGTGTCATAAGAAGATTGGTTGGGAGTGGGTGAAGGTGGTGTGGTGGATGAACCACTCCCTCCCCCTCAATGCACTCTAAATGTTTGTAAATATGTTAATGTTAGACTATCTTTATTCACAACCTCATCCAACCCAATCTTTCATTAAAACATTATTTTCTTACTCATACACCTATACAACCTATACATACAACCAATCTCAACTTTTTTACCATTTATCAACAACCCAACCTAAAATATAATATTATTTATTATCTATTTAATATAATTACTTAAACTTCAAAATATAACTATTAAGCAATTATTATATTAAAGCCCAATTATCTTTAAACTTATATCTGTAACATTGAAGCCCAATTATCTTTAAACTTATATCTTTAAACTTACTTTAAAACATTGAAGCCCAATTATCTTTAAACTTATATCTGTAAGTAATAAACAAAATTAAAAATAAACAAAATAAAAATCTAATAAAGAAAAAGAAACATTGGGAAAGGTTCCTAACAGTAAAAAGCAAAAGCAAATGGCCATTATCTTTTAGTCAAAAAGAAACATTGAGAACCAAAATAAAAATCTACAACTATGCTTTCTTCTCCGGTTCTCCTTCTTCTCCGATGAGTTTCTTTTTCCGGCAAGTATCTTTCAGTTAGCATTTTATCAAACCAACAATATGTATTTTTTTCTCTTTCTTACAGAGAGTGACATGTGGCAAGATCGGCTGAAAGCTTTGAAGGTCACATACCAACCGGGTCGTTCCATTCTCTTTCTTTCTTTTGTACTATTTTAATATAATATTGAATATTCTTTTGTCTTGTATAATCCGATCGGTCGGATCAGTTTGCCAATAAAGATAGTCTTAGTTTTTTAGTGTTAATGCATCATTTTTGTTTTGTCTGTATTAATGTTTAGGTGAAAGGATCCTAATTTGTGTCTAGATTAAAGACTACTGAAAATGGTGCTTTCTTCTCTCAAATGGAAGATGAATCCAATAACTCCATTAAAAGAATCGAATTTGTGACTCATGGTCAACAACTGAAGTTGGTTAGGAGTTGTGAAAAGAGTTGGTCTTGCTACTCTCAACGGAGGTTTGGACTATAGGTATCATATACTTCAAAAATCCTTATCTATATTATCCTGTTTTAGACAATTTATTTTTCTGCAAAGTTAGAAATATTCAACTTCTATATTCAAATCTATCATATATTCTTACATATTAACTGTAATTTCCGGTATATATTATTTCTTTATACGCCATTACAGCGAAAGCCATTAAGTTGCCATTTAATACATTATCTTGGAATGGTTTTGATTTTTATAAGTCAAAACGTGTAGAACGTTTGGAAAGTCAATTGTAACTTCTCACGAATTCTAAATTAAAATTGCTATATTAAGAAGGGTTTTGTTAACAACCACCTATGGGTTGTGATTGATCATTTCTTAGTTAAAAAATCAACAATCAATAAGCACTAAACATAGCATGTTTATCATCATATTTCATGTTAAAAATGAATAAATGTATATAATTATGAAATATATTAGTTCATTTAATCCAAAACCCTTTTAAGAATACTTTTGGAATGATTTTTGGAATGCCACTAATATGATACCGCCAATAATTAATTTTAATTAACTTGCTAATCTATAAATAATTACAAATTTACTTAGCAAATACCTTGGTTGATACTTAAAATAAAGATTTTTACACTGCGCATAATTACATATCATTGCTTAAAATACACTAAATCCATTTTTTTTTCTTTCATTTTTGTGCGTCTATAAACTGCAACGTACATCCTTATAGCATAATTCATCTGCCAAACTAAGTATATTGAATATAGATACACTAAAAATAAAGTTGATACAATATGTCAACTCAATTTAATATCTATTAAATATGAAGTTGATACATCAAGTTAAAAAACAAAGCAGAAGTGTCTGAAAAAGTTGCATTTCTCTATAGTGTAATTGGTGATTTACTGTCTATTTTTAGATAGCAAATTAATGGAATACTTTTCCAAGTAGTTTGTATTTTTATTGTTTATGGTCTATATTTATTTTATGTTTCATTGTAGGTTAACCTCACACAAGCTGATGTTGCTGAAACAGGTTTCAAAATGAAGGTGAAAACCTAAGCAGCGCAACAAAGGTATTTTGAGTAATTTTGTAATTTTTGATTCGGTGAAGTAATTTTGTAAATACAGTTTAAGTATAGATCAATACAAATTTGAGTATAGCTCTGTATATTTATTTTTCTTTTTTTTTCTTCACTGGGACAACTGTCCCAACCCTACCAGTAATGATTGACTTATGTCAAGGGCGAGTAAGTCTAACGGGATCCTTAATCAAAAATGTTGATCTCGAAAAAAAAGAGAAGTACAAGCAACCAGGGGCGAAGCTTCATAGGGGCCGGGGGGGGGGGGGGGGGGGGGGCGCCCGACCCCCCGAAATTTTTTTTGCGATGTAGGGGGTATATAGTTTTCGTGTAGAAAAATTTCGGTATATTCGATTTCGACCCCCCAAAAATTTCGGTATACCTGAAATATAGCCTTAGGAAAAAAAAAATTTAGATCCCGACCCCCCACTTACAAAATCCAAGCTTCGCCACTGCAAGCAACTACATTAAAACCAACATTTATATGAAATAGGAGCCGGTAGCATCGGCTTAAACCAAGCCTGACTACATAAAAGAAAATCTTATTACGTATTTGAATTTGGAACAGCTTGAACCAAGTTCTTCCAATGTGAAAGAAACCTGTCTCAACAGTGGTAATAGTTAATTTACATGTATCCCAAAATTCATATGCTACAAATATGATTTAATGAAGTTTATCTTTTTTGAATATCAATAATATATTGTCTTTTTGTTAGGCTTTGGCTTCGGTTACTATTACTGATGACAACGGAACACTTCCAAAGCGTATAAAATATACTTCAACGAGTCTGTTCTAAATATGTTTAGCTAGGAAACATGGTGGCAAATACGTTGTGATGATTGGATTAAGAATCTAACGTCAAGAAGAAGTTGCTTGACTCGAAGATCGAAAAGGATTGAACCACTTAAGTTATCTTTTATGTTTCTTTCTCTATGCTTGATTCTACATTTTTGACTACTTTTGTGTCGTTTAGTTTTGTTCGAGTAAGTTGACATGGTTTAACCGCCTCGCAACTGTAATATATATTCCTTTAAGTTTCTTTTAAGACATTTGTTCTATGCTCACTATATATGTGGCATACGGATATTTTTGGATCTATGTTTCTTGGTTACTCTTGGTGAATTAAAATCATATCCTAATTCATTTTGTGTTTGTGTTGACTTTTCGAATGGAATGATACCACGTTTTTCGAGCTTTCGTTTCTTTAGTATATATCATTAGTTAATGTAGGTTTTCAACTTATATGCAGTTACTGAAGGAAAATATATGAAAAAACATAGTAATAGAAGGAATAAAGAGTAAAGGTAGATTAATAAATAAAGGGTCTCTTTCTTAAGTAAATGATGTCTCGTATATTTTTTTGGATTTTGCTTTATTGTTCTCATATTCCTTCACTTATTATGGATGTCTAACAGCATATCGTGTTTCAAATCATACCCATTTTAGGTTGATATCCTTATTATTGTTAGAACTTTAGTTGTTATACAAGAATACGAAGGTTGGTGTAACATTGGTTGCCAAATTTTGTAAAAGAAAGAAGGGTTATCGACAAATTCATCCATAAGTTTTTGTGTTCAACAACAAATCAAAATGGACCATATATTTTATTACTTTATATTCTTTTTGCATTATTAGTCACTTTGTTGTAATGTACTAATGTTCCTTTATTTCATTAAAAACATGCCCTTTTTCCACCCGACATACTCATTTGTATTGTTCTTTCATTTTATTGCATAACATATCAACATTATTTATGTATTTTTTTGTTACGTGTTTTTAAAATACCTGTGAATTTCACGGGTCTTTTAGCTAGTAACATATATATTTGAATTTTTTTCATGGATTATACGTAACGTAATTTAATGGTTCATTATGTTGCTAAAATAGCTTTTAGATCTCATGTAAAATTTTTATGGAATGTTAGTTTTTTATATGTAATTACCTCTTTTGTGAGGAAGTTTACGTTCTAGCACACAAAGGTCAACAACACAGTTCAATGACAACATCCGGTTTTAGGGACAATGTTATGAGCTCTTATCGAAATCGGATGTTGTTCTGTTGTGAATGGAATTACTTTCATTGAACCAATTTGTAGATATGTGATATGAGGTTCGTCATCTGATATATATATCACATTTATGTATATATATGTTCTTCTAGACCTCTAAGTGGAGGAATATATGAGTTGATCATATTTAGTACCAAACTGTTCAAAATTAACTCCACCCCCATGCTCGAAAATGTTAGACTCTCGTAGGGAATAGAAATTGTGGTGCTAATTTTATATATATAGATTAATATTTGACAGCAGTTCTTTTGCATCTTACAGATGCATGACTTTTTCTGAAAAATATATGAAGTACGTTTTATGCTTAGGTTAATAGCATGGTGTTTGCTCTCTTACTTGGCTAGGAAGAGATAAAGACCAAATATTCACAAAAACCTTCATATTTTACATAATTTTGAAACCGACGTCAATGAAGCCCAACATGAGAAACATGAGATAACACTAAACCAGTAGGCCACACCGAAGTCAGTGAAGCACAACACCAAAGTCGACGAAGTCGATCTATGAATCTTGGATATTTTTTTTATTTTTCTCTCGAAGTGTTTGTTGTATAATTCAATTTAATATGAAAATGACATTTAATATATATTTATGATCTAATTACGATTGTCAATACGAATTTCAATATCATACTCGTTACGTTTACATAGCTTGTACAACGACATAGATTTATCATAGGTTAATTGTCACAACAACATAGATTTATCAGCAGACTTGGATTTGTATAGACAACATGAAGATGTTAATTCACAAACATAAGTATTCCGAACATGTAGTTAAGACTTACTTTTAATATCCTAAAGGCACGTCCAATTTTCACTAGATGAATCATGTTACCTTCGCAAACTATCGCAATTAACTTTTTTGAGATATCACAGCTAAAAAGAATAGTATGGTAAATTATAAGTAGGTGTAGAGTAAGTTGCACTCTGTGCTAAAACAATAAAGACAGCGATTAAGTGAAATTGAATGCGATAAAGATAATCTTGATTAGCGGTGGCAAAACTGGCGGGTCGGGCGAGCATGGGCAACGGTTCAAACGGGCTACGGGCTAAATGGGCATGGTTTAAACGTGCGTCGGCCAAACGCGCATTTATACGAATCGTTTAAATGACCCAAAACAACGAAATAAATTCCTCAAACTTGACACCTCATTTATATTTAAAAAATTAAACCTATTATATTTAAATGTTTTTCTTCAAAAACAATTGTAATATTCTCAATTTGAGAGAAAATATGTGTCCATTTGTGTTCATTTAACTTTTAAATGAACAATATATGCCTATTTCAAAATAATAAAAAAATAATTAAAAAAAGAAAAAAAATAGAAAAATAGTGAGCTGTTGTGCCAAAATCTTTTACAAATTTTACCCAAATAGCCAATTTTTGATATTAGGCACAAATTACCACCTATAATCTTGATCGATATTTTGAAAAAGAAATCCTAATTTTAACAATGTGTCCATAAACAAATTAAGTGATATCTTTTTCACAGAAATGCAAATTTCTCTAAAATCATATCTGCGTGGCCTATTCTTGCACCCATTTGTGAATGGGGAGCTAAGTGGTCAACCGAGTTAGATATTTTCTTTAGCAAAAGACAGAACTTGATATTGATATATCCGTTTATCCAAAATAAAGTTGAAGGGACCTCAACCTATTTGGACCTTAAATATCGTTGACATCCATTGTGCTCTTGGCAATATAGATCCCACTTGATATGCAAGCAAACAAGACACGAAAACAATGAGAATTTATTTTCAAATTATAAGCATCCCCATCAGAAGACTTTGGGTCATTAAAAGCGCGTGTTACACTGCACTCTTAAGTGTTTAGGCACTACTAACGGGGTGCTTGGTGAGGGGTTAAGGGGTGGGGAATGGGTAAGATATTTAAAAAGCCCCACATCACTCAATATATGGACCTTAAATATCGTTGACATCCATTGTGCTCCTGGCAATATAGATCCCACTTGATATGCAAGCAAACAAGACACGAAAACAATGAGAATTTATTTTCAAATTATAAGCATCCCCATCAGAAGACTTTGGGTCATTAAAAGCGCGTGTTACACTGCACTCTTAAGTGTTTAGGCACTACTAAGGGGGTGCTTGGTGAGGGGTTAAGGGGTGGGGAATAGGTAAGATATTTAAAAAGCCCCACATCACTCAATATGTCACAACTCGTAATTTCATGTCCTGTTTCAAACGTCGAAATTCCAATTTTTATCTCGGAAAGTTACTATTCATTTTTACTATTCACAAAACACTATTCATGTCCGAAATTTTTATTTCATATTCTCATAAGTTAAACTATTTTAACGGTAATCCGAGAGTTTGGCGCTCGTCGGATCATTTCTGCAAAAATCACGAAGCCGTGTCCGAGATTTACATTCAGGTTTAAACGTCCTTCCGGCATCCCGATATGTCCATAAAACAATATAAACGATAGAAATATGATTTTCTCTCATTTTACGACAATTCTTAAAGTTTTGGAATTTTACGTTTTTCAGTTCAGCGTTTTACGCGAATTACGCGTTTTTAAGCCGCGTTTCCAGTTTTAACAACGTTTAAGCAACCCGATGGAACTTACCATTCATTTTATATTTTATTATGGAGTATTTTGACAAGTTTAGTCATTCTTTCAAGTTTCATATTTTTACGATGCCTTTGCTGGGATACCTTCATACATATGCATTACATTCTTTTTCACAAGACTCTATGAACTCACCAACCTCGTGTTGACACTTTAGCATGTATTTTCAGGTATTAATCAATGGCACGCTACAGGAGGTTTTGGCAGGGCATGACATGGTCATAGAAGACTCTGATTTTTCATTTGGGGACCGTTTTAAACTATGTTAAGGGCCTACTTCCGCACTACTTTTAACAATGTAAATACAATATTTTTGACTTAACTATTTTATTCTAAATGATTGAAGTGAAAACCATTTTTGAACTTGTGTTGTAATACCAATTGAGTTACACCCCAGCTACATGTATGCTTCCGCTGGACCCGATTTTGGGGGTGTGACAGATTGGTATCAGAGCTTTGGCTATAGCGAACTAAGTGTTTTTAAAACCTAGACTATAGCTACTTTCAAGAAAACTTAACCCTATGACCGTCACGTGCCTGCCTGCCAAGCTGAAGCCTCATTTGTGGTTAGTTGCTGACATAGGTAATGAGATTTGTGTCTCATTATCTGATATAATATATTCATTTATTATAGTTGATTACTATAATTGTCTTTCATATAAGCATGTTCACGTATCATATATGTCACCGCATTATGTTTTTCCTTGCATAGTTTCATCATTTGACCTCGAGTTTGGTCACTTGCCTTAGTCTTTCAGAACGTCTTGGTATTTGTGAAGGACATAGTCTTATTATAACTGAACTGAGTTTTTCAAAATTCATGGAACCTCGGTGGAATATAGACTAGTCATCTATATTCAACCCGGGATAGTGGGACATAGGCTGACTACCTATGTCTGACTCAGAAATGAATTTTGCAACACTAAGAATGGTTATAATAAAATTCTGTCTGGATTGAATCCTTTACTCATTTTCCAAATGTTTCATGCATGTGTGTATATACCCTCTTTGTCAGAACATTCATACTTTTCATCACCTCATGAACCGCCGCTTGGAAGCATGTCAATTGATCATTTCATTTCATAAACATTCACGTCTATGCACGATACATTTACATCATAGTATTTTCTTTTATCACAATATCAATTTTGTCGCAGTTGTCACAGTCTCTTCCCTTCTCACCATCACTATCATTTCCTTTCCCCATCCCCATATATATATAGAATTAGCTGACACTTTATGGATTCCTATGCCACTCATCGCACACTACTCCCTATATTGATAAGGGGATATTATCGATGACTTCAATAGGAAAGACTTTCCATACCATCTAGGAGGAGGATCCCTCGGTACACTAAGATCATTCAAAATTCAACAGAAATATCAGGATATCACAAAACCATTCGAACCACTATCATTGGCCTGATCGCCAAAATTCCATCATCTAGAAAGTATTGGCTTGACTGAATTACAAGATTCGTTTAGATACGAGTACTCACAAAACAACACCATAGAGATAAATCCAATCTCCTAACAAAGACTGTAGAACATTCAATTGAACATGGACTCACCAATAGACTTTATTCAAACATATTAGACATTTATACATTTGTGCAGACATACCTACCTGGCTATTTTATCCTCTTCATACTTTCACTTTTACATGGATTTTTTCTCCAAACTACAGTTATGCAAAACATATATCTTGTAAGAAATACTTTTCTGAGGCACTTATTTTGACAAGCAAATTCCTTTTGGTTAATCTCTACAAAACTATTGGACGTTAAGGAATTTTAAACATCAATCCTTGGCAAACCATACTATTTACTTCAGGTTGAAAATAGTTCTATCTTGCATAACTATTAAATTTTGAAACATCAAGAAAAATGTTACTTAGAAAGCCGTTTTCTTAAAGTTGTAAATTCATTTATTTAGGGAAGGTTTATGAACAAAACACACAATCTCAAAACAAACTTTGAAAAATTAATCAATATATTACATCACTTATACATTTAGGATTTTGTGATTTGATGACACAGAGCTTGGGGAAAATCTTAGTAATGGAGACTAAGCATCGTAAGTGGAGAAAGACTCAATCTATGACATCCTGCGGAGGATCACAACCTTATCCTAATCTATTATTTTCAACAACACCCTTTGACGGACTTAACCTTGTAAGTTTTTCCACAAGATTCATGATAATCATTCCAATTATTCCTAATAGAGGAATTTGATTCACCTCAAACTCCTAGCGATTTCATTAAGATTCCTTTGAAACCACACCGCTTATCATCTTCAGACCAATGGTCAGAATTAGAGAACGATTCAAACATAAGGAGACCTGCATTGGGTATGGATTTACCTACATTCAACGGGTATGGATTTACCTTCATTGGGTATGGATTTACCTACATTCTACGGGTATGGATTTACCTGCATTGGGTATGGATTTACCTACATTCAACGGGTATGGATTTACCTGCATTGGGTATGGATTTACCTACATTCAACAGGTATGGATTTACCTTCATTGGGTATGGATTTACCTACATTCTACGGGTATGGATTTACCTGCATTGGGTATGGATTTACCTACATTCTACGGGTATGGATTTACCTGCATTGGGTATGGATTTACCTACATTCAACGGGTATGGATTTACCTGCAAACGGGTATGGATTTACCTGCATTGGGTATGGATTTACCTGCATTGGGTATGGATTTACCTACATTCAACGGGTATGGATTTACCTGTATTTATTGGGTATGGTTAACTGCATCGCATGAGTGATTGACTCTAGAAATAGTTGGATTAACCATTTGCCATAAATCAGATTCCTTTACAACCATAGTTACCACACGAGCTTAGAGACTACACCATTTAGAGCACTCTATGGTCGAGGTGCCAACATCCATTGATGGATCAAAATTTGGAAAAGCCCAACTCACTAGTCCAGTAGGCATTCATGATATAACCAGGAATTTTCTACAAATCAGGAATCAGTTACAAGTTTGATAAGTTGTAAACCATTGGAATTCCAAGTTAGTGGCAGAGTCATGTTGAATGTTCTGCCTAGGAAAGGCATGATACCATTCAGAAAAATTCGGGAAGTTAAAATCGATATACACTGGACCATTTAATATTTCAGACAGAATAGGCCTACAGGCCGTCAGATTTGAGCCTTGTTAGAAAACAGTAGGGTATACCAACATATTTCACAATTTCAAATCCCCAGAAATGACTTTTAGATGAGTCACTCATGATTCCATTGGAAGGGATCCAACCCAAATGACAATCACAGACCTTGTAAGAGAACCAACAGAAATCATGGACCGTGTGGTCAAACAGTTGAAGCAAAGTCGAATTCCTACCGTGAAAGTTCGCTGGAATTCTCACATATCATCATCTTTTTACCAATACCACTCCAGAGACCAATATAAACTGAACTTCGGGACGAAGTTCCTTTTAGAGGGGAAGAATGTCACAACTCGTAATTTCATGTCCTGTTTCAAACGTCGAAATTCCAATTTTTATCTCGGAAAGTTACTATTCACTTTTACTATTCATAAAACACTATTCATGTCCGAAATTTTTATTTCATATTCTCATAAGTTAAACTATTTTAACGGTAATCCGAGAGTTTGGCGCTCGTCGGATCATTTCTGCAAAAATCACGAAGCCGTGTCCGAGATTTACATTCAGGTTTAAACGTCCTTCCGGCATCCCGATATGTCCATAAAACAATATAAACGATAGAAATATGATTTTCTCTCATTTTACGACAATTCTTAAAGTTTTGGAATTTTACGTTTTTCAGTTCAGCGTTTTACGCGAATTACGCGTTTTTAAGCCGCGTTTCCAGTTTTAACAACGTTTAAGCAACCCGATGGAACTTACCATTCATTTTATATTTTATTATGGAGTATTTTGACAAGTTTAGTCATTCTTTCAAGTTTCATATTTTTACGATGCCTTTGCTGGGATACCTTCATACATATGCATTACATTCTTTTTCACAAGACTCTATGAACTCACCAACCTCGTGTTGACACTTTAGCATGTATTTTCAGGTATTAATCAATGGCACGCTACAGGAGGTTTTGGCAGGGCATGGCATGGTCATAGAAGACTCTGATTTTTCATTTGGGGACCGTTTTAAACTATGTTAAGGGCCTACTTCCGCACTACTTTTAACAATGTAAATACAATATTTTTGACTTAACTATTTTATTCTAAATGATTGAAGTGAAAACCATTTTTGAACTTGTGTTGTAATACCAATTGAGTTACACCCCAGCTACATGTATGCTTCCGCTGGACCCGATTTTGGGGGTGTGACACAATATATGGTGCTTGGTTAGGGAGTGCAAAGGTATTGATTAAACCGTAGTTAGTAATCAACTATTATAGAGTAAATTGGGGGGGGGGGGGGAGGGGTTTAAGGTATTGATTACCCACTTCACTCATTCCTTTGCATTCCCTTTCCCTTTCCATTCCCCACTTTGAACCAAGCGGACCCTATAAGATCTATATAAGTGATTTCACCTCTTAAGAGATGATGTAAGTGCAAGCTAAGTAAAGTCTTCTTGTGAAAAAAATTTAATTATGGAGCATATACATGATATGTTTATACAAAGCAATGAGACACATCTAACAAATATAGTTATAACAACCATCTATCATCTTCCGAAGGAGTTTATATTTTAGAGTAAAATGCAAAAAATGTCCTTAAACTTTTCAAAAATTGCAAAAAATGTCATAAAAAAATTGCAAATATTGTCCATAAACTTTCAATTTTCTGCAAGTTATATCTTTGCCGCGTTACTGTAGCTGCAAATTCAGTTTTTGGACTAACGCTCGTTAATTTTTTCACGTTAGTGGCGTGTGAAATGGCTATTTTACCCTCATCTTCATCCCACAATTACTTTTTTTGCATTTGCAATTAATGCCCCTCCACTACCTCCATCACTACCACACAACCATCACCACCACCCTCTACTCTCAACAACCACATTCATTTCTGCGGTTATAAGTGATTTTCTTTTCCTTCCATTATAACTTAACGCGTTGATTCTGTGAATAAGATTCTCACCTCGACAGTCTGCTCATTGGTTTTTGAGTGGGTGTCAAAACCACGATTTTCTTATGCAACAACCACAATTCATTTATGAAGTTAACGGGTTCAACTTTTTATGTTTGCTTCAAGTCCGGTTCTTGGTCATTGGGTTTGACTGGTTTGACGTCAACAATTTTAGGCTGTACTGTATCAACCTCGCAGATAACCATTTGAGTCAATATGTTTTCTTCATCTAGAAGTTCACCTAGCTCGCTTAAAGACTCCACAAAATTATCTTTTATCTCTTTTTCTGTAATAACATCTATAGGGTTTTTAATGAGTTGACGACTTGTTTCTTCTTGTTCTCCATTAGAAAGATCTAATGAGCTCGACTTTGTGCTGATTTTTTGTACTAAAGAATCTGAAATTTTTGGCCCTACTAACTACTGTTGTCTCACAACTTGTTTCACTGCTGTCATTAAAATAACTTGTGGGGTCCACCCTTTTGGTCTCTAGATTTGTTTCTTCTTCCACAATACTAGCAAATATGGGATTGTTATGTAAACTTCTAACAGGCATGTTAGCACTACATTTATCTTCATGCTTTATTACTTGTACTTTCTGCCTTAGAACTTGTACATCTCTCTCTTGTGTGTCTTTTACATCATGCAATTTCACAGGTGAATGTTTTTTTTGGGGTTTTGTCGTTCGGAGTTTTGCCATTCGGACTACTCGAAGATTTCACGAGGAGAAAAACGGAAGACGGGTTGTGACACTGACGTAAGCACCTAGGATACACTATCAAAGAGGTCTTTTAAAGGGTTATAACATTAGGTGTAAAGGTATGAAAAACACATTTTGTTAGATAAAGGGATAATTTACTTGTGACAAGTCAATTGTCTTGGTCAATTACATGTATAATGAGGCGTTGCTAAGCCAATACTCGACTCAACCTAAACTAACTACTAACTCTTTTTGTATTTTTTTCAGACACTATTTGATTTTAAACATAAATGAAATGGATAGTAGCATTTATTTATTTTTTTATTTTTTTTGCATACACTTTTACTCTACCATCCAAAATAATACATCAAAAGAAGCTCGTTTCCTCCCTATAGTTGAACTTTTACATACTTTATACATAACTATTATAATGACCCGAATCAAGAAAATTAAAACACTTAGAATACCTTAAAACCGTTATAGTTTATAAGGCTTATGATTTCCCCTTTCACTTTGTAACGACTAGTGCTTTTACTCATGAGTCCCAATCATCCCAAAACTGTATGTACAAGATATGACTCAACTTAGCAACCGTGTAATCAATTAGACAATTAACTAAGGGTTTAAACATGTAACAATAAGGAACTAAAGATGAGTGCATTCAAGATAGGCTAAGGCGATTTGGGTGTACATTTGGGGGTGGATTGGAACGAATTCTTCCTTTAAGTAAAATGCTTAAAGTTAGAAATAAAAAAGATATGCTCTGAGGGGTGTACTAGGGGTATCGTGTACTAAAAATGAGTATATCGCAAGGGTGTGGGAAAATTACTTGACCAAGAAAGTCAATGTAATTATAATACTGGGATAAAATAAGGGTTATCCTAATGCCTCTTATCATATAGTAAATCCTAACTACACGAATGTAGTCTCACTAGCGGTCTGGGGATGCATCTCAAAAGCAAGTTCTAGAATCTAAGTACTACCGGTACATTCATAAGCATCAAAGATGAATGCTTTTTCCTAATAATCTAAAGGCAAACCTCACATTTTGGGGTGGAAAATTTTGAGTGGTACAATTTTTGTACTAGTCATATAATTCCTATCTATGAGACGCTTATCAAAACTAAAGTTTCATTCCTATATGTTGCAAAAAAATTTAAATTTTGTGCCAAAATTACCTTATACAAATATTTCTCTTGGTTTTATTACACATTTACTATTAAAGAAAAAATATCAAATGGAGTTATAGTTTCTAAGGTATCCAATTTACCCTCCATACATTTAAACCGAACATTGTCCCCAATGTTCCTAAATAAGTAATAAAGTAAAGATAAAAGAGAAACGAAAGAAACTAATACTCCCCTGATTCGCTCGGTATGGACGATGTGGTGACATGGTTAAATCTTCCTCCAAGAAAATGAACATGAAAGCTTCACTCAAGAAATATAAATCATCTTCTTGTCCAATATAACCCGTAAACAACTAAGAAAACAAACACAAAAACCTCGCATAAAATCGGCGGTAAATTCTATATAAAAGCAAATCCTAGAAACTAATGTAAGATATAATTCTTGCAAAATAAATGTCTACAAGTTCCTGGAGTATAAAAATTAAAGATTTTACGAAATTATACGATTTCCAGCAGAAAAACAAAACCTGGAATATTTTTACAGGTATAACACCTGACGTCGCCAGGTTATAATTCCCGACGCCGTCAGGAGTAACCTAACAAAATTCTTTATATTTTGTTTCTGGAAAAATTTGAATTTTATAACCTGGAAATCCTGAAAAGTATTCATTGTGACTTGATACAAGCATTTGACTCTAACAAACACAAATGTATATGCTAATATCTAATTGTTATTGTTCATGCTCAATTTGTTCTCAAAATGAATATTATCTTCCCTACACTTATCATTTTGCAAAATACCTTTATATTTAATTAAGACAATGTTAAAGACAAAATAAAGCATTTTCACAATTTTTATTATACATGAATGATTCGTTGTATTTTGGTGTGTGCAAACAACAATTTATCAAAATATCAACAAACGTGAGGTCTAATTTGTCGCGAGACAAATAAACGTGAAGTAATACGAGTAAACCGTTTAGGAAAATGATTACCTCGCAAAACTTGTGAGGGTGATATTCAAATTGTGAGACCGGGAAGTGATTCCCCGGGTCGTACCCCAACGACGTGTGAATGGAAAGCTTTGAATGAGATTGGGATTAAAATCTTGTATGATTGGAAAGGTTATTTGGTTTTACGATACGTTAAATTGACGAAATTGAAGATTAACGAACGAAGGTAAAAATAAATTAACCTAAGGCAACTAATAAACTAGGAAGTACCTAAAACACAACAGGAAAACATAATTAGGTATCGGGAATCTTAAAACGTTAACTAAATTAAAAACGCGAAAGTTATTTAAAAAATTACGCGAGTGCGCAAAATAAAAAGTGAAATTTGAGCTCTAAACGTCCTACGGGTTTACGAATAATTGCCTTACGTACTAAAAGACAAAAGTAATTTTTAGAAAAAAGAAAATTAATTTTTCAATAAAAATTCTATTTATTACGGATTAAAAACTGATTAACACTAATTAAATTATAATAAATAAACTACAAATAAGCCACTTAGTATATAAATGATAAACTTTGCAAGATTTAACTTGAAAAAGACCCAAGGGCAAACGGTTAAGGTTGTGTTGTGTGGGGTGTGAGACCAGGGTTCGACCTCTGGTTTTTTGCAAAATTTTCTTTTTATTTTCTTTTTGATTTTTCTTTTTCTCCAATCACTTAAACACCACTATTATCAATTCTTGAAAATGGATTATTATCAACTGAAACACACTTAGCAATTTTTTGCAGAATCTAAACTTTTAACTTATTTTTAGTCAAGGCTTCACTCAATTTCACAAGTAAACCATTAAGCTCACATAAGCTTGAATCAAACAAAACAACAACAAGGAATAACAACAACTACAACAATTAAAAACAACAATAAAAATTACCACAGGGCCAAATACAGAAGAAAAATCAACAAGAACAACAAGAACAAATGCAAACAGTAGCAGCAGTTGCCTAGGGGGTGACTTCAAGGCACATTTAAGCTTATCTAAGGAGTTTTAGAGTGAAAACAAAGACTACATGCCTGCAAACAGTCTAGGGGGTTACAAATAAGCAAAGATTGAGCTCTAACTCCCTCAAATGAGTAATCTAAGTCCCCTCAAGTCTTATGGAAACCGGGTGCAGGGGAAAGACCTTCCCTGCAGGCCTGTTTGTCTGAGTGTGGGACCCACTAAAAAAAATCACAAAAATGAAATGAACTTGGGATTCAAAAGTTGAGGTGGGGGGTTGTTCCCTGTAAAAATTTCAAGACCTGAATCCTATCCTAAAATTCCCTAAAAATCTTTGAAAATCTGGGTTTTTACCCATGAACCAACTTTTGACTTTTCCAACAAACTTTGGATGTTGACTTTAATGAAAGTTGGGCAATCCTAGGTAACTAAGTATGTTATATTAACCTAAAATGAGATTAAATTAAGTACACTAAACAAGTTTCACACCTACTGTGATGGTTTGCAACCTAATTTCTTAAATAGTCAATCTGTTACAAGCTTTTAATGGTGAAATTGACTTTTTAGTTAAACCTACTGAATTTTATGTTCTAATTTATCTAGTGACACCTAATGTAGCATGTTCCAACTAGGATTAACAACAAATACTAATAAGAACTCAGTTCAATTTCTTAAACCAAACACCCCCTTCAATGGACTGTCTTCAAAGGTTTACAAAGAAAACTACTAAGTTACCTAACAATGTTAACTTATTAACTTATATCAGACCAAAGCAAACTTAAACAAACTAAAAGCAACAATATCCAACAGGAATTATCAAACAAAAACCAATTATTATGAAAATGGAAAAAGGCCTACTTGTCATCCAAGCTGTGATGAATTTGTGAACTAGGACCATAGAGCAACCTAAGTGTCTCCCATGAGACTTTAACCCATATTCCATCCTTCCATAATCTTGATTTCTGCTACTGCTAATTTCACTTCTTTCAATTCTTCCTTTTATTTTCTTTTTTCCTTTTTTCTGAATTTCTTAGTTCCCCTTTTTCTTTTCTTTTTCTGACTTTCAACTTTGTTTTGATTTCACATAAACTTTAACAATACTTAGATGAAATTTGGAAACAAATGAAAAATATTCAAACTAAAAACAAGAAAACTTAGAATTTTAACACGAAATCAAAATTACTCAAAGAAGATTTTCATTAAACTTGAAATGTTTAGCTACAATTAAAAAAACAGAAAGTTACAAAGAAGAAAATGGGATGCCTCAAGGGCTTACAAGATTCCTCTATTTATACTACAATGGAGGTACGTAGGAAATTGCATTCCTGAGATTCATCTTCTGATTTTAGGGCTTCACCTTGCATCCTTTGACCTTGTGAACAAATCCCCATCGTCCAATTGGGATGAAATCAATCTCAGCCTTTGAACTCGTTTTGGCGCCAAAACCATATAGTGGATTTCCAGCGTGGCTGGGGGTTAGGTAGGGTTTGTGAGGAGGGGGGAAAGGTTAGTGGGATTGGGATATGGTGGAGAAGACAAGGGTTGAGGGTGATGGGAAAGATGGTGATGGTTTGGAAGGTTGCAGGTTCACGGGTAGGGGATAGATGAAAGGAAAGGGATGGCTTTGTGTTTGACTGGTCAAGGGTTGTCGTTTATATTTTTAAACGTAAAGGGTTTTTGGGGTTGGGCTTGTAATTTTGTTTTGGGCCAAGGGTTGGTTTAATTGGGTTGGAATGGTGTGGCGGGCTGGTGATGGTTACATTAACAAGGGTCCGTTAAGTATTAATAGTATCACAAGGACCATGTTTGTATTACTTTGATTTTTGAGGACCACATCTGCCAATCTTTCAAACTTCAACCCCGGGTCAATCCTGTCAAGTTAGGTAAACCAAAGGACCAAAAACACAATTTTTCCACATTTGAAATACCAGGGACTAAAACTGCCAATTGACCAAAGTACAGGGACCAATTGTGTAATTTTTCAAATCTTTTTACCCAAAGACCATTTATGATTTATTTTGACTTTTAAAGAGCAAGGGTTGAATTTTCTTTGAAATAAATGCCCAGGGACTAGTTTTGTAAAACTTTGAAAGTTGGGGGACTGAAACTGCCAAATATGCAAATTTTGTTCGTTTTTCGTTTGTTTTCACTTGTTTTGCATCAGAAACATATAAAACACGATCTTTGGAATTTTCTTCGTATTTTGGTGCATTTTTAAGTGTTTTTAATCGTTTTGCAGTTCAGATTTGACTAAAAATGATGAGTATTTACACACTCATCAATCCCCCACACTAAACTATTGCTAGTCCCTAGCAATCTTTTTGAGAAAAATTAATGGATTTGAAGTCTCTTTACCAAAAGCCATCACTTCTGGAGTAGCCGAATGTTTTGGGTTCAAGTAAGAGTTATGGTCCATTCGATGACCATGTGATTTTTAGCAAACCATCAGCTTTCAACGGTTTTGATTTGTCTTTATCAGAAGCCGTTTACTTTTGGACTAGCCAACTCTTGATGGAACAGTCAACATCTTGGTGAGTTGATTACCAATTATGGTTTTTCCACTGCCTTTACCACAAGCCATAATCTTGCGGGCTAGCCAACTCATTTGCTTTTGAGGATATGGGGAGTTGAGGTACCATACAATTTTGGGCAAATTGCAAGCCATCAATGGGTTTGAGCTATCTTTACCAAGAGCCGTTTGCTTCTGAATTAGCCAATCCTTTTGTCGTTTAGACAAGGTGGATTGATAACCACAAAAAAAAAAAGAAATTTGAAATAAAGTGAATTTTTTCTTTTTTTTTTTAAATTTTGGCCAAAAATGGGGGTACTAGACGGTATAATTTGATAAAATTCGCTAGAATTTTCCCCTCCCCCACACTTAAAATTGAATATTGTCCTCAATATTCAAAGTCCCGGCTATTATGCCGAATTTTTGAATGAAAAAAGAGAATATTAAAAGCTAACTGTGGGAACGTCATTTTTCATTTTTCACTTTATTTATACAAACACACATTTTTTTTGAAGGTATATACATCTCAAATAGCTGCAGAGGGTGGCCACTCCCCCACACTAGGGTGTTAGAAAGTAGAAAGAAATCCGAGACACGGGTGAAAACCCATGTTGTTGCTACTGTTTTTGTTTATCGAGTCGCTAGCTTGACTCGATCCCCGAATTCATTGGTCCTTGGGGAAGCAAGATGTGGAAGAAACAATCTCCATCAGACTTTCATTCAAGAAGGTGCCCTAAAAACTACTTGTGATAATCTAGGATCAACATAATCCTCAATGTTGTCTACAATTGTAAAGCCCATTGTGAACATCATATTACCCACGAATACTTGCATATCATTGTCTCAACCAACAATATTCTCGCCTTTATAGATTAATCCCCACCCACAAATACTGTTATAATTAAACAAAGACATAACGTTGTCTTATCTTACTGGGTAAACTTACGTCTATATATACATTATAAAAATAGTTGTGACCAATCATGCAAGGTCTTTTAAGGTTACTAGGGTCATGTTGTCTTATCTTACTGGGTCCCCTAACTTGTAATTCCTTCGTATTACTAACCAACCGTATATAAAAATATATATAATAACGTATATAAAAACGTATATAACAATGTACATAAAACGTATACAAAAGCGTATTTAAAAACGTATAAATAAATAAATAAGAACGTTGTTGTAAAAACAGGTATAAAAACGTATATAAAAGAGTATAAAAACGTATATAAAACATGTATGTTTTTATAATCAAAAATTAAAAATTATATGTAAATCAAAAAACTTTAAAGAAATTGAAAATTAAAAATTATAAACAGCCGTTAGTTAAAGGACGGACGCTGCAACTGTCGCGAGCCAAAAGGGCTAACGTGTAAATTTTAACGAAATCCACGTAACACCAGTTAAAACCAGGAACCAAAATTTGCTCAAAGGTTTCCCATAGGGACGATTTCTGCACTTTTGAAATGGTTGGGACAAAACATGTAATCTGTCCAAAATTCAGGGACGATTTATGCAACTAACTCAATATTTTATACACAATAAGCTTGATGGAAAAGACAAATTAAAACCTCACCCTTTTCAACCTGTGGCAAAGTAACCGTGAACATTCTAACTATTTGTCGTAGTGATAAGGTAAATATGATTATGATGGTATAAGAGTCGTCTGGTGGTTATTTGAGGCATAAAGCGAAAATATGAAATGAGACATCTTTGAGAATGTTTTTTTGTTGTTAATCTAAATAATTAAAGAGACTTGTGAAAACTTGTTATATCATAAATTTGGGTATCCGAAATTTGCGATGATGATTTTATGTTAAACATAATATTTTATCAAGTTTTTTTTTGTTTTTTGTTTTTTGTTTTTTTTTTTTTATAATTTGAATATCCGAAACCTCGGATAACAGTTTTATATATTCGAATATCTATATCTATAATATTTAAAAAACTTTTATATGAGTTCTAAGACTGTCCTTTAATATAAACTTAATTTTTAATGAATTATTATCAAGTTTTCGGATATCCACCATAACCTAAGTCAATAAATCAAAGAAAGTTTTGGCTTTTTTGCTCTCCCCTAGTTATATACTCGGAGGCATAAAAAAAAGACCTTATTTTGAGTTTATTATACTTTTATGCACTAAATATGCTAGAAAAATTATGTTCAGTAATGCATTCCCAAGTTTTTGTGATAGTTTATCACTTTAGCTGTATAAACTAAAGTTTGAAACCATTCTATTTACACATTTATTTTTTCGGGTTTAACTATTTCCTTTGCTTATGCTTTTAGAGGTTGAATGCTTTGCTCAAAATAGAAGAAATTTTGTGGATCAATGGCACATTTCACCAATGCTAACTTCCTGAAATTGTTACCAAAATACTTGTTTCCCCACTGCATGGCGGCTTCCGAGTAACTTGTGTTATTTGCATTCTTATTTTCACCTAAATCTAAATCCCTATAGTTCACATAAGTTGATCTTGGATTCTTTGACACGTATGGTGTCATATTTGTATACATCCTTCTCATCCAACTTATATGTTTATCTGATCCATCACTATTTTCCCAGTTCTGAAAGTATTGCATGTTATACAAATACCCTTTTCTATGCGGATATGGAGTACTCGTTTCTCCAATCTCGTCCATCCTTCCACCATGTGGTTCAATTATAAGGATCGGGTTTTCATCCTCCAACATATGTTTTGTAATCTTTCTTTAGGAATTGGTGCTTTCACGTAATATGATTTAGCATTGAACTATCTTCTAGCCTCACATTTCCTATCTCTTAGAACACTTGTGTCTCCTCTTGGATAATTCGCGAAAAAGAGTATGGATTCAATACAACTTATTTCACTACAATCTTTTGCTTGCAAACCCAATTCGGGAAAGCTATTGTTCATGGTTTTAAGGAGGTTATCAACAGTTCCAAGAAACATCGAGTTGAATATAACTTGAATTGTTCTGCTACCTCCCCCGGTTGAAGCAGGTAGAATTATAACTCTAATAAACAAATCTTTACTTAGTTTACTCCCTATGCTTTGCCACTTATTGAAAAGATCCGAACAACCTTGTTCTAAAGTCTTGGAAATACTAAAGACCGTAACTTTATCAGGAACATTAACAAGATTCACCTTTCAAGCTACCACAATACCAAAGCTTCCACCACCACCTCATCTTATTGCCCAAAACAAATCTTCCCCTATAGCTTTTCTATCGAGTATTTTTCCGTTAGCATCAATGATCCTAGCATCCACAACATTATTAGCTACTAAACCATATTTTCTTACAAGAGTACCAAACCCTCCTCCACTTAAGTGCCCTCTAACCCCTAGAGTTGGGCAGATCCCCGCCAGGAAGCCAAGATTTTTATTATTTTGTGAAACTCAATAATACAACTCACCAATAGTTGCACCAAATTCAACCCATGCAGTCTTCTTACTTGAGTCGATATTTAGCGACCTAAGTTTTTTAAGGTCAAGAACCACAAAAGGGACTTGATCGTGAGAACTATATGAAAGTCCTGCATAGTCATGTCCACCACTTCGGATTCTGATTCGATAACCAAACTTTTTGGAACATGATACTACAGATTGGACGTGTGCATATGTCAAAGGGTTGATAATAGCTAGTGGGTTTGGTGTAGTTGAGGCTGATAACCTAAGGTTTAAAATAGTTGATTGGAGAATAGATGAATATTGTGCTCCATTCGTTTTGAATTAATGTATATTTTTGAAATGATTAATTTCATATATCACCTTACTTTTAGAGGTGAGCATGGGGCGGTTTTTGGCTAAAACCAAACTCTTAACCAAAAGTTCGGTTTTATATTTCTTAAAACCAAACCCCGCACCAAAAATTCGGTTTGGTTTTTCAGGTTTTTGGTTTTTTGCTGTTCAATTTTCAATTTTCGGATATCCGAAATTTTCGATGACGGGTTTATATTACAGCCATTACTTTAGCTAATTTATTTTTTTATTTTTTTTTTCCATATTTAATATCCGAAATTTCAGATAACGGTTTTATATATCCGAATATCCAAATATCTATAATTTTTGAAAAACTTTTATATAAGTTTCAAAACTGACATTTCATAAACCTAACTTTTTAATAAATTCTGATCAATCTTTCGGATATCCGAATACAAATATTTTTTGAACACCCACAAGCTAAATCAAGAAATCATAGAAAGTAAGTTGAATATTTTGTCAAACATAATAAGATTTCATAACATCTATATAAAGATGATATGTGCGAACATATATGAAATAAAGAAAACTAACTTTACAAATTTATTACAGTGTTAGCTAAATAAACGTATGTTACAAATATCCCATACATGTGTCTTTTAGTTTTGGAATTTGGTGATAACTTATATCAAAACTAAATGTATATATTTTTTATTAGTTTTATAAAAATATTAGTATGGGGCGGTTTCGGTTTTTTCGTGTGGGTTTTCATATAAAACCAAAAACCGAACCAAAATTTTTGGTTTTTTTTAAAACCAAACCGCACCATCGATTTTGGACTTGATTCGGATTTTTTGGAGCGTTTTTTATGGTTTTTTGGTTTTTGGTTCGGGTTTTCGGTTTTGTTGCTCTCCCCTACTTACTTTCATGATTAATTTCATATATAATTAAAGTGCAAGTATTTAATACATAATTTACAACATTTTTAATATATGTTTGGGTATATATAAAGTTTCTAACTAAAATGAGAGAAGATATGAAATTAACCATTTTAAAAAGTATGTAGCTTAAAAAAGGTATAATAATCACACTTGGAGCCTCTAAAATAATATGTTTTATTTTGAAAGCTTTTTTTTCTACTTAAAATATAGAGTTTTGACATCAATAATGCTACAAAGGAAAACGATTATTTCGAAACTTAATTGAAAAAATTAGGATTTTAAAATTGAACTTTCTAATTTGATATTAAAAGTAAAAATTGTATTGCAATTTGATCAAAATCTAGAAAATTTTATTTCCTATTAATGCGTACAAAAATCAATGTGTCAAAGATTGTAAAAAGCTTAATAAAGAAGGGGTTTATTTTAATCAAAAAATAAACCCACTTTCACCTCGTTTTTTTAGAAAAATAATATTTCAAAAACCGTAACTCGTTAAGCGAATAATAGTTTATACTATCGCAATGAACATTTAATTATTTTTTAATCAATAGTCATACAAACTTTTTTGTATCTCTTTTTACATTCTAACGTTCTTTTACATTTCTATTTGTTGAAACTTGTTTGATAAATTACATGTGATTTAACTTTGATTTGAAAGTTTGTACATCTAAAACCTTAAAATGAGCATAAGTCTTTTTACAAAATTGCACAAAATTCACGATTTGTTTCTTGAGAGTTTAGTATCAAGTTAGTAAAAGTCCAGAGCTACTTACAACATTGCAATTCAGCTTGATTAATTGGAATTTTGTTATGAGAATGGAATAGCTATATCAGTATAGCTAATACATACATCTATATACAGCTAATTAAGTTAGCAAGTAATACATGTTTTACATTATTAGCTATCAAGTTATTATTTTATTTTTTATTTTTTTAGAACGGAAATTTTAATTATCTTACAATGTTTATACCACAAATCTAAGTGATACATGTGTAAGACTAGAGATTTAAGTTATGTTTAAGTTTTATGATTGCATAAGTCCAGAGGGTTCGATGTATTTTGTTGTGTAATGTATTGTACATGATCAGTTGATATAAAGAAACATAACTTACATGCTTAATATATTTTAAATCTTATAGTTGAAAACTAAAAGTAATAAATAATATAAATATATACAAAGTAGTAGTTTTTTCTAATACTTATAATGTAAAAATCTCGTGCATGTGAGAGATATAACAACTAGTTTATTTAGAGACAAGAAAAATAATGTAAAAATCTTGTGCATGTGCGAGATATAACAACTAGTTTATTTAGAGACAAGAAAAGTATTTAACTTCATATAGGTACATTTCAACGTGTAATCTTTTAGATAATGAGGGAAAATGTTATGTGACAATCAATTTTTCTATTGACAAATAAGAGAACTCAACTTCAAAATTGAGTCCTTGGCCAATAATTAAAGTTAAAATTGAATTTTTTTAGTCAAACTATCTAAAATTTTTCAAGAAAAATAAATATGTATGCAAACACATATGCCGATTTTGTAAATAAATAAATAAATAAAAACCTTAAGAAAAAAGTATATAAAATTTTAGTTGTTGAATTTTAAATATATTATATAAAGTTAATATAAAACTTAATAGTTTTCATGTTTTTTAATATTTTATATACTAAAAAAATATTTAGCATCTCATATTATTCTTTTTTATAAATTTAACCCGTTCATACACTTTGAAAATTGAATATAATACAGCTAAAATTATTATTAACGAGAATATAAATATCAAAATATAAGCACGAGTTACAACTAAACACTGAACAAAAATAGTTAAAGTATAATTGTTATTGTACTTATGGTGTGAACTTCGTACATAAAATATCACCATTACAAAGTATTAAACACCATCAAATTTTTATATGCATGTATATTAAACTAAAATTTTAAAGTGTTAAGATTCATTTATACCGTTCATGCATAATATAATGTTTAAAGTAGTTACAAAGGAATACTATTTTCGTAGAGGACATTGCCCCCGGCTGGTTCTCATATTTTAATGTTTAAAGTAGTTTTGCAAACAATTTCGCTAAATTGCATGCATCATGTGAAATGATGCTATTCGCCTAATCACACATTTATGGCCATTACAGGATGCTAAATCATCAAGCGCGCCAAAAGGGTTGACCAATCATAATTAATTACTCCGTTCCATTTAATTAGTTCAAGAAAAATACAGTAGTTAATACTGACTACATTATGATTTTGAAAATAATTTGATTAGTTTGAACTCTGCTCAAGTATGGTTGGAAATTGATCATTCCATATATTGAACAGAAGTCATAATCGTAGCATTCAAAACAAGGAATTTTAAGATTGTTAAACAAAATATATGAGACGTTGCTTACTTGTACATAGGGGTCGAGTTCGGTTGGTCGGGTCAAGTTTAAAAATAACATACCCGTACTCGACTCGATTTGAATTCAGGTTAGTCGGGTTTGGATTAATTTGGGTCGGGTCCAGTCGGGTTATGTCCACCCGAATATGAGTCAAATGATAAGAAAATTGCCTATTTGTACTATTTTAAATAGATAATTTATAAGAACATTAAAAAAAAAAAAAAAAAAAAAACAAACTTGTCTGGGTAAAAGTCAAACATTTTCTGCCCGTTACCCGACCCAATCTAGTATTCAGGTTGACTTGAATAACCTGAATAAAATTCTTAACTAGAGTAACCCGACCCGAATAGGTTTAATCATATTCGAGTCTAGGTTGGGTTCGGTTCAGTTCAGCTTTTTGACAACCCTACTTGTAGAGTACGAATAAAGTGCCACCTAAGCAAGTAGTGACGACGATCAACAAATGGAGGCATGTGAGCTCATAAGACAAGTTGAATACAACTAGTTTGATCAAATTACAAAAAAAGAAAACGCCCTTTGTAGCATGTTGAAGTCGTCGGATCAAGTTGCTCGAATGAATATGTGATCAAGATTCATGTAAAAACTCAAACAACAAAAAGTCGATAAATTAAAGTATAAATGATTTACATCATGGCCATCTCTAGGAGTTATAAAGAGCCACCCCTCATCACGCCGAGATACACAAAATTTCATACACTTATACTATACAAGATTTATATCTAAGTACAAGTCCAATTTATCTTGTAAATTTTGGTTTTTATCATTAACATAAAGTAAATTAACATGAACATAAATTCAATAAAAATTTGATTTATAAATTATTGAAACACAATTTATATAATGAACTAGGGCTATTTCATGTCTACCTTCTTTATACTTAGAAATTTTATATTTGTCCAAACGTGCTTTAAAAATATTGTACATTATGCATTTAATGAATATACTTTGAGATATAGGAGTATATAATTAATCATGAAAGTAAAAGGAGATATAAAATTTATAATTATTTCATACATTCCCTCATAAACTTCAAAATATCATATATGTACAACTCAATTTCATAATTTCAAATACATCATTTATAAACTGTTAAGTATCAAATATATCCAAATTACTAATTTAATTATTAATTATTTACTTATACTCAAAAATTTGTAACTTGAGTATTATACCCTCTTCTTCCATCTCCTATATTCAAGAAATTCAAAAATTTTGTTTCATGTTAACTCAAAATCTAACCAAAAATCAAGATTTTATTATGTCATATAGAAATCATGTTTTGCACCCGAACCATTTTAGTATTTCACTGACCCATATATTTTGCACAAGAACCATATCACCAACCTAAGGGTGGATCTACAATTAACACATGGTATACACGTGCATATTTTGTGATTTCTCCTTGTAGTGTAAAAAAATTGATTTAAAGTTATAGCAACTCAATACATAAAGGGTGCATACCCAAAAAAATGAGAAGAAAATGAGGTGCGTACCCTGATTCAGCGACCAATTTTCAGTTCTGCGAATGATTAAGTGGGGAAGTCTAAAAGGGATTGTGTTTTTTCTGTTGGAAAGAAGAAGGTTGATGAGTCGTTAATTGAATATTTTATGAGAAAATGATCTTTTTATTCTAGTTTTCTCTCATCTTTATTAGAAAAAGGCTCAAAACTTTAAAATTTATGCCAATAAAATGCTCCATTTAACAAATCACAGTACGCTTTAAATCTTTTAATTAATGGGTACTTATAGGTATTAAAAAAATTACCAAAACAATTCAAATAAACTAGTAGTTCACTACCCAAAATATTATCTTTCACCAATTAGGCTAATGTAGTGCGCAGATTATGATGCGTGCGCACAATTTTATTTTTCAACGGACAGGAATAATACAAGTTTAACATTTCACACAAAAAATTAATTAAAGTGCGCAAATATTAGTGCTTGCTTACCAAATTATAAATTTTCATTATGTATTTGACTATAGTCCCCAACCACTCATCAACTCTCATTTAATGTTTGGTGCGCAATTCACCCAATTTGCGTACCAAATATGACGTGCCAATTATCATTGGTTAAATTAATTATGGCAATTTAGATGATCAATATTTTTTTTCTTTAAAGTTTGGCGCGTAAAAAATGATACTTGCTCACCAAAATGGCCAAAACCCCAAATAGGATCTCAATACAGCGTATTATGAAAATACACTAGTAAATATCATCTATCCAAATCACACGTTAGTATTTTTTATGCACGTTAGTTATTGTCACATATTTATACCACGTATATTTCTTCTAGAGTCTCTACAGTACTGAATTGTGCCATGGTGTTTTGCTTCCTTGTTATTTTAAGTTGAGTAAGTTAACTTTTTTTTTTTTTTTTTTTTTGGAAAGGCTGGATTATATTAACAAAATCCCCAAGGGAGTTCAAAAAGAACAAGAAGGATACTTGGAATAGCATTTTATACGTGTTTAGTGTTATTTTTATTTAAGCCCAAATTATCAAATCAAACCCACTATTCTAAAATAACCTTGATGCAAAGAGCAAATCAACGACACACAACACGGATTTAAAAGAAAAAACTGTGTTGATGCAAATAATGTCTAAAAACGTTATTCTCATTTTTCGATACCTTTATATTTTGATGATAACAAAATGTGAAAACATTTTACGTAAAAATTAACGTAAATAAGTTTTTAATCGAAATATCCAATTTCTACGCAAATCACTCTAGGTATGAACAAGCAAAGTGATCACTTGACAAATGATCTAAGAAGCGAATTTGTGTTTTACACTCTAAAATTGTGAGGTGACAAAACATTCTTTTCAAAAATACAGTTTACAAATTATTTTTGAGTTTTAAAGAAATGTTTTATTTGGATAAATGAATTCAAAAACTTCAACAGCTATTTCCCCTCCCTAACTAGCTCCAAGCTTCTCCAAATAAACTTTCACCACTAAAAAAAAAGGGGGAGCATTTTTTTTCTGGCACGGTACCACTAAATTTAGTGATACCGTGTGCTATTTAGTGGTACCGTCCCCCCATAATGGTCAAATTTTCATTTCCTATAAATACCACCTCAGTTCTTAGTTTTTGACCATCCTTTTTCACACAAAACTTTATGCATTCCATCATCCTTTTCTAGATATACTTATTAGATCATTAGTTAGTTTTCTTTTGTTTAAATAGTGATTCTTTCATCCAACCAAAGATCACCTACATTCCTCTACGAGTAGAGAAGAACACAAGGTGTCAAGAAGACACAAAGTGTTAGAGTCATTGAGTAGTGCACTTGCATTACCTATTGTTTGCTTGATTGTATCTCGATATACATCAAGTGTTGTAATCTTGTATTTGCTATCTTGTGTGGATCATTGTAATCGTGTTGAGATCTTGGGGATCTCTTGTAGCTAGTGTGTATGAGTGTTGATCAAATAGATCAAGGTAGATTGAGTTGATTGTGAGGATTGTGTAGATTGTGTGAGGATCATGTTGATTGTGTGAAAGGTTAGGATCGGGTAGATCGTGTGAGAAGTTTGGATCGTGTGGATCGTGGTAGATTGGTACTAGCTAAGATTAGTACTCGACATCTAGCTTAGTGTCAGAAAATAACGTAAGCGAAGTTGTACGGTTTTCTCCGCCTCAAGGGAGGTTGTTGACATAGTGCTTATAACTCTCGAGTTGGGTACTCGGGGAGTGGAGTAGGGTGAAGAAGAGCTTCATGACCGAACCACTATAAATCACTTGTCTCGGTTTAATCTTTACATCTCTATCTCTTTATTTATCTCTATTGCTTATTAGTGTTAGCTTAAGGTTGTGCTTATATTGGTGTTGGTTGATTTCATCTACATACGAATCAAGGTTTTTCACAAAGTAAACTTTTATAACTAGACAAAAAGTCGGTAAACTATTCAACTCCCCCCTTCTAGTTTCCCACAATTGGTATCAGAGCCACGTCAGGCAAGTTTTTAAAGTAAATTTTATTTTAAAACTTGAATTGATCAATGGATTTCGACAAATATCAAGAAGGGAAATCTATGGAAAGTCCACCACTTTTTGAAACCGATTGTTTAATATATTGGAAAACAAGATTCGAAACGTATGTGAAATCTAAAGAAATTGATCTTTGGCATGTTATTACTGATGGTGACTTTAGACCTATTGAAAAAGATCCAATAACTAAAAAGGATCATGTTGTTCCTTATGAGCAACAAAGTGATAATCTTAAAAGAAAACTAGCCAAAAATGATGAGGCTAAAATGGTACTACCTCCGTCCCATTTAAAGTGTCCACTTTCATAATGCACAAAGTTTTAGGAGATTCCACTAACTAAACTCTCCACCAATCAAATATTACTTTTACCCACTAAACTCTCATCTTATTGGTTGGAAGGTACAAGTGGACACTTTAAATGGGACATGCAAAGATTCCATTGTGGACACTTTAAATGGGACGGAGGGAGTAATTTACAATACTTTGCCAAAAAAGGAACTTGAAAGAATTTTTATGTGTAATACGGCAAAAGATATTTGGAAAACTTTGTTAGTCACCCATCAAGGTAATAATCAAGTCAAGAGAACAAGATTGATCTTCTTGTTCAACAATATGAATAATTTTCCATTCCGGAAGATGAAACCATAGATAGTGCTTTTGCTAGATTCAATACTATTATTACAAGTCTTAAAGCTATTGATGAAGGTTATTCTAGCAAGAATTACGTTAAGAAGTTTCTTAGAGCTCTACATCCCAAATGGAGAGCAAAGGTCACTGCCATTGAAGAATCAAAGAACTTGGCGACATTGTCACTTGATGAACTTATAGGAAACTTGAAAGTTCATGAAATGATAATCAAGAAAGACTCAGATATAGTTAAAGGCAAAAGTGAGAAAAGTAGATCTCTTGCATTGAAAGCCAAGAAACAGTCTAGTGATGAGGAAAGCTCGTGTTCCGATAGTGAAGACGAAGAATATGCATTAGCAGTTAGAGATTTTAAGCAGTTCTTTAAAAGAAGAGGTAGATTTATGAGACAACCTCGTGATGAGAAGAAGTCGTCTTACAAGAAAGGAAAAAGTGATAGGAAATGCTTTAGATGCAGTGATCCAAATCATCTTATTAGTGAATGTCCTAAACCACCAAGAACTAACAACCAAAGAGCCTTCGTAGGAGGTTCTTGGAGTGATAGTGGTGAAGAAGAAAAGGAAGAGAAGCCCAACGACGAAACGTGTCTTATGGCTCAAGCATCAAATGAGATATGCTTGGGAATCGACTTGGAGCCTGATGAATGGACTAAAGATAGTGGATGCACAAACCACATGACGGGAAACCGAAGTCTATTCTCATCATACAAGGCTTACAACAGAGGTAATATCACTTTCGGTAGCAAACTAAAAGGCAACATAATTGGCAAAGTACGATTACTTAAGACTCTCTTACTATTTAGAAATGTTGAGCATGTAGATAAGCTAGGTTTTAATTTGCTTAGTATTAGTAAAATGGTTGACAATAAGTGTAGAGTTATATTCTCCGAAGAGGGTAGTGAGATTACTAAGTATGGCAAGACCATAGGCAAAGGAGTTAGGAAGAATGGCCAATTTGTTATGAAAATAGGAAATACGCCTCAGGATAAGATTTGCCTAGCAACCATAGATGACAATTCCACGTTATGGCATAGAGGAATAGGTTACCAAATATGCGTTTAATACAATCATTAGCATCGAAGGAATTAGTTAGAAACCTTCCTAAGTTAAAATTTGATAAACACTTTTGTGATGCTTGTAAAGTTGGAAAACAAGCACATTTTAGTCACAAAGTTAAGAATATGGTCTCGACTACTAGATGTGATACGTGGGAATCGCACCAGGCTTTACCTCTCGAGGGATCTCGAGAAGCTTACAACCCCCACCAGGCAGTGTACCTGATCGTTGTAGTATAGTATAGTGACAAGTACCGGGGGATTGATCGTTTAACTCAGGAATAGTATCGCTAGGGTTAGAAAGCCTAAAAACTAGGTATAGAGGTGAGGGATGATTCTTTTTGTATTTTTATGTTTTTATAAAAGCAATTAAAATCTCGGTTTTTTGAAGAGTGGGCGGAATTAGTTGCTAATCAACTAACCCAATAACTAAGATGCAATCAAAATAAAATAACAAAAATGAAAATGAAATCTAATTAAACTAGTGGTGTGAACAATGATAGGGAGAGTTGTGTTTACTTAGGTTTCATTACTCCCTAGATATCTTTTACAGGTTGATAGTTTGTTACAATTGCATGGATGACGGGTCGTATTCCTTAATACTAGTCGTAGGGCCGTGTACAATATTCCCTAACTCTATAGGATCCTACTTCACTCCTATGTCGAGTCGTTAGAAGCTCCTAACATGGGATCATTAGAATTCTCCTACGCATTAAATACAACCAAAAATCATAGTACACCTCTGATCATGTTTCTTAAGACGTTCACGCATGTCACCAATGGAAGTCTGCCAGTTTTCTTAAGCCTAACATCGAATACAATCATCCGTAACAACTATAAACAAACAATCAACCCATAATTAACATCTAGGTTTCACTACATCTAAGCAAACATACAAGAGATCTAGCCAAGCATGTTAAATTCAAGACAAGCGTAAGATATATTCAAACAACACATAGACATATTGAATGAATTGAAAGAGTACTTATCTCAATTGAGCATGAAAGGTTTCAAAGGGTAAATACCCTTACACTTGAGATTTGCTTGTCCTCAAGCAAATGCGCTTTTATTCTAGTCAAAATACAAGTTAGGGGTCATTTAAAACTAATATAAAAGTAATTACAACAAATAATCGTTCTACTAAAGACCAAAGACAAGCACAGAGGTCATACACTAGCACCTCACAAATAGTGTTTAGATACTCACATCTCTCGGGTGTAATAAAGTATATATCACAATATGGAAATGGAAAACATCTCTCACTACCTGTCATAGCAAAATAGATTACCATAGGCTTGGGAAAGGATCAAACCTCCACCACTTGGCGTAAGCACCTAGGATAAACTATCAAAGAGGTCTTTTAAAGGGTTATAACATTAGGTGTAGGGATATAGAATACACGGTTTTGTTGGATATAGGCAATCTTTACTGGTGGCGAGTTAATCATCTTGGTTAATTACATGTACAATATGGCGTTGCTAAGCCAAGACTAGACTCGACTTAAGCTAATAAATCAAAAATAACTAAAACATAAAACAAACATAAAATGAAACGGGATGGTAGTCCGTATGTTTTTTCTCTTTTCTTTTTCTATTTTTTTTCTTAATTTTTTTTCGATTTTTTTTTTATTTTTTTATTTTTTATTTTTTGCGTACACTCTTACCCTACCATCCAAAATAATACATCATAGGGAATGAACATTCCCCTTACACTTGAATTTTTACATACGTTACAATAAACTATTCTAATGACTCGAATCAAGATAATCAAAACACTTGGAGTACTTTCAAGATTAACGCACATATGGGGGTAATACATGATGTTCTTCCCCATTACTCCATAACATAGGTACTTTATCCATGAGTCTCAATCGTCCCAAAACAATATGTACAAGGATATGACTCGACTTAGCAACCATGTAATCAATTAGATAATTAACTAAGGGTTTAAACATATAACAATAATGCACTAAAGATGAGTGCATACACGGAAGGCTAAGGCGATTTGGTTGTACATTTAAGTGGGTTGTAACAAATTCTTCCTTTAAGTAAGATGCTTAAAGTTAGAAACGAAAAGATAGGCTCGGAGGGGTGTACTAGGGGTTTCGTGTACTAAAAATGAGTACAATGCTAAGGTGTGAGAAAAATTAATTGACTTTACTAGCCAAGTAGTATGAATTAAATGGTCAAGTAATTATGATACGGGTTTAACACAAGGGTGATCATAATGCCTCTTATCATGTAGTAAATCCTACTACACGAACGTAGTCTCACTAGTGGTCTCGGGATGCATCACTAACGCAAGTTCTAGAATCTAAATACTACCGGTACACTCATAAGCACTAATAGTAAATGGTTTTCCTATCAAATCTAAAGGCGAACCTCACATATTTGGGTGGAAATTTTTTCTGAATGGTACGGTTTTGTGCTAGTCGTACGACTCCTATCCATGAGACGCTTGCTAAGGCTAAAGTTTCACTCCTAAATGTTGTAAAAAATTTTAAATTTGGCGCTAAAATTACACTAACAAGTATTTCTCTTAGTTTTATTACACACCTACCATCAAACAAACAAACTCAAGTGCAAGTGTATCCTATAAGGTATCATCATTTACCCTCCCCTTACACTTAGGATGAACATTGTCCCCAATGTTCAATTAAAGAATGTAAAAGCGAAATAGGCAAAAGAATGAAATCAAATACTCCCCTGATTCGTTCGGTGTGGATAGTGCGGTAACAAGGTTAGATCTTCCTCCAAGAAAATGAAGGTTCAAAGCTTCCCTTCCAGAATATAAATCATCTTCTTGTCAAACATAACCTGTTAAACCTGAGAAAACAAACAAGGCAACCTCGCGTAAAATCGGCGGCAATCTATATATACTAACAAATCCTAGAAAACAATGTAAGATATAATGCTTGTGGAATGAATGTTTGCAGATTCCTGGAGTTTATAAAACTAAAGAATTAACAAAAACTTCAAGACTCTGTTAGAAAAACAAAACTAGCAAAATTTCTAGAATTTTACACATGACGCCGTCAGGAGTTATCTCCTGACGCCGTCAGAAGTGACCTGCAGAAATCTTTACGTTAAGTTTCCGGAAAATTTCTGGAAAAACTTATGTCATACTTCCTGGAAAATCCTGCAGAACATCATTATGACTCGATACAAGCATTTGACTCAAACAATTACTAATATACATGTTCATTTAATATTGTTGTGGATCATGCTCAATTTCTTTCTTATAAACAAATTTGGGTCTTCCCTTACACTTAGCTTTTGCAAAATACTTCTATATGTAATTAAGACGAAGTTAAAAACAAAATAAAGCATTTTCACAATTTACTTTAAAACATGAGCCACAAACAATAAAAATAAAGCATGCATACGGAAACAAGTAAAATCAAATAAACAAACAAATAAATAAATAAGTAAATAAAGCTTGGGTTGCCTCCCAATAAGCGCTTGTTTTTGTTCAAGTCACGAGCCTGACTCTACCCTTATTTAACAGAAATAGGGAAGGTGTTCCCTACACTTAGGATTAAGTGTAGGTGAAAGTAGCGATACACACCCTTAGGGTGGAAATATGCCATGTGAGGAAAGAGTGGTGGATGAATTATATGCTCAAAAGGGTGTGCTCCTATTATCATAACCTTACCTAATTCAATCGGGTTAATGGGTGGATTAAGATTTTCTCATAAAAAGGGATCATTTTCTATCAACTTCAAGAGACTACTAGTTGGGGATCCATCTTGACCTAGTAAACCCAGTTTAAACCCATAATGTTTCTTGTGATCAATCATAAATGGGTGATGTAAGCATGTAAGGTCATTTTCCATTCTGTGTCAGCTTCCTCTCTACAAGGCTTAGAGTCTACTACCTTTATCCCAAGACTACCCGGACTATATGGTTTGATGGGTGGATCGGGACCGTTTTCAATTCCTAACTTTTCATCCAAGGATGGAAGATTAGGTAACGACTTTTGTTGAGGCTCCGGTTCATCAAAACTAGGAACTACCCTAGAACTAAGAGTAAGGTTATCATTATAAGTATTCAAACCTATATCCTCTAGTTGTGTTCGGTCCAAGAGCTCTACCTCTATCGGGGCTCCTATAGTCTCTTCTACTTCTTTCGGGTAAGTCACGGATGGTGTGTGTGCCTCAAATGATGGTAGGACTTGTGGGGTACTTTGTGGACTCATGTTATTTACTTCATCATTCCTTGTGTCAAGATCACCTATATCCTCAACATGTGTTTTATTATAATCTAACCCTAACATTTTCCCAAGTATCTCAAGTGCTTCCCTAGGCATCTCAACTTCTATATCCGAATCATAAGGATCATCCTCAATATTCTGACTGCTATATACAAATTGCCCAAAATATTCATCATGTGTTTCTTGAGACTCATCATCATCGATCATAAAACCTAGGTCTTTTTGATAAATATGATCATGTTCGGCTACATCCTCCATCACATCAAGGTCACCTATGTATTCATCCTGTATTATGGTAGTTCCTAACCATGACATACAGCTAGGTGGCTCATACGAAACTATCCTAGGTGAAGGCTCATATGGTGCATAGGTTTCACTAAGTGAGGCATTTTGAGGGGTTGATGGAGCTCCTAAGGTGAATTCTTTAAAAGTCTTATGCACTTGGCCTCTTTTCTCAAGGTACTCAATAAAATCAATATAAGATCATGTCCTCCTCATTTCATTCCTCCATCTTGGTATATCCAAACTGGTGTAATTATATTTTTTCTGGTAAAACTCTAGTGTCGGACTTGGTGGATTCGCGTTCTCCATAATGGTGAACGGAATAGTCAATGAACTTAATTTACTAACAAAGGCACAAAGAAAAAGATAGACTAAAGAAAACCTAAAAATAAAAGAAAAATCTTACTAGAAAGGAATCTAGCAAGTAGACCTAATAAAAAGAAAACCTAACCTAGACAATAACTATTCCCCGGGCTGCGGCGCCAAAAACTTGATACTTGAGAATCGCACCAGGCTTTACCTCTCGATGGATCTCGAGAAGCTTACAACCCCCACCAGGTAGTGTACCTGATTGTTGTAGTATAATATAGTGACAAGTATCGGGGGATTGATCGTTCAACTCAGGAATAGTGTCGCTAGGGTTAGAAAGCCTAAAAACTAGGTCTAGAGGTAATGGATGATTCTTTTTGTATTTTTATGTTTTTATAAAAGCAATTAAAATCTCGGTTTTTTGAAGAGTGGGCGGAATTAGTTGCTAATCAACTAACCCAATAACTAAGATGCAATCAAAATAAAATAACAAAAATGAAAATGAAATCTAATTAAACTAGTGGTGTGAAAAACGTTAGGGAGAGTTGTGTTTACTTAGGTTTCATTAATCCCTAGATATCTTTTACAGGTTGATAGTTTGTTACAATTGCATGGATGACGGGTCGTATTCCTTAATACTAGTCGTAAGGCCATGTACAATATTCCCTAACTCTATAGGATCCTACTTCACTCCTATGTCGAGCCGTTAGAAGCTCCTAACATGGGATCATTAGAATTCTCCTACGCATTAAATACAATCAAAAATCATAGTACACCTCTGATCATGTTTCTTAAGATGTTCAAGCATGTCACCAATGGAAGTCTGCCAGTTTTCTTAAGCCTAACATCGAATACAGTCATCCGTAACAACTATAAACAAACAATCAACCCATAATTAACATCTAGGTTTCACTACATCTAAGCAAACACACAAGAGATCTAGCCAAGCATGTTAAATTCAAGACAAGCGTAAGATATATTCAAACAACACATAGACATTTTGAATGAATTGAAAGAGTACTTATCTCAATTGAACATGAAAGGTTTCAAAGGGTAAAAACCCTTGAAAAAGTTGTAATATTCGTACTAGGGTTTCTCTCCAAAGTTATACCCTACTTGTCCCTCCTAATGAATGAAAATTGCAAAACTATATATAGATTTTACAGGGTGACGGCGTCAAGAAGGAAATTCTGACGCTGTCAACTCGCCGCCTATAATGAAATCGGATTGCCTAGATCCACTTTTGGTGCCGTCATGTGTAATATTACTCTGGGCCGTCACTCATATTTGGACCATGACGGCCTATGGTGACGCCGTCATGTCCATAATGTAAAACTCTTCTGGATCGTCATGGACTTTATCCACTTCCACATCTTGTATTACTCTTGACGCCGTCACTTGAAAACTCTTGACGCCGTCAGGTACTGTTCCCAGCAAGGAAAATTAAGACTTTGCCGTTTTCTTCACTTTTATGCTCCAAAAACGTCCAAAATGCTTCCTTTTCCAGAATTCACTCCAAAAGTACCTAAAATGACAAAAGGAACGATTTAGGGCAATATTTGATCAAATAAATTCGAATCCGGGCTAAAATGACCCCCTAAAAACGGTTCATTTTTCGCCTCATCAAGATGCTTTGAACTCCTTCACATGGACTTATTTGGTCCATCCGCCTTACGAAGCTACTGAGGATACTACTACACCTTGGTGATAGTTGATGACTACTCTAGGTATACTTGGGCTAGATTTCTTAAGAATAAGACACAAGCTTTCGATGAATTTGAAATCTTTAGTAAGAAAGTCCAATACCAACTAGGATGTAAAATAGTCTCGACTAGGACGGATCATGGTTGGGAATTTGATAATGAAGTGCAATTTGGAGTATATTGTGATGCTAAAGGTATTACACACAATTTCTTGGCTCCGTGCACTCCACAATCAAATGGGGTAGTTGAGCGGAAAAATCGTACTCTACAAGAGATGAGTAGAACGATGCTGAATGAACAATCAATTCTGCAAAAGTTTTGGTGTAATGTGGTGGAAACCTCAAATTACATACTCAATAGGATATTAGTTAGGTCAATCTTAGTAAAAACACCATACAAAATCTTGAAAGGAAGAAAGCCTAAATTAGATTACTTTAGAGTGTTTAGAAGCAAGTGCTTCATTCTAAACACTAAAGACTACCTCACCAAGTTTGACCCAAAGTCTTACGAAGGTGTCTTCCTAGGTTACTGCCAAAATAGTAAAGCCTACGTATTCCTAAATAAGGAGACAATGAAAGTCGAAGAATCACTCAACGTGACATTCGATGAAAGTCCTCCTCTAACTAAGACATCACCCTTGGTGGATGATGATCTAGATGAGGAAGAAGTTGCTAAAGTCAAGGGCAAGAAAAGTCTAGAAAATGACATTGAGGATGAAATAGTCGAAGTTGACGAAGTCGTCAACATTAAGGAATCCAAAAACCATCCAATAGAAAATTTCATAGGAAATCTTAACCAAAGAACCCTAAGGTTACAAGCACAAAAAAAAAAAAAATAATAAAAAAATAAAAAAAAAAACTTTTGTTTTATATCTACAATAGAACCTAAGAATGTCGGTGAAGCGATTAAGGATGAAAGTTGGGTAGTTGCCATGCAAGAAGAGTTAAACCAATTCACTGCCAACCAAGTTTGGGATTTAGTACCTCCTCCTAAGAACCAAACCGTCATAGGAAAGTGGGTGTTTAGAAATAAGCTCGACGAAAATGGCATCGTAACTAGGAATAAGGCTAGATTAGTAGCACAAGGCTACAATCAACAAGAGGGAATATATTACGATGAAACATATGCACCCATAGCTAGGTTAGAGTCTATTAGAATACTTCTTGCCTATACTTGCGCCTTAGACTTTAAATTATATCAAATGGGCGTGAAAAGTGCATTCCTAAAAGGTATTAGCAACGAGGAGGTATACGTTGCACAACCTCCAGGATTCGTTGATTTCGTAAAACCGAATCACGTTTATAAGCTCAAGAAAGCACTCTATGGTCTTAAACAAGCCCCTAAAGCTTGGTATGATAGTCTAAAGGCATTCTTACTTAAACATGACTACACCATGGGAATGGTTGATAACACACTTTTCACGAAGAAACGAGATTCACATCTCATCATTGTTCAAATATATGTCGACGACATTATATTCGGCTCAACTTGTCCTGATTTGTGCAATGAGTTTTCTAAAATCATGCACGATGAGTTTGATATGAGCATTATGGGTGAATTAAATTTCTTCCTAGGTCTACAAAAAAAAAAATGGAAGATGGTATCTTCTTTAATCAATCTAAGTATATTAAAGAAATGCTTAAGAAATTTAATTTAGAAGAGTCTAAGCCTATGAAAACTCCAATGTCCATGGAAACAAAACTCACGAAAGATGAAGAAGGTGACTTCGTAGATAACACTGAGTATAGAGGCATGATATGTATTTTATTATACTTAACGGCAAGTAGGCCCGATATCATGTTTAGTGTCTGCCTTTGTGCTCACTTCCAAGATGATCCCAAAACCTCTCATCTTGAAGCGGTGAAGGATATCTTCCGATATATTAAAGGTACTATACATTTGGGATTATTCTATCCCAAGGATACTGGTGTAAAAACTATTGTCTATGCCGACTCTGATCATGCGGGAGATTATGTGGATCGAAAAAGTATGAGTGGCGTTTGTACCTTCATGGGTTGTTGCTTAACTTCTCGGTTCTCCAAGAAACAAATGGCTCTTGCTATCTCCACGACCGAAGCCGAATACATAAGCGCTAGAAAGGCATGTCAACAAGCACTATGGATGAAACAAGCTCTTATAGATTACGATATCTATCTAGATGACATCCCCATTATGTGTGATAACAAAGGTGCTATTGACTTAAGCAAAAACCCCATTCAACACTCTCGTACTAAACACATCAAAATTCGTCACCACTTCCTTCGTGATAACGTTCAAAAGGGCAACATTTTTATTGAGAAAGTACCCTTGCAAGACAATATCACTGACATCTTAACAAAACCCCTCAAGCGTGAATCCTTCAACTATCTTCGTCTAGGTCTAGGAATGATGGAACATATTCCATAAATCCTGTCTTATGACTATTTAAAGTCATCTCGTGCGTCTCATCTTATGACTATTAAAATGTTTCGTCAGAAATATTAAGGTCATCCCATCGAGTCACGTCCTACTCACTTCACAACAAGAATTTATTAGGTATAAATTCTTTTCTCGTGTCAAGAAGTCTCACTAATTAAGCGAGATTCATTCGTCATAAATCAAAATGAGACAAAATTTTGTCTCTACAGACCATGGCACCACTAAAGTGGCCACGACACCACTAATTTTAGTGGTATCGTGAAACCGTGTGTCTGAAACAATCTGTATTTCAGTCTTCTCTTCCCACACAATTCACTTTTAAACTTTCCTAATTTCTACAATTTCTCTCTAGATCAAACCTCACAACCCAAGATTCATTCACACCCTTTTCAAGATCATTTCAAGGCATTAGGATTCTAAAGATCATCAATCACTACTATTTCATTAACATCAATTGTAAGTTACTTAATTCAATTTGTCTTTATTTTGAGTCTAGGATTGATTTATTCACAAAAATTGAATTGGGAGTTTTTCACTTTTGATTATGCTCTTATGCAATTAAGACAAGAATTAGACAATCTAGAACAAGCATTACTTGTAACAACCCATAAAATGTCGTCACTATCATTCCCATTACAAATACCTATAGTAGGTATTTCATAGGTAAATTTTTGCTTTTTATGTGCATTCATTACTTGCATGACTCTCTAGACCTGCTCACGTATTCACACAAGCCAAATAACTCAACACTCACATCCTATAAACCCCTGGTATGTCAAGCATAAGATCATAACAACACTATAATAAGTAATCTACCAATCTAACACACTAAACATTTTACAAAACCCTAATAAACCCTAATTAAGCCCTAATTAGATGTGCTTACTAAACCCTATATGATTAACTAAAATAGTTTGAAAGTATCCAAGGCTTAAGTATGAGTTACCTTAGGAACATTAGGATACTTTAGGACCCTTAGACCCTAGTACAACTGATAAGGCGAAAAATGAACCACTTTTAGGGGGTCATTTAAGCCCGAATCCGAACTTATTTGATCAAATATTGCCCTAAATCATTCCTTTTGTGATTTTAGGTACTTGGAGAGTGAATTCTGGAAAAGAAGCCATTTTGGACATTTTTGGAGCATAAAAGTGAAGAAAACGGCAAAGTCTCAATTTTCCATGCTGGGAACAGTAGGTGACGGCGTCAAGAGTAATTTCCTGACGGCGTCAAACCTCAATAATAAAATCTGAGAGTTCATGAAGGCGTCAAGAGTTTTCCTGACGGCGTCAAACCCCAAGAATTAAAATCCGTAGTTGATGACGGCGTCACACACAGGGCGTCAAGAGTAATTTGTGTGACGGCCTAGGCCTTGACGGCGTCAGAAGTAGATCAAGGCCGTCCGAGGAAGTATTTGGCGGCGAGATGACGGCGTCACACCTTTGTTCTTGACGCCGTCATCCCTATTTTCCTATATATAGTTTTCTAGTTTTTCACATTTAAAGAGATGAGTTTTGGGAGAAACCCTAAGTACGATTTTGGTGTAACTTTACAGGTTTTTCACGGGTTCCAACCCCTTGATACCTTGCATGATTAATCAAGATAAGTGTTCTTCTAATTCAATCAATATGTCTATGTGTTGGTTGTCTATATCTTGTTCTTGTCTTAATTCTATCATGCTAGGCTAGATCTCTTTTGTGTTTGCTTAGATCTAATGAAACCTAGATATTGATTATGTGTTGATTACTTGTTTATTCTTGTTTTGGATGAATGATTTATATGTTAGGCTTAAGAAAACTGGCAGATCTCCAAATGGTAACATGCTTGAACGTCTTGAGAAACATGAACCGAGGCGCACTAGGTCTTTATTGGTTGTATTTAATGCATGAGCCACTGTTTACAATCCCTATAGTTGTGCTGGGCATGGTGTAGGAGGAGATAAGAGCTCATAGAATTGGGGAGTTATGTGTGCCACCCCATGAATGGTATTAAGGAATACGATCCGTCATCCATGCAATTATAACAAGTAATTAACGTGTAAAAGATATCTAGGGAGTAGTGAAATCTAAGTAAACACATTTTCTCCAATTATTGCTCACAACTTTAGTTTAATTAGTTTATTTTCATTTTTATTATTTTATTTTGATTGCATCTTAGTATTGGGTTAGTTGAATAGCAACTAATTCCGCCCATTCTTCCAAAACCCGAGATTTTAATTTGCTTTCTAAAAAATATAAAAACACAAAAATAATCATCCCTCACCTTTAGAACTAGTATTTAGGCTTTCTGATCCTAGCGACACTATTCCTAAGCTGAACGATCAATCCCCCGGTACTTGTCACTATACTATACTACAACGATCAGGTACACTGCCTGGTGGGGGTTGTAAGCTTCTCGAGATCCCTCGAGAGGTAAAGCCTGTTGCGATTCCCACGCATCAATAACCCATTAGAGCTTAGGTACAAGTCCCTTAAACACAAAACCATAACTAGGTCATAACTTTCCAGAATTAGGTCTAAACTATCCCAAAACTTCACCATAAGCCACCACCACTTAGTATAAGTTTCTTAGGACCTAGGATTAGTTATTAGGCACTCATATTACCTTAAACTAGGCACTAAACCCTAGGATAAATCCTAATCTCTCACTAAGTACAACAAGGTCATTTAGATCCCGAAACTAGGTCAAACCTTCCTAAATCTTTCCCATAAGCTACCATCACTTAGTATAAATCTTTTAGGACTTAGGATTAGTCACTAAACACTCATATGAAACTAATCTAGGCACTAAACCCTAAGCTAGACCCTAATCAATCACTAAGCCAAATTAGGATTAAACTAAACCTAGATTAGTTAAAACCTAAACATAAGCACCTCAAGTACCTCAACCTAGCACCCTAGCACCTTAGTCATCTTAAGAACACACCTTAGCACCTCTAAGCTAGCAAGCAAGGAGGTGGATCACCACCTTGTCACCTCCTTTTTGCTGCGGCTTCATTTCCACCACAAACCCATCCAAACTGCCTCCTAGACCTCCATAGCTTCTCCTAGTCACTCCTTAGACCCTCCACGACCTCCCCTTGCTTAGATTACTCACCCCCCTTAACACCTCCTGCTCTCGTTACTTGCTCACCAAGGCCAAACAACCCTATAAATACCCTCGCCACTCCCTCCTTTCAAACTCACACCTTCACTTCTCTTTACCTTCAAACTTATGGTCTTGGTGGTAGTAAAAGAGCCCTAGGAAACTTAGAAGTCGAGTGGGATAGACATAAGACCTTGTCGAGTTCTATATTTGCCCTAGAGAACCGTAAAACCCTCGTTAACCCTTCCCTAGTCACGTAAGCTTTCTAATTGATACGTGGGAATTGCGCCCTCGCAACAGGTTTTACCTCTCAAGGGATCTCGAGAAGCTTACAACCCCCACCAGGTAGTGTACCTGATCATTGTAGTATAGTATAGTGACAAGTACCGGGGGATTGATTTTTCAACTCAGGAATAGTGTCGCTAGGTTTAGAAGGCCTATTAAACTAGGTCTATAGGTGAGGGATGATTCTTTTTGTATTTTTATATTTTATGGAAAGCAAGTAAAATCTCGGGTTTTGAAAGAGTGGGCGGAATTAGTTGCTAGCCAACTAACCCAATTAACTAGAGATGCAATCAAAATAAAATAAAAGAAATGAAAATTAAACTAATTATATTAATGTGGTGGAAACAATAATGAGGAAAGTTGTGTTTACTTAGATTTCATTACTCCCTAGATATCTTTTACAGGTTGATTAGCTTGTTACAATTGCATGAATGACGGGTCATATTCCTTAATACCATTCGTAGGGCCGTGTACAATATTCCCTAACTCTATAAGATCCTACTTCACTCCTATGTCAAGCCGTTAGAAGCTCCTAACATGAGATCATTAGAATTCTCTTACGCATTAAATACAACCAAAAATCATAGTACACCTCCGATCATGTTTCTTAAGACGTTCAAACAAGTTACCAATGGAACTTTGCTTGTTTTCTTAAGCCTAACATCGAATACAATCATCCGTAACAATTATAAACAAACAATCAACCCATAATCAACATCTAGGTTTCACTACATCTAAGCAAACACAATGAAAATCTAGCCTAGCATGTTAAAGAGAAGACAAGCGTAAGATATAATCACACAACACATAGACATATTGAATGATTTGAATAAGTACTTATCTTCAATTGAACATGGAAGAATCAAGGGGTTGAAACCCTTGAAAAAGCTGTAAAATTCGTCTAGGGTTTATTCCCTCAAAGTTGCACACACTAATGAATGAAAATTGGAAAACTATATATAGATTTTACACCTTGACGGTGTCATGTATTAACTTGTGACGTCGTCAACTAGCCGCCATGATGAAAATCATATTGCCTAGATCCATTTCTGACGCCATCATGTAGAAGAATACTCTGGGCCATCACGTGTGTTTGGACCCTGACGACCTTGGTGACGCCGTCAGGCCAATAAGCTTGAAAACTTTCTGGGCCGTCACGTTATAAGTTCCATATCCACCTCTTTTATCACTCTTGATGCCATCACGTGTAAAAGCTTGACGTTGTCAGGTACTGTTCCAGCAAGGAAATTTGAGACTTTGACGTTTTCTTCACTTTTATGCTCCAAAAATGTCCAAAATGCTTCAATTTCCAGATTCTTCTCCAAAAGTACCTAAAATGACAAAAGGAACGATTTAGGGCAATATTTGATCAAATAATCTCGAATTCGGGCTTAAATGACCCCTTAAAAGCGGTACACTTTTTGCCTCATCACTAATCTAGTTTCTTTAGCTTTAGTTTAGTCTTAGGATAGTATTAGGATGCCTTAGATCCCCTAGGAACCCTTGCCTAAGCCTTGAACCATTTCATTTACTAGATTTCTTTTTAAAACCCTAAATAGAGTCGAATTGCCTTTAACATGATATAAGTGATAACGCTCAAATTTAACATATTTTTAGTCACGTTATTGTTTGATTTATGAGTGGAAATTGGTCATATTTGTATACATTTGTTACTTAATCGTGGAAAAGTGTTTATACATGCAAATATAGCCAAAAGCAGGGAAAAGTGAACAAAAGATGAAGAATTGAAGTGGACATGCATTTTTGGAGAGTTTCGAGAGGATCAAAGAAGAAAGAAATGTTGCATGAACAAAAGGATTTGATAAAGACAAGTTTGCTATACGAAATTATCAAGGAAATATCAAGTTCTAATGGACAAAGTCATGCCACGAAGAAAAATATTGCATGCAACGTAAAACGATGAAGAAAAGACAAGAAATCATGTTCAGACGAGAACCAACCGATCGGTTGCAACCCGCAACCGGATCGGCTGGAATAGTGACAGAATGACCATCCGATCGGATGGCGAGAAACCGATCGGTTGGTGGTGACTGAAGTTACAAGTTTTGCATTAATTGGCGAATTTACTCCCCATAATCATTTGTGGCTGATCATTGTTGCTGATTTACCGTGGAGGGATGTTTTACTTGAAGCATAAGTGTCATTAAGCTATATAATGAGCACTTAGGACTTAGAGATACTTGTACCACCATTATCTAACTTAGTATTACACCAAATCTTGTTAGCTTATCTTATATTGCCTAAAAGTTTACTAAGTGTTGTAAAAACGTCCGGAACCTGTTGAGTTAAAGTCTCAAGCATTGGTTCGAGTGTGGAGTTGTTTACTTACATTGGTGAGAAATTGGAGGAGTGTGGTTGCTATAGTTCCACAAGTTTTCTCATTGTAATTTCAAGACTAGGTACACCTTGATACTTATAATGAACAATTGTTACTTTAAGTTTTATGAAAGTTTTCTTATTTACTTGTGTTAATTATTATGATTGCTATGGAGTAATTTGTGATATACTTGTGTATATGATGTGATTGGCAAATGGAGTATTATCTTATGAAAAAGGTGATGCATGAAAACATATCTATTTTTATGAGTTTGTTGATATAACATCTTTTCTTGCTTAATTTGTCGGTAAAAACAATTTTTTGAAAAATAGGTCCGAAAGGATTTTCAACTTGTTTTTATTCCAAAATATTAATACACCAAATTAGTATGGAATAGGATGCTTGACAACCATCTTATTTACTTGTTAAAATAGATTTGAAACGATTTCATCACGAAAAAAGGACCGAAAGGATTCGTAGGAATTCATAAGAAAAGAATTGATTTCTAAACAACCATGTGTTTATAGGATTGTCATACTAATTTGATATGTCCGAAAGGAGTCATTTAGGTGATTGAATTCTTAGTAGTAGTGAAAACATGACATACGTCATAGATTGTATAACTACTCATTTTTAGTTGCGCATCATAACAAGTTTTACACCAAACTTCGTACTCCAAATGTTACGATACTCCTATTTACCAATCAAGGAATTATACATAAGTATATGTTTAGTTTTTATTGAGTTTCTTATAAATTAAGATTTTACATAAATTTGGATTGACAACCCTTATTTATCAAACGTTTTTCTAATTAGTAATTACTAAAACTACCAAATCCCTTGGGACGATCTCGACTTACCCACCTTTATTACACCGGACGAGTATACTTGCTCGTATGTGCTAGATAATAATCGGATAATTCGTGTTTATAAATTTTAAAACTTGTACTAAAAAAATGCACATCAAGTTTTTGGCGCCGTTGCCGGGGATTTGATTAATTTTCTTAGTTTTTAGTAATTAATTTGTTTGAAATTAGTTTTTAAAAAGTAAAAAAAAAAAAAAAAAAAAAAAAAAATGGTTTTTTGACCAACCGAATCGGCTGGGTAACCAACCGATCTGTTGGTGGTCACGGTAAAATTTATTGGATTTTCTTTTTAGTAATTAATTCCTACTTTTCTGTTTTTAGTTAATTAGTTTTAGTAATTATATAGTTAATGTTAGTTTTTAATAGTTTTAAGTTGCAATTATTAGTCATTTTAATGTTTTAGAAGTTTTAATTTCATTTAATGATTTAGTAATTCTTAAAGACATCTTAATTAATGCTTTTATTGTTTTTAATCATATAATTAAAAGTTTTATTAGTTTTATAAAAAAAAAATTTAGTGTAAAATCTCCAACCGATTCGGTTTCGGGTTCCAACCGAACGGTTGGAGGTGGTAATTTGTGCTAACCGATTCGGTTGGGTTAGAAACCGATCGGTTGGGCACCTCGGTAAAATTTTAGACATTTTTAATTTTTAGTTTATTTTCTATTCATAGTGTTTTATTTAGTTAATTTACTTGTTCTTATTTCATATTAAGAGTTTATTAGATTATAACTAACCCTCATGCTAATGATTTGGATTTTTTTGATGGTTATGTTATAGTTAGTAAGTGCTTAAGTTGAAACGGAGAGTTTGAGCCAAATTTCTGCGTATTTGAAAGACTTGGAAGATATGTTCAAGGATTCTGGTGATTCCTTGGAAAAGTTGGAAAGTTTGTTGGAAAAAGCAAAGTTGGATTTGGAAGGAGAGGAAGTTGTTTGTGATAATGTTGCTTATTTGCCACATGAAATGTGTTATCCAAAGAAGGAGAAGGAGAGGAAAGTTGTTGTTTTCACTAGAGCACCACCTAAGAAATATGATGCTCCACACATGAGGTATTCAACACCTTGTGCGGTGGAAGGAGTTAAAGCGTGGGATGCAGAATTGAATATGGAATATGGAGACAGTTACATTTCGTAAGAAATGCTTGACAAACTTGGTTTTGTTAGGCTTGATTATGGAAGTTATGGTAAGAAGGAAGTGAAAAGAGTTAGAGTGAATATTCATGGTCATATCTTTAAAGTTGATTTTGTTGTTTTGGAGTATACTAATGAAGATGAACCGGAAGTGATTTTTGGTAGAGATTTCTTAGTGAATACCAAGTGTAGTTTGGATTTCGCACTTAGGGAGTTGAAAATTAACATAAGTGATTTGGAAGAAGGGAAGAGTGTGAATGATATGCTTGTTGATGTTTGTGAAGGAATGGAAATGTTGAAGGAAGGAACGGATGAAGTTTGTAAGATGGGTAACACTAACCGAAACAAAACACCATTGAACAAATTAACCCAACCCTCCACCCAAAAAGAAAACAAATCATCATCATCATCATCATCCAAAACACCACCTAGTTCACCAAAAAGTACCAAACCTTTAACCAAAGAGCAAAAACAAGCCATTTTAGAGAATCTTGAAGCAAAGATTAGTGAATTGATGGAAAACAAACCGGTCATTGAAGTGTTGAGGAATTATATGGAGTATAGGAAGAAGCTAGATGGAGTTATGTTGGCAAAGTCTAAGTTGGAGGATAATAGTTTTGATGAAGTAGAGGAGAGAAGGATAATTGAGAATGGGCTCCCAAAGAAAATGAGTGATCCCGGAAATTTTGTTTTACCGGTTAAAATTAATGGGACAACTCCTTTATACGCATTAGCCGATACGGGTTCTAGTGTGAGTATTATGCCTTATCCATTGTATCATAAGTTAGGATTAAGAGACCCTACACCTAACAATTCTAAACTCACTATGGCGGATAATTCTAAGGCAAAAGCAATGGGAGAAGTAAGAAATGTGAGAGTTCAAATTGGTTATGAAGCATTCTTGGCGGATTTTCTTATGTTGGATGTTGCGGTTGATAAGGAACTACCTTTGTTGTTAGGTAGACCATTTTTAAGAACTTGTGGAGCTATAATAGATATGGGAAAAGGTACCATGACAATTGATGATGGAGTTCTTAAGAATACTTACTATCCAAAGCCTAGAGGGGGTAGTAATGGAGATGATAATGATGAGGACCAAGAGAAGGATTACCTTGGTTGCTTTGAAGTAGGAAGGGATGAAGATGGTAGACCAAAGTTTGGTCCATGCACACCTAGTTTCTTTGATATTGAAGATGAAATGGAAAGAGCTCTAGCAATGGAGGCTTTCTTTAATCCTTTTAAAAATATTTTTGTGTTTAACAAGTTGACAGATTTTCTTGGATCTTTACCGGTCCAATTGAAGAATTTGGAATGGGGTTCCGAAGGACATAGCATTTACAAAAGAGAAGAAGGAGATGGTGATTGGCATTGCAAATTTGATATCACATGTCCTAGTGGAAGAAACTTTGCAAGAACTTTCAAAACTCAAAAGACAACTAGGAAGTTGGCAAACAAGTATCGTGGAGAAGACATTCTTAGGAATGAATATTTCTATGGATGAAGAAGAATGATCACAAGAATAAAGCACATCTTGTGCTAGTTTGTTTGTTTCGTATTTTTATTTTTCATACATTTTATTTTATGTTTTTAAGTTTTATGCATTTCAAGTTTGAATGAGACTATCTATTTGTTTATCTATCTATTTATTTTTTTTTATTTAGTTTTAGTTTTAGTTTTTAGAGTTTAAGTTATGTTTTAGTTTTAAGTTTAGAAGTAGAAATAGATGACCAAAATTTTTGGTAGACAAAGTGTGTTGGAATACAAGTTAATAAGTTTGAGAAAAGAAAAAAAAAAGCTACTAGCACTTGTGTCAAGTCAAGTAGTGGAGAAAAAAAAAACTTTGAAAAATCAATTTCATACCAACCGATTCGGATGGATTCACAACTGATCAGATGGAGTTGAATATATAAGTCAAAATTTTCAAAAACTTAAGAAAAACACATACAGACAATCCACCAAAAATTGGGGTTAAAAATTCTACCATAAGAAGTTGTTAGAAGGTTGCAGGAGTGATAATTAATCATCAATGGTATCAAGTCAAGTAAATTATATCATTAATTTTGTTCAATTAAGTTTTAATTCGGATGATTGAAATTAAGTCACGAATTGGGTATTTTTGAATTAGTTCGAATTGAGATGTAATATTTTGGGGATAAGTGATTAGATGATAGGAGAAGGTATTTCAAAAAGAATTAGATCAATTGGTTAAGTTTTGAGTAAGAATTCATTGATTGAATTTTCGGATTGAATTGGGTATAATCTTTGGAGCTAGTTTATTTGCAATTGATGAATCCCAGAAGTTATATGATTGATAATTAGTGATGTTAGGTTATTGCATTGTTGATTAGAACACTATTTGGGAGATTTTTAGTAGATGATGTTCTTGGTTTTTATAGAATCATTGGGTTGATGATTGGAAATGTTAGGAATGATTGTTAGGAGAGTTTGGATGTTTAGAAGTACTCAAGAATGAGAGATTACAAGTTAGAAAGCAGTTCGGATTGATTGGGAAACGTTTAGGATGGATTGGAAATGAATTTGGTTTGCAGAAAATTCCAACCGAATCGGTTGCGAGTTGCTACCGATCAGTTGGGAGTGTGCCAAAGTGCAACCGATTCGGTTGGACCTCAAACCGATCGGTTTGTCGCCTCGGAAAAATTTTTGACAAATTTTTAAAATGTGTTTTCTAGTTTCCAAATTGATTGATATTAGTTCTTATACTTATATACTAACATAATTTGAGATTTCTTTTAGGGAAATGTTGGAAGATTGGGACGAAATTTGATTGTTAATAAGTATTTGAAAAGGAACGAGCGAAAAAGGATTACTTTCAGTTTGAAACTGGAGTCGAATGAGAATGTCAAGTTTTCTCATGTGCAAAACAAAGACGAGAAGAATGCGTATAGAGAACGTCTTTCAAAACTTCAAGAGAGGAAGATTGCTAAGCCTAGGTTGATTGACTGGGAATTGCTTGAGGAGTATGAATGTAAAGGTCAATTAAGGAGTATGATGACTATGGTTTATGTGTATCCTGGTGACGGAGATAGATTTGAAGATTATTCATGGGAAAGAGCATTTAGTATTCGTGAAGATGTTTACAAGGAATGGTGTTTGGAGTTCTTTTCTACGTTCTATTTTGATAGAAAGGTAAATGATGTGCTTGGAAATGTTTGTGTTTGGTTTAGATTGTGTGGTCGCGAACATGCTTTTTCTTTGCCAAAATTTGCAGTTGCACTTGGTTTGTATGAGGAGAGTGAGATTCAACATAGGTTGTATGGACCACATTTTGTGAGTTTAGCTAGAGGTAATGATCAATACACGGGTATTGATGAGTATTGGAATAGAATTGGTGATCCAACTTGTCTTAGGGGAAATGCTTCTAGGATTAGGAATCCATTGTTGAAGGTTTTACAAAAGTTGATTTCTTGGGGATTGATACATAGGAGTGGTGGACAAGACAAGTGTAGTCAACCGGACCTATGGGTGATGAAGTTGTTGGAGGAAGACAAGAATGGAAATGTGGCATGGATTATTGCCGAGTATCTTTCGAAGAGAGCACCGGGGATTAAGAAACAAAGTGATGTTTGTGGAGGTCATTATGTGACCATGTTGGCTAAAAATCTTGGGTATTTTAATGATGAGGAGTTGAGGAAGTGTAGAGTGAGATTGAAGAGTGAGTTTTGGGATGCTTTTAGTTTTGGGAAAGCATTGGATAGGATTAACAAGACTTTGGGACCTTGGATCGAACCAAGTGTGGGGGCACAATCCGGAGCTTATGCGGGAGCGCCGTCACAACCTCAAATGGGGAGTTTTCTGGGTAGTACTCAAAGTGGTTTCGATTCAGGATGGGGTGATTGGAACCGTGAATTAAATGCTATTGAGTGTAGGGAAGTTTGGAGAGATTCGATGCAAATGAGGAATAATTACAACTATGATTATGCCATGCCTATGATCCAACATTTGGCACAAGATGCCAATTATGAGGTACCTCCTTACAACCCACCAAATGTTCCACCATACCCTTTACCGTATTCTCCACATCCTGGACCATACCCCTATCCTTATCCTGGTTATTCACCATTTCCCGAGCCATATCCTCCGTATGGTAGACTTCCCGAGTATGGTAGTTCAGGTGTTAATGTGGGTGGACCAAGTTTTAATCCTGGAGTATCGAGTTATGATGTTGGTGGTTCGTCATCAAGAGCTGGAAAGAAGAAGAGACGAGTGGTAGACGAGGACGATGAAGAAGATGTTGATGAGGATGAAGAGGAAAGCGAGGACGAGTTCGTTCGTTCGGATGTGAGTTATTGATGGTGACGCTTGATCATATGATTATGGTTGGTTTTCAAAAACAATTATGTGTCGAACAATTTCTATTTCTATTATCTTTAACTATTTTCTTGTAGGATTTATAACGTAACGTAATTTTCTATTTATTTGGTTTAGATATGCTTTTGTTTGTGTTTGTTTGGTTGTTTCGTATATTTTGCAGTTTTCTTGCAGGAGTTTTATTACGGAAGCATATAGTTGATCAACTTTTGGAGTCAGTAAACTCATTTGCTTATTATGATTAAATATGCATGTTGCGTATTTAACTCTGGTATTTTCTAAATTTTTCCATTTCCTTTACTTTGAAGTCATTTTTTTTATTACATTGAGGACAATGCAAAACTTAAGTGTGGGGGAAGGAAGAAAATAGAAAAATTGCATTATTTTTAAATTTTTGATTTTCAAATTTTTGATTTAGAGTCGTGAACTTTCGTAACTAGTAGTAGTTCGCCCTTCATATTTTAGTTAAAATAAGGTTGATTTCATGGTATATAATAATGATATTTTTGGAGAATAAATTCAAGTTTTAAAGAGCAATTTGTCTCGGAATTGATAACATTTGCTAGCACAATTTTATACCCTTATTACTTTAAATTGTGAGGATTAGTTTTTTTTATGAGAATAGTATTTCTTATACTATTTACATATTTCATGATGAGTGTGCCGGTGGTTGTGTTAATTCTAGAACTTGTACTTGTTATACATTACGGTTAAAATCATTTTTGAATGATGAGGATATATTCATATGATAAGAGGCAAACTTAGGAATAAAACCAAATGGCCATCCGTTTACAAAATAATTTTTGCTATCCACATTGGTTAGTTACTCTCGTATTTGAAACCCATTTGTTAGCGTTCATTTTTAGCGCTAGATACCATTAGTTACACCCTTTGAGCCATCCTTTTCATTTTGTTAAATCCAGAAAAATACAAAAATATTTTACACTTTAAACCTTAGCCTAACCCTTGTCAAATTCTAAAAGGTGGATTGCGAGTTGCTTGGTTGCTTGGTTAGTTTTTGATGATTATTAGTTAGCCACACTTCACAATTCATGTGTGTGCCATTCCAATAAAGATGAAGGATGCATACTTCTTATTTGTATTTTTTGTGGTGTATGCTTATGCGAAGTGTAGGGGAGATGTGATGTGTCTTTTTTTTTTTAAAATAAAAAAAAAATCATCGCAACTATAAGGTGACAAATATAACCAATATGTTATATTATTATGAATAAAGAAAGTCATGTGATATGTTGTTAGCCGATGTGCTAAGTTTGAAGAATATTTGATGGTGAATCAAGGTATCAACATGTGGAGTCGAAGAGGAGAACGATTGTAACTATTATCATTTTTGGGTTTGTGGATTTATCGAGATTAGCAACTATGGGACTTAGACTTTGATTTGATTTGATTTTTCTTTTAAAACTAATTTCATAAATATTCCCATGTCTTATCCTTACCTTTTTGACTTAGTGTAATTATTTTGCATGAAAGTTTATAAAACCCTTAGCCTAAAAATTACAACCCGAATAAAAGACCTCTTTGATGAATTATTCTATTGTTTTGATACTTGTACAAGCCTATGGTAAGAAACATTAATCATGACAGTGCAATGAGTGATCTATTTATCATTTCACATATTGAGTGATGAGTGAATTTCAAATTATTTTCGTGAGGTGCTTAGAATTGTTATCAAAGCTCTTTATTTACTTGATTGAGTTCAAATAATATATTTGCACTATTACCATTGAATTCAATTTTCTTTTGATTAAGACTTGCTCGAGGGCGAGCAAAGCTCAAGTGTGGGGGATTTGATAACGCTCAAATTTAACATATTTTTAGTCACGTTATTGTTTGATTTATGAGTGGAAATTGGTCATATTTGTATACATTTGTTACTTAATCGTGGAAAAGTGTTTATACATGCAAATATAGCCAAAAGCAGGGAAAAGTGAACAAAAGATGAAGAATTGAAGTGGACATGCATTTTTGGAGAGTTTCGAGAGGATCAAAGAAGAAAGAAATGTTGCATGAACAAAAGGATTTGATAAAGACAAGTTTGCTATACGAAATTATCAAGTTCTAATGGACAAAGTCATGCCACGAAGAAAAATATTGCATGCAACGTAAAACGACGAAGAAAAGACAAGAAATCATGTTCAGACGAGAACCAACCGATCGGTTGCAACCCGTAACCGGATCGGCTGGAAAAGTGACAGAATGACCATCCGATCGGATGGCGAGAAACCGATCGGTTTCTGGTGACTGAAGTTACAAGTTTTGCATTAATTGGCGAATTTACTCCCCATAATCATTTGTGGCTGATCATTGTTGCTTATTTACTGTGGAGGGACGTTTTTACTTGAAGCATAAGTGTCATTAAGCTATATAATGAGCACTTAGGACTTAGAGATACTTGTACCACCATTATCTAACTTAGTATTACACCAAATCTTGTTAGCTTATTTTATATTGCCTGAAAGTTTACTAAGTGTTGTAAAAACGTCCGGAACGTGTTGAGTTAAAGTCTCAAGCATTGGTTTGAGTGTGGAGTTGTTTAATTACATTGGTGAGCAATTGGAGGAGTGTGGTTGCTATAGTTCCAAAAGTTTTCTCATTGTAATTTCAAGACTAGGTACACCTTGATACTTATAATGAACAATTGTTACTTTAAGTTTTGATGCGTGGGAATCGCAACAGGCTTTACCTCTCGAGGGATCTCGAGAAGCTTACAACCCCCACCAGGCAGTGTACCTGATCGTTGTAGTATAGTATAGTGACAAGTACCGGGGGATTGATCGTTCAGCTTAGGAATAGTGTCGCTAGGATTAGAAAACCTAATTACTAGTTCTGAAGGTGAGGGATGATTATTTTTGTGTTTTTATATTTTTTAGAAAGCAATTAAAATCTCGGGGTTTGAAGGAGTGGGCGGAATTAGTTGCTATTCAACTAACCCAAAACTAAGATGCAATCAAAATAAAATACTAAAAATGAAAATAAACTAATTATACTAAGGTTGTGAGCAGTAATTGGAGAAAATGTGTTTACTTAGATTTCACTACTCCCTGGATATCTTTTTCACGTTAATTACTTGTTATAATTGCATGGATGACGGATTGTATTCCTTAATACCATTCATGGGGTGGCATACATAACTCCCCAATTCTATGAGCTCTTATCTCCTCCTACACCATGCCCAGCACAACTATAGGGATTGTAAACAGTGGCTCGTGCATTAAATACAACCAATAAAGACCTAGTACGCCTCGGTTCATGTTTCTTAAGACGTTCAAGCATGTTACCATTTGGAGATCTGCCAGTTTTCTTAAGCCTAACATATAAATCATTCATCCAAGACAAGAATAAACAAGTAATCAACACATAATCAATATCTAGGTTTCATTAGATCTAAGCAAACACAAAAGAGATCTAGCCTAGCATGATAGAATTGAGACAAGAACAAGATATAGACAACCAACACATAGACATATTGATTGAATTAGAAGAACACTTATCTCAATTACAATGCAAGGTATCAAGGGTTTGGAACCCTTGAAAAACCTGTAAAAGTTGCACCAAAATCGTCTTTAGGGTTTCTCCAAAACTTCTCTCTAAATGTGAAAAACTAGAAAACTATATATAGGAAAATGGGGATGACGGCGTCAAGAACAAAGGTGTGACGCCGTCATCTCGCCGCCAAATACTTCCTCGGACGGCCTTGATCTACTTCTGACGCCGTCAAGGTCTAGGCCGTCACACAAATTACTCTTGACGCCCTGTGTGTGACGCCGTCATCAACTACGGATTTTAATTCTTGAGGTTTGACGCCGTCATGAATTTACTCTTGACGCCTTCATGTACTGTTCCCAGCATGGAAAATTGAGACTTTGCCGTTTTCTTCACTTTTATGCTCCAAAAACGTCCAAAATGGCTTCTTTTCCAGAATTCACTCTCCAAGTACCTAAAATCACAAAAGGAACGATTTAGGGCAATATTTGATCAAATAAATTCGGATTCGGGCTTAAATGACCCCCTAAAAACAGACCATTTTTCGCCTTATCATATACCCTTACACTTGAGATTTGCTTGTCCTCAAGCAAATGCGCTTTTATTCTACTCAAAAGACAAGTTAGGGGTCATTTAACACTAATTTAAAAGTAATTACAACAAATAATCATTCCACTAAAGACCAATAGACAAGCACGGAGGTCATACACAAGCACCTCACAAATAGTGTTTAGATACTCACATCTCTCGGGTGTAATAAAGTAATATAACATTATGGAAATGGAAGATATCTCTCACTACCTGTCATAGCAAAATAGATTACCATAGGCTTGGGAAAGGATCAAACCTCCACCACATGGCGTAAGCACCTAGGATAAACTATCAAAGAGGTCTTTTAAAGGGTTGTAACGTTAGGTATAGGGATATGAATTACACGGTTTTGTTGGACAAAGGAAGTTTTACTGGTGGCGAGTTAACAATCTTGGTTAATTACATGTACAATATGGCGTTGCTAAGCCAAGACTAGACTCGACTTAAGCTAATAAATGAGAAATAACAAAAACATAAAATGAACATAGAATGAAACGGGATGGTAGTCCGTTTTTTTTTTTTTTTTTTCTTTTTTTTTTTTTTTTTTTTTTTTTTTTGCATACACTCTTACCCTACCATCCAAAATAATACATCATAGGGGATGAGAATTCCCCTTACACTTGAATCTTTACATACTTTACAATTAAACTAATCTAATGACTCGAATTAAGAAAATCAAAACACTTGGAGCACTTTTAAGATTAACGTACATATGGGGGTAATAAATGATGTTCTTCCCCATTACTCCATAAAATAAGTACTTACCCATGAGTCCCAATCGTCCCAAAACAATATGTACAAGGATATGACTCGACTTAGCAACCATGTAATCAATTAGAAAGTTAACTTAGGGTTTAACAAATGACAATAATGCACTAAAAATGAGCGCATACACGGAAGGCTAAGGCGATTTGGTTGTACATTTAAGTGGGGTGTAACAAATTCTTCCTTTAAGTAAAATGCTTAAAGTTAGAAACGATTAAATAGGCTCGGAGGGGTGTACTAGGGGTTTCGTGTACTAAAAATGAGTACAACGCTAAGGGTGTGGGAAAAATTAGTTGACTTAACTAGCCAAGTAATATGACTTAAATAGTCAAGTAATTATAATACGGGTTTAACACAAGGTTGATCCTAATGCCTCTTATCATGTAGTAAATCCTACCACACGAATGTAGTCTCACTAGCGGTCTCGGGATGCATCACTAACGCAAGTTCTAGAATCTAAATGCTACCGATACACTCATAAGCACTAATAGTAAATGCTTTTCCTATCAAATCTAAAGGCGAACCTCACATTTTTGGGTAGAAAATTTTTCTGAATATACGGTTATGTGCTAGTCATACAATCTCCTATCCATGAGACGCTTGCTATGGCTAAAGTTTCACTCCTAAATGTTGTAAAAAATTTTAAATTTGGCGCTAAAATTGCACTAACAAGTATTTCTCATAGTTTTATTACACATCTACTATCAAACAAAACAAACTCAAGCGAAAGTGCATATGTAAGGTATCATCTTTTTACCCTCCCCTTACACTTAAGATGAACATTGTCCCTAATGTTCAAGTAAAGAATGTAAAAGTGAAAAAGTAAAGAGAATGAAATCAAATACTCCCCTGATTCGCTCGGTATGGATTATAGGTTGGCCAGGTTAGATCTTCCTCCAAGAAAACGAACAATCAAAGCTTCCCTTCCAGAATATAAATCATCTCCTTGTCGAACATAACCTGTAAATCCTGACAAAAATAGACAAGACAACCTCGCGTAAAATCGGCGGCATCCTATATAAGTTACTAAATCCTAAAAAACAAAGTAAGATATAATGCTTGTGGAATGAAGTTTGCAGATTTCCTGGAGATTATAAAACTTAATAATTCACAAAAACCATAAGACTCCGTTAGAAAAACAAAACCGGTAAAATTTCCAGATTTTAACTCCTGACGCCGTCAAGAGTAAAGCTCTGACGCCGTCAGAATGGACCTGCAGAAATTCTTATGTTAAGTTTCCGGAAAATTTTTGGAAAAACTTGGTCCTACTTCCTGGAAAATCCTGCAAAACTTCATTATGACTCAATACAAGCATTTGACTGTAACGAATACGAATATACATGCTTATTTAATATTGTGGAGAATCATGATCGTGTGTTTCTTGAAAACATATTTGGGGTTTCCCCTTACACTTATCTTTTTGCAAAAAAATACTTTTAGGTTGGAGTTAAGACTAGGCCAAACAACATAGTAAAGTATTTCCACATTTTAATTTAGAGACATGATCAACCAACAATAAAAATAAAACATGCATACGGAAGCAAATAACAATCAAACAAATAAAATCACACAAAACATGGGTTGCCTCCCAAGAAGCGCTTTTCTTTATTTACGAGTCTTGTAGCTAGACTCAAGGTCATGGGTTACTACGTGATTTCATCATTGGTTCCACTCTCTAGGTCGTCTTCTAAACCAGTTTTGTATTCCGGACCTAGTTGCAAGCATTCTTTGTAGAAACCAAGCATCCTATTTCTAACATACTCTACTCCTCTACGTCTATCCTCCTCATTCCTATAATAAGCCGCTTGCTTGTGTTCCTTTTCAAAATTAGAGAGAAGGCGGTATTGCTCAATCTTGTAGGGCATTTGATAAGCAACCTCATCATTCTCTTTCTTGAATCTAACTATCCCTAAAGTCGGATCATAACTCATCCTAGTGGCCTCAACAAATGGTTTCCCAAATATTATTTGACTTAGGCAAGCATCTATCACCGGACGAGTGTCCTCAACTATCATAAAATCGATCTCATAGGTGAGATTCCCTATAATCACATGCAATCCTTTCACTCTTCCCGTAAAATTACTTATCAGGTTCCTATTAGGCATCATCCTAAAATTAAGTTGCTTCTTCATCACCCAATTGTAATAAGTCCTAGTCATGATGTTCACGGGGGATCTAGGGTCTATGTAAGCTTTCCATATATGCATGTGCCCGATATTGCATGGGATGTTAATGTTAGAGGGGTCTCCCATTTTGATAAGGGGGTCGCCAAAGATATATGTTCTCTCGGGACTATTGAATAAATCTTTATGGTATTCCCGTTCTTCCTTGGTTGGCAACTTATCAAAGTATTCTTCTATAGGTTCTACCTCCTCTAATTCCTCATCCTTATTAACCTCAACTTCCCTACTCTCATCCTTACTATCGGCTTTTACTCTAACTTCATCCTTGTCACTCTCCTCTATCTCCTTATCTATCGGCTTAATGGTGACAACATTGACAAAGTGGACATGTTTGGATGATGAGGGATCCTTAATTTGGTTTCCGTTATTGGTGTCCCTAGTGTCCTTCCTAGGTGTGACTAATGCTTGGTTGTTGAGGGCTTTCAACAAGTTGTCAATCTTGTTGGTCATCTCTGTTTGTTGTTGGTTGAATTCGGTTTCAAACCTAGCTATGCGAGCCTCTTGAGATGCCATGAACTTTGACATCAATCCTTCAAGATTGTTGGTACTACCATAGTTGTTAGAAGGATTGTTGTTGAAAGTACGGTTGGATGGTGGACCGTTTGGTTGGTAACGATTAGGCGGATTGGAAGAATTGGTCTGATTTTGTTTCCACCTAAGGTTTGGGTGATTTTTCCATGAGGGGTTGTATGAATCACCGTAAGTGTTTGGCTCGGGCTTGAAAGTGTACCACTTTTCTCCCGCTTCGTCGGTACGCGTGGATGCGTAATTCGCAAAAGCTGTTCCGGGGAGTTCCACACAATCACGAGTGTCGTGGGGACCACTACATAATTCGCATGAAGAAGTGATTTTGTTCACTTGGCTTAAAGGCTTAGGAGCATTGTAAGATTTCATGAGAAACTTGACTTGGTCCTCAAGTTCCATGATCCTACGGTCGGGAGTGCTAGAATTGTTCGAAGGCAAAGATATTGCCTTGACCGTTTTGTTCAAATCACGGGGATCATTCCAACTTTCGTTGTCATAGAGAGCAAGATCTTCTATGAGTTCCCATGATTGTTCCGCACTAAGATCACGTAGCTTACCACCGGCCGATTGGTCAATGGTTCGCCTCGTGGAGATGTCGATATGGTCATAAAAAATTTGGACTTGGAGCCAAAGATCTATGCCATGATGAGGGACTTTTTAGAGTAAGTCCTTGAAACGAGTCCATGCTTCATAAAGAGATTCATTTTGACGTTGTTGGAACATCAAGATGTCATTCCTAAGCTTAGTAGTTCTCCCCGGTGGGAAAAATTGAGTAAGGAAACGAGTGGTGAGATCATCCCATGTGGTGATGGATCCCGCGGGTAAACGCTCAAGCCATTGACTAGCTTGATCCCGTAGAGAGAATTGGAATAGGCGTAAACGGGTCGTCTCTCTAGTTGCAACACCTAGGTCTATGGAATCTACGATTTTGAGAAAGTCCTTAAGATGTTGGTTTGGATCTTCGGAACGAAATCCATGGAATGCACATCCGCTTTGCACCAACCGGATGGTGTCGGATCGCAAGGGGGTCACATTGGCTCCGGTGAGCTCAATGGTGTTTCGGTAGCCTTGGTGGCTAGGTCGGGAGTACTCTCCTAAGGTTCGGGGCCTAAGGGGTTCTAATGGTGGGTTTTGTTGTGGTGGGATGACGGGTTCAAAGATGTTACCACCTTCCATGATGTCGGATGGTAAAGAGTTACGAACAAAAGTACGAAGAAATAAGATAGGCTAAAGAAGACCAAAAAATAAAAAAAATAAAATCTTACTAGAAAGGAATCTAGCAAGTAGACCTAATAAAAAGAAATCCTAACCTAGACAATAACTATTCCCCGGCAGCGGCGCCAAAAACTTGATGCGTGGGAATCGCAACAGGCTTTACCTCTCGAGGGATCTCGAGAAGCTTACAACCCCCACCAGGCAGTGTACCTGATCGTTGTAGTATAGTATAGTGACAAGTACCGGGGGATTGATCGTTCAGCTTAGGAATAGTGTCGCTAGGATTAGAAAACCTAATTACTAGTTCTAAAGGTGAGGGATGATTATTTTTGTGTTTTTATATTTTTTAGAAAGCAATTAAAATCTCGAGGTTTGAAGGAGTGGGCGGAATTAGTTGCTATTCAACTAACCCAAACTAAGATGCAATCAAAATAAAATACTAAAAATGAAAATAAACTAATTATACTAAGGTTGTGAGCAGTAATTGGAGAAAATGTGTTTACTTAGATTTCACTACTCCCTGGATATCTTTTACACGTTAATTACTTGTTATAATTGCATGGATGACGGATTGTATTCCTTAATACCATTCATGGGGTGGTATACATAACTCCCCAATTCTATGAGATCTTATCTCCTCCTACACCATGCCCAGCACAACTATAGGGATTGTAAACAGTGGCTCATGCATTAAATACAACCAATAAAGACCTAGTACGCCTCGGTTCATGTTTCTTAAGACGTTCAAGCATGTTACAATTTGGAGATCTGCCAGTTTTCTTAAGCCTAACATATAAATCATTCATCCAAGACAAGAATAAACAAGTAATCAACACATAATCAATATCTAGGTTTCATTAGATCTAAGCAAACACAAAAGAGATCTAGCCTAGCATGATAGAATTGAGACAAGAACAAGATATAAACAACCAACACATAGACATATTGATTGAATTAGAAGAACACTTATCTCAATTACAATGCAAGGTATCAAGGGTTTGGAACCCTTGAAAAACCTGTAAAAGTTGCACCAAAATCGTCTTTAGGGTTTCTCCAAAACTTCTCTCTAAATGTGAAAAACTAGAAAACTATATATAGGAAAATGGGGATGACGGCGTCAAGAACAAAAGTGTGACGCCGTCATCTCGCCGCCAAATACTTCCTCGGACAGCCTTGATCTACTTCTGACGCCATCAAGGTCTAGGCCGTCACACAAATTACTCTTGACGCCCTGTGTGTGACGCCGTCATCAACTACGGATTTTAATTCTTGAGGTTTGACGCCGTCATGAATTTACTCTTGACGCCTTCATGTACTGTTCCCAGCATGGAAAATTGAAACTTTGCCGTTTTCTTCACTTTTATGCTCCAAAAACGTCCAAAATGGTTTCTTTTCCAGAATTCACTCTCCAAGTACCTAAAATCACAAAAGGAACGATTTAGGGCAATATTTGATCAAATAAATTCAGATTCGGGCTTAAATGACCCCCTAAAAACGGACCATTTTTCGCCTTATCAAGTTTTATGAAAGTTTTCTTATTTACTTTTGTTTTATTATGATTGCTATGGAGTAATTTGTGATATACTTGTGTATATGATGTGATTGGTAAATGGAGTATTATCTTATGAAAAAGGTGATGCATGAAAACATATCTATTTTTATGAGTTTATTGATATAACATCTTTTCTTGCTTAATTTGTCGGTAAAAACAATTTCTTGAAAAATAGGTCCGAAAGGATTTTCAACTTGTTTTTATTCCAAAATATTAATACTCCAATTTAGTATGGAATAGGATGCTTGACAACCATCTTATTTACTTGTTAAAATAGATTTGAAACGATTTCATCACGAAAAAAGGACCGAAAGGATTCGTAGGAATTCATAAGAAAAGAATTGATTTTCTAAACAACCATGTGTTTATAGGATTGTCATACTAATTTGATATGTCCGAAAGGAGTCATTTAGGTGATTGAATTCTTAGTAGTAGTGAAAACATGACATACATCATAGATTGTATAACTACTCATTTTTAGTTGCGCATCATAACAAGTTTTACACCAAACTTCGTACTCCAAATGTTACGATACTCCTATTTACCAATCAAGGAATTATACATAAGTATATGTTTAGTTTTTATTGAGTTTCTTTTAAATTAAGATTTTACATAAATTTGGATTGACAACCTTTATTTATCAAACGTTTTTCTAATTACTAAAACTACCAAATCCCTTGGGACGATCTCGACTTACCCACCTTTATTACATCGGACGAGTATACTTGCTCGTATGTGCTAGAAAATAATCTGATAATTCGTGTTTATAAATTTTAAAACTTGTACTAACAAAACGCACATCAATAAACCCTTTATATAAGCTATAATCTGATTTAGGTAACTTAGATAAGATAATATTAGTTAAACATAATCTAGGAAACTTAGTTGTTACATAAAAATATAGTTTACTTAAATTTAGGACTAGTTTTGCAAAAGTTTACATGCATAGGGGTATATATCATAAATTCCTGAAACTATAAAGTCTATGGACTATTTTTGACATTTCCTAGAAGTTATTAGTGCAAGGTCTCATTTTGAAACCTTAGGATAGAATTTAAAATAAATTATAAACTAAAAAGGACTAGTTATGGAAATGTTAAAAAGTTAAGGATAAAAAGGGTAAATAATGAAAGTTAGTATAGTTTAAGGGTTATTTCTGTCATTTTCTCAAAATATAAAAGTTTAGGGACTAATTGTGTCAAGTATAGATAGTTATAAGTATAAGTAATATAAGTATAATAAAGTATAGGGTAGAAAGTGTAAATATACAAACTATAAGGGTACAAAGTGAAAATATTATATAAATATAAAACTTAATTAAAGTTAAAAGCATAAAACAATACTAGGGAGCTTCATGTGAGGAGTACCATGTGGATATTTCGTTTTGACGAGTTTGCTGGGTTTACGAATTAAAGTGCCATGGCTCCTCAAACGATTATGATGGCCAGAATGGTGTTATGTTATAATTAAACTTAATAACAATATAGCTCAATAGTAGGGAGCTTCACGTGAGGAGTATTAACTTCTGAATTATGATAGCCCGAACGGTATTATGCTGATAACATAATACAATAATAGGGAGCTTCATGTGAGGAGTCATATACTTATGGATTGTGATGGCCCGAACGGTGTTATTTTATATCTAAAACATTAACAAACCTAAGAATGATTACTTAAGAAACTTAAACAAGATAACTAAAGCTTGACATGCATCCAAACCTACAACACACTAGGATACGTGAGTAAGACAGTCTAGTTCCCGAGTCACTTTTTGCATCAGTTAGATTTCCCTAAGCCCAGGTGAGTTCATAGCCTCATACTTCTTTTAAACTTTCACTCCAAATGCTTTACAAACCCTGTGAGGGGGATACATGCTATTTACTTTATTTAAAACCGAATACAAGTTTTTTTCTTTCGTTATTGCACGAGTAAACTAACTGCCACCATAACTAAAATTCATGAATCTAATCGTTTGAGATATTTTACCCACGCGAACGCGAATATAGTTGATAGATCTATTGGAGTTTGACAACTCCCGTTGGTATTAACATCTTTCTGGATGGTACCAATAAGTACTATATTTGAACCCACTGAAGGATTAACTTTGGCAAGTTATCCTTCCCATCCCCTCATGGTCGGGTCTGCAACCCCCATGACCCGTATTGTTAATGTGTGGTTCATGAGCTTAATGCAACACACCCCATTCTTGATAATTGTGCATGCATCACAATTATCACACACACACATACAAAACATTTTCCCAGATGGGTGTAACAACGGAACCCAGGGAACTTGTATTCACTAACACTTAAACCTATGATTCTCACTCAACACCTAGTGTTGACTTTTAAGCATGTATTCTAGGTATATCACTTCTACGGAGATATGGCAGAAGGAGGCACTGAACTCAGAGTACTTTCAAACCGGTTATCATTCAAACATAACTTAACACCTAGACTTTGGGACCTCATCAAAAGTAAAAGTATATCTTTTACTAATAAAGCTGATGCGTGGAATTGCGCCCTCGCAAAAGGTTTTACCTCTCAAGGGATCTTGAGAAGCTTGCAATCCCCACCAGGCAGTGTACCTGTTCGTTGTAGTATAGTATAGTGACAAATACCGGGGGATTGATCGTTCAACTCTTGGAATAGTGTTCGCTAGGGTTAAAATTCTACTAAACTAAGTCTAAGGGTGAGGGATGATTCTTTTTGTATTTTTTATATTTTTATAAAAGCAAGTAAAAATCTCGGTTTTGAAGAAGTGGGCGGAATTAGTTGTTAGTCAACTAACCCAATTAACTAAAGATGCAATCAAAATAAAATAAAATAAACTTAAACTAATGTGTGGTGGAAACAATAATAAGAGAAAATGTGTTTACCTAGATTTCATTACTCCCTAGATATCTTTTACCAGTTGATTAGCTTGTTACACTTGCATGGATGACGGGTTATATTCCTTAATACTAGTCGTAGGGCCGTGTACGATATTCCCTAACTCTATAGGCTTCTACTTCATTCTAGGTCGAGCCGACTACTAGCTCCTAACGTAGTATCACTAGCAGTTGCCTACACATTAAATACAACCAATAAATCGTAGTATACCTCCAATCATGTTTCTTAAGACGTTCAAGCAAGTTACGAAATGGAAGTCTGCCAGTTTTCTTAAGCCTAACATCGAATTCAATCATCCACAACAATTATAAACAAACCATCAACCAATAATCAACATCTAGGTTTCATTACATCTAAGCAAACACAAGAAAAACCTAGCCTATCATGTTAAAAAGAAGACAAGCATAAGATAAAATCAAACAACACGTAGACATATTGTATGATTATTGGAATACTTATCTTTAATTGAACATGGATGGAACAAGGGTTGAAACCCTTGTTGTTACAGAAAATTCGTCTAGGGTTTGCATACAAAAGTTCTCTAAAAGTTCCACTCACTAATGAATGAAAATTAGAAAACTATATATAGAATTTACACCTTGACGGCGTCACGTTATAGCTTGTGACGCCGTCAACTCACCGCCAAAACAAGGGTCATATTGCCTAGATCCAATCTTGACGCCGTCATGTTGAGAATAAGCTCTGGGTCGTCACGTATAAGTTGATCCTGACGGCCTTGGTAACGCCATTAGGCATTTTTGCCTTGAAATAGTTCTGGGCCATCATGTGTATTTTCCATATCCACCTCTTTTGTCAAGCTTGACGCCGTCACTTGTATGGCCTTGACGCCGTCAGGTACTGTTCCTAGCAAGGATTTTGAGACTTTGTCGTTTTCTTCACTTAATCGCTCCAAAAACGTCCAAAATGCTTCCTTTTCCAGATTTCTCCTCAAAAGTACCTAAAATGACAAAAGAAATGATTTAGGGTAATAATTGATCAAATAATCACGAATTTGGGCTTAAATGACCGCCTAAAAGCGCTACACTTTTCGCCTTATCAAATACCCTTTACACTTGAGATTTGCTTGTCCTCAAGCAAATGCGTTTTTATTCTAATCAAATACAAGTTAGGGGTCATTTAACACTAAGATAAGAGTAATTACAACAAATAATCATTCCACTTAAAACCAAAAACAAGCATGGAGGTTATACACTAGCACTTCACAAATAGTGTTTAGATACTCAAATCTCTCGGGTGTAATAAAGTATATATATCACAATATGAAAATGAAAAACATCTCTCACTACCTGTCATAGCAAATAGATTACCATAGGCTTGGGAAATGATCAAACCTCCACAGTTGGCGTAAGCACCTAGGATAAACTATCAAAGAGGTCTTTTAAAGGGTTATAACATGAGGTGTAGGGATATGATAAACACGGTTTTGTTGGATAAAGGCAATATTTACTGGTGGCGAGTTAATCGTCTTGGTTAGTTACATGTACAATATGGCGTTGCTAAGCCAAGACTCGACTCGACTTAAGCTAATAAAGCCAAAATAACAAAAACTTAAAATAAACATAAAGGAAACGGGATGGTAGTCTGTATGTTTTTTTTTTCTTTTTCTTTTTCTATTTATTTATCTTGTTTTATTTTATTTATTTATTTTATTATTATTTTTTTGCATACACTCTTGCTCTACCATCCAAAATAATACATCATAGGGAATTTGCATTCTCCTTACACTTGAACTTTTACATACTTTACAATTAACTATTCTAATGACTCGAATTAATATAATCAAAACACTTGGAGTACTTTTTAAGATTAATGCACATATGGGGGTAATATATGATGTTCTTCCCCATTACTCCATAACACAAGTACTTTACCCATGAGTCCCAATCGTCCCAAAATAATATGTACAAGATATGACTCGACTTAGTAACCATGTAATCAATTAGATAATTAACTAAGGGTTTAAACAAATAACAATAATGCACTAAAGATGAGTGCATACACAGAAGGCTAAGGCGATTTGGTTGCACATTTGGGGTGGATTGTAACAAATTCTTCCTTTAAGTAAAATGCTTAAAGGTAGAAACGAAAAGATAGGCTCGGAGGGGTATACTAGGGGTATCGTGTACTAAAAATGAGTACAACGCAAAGGTGTGAGAGAATTAATTGACTTTACTGGTAAAGTATTTTGACTTTAATTGTCAAGTAATTATGATACGGGTTTAATACAAGAGTGATCCTAATGCCTCTTATTATGTAGTAAATCCTACTACACGAATGTAGTCTCACTAGCGGTCTCGGGATGCATCACTAACGCAAGTTCTGAAATCTAAGTACTACCGGTTCACTCATAAGCACTAATAATGAATGCTTTTCATAACAAATCTAAAGGCGAACTTCACATATTTGGGTGGAAATTTTTTTTGAGTGGTACGGTTTTTGTGCTAGTTATACAACTCCTATCCATGAGACGCTCATTAAGGGTAAAGCTTCACTCCTAAATGTTGTAAAAAAATTTAAATTTGGCGCTAAAATTGCACTAACAAGTATTTCTCTTAGTTTTATTACACACCTACTATTGAACAAACAAACTCAAGCGTAATTGTATTCTCTAAAGTATCATCATTTACCCTCCCCTTACACTTAAGCTGAACATTGTCCCCAATGTTCAATAAAAAGATGTAAAAGTAAATAAGGTAAAAGAATGAAAACAAATACTCCCCTGATTCGTTCGGTGTGGATAAATTGTTAACATGGTTAAATCCTCTTCCAAGAGAATGAACGTTGAAAGCTTCCCTTCCGAAATAATAAATCATCTTCTTATATAATATAACCTGTTAAACCTGAGAAAACAATCAAGGCAAACATCGCATAAAATCGGCAGTAATCTATATATACTAAAAATCCTAGAAAGCAAATTAAGATATAATGCTTGTGGAATGAACGTTTGCAGATTTCCTGGAGTTTATAAAACTAAAGAATCGACAAAAACTTTAAGACTCCGGTATAAACAAAACTCGCAAAATTTTTCAGAATTTTTGTACCTGACGCCGTCAGGTTATAACTCCTGACGCCGTCATCCTGCAAAAATCACATGTTAAGTTTCTGGAATATTTCTGGAAAAACTTATGCCTTACTTCCTGGAAAATCCTGCAAAACATCATTATGACTCGATACAAGCATTTGACTCAAACAATTACTAATATACATGTTCATTTAATATTGTTGTGGTTCACACTCAATTTCGTTCATATAAACAAATTTGGGTCTTCCTTACACTTATCATTTGCAAAATACCTTTATATGTAGTTAAGACGAAGTTAAAAACAAAATAAAGCATTTTCACAATTTACTTTGAAACATGAGCCACAAACAATAAAAATAAAACATGCATAAGGAAACAAATAAAATCAAACAAACAATCAAACAAATAAAGCTTGGGTTGCCTCCCAAGAAGCACTTGTTTTTGTTCGAGTCACGAGCCTGACTCTACCCTTATTTAACGGAAATAGGGGAGGTTTTCCCTACACTTAGGATTAAGTGCGGGTGGAAGTAGCGATACACACCATAGGGTGGAAATATGCCACGTGAGGTGAAGGGGGTGAATGAATTATATGCTAAAACGGGTGTGCTCCTTTTATCATAACCTTACCTAGTTCAATTGAGTCGATGGGTGAGTTGAAGTTTTCAAAAGGGATCATCTTCTATCAATTTCGAGAGACTCCTAGTTGGGAATCCATTTTGACCTAATAAACCAGGTTTAAACCCATAATGTTTCTTGTGATCAATCATGAATGGGTGATGTAAGTATGTAAGGTCACGGTTCACTCCTATATCAGCTTTCTCTCTACAAGGTTTAGAGTCAACTACCTTCAATGTAAAACTACCCAGACTATATGGTTTGATGGGTGGATTGGGACCTTTTTCAATTTCTAAATTCTCATCCAAGGATGGAAGATTAGGTAACGGGTTTGGTTGAGGCTTCGGTTCATCAAAAATAGGAACTTCCTTAGAACTAAGAGAAAGGTTGTGACTACAAATATTCAAACCTATTTCATCTAGTTGTGTTTGGTCCAAGGGCTCTACCACTATTGGGGTTCCTATAGCCTCTTCTACTTCTTCCGGGTATGTCACAGGCGGTGTGTCTACCTCAAATGATAGTGGGACTTGTGGAGTATTGAGTGGGCTTATCTTATCCACCACCTCCTCCATTGTATCTAGATTACCTACGTGCTCATCTTATATTATGGTGGAATTAAACCACTCCATGTACCTAGGTATCTCATCTATAGGCCTATTATCCCCAAACAAACTTCTTGCTTGTTCCCTCAAACTTGCGATTAATTGATCTGTAAAAATGCTTGTTGGGTTGTCCATTTTTTTGGCAAATTGGGCACAATTCTCTATGGTTTCCCATGCTTCATCAGCACTTAATCCCCAAAGGTCCCCATCTGCGGCATGGTCAATGTCCATTTTGGTATAGTGGTCGACACGATGGTAAAATATTTCAATTTGGGACCATATATCGAAACTATGATGAGGGACATTTCGGAGTAAATTTTTAAAACGAGTCCATGCATCATAGATAGGTTCATCTTGATGTTGTTTGAACATCAAGATGTCATTTGGAGTGGGTGGATTTCGTGGTTGGTAGTAGGGCGGATTCGCATTCTCCATAATGGCAAACGAAATAGTCAATGAATTTAATTTACTAACAAAGGCACAAAGAAAAAGATAGACTACAGAAAACCTATAAAAATAAAAATAAAAATCTTACTAGAAAGGAATCTAGCAAGTAGACCAAATAAAAAGAAATTTCAACCAAGACAATAACTATTCCCTGGCAGCGGCGCCAAAAACTTGATGCATAGAATTGTGCCCTCGCAAAAGGTTTTACCTCTCAAGGGATCCTGAGAAGCTTGCAATCCCCACCAGGCAATGTACCTGTTCGCTGTAGTATATTATAGTGACAAGTACCGGGGGATTGATCGTTCAACTCTTGGAATAGTGTTCGCTAGGGTTAAAATTCTACTAAACTAGGTCTAAGCGTGAGGGATGATTCTTTTTGTATTTTTTTTATATTTTTATAAAAGCAAGTAAAAATCTCGGTTTTGAAAGAGTGGGCGGAATTAGTTTCTAGTCAACTAACCCAATTAACTAAAGATTCAATCAAAATAAAATAAAATAAACTTAAACTAATGTGTGGTGGAAACAATAATAAGAGAAAATGTGTTTACTTAGATTTCATTACTCCCTAGATATCTTTTACCGGTTGATTAGCTTGTTACAATTGCATGGATGACAGGTTATATTCCTTAATACTAGTCGTAGGGCCGTGTACAATATTCCCTAACTCTATAGGCTTCTACTTCATTCTAGATCGAACCGACTACTAGCTCCTAACGTAGTACCACTAGCAGTTGCCTACACATTAAATACAACCAATAAACCATAGTACACCTCCGATCATGTTTCTTAAGACGTTCAAGCAAGTTACCAAATGGAAGTTTGCCAGTTTTCTTAAGCCTAACATCGAATTCAATCATCCACAACAATTATAAACAAACCATCAACCAATAATCAACATCTAGGTTTCATTACATCTAAGCAAACACAAGAAAAACCTAGCCTAGCATGTTAAAAAGAAGACAAGCATAAGATAAAATCAAACAACATATAGACATATTGTATGATTATTGGAAAACTTATCTTCAATTGAACATGGATGGAACAAGGGTTGAAACCCTTGTTGTTACAGAAAATTTGTCTAGGGTTTTGCACACAAACGTTATCCAAAAGTTCCACTCACTAATGAATGAAAATTAGAAAACTATATATAGATTTTACACCTTGACGGCATCACGTTATAACTTGTGATGCCGTCAAATCGCCGCCAAAACTAGGGTCGTATTTCCTAGATCCAATCTTGACGCCGTCATGTTGAGAATAAGCTCTGGGCCATCACGTATAAGTTGATCTGACGGCCTTGGTGACGACGTCAGGCATTTTTGCCTTGAAATAGTTCTGGGCCGTCATGTGTATTTTCCATATCCACCTCTTTTGTCAAGCTTAACGCCGTCACTTGTATGGCCTTGACGCCGTCAGGTACTTTTCCCAGCAAGGATTTTGAGATTTTGTCGTTTTCTTCACTTAATCGCTTCAAAAACGTCAAAAATGCTTCCTTTTCCAGATTTCTCCTCAAAAGTACCTAAAATGACAAAAGGAACGATTAGGGTAATAATTGATCAAATAATCACGAATTCGGGCTTAAATGACCCCTAAAAGCGGTACACTTTCGCCTTATCAATACTTTGATAATTAAATTAATGATAACTAAATTTCTAAAAACGTCTCTTTTCGAGTCATTTTCTATTACTGTAACTCTGATTCTGTGGAGTAAGACCCCAAACACTTAATCCGCTGTGATCAGTGAAAAATGGGGGTGTTACATTACTCCTCCAAGCTTAGGATTTACGTAAACCCTCTTAAAATTGCATGACTTAATCTAGATCTTGTCCTCATGAGTAATACTATTGAAATTGCAAAGAAACCTCCCAATTCCATTGTTTTGAAAAGCTCACACACTTCTAGGATCATGAAAAATTCTTTATGCATTGTTGAAACAAACTAAAAACGTTTTCATGCATATATGATCTTATGAATGTTGACCGAAGTACATAATTAATATGTATTTATCAACACATTCACTTGAACTAAAGTAAAGATTAGGAGTGTTTGAATAATCTTATTAGGTTTGCTTTTAGAGTCAAGATTATCACACCTCTACATATGTTGCATATAGGCACACACTAGATACATAAAATTGAAACTGGTATTATCAAATCTTAACTTTCATTTAAATTTCTCTTTAGGTTACAAACATGTCTCATGAATATGATTTTGATCATCTCTCAACCGACAATTACATTCCCGATATCTCTCATGAACCAACAACACCCGGAAATCACATTCGTGCTTAAATAAACCTTGAAACCCGTCGGTTTCATGAAGGTCATGTCGTTGATCCTTCTCTAATTTACCATAGAGATATCAACATGTCATTTAGAGCTATAGGTATCGATTTCTTGCTACACATTAACGAGCACATTTATCCTCGTTTTGTGTTGGAATGTCTTCAACAAGTTGAACTCGTACGTAACGAAGATCAATCTCTATCACTTTGGTTTTGGATTCGCAACTTCAAGTTTGTCTTAACTCTTGAGCAACTTGCTCAAATTCTTCGTATTCCCAATCATAGGCAATTTCCTATACTGAAGATTGGTGTCTTGAGTCACTCTTCAACTACAGAAAAGAGGATAGTCCTTACTGTTCCTATATACCTACTCCAAGCGAACTCACTAAACTCCTCCGTACTCATAAGTACAGTCCTTTCCTCGATCCAATGAAAATTCACTTGGCAGAGGTTCGTCAAGAATTGTTTTCTCGAGCAATCATCCTTAAGAAAAACATTCTCAGTCTACAAGGTGTCCGTGAGCAACTACCCGCGTGTTGTGCTCACATGATGTATTGTGTCCTCACTCAACAACCATACAACCTCGCCTACTTCTTCGCAAAGAGAATTGTACATCTCAAGGATACCAAAACTAAATTGATATCTTATGGGATTTTCATAACTCATCTATATCATTACATCATGAACTTTCACCCGTACCTTCGCGGTCCACAATACTCACTCTTTATACCCATCATGAAACCCATAAATGAGTTTCATATCTCTTCCATTTTTATTTCTGCGTCCTTTGTTGACTATGATATCTATGATGACCCTACGGATGTGGAAGTGGTGTGAGCTCTACTCGAGAATGTGATGGAACCGGAGGAAGTTCAAATGATCCTTAAGAAGCAAGGACTTAAGTAGTTAGGAAGGGCTTAGTAGCCTTATCTCATATTAGGATTTTATAATGAATATCTCATCTAACTATTACCCTTGTAGATTCCCATAATTAGATGATTTGAACTATGTGTTACGTTGGATGCTAGCTTTTTCCTTGTCTCCTTGATTACATGCTTAGCCTCTTTAGATAAATTTTTGACTTAATTTGATTGCTAGAAGTAGAGTAATATTGGACTTATTTGGCAAATTAATCTTTAGTGGTTTGAGGCACTAACTTTTCCTACAAATAGCCCCCCTAGAAAACTCCTTCTAGCTGCCCAGAAATAGGCATCACATAAAAAACTCGTGATCTCTAGGTCACGGTACCATTAAACATGCCACGGTACCCCGTATGGTATTTTGTGATACCGTTCCATGCTAGACGAATTTTTACTGTTTCCTCTAGATTCCTGCATCCCTATCCTCTAAAACCTGCAATATTTTGCAAACTCTCATGCATCTTAAGATTCCTCTAGACCACCATAGGACTTTCTCACCAACTTTAATTCAAATCAAAACACTCTTGCCTATTTAAGATCTCACCCTTGCAAGCATTTCTTGCAACTCAACCTCATCATCATACCTTTCATTCACCATGGCTTCCACACAAGGATCAACAAATCACATATCAAAGAAACCTAGAATTACCATTAAGCCACCATCAAAACCTCCCTTTGTTGACCTTACCAAAGATGATGAAGTCACAAGACCACCTTCCCAATGCACCCCAAAATCCCCACCTCTACCTAATGCTCCTTCCAAATCATCATCTACTAGGACAACATCCTCATCATCCTCCTCCTTCAACACCATGCCATCATCCATGGAATACACACTCTCACCTATCACACTATTGGACATTGCAATGCCAACTCCATCGCCAACATACTCACCACCACCTCCTTCACCAATCATGGGCCCTTCCATTCAACTTCATGCGGTTGATACACATAGTGCCAATTGCCTATGTTGCCTCCACAACCGCAACCTTGATGAGGCGAAAAATGAACCGTTTTTAGGGGGTCATTTAAGCCCGGAATTGAATTTATTTGATCAAATATTGCCCTAAATCGTTCCTTCTGTGAATTTAGGTACTTTGGGAGAGAAATCTGGAAAAAGAAGCAATTCGGACGTTTTTGGAGCATAAAAGTGAAGAAAAAGCCAAAGTCTTAATTTTCCTTGCTGGGAACAGTAGGTGACGGCGTCAAGAAGAAAATCCTGACGGCGTCAAGAGTAATTTTCATGACGGCCCAGTACAGAATTGAAGGCGTCACAAGGTAGAGCATCAAGAGTAAAATACGTGACGGCCTGGAAAAGGCTATAACGTGACGGCATCAAAAGTAGGTCAAGGCAGTCCGAGAAGTATTTTGGCGGCGAGAAGACGGCGTCACCAATTTTATCTTGACGCCGTCAGCCTCAATTTCCTATATATAGTTTTCTAATTTTCATTCATAAAAAGAGAGAAGTTTTGGAGAAACCCTAAGGCCGAACTTAGTACGAATTTTACAGGTTTTTCAAGGGTTCTCAGCCCTTGAACCCTTTCATGCGTAATTGAGATAAGTATTCTTTTAATTCAATCAATATGTCTATGTGTTGGTTGTCTATATCTTGTTCTTGTCTTAATTCCATCATGCTAGGCTAGATCTATCTTGTGTTTGCTTAGATCTAATGAAACCTAGATGTTAATTATGTGTTGATTACTTGTTTATGGTTGTATTGGATGAATGATTTCGATGTTAGGCTTAAGAAAACTGGCAGATCTCCAATTGGTAACGTGCTTGAACGTCTTAGGAAACATGAACTGACATGCACTAGGTTTTATTGGTTGTATTTAATGCATGAGTAAATTCTAATGATCCCATGTTAGGAGCTTCTTAGCCGGCTCGACATAGGAGTGAAGTAGGCACTCATACGATTGGGGAATTAAGTGCGCCACCCCATGAATGGTATTAAGGAATACAACCCGTCATCCACGCAACTATAACAAGTAATTAACGTGTAAAAGATATCTAGGGAGTAGTGAAATCTAAGTAAACACAACTTCTCCACTTATTGCTCACAACCTTAGTTAATTTAGTTTATTTTTCATTTTTAGTATTTTATTTTGATTGCATCTTTAGTATTGGGTTAGTTGACTAGCAACTAATTCCGCCCAAATCCTTAAAACCCGAGATATTTACTTGTTTTCTAAAAAAATATAAAAATACAAAAATAATCATCCTTCATCTTTAGAACTAGTATTTAGGTTTTCTAATCCTAGAGACACTATTCCTAGCTGAACGATCAATCCCCCGGTACTTGTCACTATACTATACTACAACGATCAGGTACACTGCCTGGTGGGGGTTGTAAGCTTCTCAAGATCCCTTGAGAGGTAAAGCTTGGTGCGATTCCCATGTATCAAGTTTTTGGCGCCGCAGCCCGGGGAATAGTTATTGTCTAGGTTAGAATCTCTTTTTATTAGGTCTACTTTCTAGATTCCTTTCTAGTAGGATTTTATTTTATTATTTTTTTTATTTTTTAGGTTCTCTTTAGTCTATCTTTTCTTTGTGTCTTTGTTTGTAAAAAAACCTTTCCATTGACTATTCCGTTAGCCATTATGGAGAACGCGAATCCTCCAAGTCCGACACAAGAGTTTTACCAGAAAAAATATAATTACACTAGTTTGGATATAACAAGATGGAGGAATGAAATGAGGAGGACTGGATTTTATATTGATTTTATTGAGTACCTTGAGAAAAGAGGCCAAGTGCATAATGCTTTTAAAGAATTCACCTTAGGAGCTCCATCAACCCTTCAAAATGCCTCACTTAGTGAAACCTATGCACCATATGATCCTTCACCTAGGATAGTTTCGTATGAGCCACCTAGCTGCATGTCATGGTTAGGCCCTACCATAATACAGGATGAACACATAGGTGACCTTGATGTGATGGAGGATGTAGCCGAACATGATCACATTGATCAAAAAGACCTAGGTTTTATGATCGATGATGATGAATCTCAAGAAACACATGATGAATCTTTTGGGCAATTTGTATATAGCAGTCAGAATATTGAGGATGATCCGTATGATTCGGACATAGAAGTTGAGATGCCTAGAGAAGCACGTGAGATACTTGGGAAGATGTTAGGGTTAGATCGTAATAAAACACATGTTGAGGATATAGGTGATCTTGACACAAGGAATGATGAAGTAAATAACCTGAGCTCACTAAGTACCCCACAAGTCCTACCATCATTTGAGGCACACACACCGCCCATGACTTACCCGGAAGAAGTAAAAGAGACTATAGGAACCCCAATAGAGGTAGAACCCTTGGACCAAGCACGACTAGAGAATATAGGTTTTAACACTTGTAGTGATGACCTTTCTTTTAGTTCTAGGGAAGTTCCTAGTTTTGATGAACCGGAGCCTCAACCAAAGCCGTTACCTAATCTTCCATCTTTAGATGTGAATTTAGGAATTGAAATAGGTCCCGATCCACCCATCAAACCATGTAGTCCGGGTAGTCTTAGGATAAAGGTAGTGGACTTTAAGCCTTGTAGAGAGGAAGCCAATATAAGAATGGAAAATGACCTTACATGCTTACATCACCCATTTATGATTGATCACAAGAAACATTATGGGTTTAAACCGGGTTTATTAGGTCAAGATGGATCCCCAACTAGTAATCTCTTGAAGTTGATTGAAAATGATCCCTTTCTAGGAGAAAATCTTAATCCACCCATTAACCCGATTGAATTTGGTAAGGTTATGATGATAGGAGCACACCCCTTTGAGCATATAATTCATCCACCACACCTTCCTCACGTGGCATATTCCCACCCTAAGGGTGTGTATCGCTACTTCCACCCGCACTTAATCCTAAGTGCAGGGAAAACTTCCCCTATTTCCGTTAAATAAGGGTAGAGTCAGGCTCGTGACTCAAACAAAAACAAGCGCTTCTTGGGAGGCAACCCATGTTTTGTGTGATTTTATTTTGTTTGTTTGTTATTTGCTTCCGTATGCATGCTTTATTTTTATTGTTGGTAGATCATGTTTCTCAATTAAATAGTGGAAATACTTTACTTTGTTGTTTTGGCCTAGTCTTAACTCCACCTAAAAGTATTTTTGCAAAAGATAAGTGTAAGGGGAAACCCCAAATATGTTTTTAAGAAACAAACCGATCATGATCCTCCACAATATTAAGTGAACATGTGTATTCGTATTTGTTAGATTCAAATGCTTGTATTGAGTCATAATAAAGTTTTCCAGGATTTTCCAGGAAGTAAGACCAAGTTTTTCCAGAAATTTTCCGGAAACTTAACATAAGAATTTCTGCAGGTCACTTCTGACGGCGTCACGTGTAAAAATCTGAAAATTTTACCGGTTTTGTTTTTCTAATGGAGTCTTATAGTTTTTGTGAATTATTAAGTTTTATAATCTCCAGAAAATCTGCAAACTTCATTCCACAAGCATTATATCTTATTTTGTTTTCTAGGATTTAGTAACTTATATAGGTTGCCGCCGATTTTATGCGAGGTTGTCTTGTTTGTTTTCTCAGGATTTACAGGTTATGTATGAAAAGAAGATGATTTATATTCTGGAAGGGAAGCTTTGATTGTTCATTTTCTTGGAGGAAGATTTAACCTGGCCTCCTAATTATCCATACCGAGCGAATCAGGGGAGTATTTGATTTCATTCTTTTTACTTTTTCACTTTTACATTCTTTACTTGAACATTGGGGACAATGTTCATCTTAAGTGTAAGGGGAGGGTAAAATGATGATACCTTACAAATACACTTTCGCTTGAGTTTGTTTGTTTGATAGTAGATGTGTAATAAAACAATGAGAAATACTTGTTAGTGCAATTTTAGCGCCAAATTTAAAATTTTTTACAACATTTAGGAGTGAAACTTTAGCCATAGCAAGCGTCTCATGGATAGGAGATTGTATGACTAGCACATAACCGTACTTTCAGAAAAAAATTTCCACCCAAATATGTGAGGTTCGCCTTTAGATTTGATAGGAAAAGCGTTTACTATTAGTGCTTATGAGTGTACCGGTAGCATTTAGATTCTAGAACTTGCGTTAGTGATGCATCCCGAGACCGCTAGTGAGACTACATTCGTGTGGTAGGATTTACTACATGATAAGAGGCATTAGGATCACCCTTGTGTTAAACCCGTATCATAATTACTTGACCATTTAAGTCATATTACTTGGCTAGTTAAGTCAACTAATTTTTCCCACACCCTTAGCGTTGTACTCATTTTTAGTACACGAAACCCCTAGTACACCCCTCCGAGCCTATCTTTTCATTTCTAACTTTAAGCATTTTACTTAAAGGAAGAATTTGTTACACCCCACTTAAATGTACACCCAAATCGCCTTAGCCTTCCGTGAATGCACTCATCTTTAGTACATTATTGTTATTTGTTAAACCCTAAGTTAACTATCTAATTGATTGCATGGTTGCTAAGTCGAGTCATATCCTTGTACATATTGTTTTGGGATGATTGAGACTCATGGGTAAAGTACTTATTTATGGAGTAATGGGGAAGAACATCATTTTATTACCCCCATATGTGCGTTAATCTTAAAAGTGCTCCAAGTGTTTTGATTTTCTTAATTCGAGTCATTAGTTTAGTTTATTGTAAGGTATGTAAAAATTCAAGTGTAAGGGAAATGTTCATTCCCTATGATGTATTATTTTGGATGGTAGGGTAAGAGTGTATGCAAAAAAAAAAAAAAAAAAAAAAAAAAAAAAAAAAAAATCGAAAAAATTAAAAAGAATATATAATAATAATAATAATAATAATAGAAAAAGAAAAAGAGAAAAAACATACGGACTACCATCCCTTTTTATTCTATGTTTATTTTATGTTTTTGTTATTTTTCATTTATTAGCTTAAGTCGAGTCTAGTCTTGGCTTAGCAACGCCACATTGTACATGTAATTAACCAAGATTGTTAACTCGCCACCAGTAAAACCTCCTTTATCCAACAAAACCGTGTATTTCATATCCCTACACCTAACGTTACAACCCTTTAAAAGACCTCTTTGAGAGTTTATCCTAGGTGCTTACGCCATGTGGTGGAGGTTTGATCCTTTCCCAAGCCTATGGTAATCTATTTTACTATGACAGGTAGTAAGAGATATCTTCCGTTTCCATATTGTAATTTATACTTTATTACACCCGAGAGATGTGAGTATCTAAACACTATTTGTGAGGTGCTAGTATATGACCTCCGTGCTTGTCTATTGGTCTTTAGTGGAACGATTATTTGTTGTAATTACTTTTATATTAGTGTTAAATAACCCCTAACTTGTATTTTGATTAGAATAAAAGCGCATTTGCTTGAGGACAAGCAAATCTCAAGTGTAAGGGTATATGATGAGGCGAAAAATGAACCGTTTTTAGGGGGTCATTTAAGCCCGGAATTGAATTTATTTGATCAAATATTGCCCTGAATCGTTCCTTTTGTGATTTTAAGTACTTTGGGAGAGAAATCTAGAAAAGGAAGCAATTCGGACGTTTTTGGAGCATAAAAGTGAAGAAAACTCCAAAGTCTTAATTTTCCTTGCTGGGAACAGTAGGTGACGGCGTCAAGAAGAAAATCCTGACGGCGTCAAGAGTAATTTTCATGACGGCCCAGTACAGAATTGAAGGCGTCACAAGGTAGAGCGTCAAGAGTAAAATACGTGACGGCCTAGAAAATGCTATAACGTGACGGTGTTAAAAGTAGATCAAGGCAGTCCGAGAAGTATTTTGGCGGCGAGATGACGGCGTCACCAATTTTTTCTTGACGCCGTTAGCCTCAATTTCCTATATATAGTTTTCTAATTTTCATTCATAAAAAGAGAGAAGTTTTGGAGAAACCCTAAGGCCGAACTTAGTACGAATTTTACAGGTTTTTCAAGGGTTCTCAGCCCTTGAACCCTTTCATGTGTAATTGAGATAAGTATTCTTTTAATTCACTCAATATGTCTATGTGTTGGTTGTCTATATATTGTTCTTGTCTTAATTCCATCATGCTAGGCTAGATCTATCTTGTGTTTGCTTAGATCTAATGAAACCTAGATGTTAATTATGTGTTGATTACTTGTTTATGGTTGTATTGGATGAATGATTTCGATGTTAGGCTTAAGAAAACTGGCAGATCTCCAATTGGTAACATGCTTGAACGTCTTAGGAAACATGAATTGATGTGCACTAGGTTTTATTGGTTGTATTTAATGCATGAGTAAATTCTAATGATCCCATGTTAGGAGCTTCTTAGCCGGCTCGACATAGGAGTGAAGTAGGCACTCATAGGACTGGGGAATTAAGTGCGCCACCCCATGAATGGTATTAAGGAATACAACCCGTCATCCACGCAACTATAACAAGTAATTAACGTGTAAAAGATATCTAGGGAGTAGTGAAATCTAAGTAAACACAACTTCTCCACTTATTGCTCACAACCTTAGTTAATTTAGTTTATTTTCATTTTTAGTATTTTATTTTGATTGCATCTTTAGTATTGGGTTAGTTGACTAGCAACTAATTCCGCCCAAATCCTTAAAACCCGAGATATTTACTTGCTTTCTAAAAAAATATAAAAATACAAAAATAATCATCCTTCATCTTTAGAACTAGTATTTAGGTTTTCTAATCCTAGCGACACTATTCCTAGCTGAACGATCAATCCCCTGGTACTTGTCACTATACTATACTACAACGATCAGGTACACTGCCTGGTGGGGGTTGTAAGCTTCTCAAGATCCCTTGAGAGGTAAAGCCTGGTGCGATTCCCACGTATCAAACTTCATCTTTTTCTTAAGAGATAAACTTCATTTCATGTTCTCCTATGTTGAACATCTCTTGACACCTCCACAACCATCAGTCATGTAACCATCTCCATCATCGAATAGCCTATTCAACTAAACATTATTAGGTTTAGTACCCATGAATAAACCCTTACGATCCCTCTTGGACTAGAAGAAAATCTTAAGGCCTCTCAATTAACTAAAGATTACTATTTGCTTCTTGTAGTTTTTATTTTATTGCTTAATTGATGTTCTGACACTTCATGTGTGACTATTTTCTCTTATTAATGCATGAACTTGTTTTATGTTTAGCTTGTCTTTTTTAATATTATGGTTGGATATTTGTTTTGGATGCTACATGTTAGATATTGTACTTGTATCATCTAACCTTGTTTTATAGCATCAACCATTGCTCTATTCCTTGGTATGCTTTGTTATGGTTACGAGACTGTAGAAGATAAGTTGGTCATGAAGATGGTTTGAGAAGTGGGTTCATCATCAACATCAGAGTCGAAGGCATCACAGTCATCAGCTTGGAAGATGTTCGGATCATTAAGTGCCAAGTCATGAACTGGTTGATCATCCACATCAGCATCAAACGTGTTCCCTCATCTCCAGCAAGGAACAATAACTCCTCCTCATCCAATGCTGCTCGATTCTCTTGTGCTTGCATCAGCAACATCTTGTCTTTGAAGTAATCGGAGCTTTGAGGACGCTTTGGTTGAGTGCAGTTTCTTGCTATGTGACCCAAAGCCCCATAGTTGTAACACTTGGGTTGCCTTCCTTGCCTCTGATTTGCATTCCCAACTCTATTTTGGACATTTCCCCAAGCACATTCCTTTGATTCATATTTTGTCTTCCTTGAACAGTCTGAACCACAACTCGTCCATATTCTACAATTGCTTGATTGGGCGGATTAGATGAAGTCCTAAGTTGGTTGTTGGTTTGAGGAAGTGTTGCTCTGAACTGTTGAACAAGCAAGGAAACTAGATTGGAGAGATTATCAATCATCTGGTCGGTATGAGAGTACCCTGAGTCAAGTTGGGTGTTCACAGCAGGTGGTGAGTGTAAAGATGATTGAACAAATGATGACTGATTCTATGAAGAAGAATTATGAAGATAAGCTTGATCATGTGAGGATTGATTGAATGGCTGGACATTAGAAACAAAAGCAAGAGAATCATTTGTTGTTGTTGGATTGAGCTTTTCCCTTAATTGATGATCATAAACCACGTGCTTTTTATGTTGTTGTAAGTAAGCATACAGTTGTTCACAATTGGTGTTTCTCAATCTTTTGTTGAGCTTCACTGCTATCATGAATCGATCCCATTCTGGTGACATATTGTTCACGAACTTTGAATTGAGTTGGATGTTGGGCATTGTCATTCTGATGATTCTCATGTCATTCACAAGCTTGTAAAATCTGACATAGTAGTATGTGATGTTTTCACCAGGGTTCATCTTGAAGTGCTCAAACTCATCTTACAATTGAGACTCACGGTCTTCTTTAGTTAGCTCTGAACCAGCTAGAAGCATTTTGACATTGTCCCAGACAGCTTTGGCTTCAGTGTTGAAGTTTATGAGCTTGTAGACGTCTTTGGGAAGTCCTTGAATCACAATGTTAGAAGCTCGAATTTCAACATCATAACGCTTCTTCTCCTCCTCATTAAGATCATTATAAGTACGTGGCCTGTCAATTCCAAAGGTGACAGCACCATCCTCACCAGTAGTGATAACATCTCTAGTGGTGCCCATTTGAAACGGACCTTCATCAATGGATTTAAGGATGTTGACACCATTCTCTTTACCCAAGCAGTAGAGTCAAATTCTTTGTGCCCATGACTCATAATCAGTTCTATCCAGCATAGGGGGCAGGTATTGGATCCGACAGCTTGAATGTCATAAGAGGAGTTGCTTGCCATGATGTAAACTTGCACGAGATTTTAAAATTCTATGATTGAAACCAAGAGATCGATTTTTTCGCGGGATTTTACTACAATCAAGAATAAACCGTGATTTGATAACTTGAGTGTGATCTGATAAGATTAACAAGTCACAATGAGAAACCAAGGTAGTTAAGTTACAAAATTCAAGCCGTAATTGACCAAATCGCAACGAACTCAAATTGCAACCTTTCCTCAAAACACAGTAATCAAATCGCATCAAAGCAAAACACAGAGCTTCAAATTGCAACACCTCAAAACGTAGTGTGTCAAAATGCAACGATTCAAAACGCAACAGTTCAAAACGCAGCAAGTCAAAACGCAACGATTCTAAACGCAATGAGTCAAAACGCATCACTTCAAAACACCGAGAGTCAAAATGCATCGATTCAAAACGCACCACAATCAAAATGCAACAAGTCAAAATGCGGCAAAGAGGACAAACATGTCACTTTCTGCGTTTTCGTCTTTTTCCCTTTTTAACACAAAATGCCAAAACGCACCAAAATAGTACTCAAAATGCAGTACTTATCAACCAAAGCTAACATCAAAACGCATCCAAGAATACAACACCGAGAATCAAAATGTAGCAAAGAAACTTATCACAAACCCATTCGAATTGACCCAAATCCCCACCAAATGGATGAACCAAGCTATGAAACGACTAAACTAAGTACATATATCATATCTAAACATGAAAGTACAACAATACAACAAATTTAGCCATGAACAAGATCAATCAAAGGTGTTATCTAATGGAACCTATTCGAACCACAAAGTACAAAAAACCAAGCACAAATCCGAGTTAACCTAGTCCCTAAGATGAAACCTTGGCTCTTGATACCAATTGTAATTATCTCATAATCATAAACATGTATGGTCGTTGTGATTTCGAATTCAAGAGAGATGTAGAGAGAGAAATGGGAGACTTTAGAGAGAGAAACTTGTGAGATATTATATTGATAATATGAAAGGTCCAACCCTCTCCTTTAGTGGAGAGAGGTATATATAGTTACAAATAAGTTGCCCCTACACGAGCTGTGGAATGAGCTGACAGTGGGTAAAGACCCAACCCATCTCCACAAATACTATGTAATCTAACTACATACTAACTAAATATTACTAATACTATGAGCTACGTATTGCTAATCTATACTCGGGGTGACCGAGTCTTTGATAAGAATATTAATATTCCTAACAATATGCGTGATAAGAGGCAACCTTATGATTTAACCCAAATAGCCTTCCATATTGATATTTAGCTGGTTACACAGACTAGTTAACCACCAATATAAACCCTTTTGTTAGCGTTTATCTTTAACGCTAGATACCCCTAGTTACACCTTTTGAGCCAATATTTTCTTTCAATAAAATCCAGAAAAATACAAAAAGATTTTACACTTTTTAGCCTAGCCTTACCCTTAGTCAAGTCTTGGTTGGTAAGATGGATGTTATGTGGGAAATCATGAAAGTACGAATAAAGTTGCATGTTCCATGGTAGTTATCGAAATAAATGAATAGTCGTCACATCTTTGAGATGACAATAAAGTTTATATATATATATATATATATATATATATATATATATATATATATATATATATATATATATATATATATATATATATATATACTAGTCTCAAAGCCCGCCCAATAGGCGGGCATGACTTGTAATTTTACATTTTAATTTAATTATAATATTTTTAATTTTAATTTACTTATCTATATATATAGTGTTCTTTTATTGTTATTGTTTATCTTAAATATGTTTATTATTATTATTTTAATTGTTTAGTATGGGATATGTATATGTTTTACTTTTTTTCCCGCCTGATGGGCGGGCATGACTTGTAATTCTTCTTTGGGTAGTATTAGGTGACGGAAATTAAAACATATATAAAATTGACGGTAATTAAAGCGTATATAAAATTATATTATTTTTATAATATGATTGTTGTTATGGCTTATAAATATTGTTGGCTTATACAAAGCGTTTTAAAAGAATAGGATCGATGCTTGTCAAATTTTTTGTGTTTGTTTCAATGTTATTTGTAACAACATCTATGATTTAAACTCAAATGCGAAATAACACTTCTTGGCATTGCTAGAACTGAGGTAAGCAATACGGAACTCATGTGCATTTATTCAAATCATAGTGAATACACATTATCTGATGTGTTAATATCCATAATTTCGGGTAGCCAAAGAGAGTGCAGATGTTATTATTCTGGACGACAACTTCTCCATAATTGTCACTGTTGCCAAATAGGGATGATCAGTCTACATTAACATTCAGAAATTTGTACAGTTTCAGCTCACTGTAGTCCTTACATAATCTATCTAGCTTCATTGGTTTAAACTGTCAATTTCAACGAACTACTAAAAAATTATAAATATATACTTACTGTTCTTTATTACTTCTGTAGGGAGCACTCCCCTCACGGCTGTTCAACTTTTGTGGGTCAACATGATCATGGATACATTGGGGGCACTGGCACTTGCAACCAAGCCTCCAAATGATGAGCTAATGAAAAGAATTTCAGTTGGAAGAAAGGGAAATTTTATTAGCAATGTCATGTGGAGGAACATCTTTGGTCAGGATTTATACCAGTTTGCAGTCATTTGTTTACTTCAATCCAAAGGAAAATCATTTTTCGGCCTTGATGGAGATGATTCTGATCTATCGTTTGAAAATTTTTCTATAACAAAAGAAGGTTGGTCATTAATCCAATCTCTTTCGTGATCATAGAAAATGTGACTGAAAAATCAAATGTGATATGCTTTTCTTGATTAACCAAATTAAGATTCATTACACAAACTGAATTCGAATAACCCTTAACGTTCAAAATAAAAGAGTTATGCAGGCTGTCATTAGCAAAATCCTAAATTATATTTGATAATTACAACCGGGTTTGTAGTTGTTATTGCGGTCTGTCAGGTTTAGGACTGGAACTCGCGAGTAATGGACACAGATACCTTTAAGTCGTCACCCGCATACGCGATTTTTTTTCTTTCCTGTCACCTATCTGTTTGTACATTTTTCTCATGCCCGCGCGTCCTCGATGTAAGCTCGATGATGAAAGTCTTTCGACTATTCTCTATGTTGACCCTTCATAAGGGCAGCTGAAATAGCGGAGATGTTCTTCTTCACCTGCATCGTAGAAAGAAAAAAGTCATGCCGATAAATGTATAACAGATTTAATATATGTATGGTTTCTTTAACAAAACTGGATGTCAACCGAATAATGCTATGATTTATAAGTTTTAAATTTTTTCTTAAAGAATCCATATAACCTTAATATCATAGTAGTAGCATTTTCAGATGTGGAACCATATATACTCCCAAACCAACATTTTCTAAATACATAAAAATATGCTAAACATTAGAATTCATCTAAACCTTCTCCGATATTCATATCATATTAACAAAAGAGAGCAACACATAGAGTGAAAACTAAACATACCAAGATATTTTATTCTTGCCGACTTGATACACATGTTTGTAAGAGTCTCTTCTTTAGCAAGGAATCAGGAGCTTAATCTCCCGATACTTCCAAAACCCTGTCTGTATTGAAACAAAATCGTGCCCTGCACATACAACTAATGCTTTAACAATTGATATTAGCATCTATAAGTACTTTTTCATCTATCACGATAAAATCTTACATATAAAAGAACATGGCATTGCCTAATATGGTCAAATATTTAAGGTTTTCACTTATTGGGGTCAAAACTACAAACTTCCAAGTTTCTTGCGATTTTACCCATTTTACATGCTGACCGTACCCCTGCATGCCTGCACGTCAACGTCGTCATCGACATTCTGGTAATTTAAGCAGTGGCTGGTACTTTACATAAAGTTTCCTGCCTTTACTATCATATTGAACAAAATTTCGGTGTATGAAAGGCCTTGGAGAATCAACATGCTTCATTACAGGGCTAACTCATTCATCTTTTTTCACGTGGATCTCTCTAGTCATTGAGTCCTTGACCACATCTCTGATATCGGGTGGCTGTAGAAATTGTGTTTGTGCAAGTTTGGGGATGTGGGTTCAGATGGAAGTTGCCATTCACTTTGAATTCTTTTACTGCAATCGAATGATGAGCCGGTGGTAGATGAGCAAGAAGAAGAAAATGTGTTTAATGATGATTCAACAGAGGCTCAGTTCTTCTCTATCATCACTTTCTTCGGGTTCTTCTCCAGTAGTAGTTAAAGTTCATGTCAGCAATTATATAATTTTACTCAGGTAAGAAATAATAAGCTAGTAATTCTGTTCTTTGTCATTACCTTAGCTTTCTCTAATGAATCTGTAAACTCCTTTTCACCTTGACCTAAACAAACGATTCATAAGTCTTTTTAGATATTGAAATCTGTAGTATTTGTCGAGTAGAAACTTCAATTACATGTGGTGGATTAGGAAACATTTTACCACCAGCCACAAAGTCTTCAACTCGCATGGTGGCACTTATCAATATTTTATAAAAAAATTGTATTGAATACTCAATAGAAAATTGATTTTTTTCAGCATTGAAGTACTTGGAGATCCCTTCTGTAGCTGTTATCGGTCCACAAAGTTCTGAGGTGGTTGGGGTGCTTTCACAACTTGCAAATGGACTGCATGTCCCAGTATTGTCATTTCTGCTCTTGACCCCTCACTTTCACCTTTCCAGTACCCATACTCTCTCCAAACAGCCCGAATGATCTTTATCAGATGAAAGCCTTTGCTGCTATAGTAAGCTACTTTCGTTATAGAGAAGTCACCGCAATCTACATTGATAGTGATCAGTTTCGTAATGGTATCAATGTGTTTGGTAATGAACTTACAAAGAAACGCTGCAGGCTATCTGGTAAAGCACTACTTCCAGTTGATAGAAAATTAACTAGGGAGACTATCAAAGAAACATTGATGAAGATCATCCTGCTACCACTTTTTCTTTGTTATCAGCATGCACAAAACTCACCCCAAGTGAAGGTGATCTTGGCTGGTCTTCATTGTCACCCGTAGCAACAATTCCAGTAGATGTCTGCACACCGCCGGCTGTGTCAGGGGAGGATAATTTACTTGATTCCACTGCAGCAACTTTTTATGCAAAATTAAATAGAAATTAGTTCATACACAGGGAGAATAAGAACTCAAAATAAAGAACTAAATCATTTATAATCACAAGTCTAATATACTTTGTAGCAGCCATATTAGAATCGGATTGTTGAGCATCAACATCCTTTTGGTTATCAGGAGCTCCAGCGTCATCCACGTCGATATCTCTAAAATCAGAAGGCAATTTTGCATCCCGGCCCTCATTGAGAGTAACATCTTGATCTATAGCAACACCATCTGGCTTTGATGATTGACTTTTATCATCCACCTCCACTAAACCAGAGACCTTGACAGGAAAGCTCAGGTCCTCATTATTTGTATCCTCTGTTTGAACTTCCGAAGCATTATTGGATATGTCTTCAACAGACCTTTCAGCTGAAGTACCTGCTGCTATTGAGGTTGCATCAACATTAACATTGGCATTCCTTTGCTAGGATGCCCATAAACAGTGAAGGAAGGGGGAGAGTGTCGTGACCCTTGTGTATTTGGAAGAAATTGAAATATATTTAATCAAACGTACCTGTACATATGTAATCAAGGGTGCAAGACAAACGTAATCGTGAGGCATGTCATAAATAACAGTTGACGAACCCAGTTTCCAGCAGGATATTTTCAGCCTTTTAAACTTAAAGAGAAACTCCCTTTTGACTATGTGAACCTTTATTCTACAAACGATGCAGCGCATAACTTTGGGAATTTTACTGCACATTATTCTATAGAGCCGGGTATCTCTTCTCAGGCTGTTGAGTATCATTTTGATACTTTTGGGCTTATGAATACATGTGACACTTTTTTTCGGTCAGAGACGCGAGGAGATGGAGGATTTGCAGTTCCTTCAGAACTGTGGGTTTAACTTTCCCACCAATCAGTGGCATCCTAATTCTGTAATTTTTTTATCCTAATGTTATGACGATGGCTGCACAGACTGTTTCCATTACTATTGGGCCAAACTCCTTATATATTATTGTTTTTAAGTCACGGGTCTTTGTTATGGTGCTGTCATTGAGTTTGCCTCAGGACTGAAGCATGTAAGTGTTATGGTTTCTGTTCTGTCACTGATAATGGCTTTGAAGGAGTAGTTGTGTTCGTTAAAAATGTACTTTGTAATTAGCTGTGGTCTCAGAAGTGTATGACTGTGACGTTATTCAGTTGGAAAAAATATTGGTTAGAGTACCGTACCTGTAAATAGGTTGTTGGTTTATGGCTGGTCGCTGACATTGCTGGTGTGCGGATTTGGTGGTTACCTTCCTTTCACATGTGACACATTTGTTGAAATACCAGGGTTTTATGGTGTCTATGCTTATTATATCTGCTTCATCTGTAAACCTATCATCCTGCAAACAAATTTAACATTTTGTTAGTTGTGTATTATGGCAATTTATGTGTATGTGAAAGGCGCTGTTTCATACCACATAGTATTCTGGATTGATCTCAGTCGCAGTGATCAGTTGTATCATGTTTTTCAATCTCTCTTGAATATAATTTTTTAATAAACTCAGAATTAAAAAATATGTAAATAAGCAATAAGAAAACTTAAAACTAAAAACATAGCCTAACATGTTATAAAGAACAAACACAATAATAATTATCTAAAAAGTTTGAACATAGTAGTAAAGCAATGAAAGAACATACCTGTGCCCTTATTGTCAAGACGCCTGTATTCAATGATTTTTAGAAACAACAAAAAAAAAATCAGTTTAGTATAAACAAACCTAGTTATATTAAATAGAACGAACTCGAATTCATACTACAAAATATAAGAATAAAACTAAAGCAAAAATGACTTTAGACTTGTTTGTTTGAAAGATCACATACAACAACATGAATTGGCATGTGTTAATAACATTCCGAAACAACTAACCGGGGTTTCCATCGAAATAAAAAAAACTATTGTGAGTCTTACAGATGTGTAAAAGGTTACGTATGATAAAAAAAAACTTTATGTACCTGCAAACACACATAATATACACAAAAGTTATCCAACAATTATGAACATAATAAAGCACTAAAGAACCAAAATAAAAATTGTCGATCATTAGGAAGATGGTTGAGGAAAAAATTAGGGTTTTGTATGATAAATAAATAAACAGCCGTATATTAATTTGATTGTAGAGCTAAAATTAAGGAATAGATAAATTAGGGAATCCGGTATTAAAATTCTCTTGAGTATTATATATTTGGCTTTGAAAGATATAACCAAAAAATTAAGTGGATCAGTTGGTAAGGATACTTATTAATTGATCTACAAATCAAGGGTTCGAATCCTACATATTAAATTTTTAATATATCAAATTTTGGCATAAATATTAAACGAATTTAAAAAAAATGCTTACGTGGCATCAATACTGCTTACACTATTGATGACATGGCATGTGATGACTAGGAAAACTGATGACATGGTTGATGACTGGGCATTGACCATGATTATTTGGCAAAAAATAGTCAAACGCCTCCAGTTATATATATATATATATATATATATATATATATATATATATATATATATATATATATATATATATATATATATTTATACTACACATTAGAGATGCATCAATTTGAATTAGATGTATCCCTAATCTTTTAGATGCATTATAATATATTTTCTAGCTAAAAATTACATGCATATACATATATTAGATGCATTTTGTCAAGTTAGACGAATCCTATGTATTTTTCGTCCTCTGCGGGTCAAATTTGTTGCTAGTACTACTTTGCATCGTTTTCACTTCAAAATCACTTTTGAAACTATTTTTAATGCATCTAAATGAATAGAGATGCATCTAATTCAAGTCGATGCATCCCAAATATGTATTTATAGTTATTTCTCATTCTTCTCATTTTAAGGTTTCTTCTCACTGGATCCTTACCTATATATATATATATATATATATATATATATATATATATATATATATATATATATATATATAGAATAAGTCATAGCAACTATTTGGTGACAAGAATAGCTAATGAGCTATGGAATAATGTATTGATCGATCAAGTAGACCTAATAAAAAGAAATTCTAACCTAGACAATAACTATTCCCCGGCAGCGGCGCCAAAAACTTGATGCGTGGGAATCGCAACAGGCTTTACCTCTCGAGGGATCTCGAGAAGCTTACAACCCCCACCAGGCAGTGTACCTGATCGTTGTAGTATAGTATAGTGACAAGTACCGGGGGATTGATCGTTCATCTTAGGAATAGTGTCGCTAGGATTAGAAAACCTAAATACTAGTTCTAAAGGTGAGGGATGATTATTTTTGTGTTTTTATATTTTTTTTAGAAAGCAAATTAAAATCTCGGGTTTTGGAAGAGTGGGCGGAATTAGTTGCTATTCAACTAACCCAATACTAAGATGCAATCAAAATAAAATACTAGAAATGAAAGTAAACTAATTTATACTAAAGTTGTGAGCAGTAATTGGAGAAAATGTGTTTACTTAGATTTCACTACTCCCTAGATATCTTTTACACGTTAATTACTTGTTATAATTGCATGGATGACGGATCGTATTCTTTAATACCATTCATGGGGTGGCACACATAACTCCCCAATTCTATGAGCTCTTATCTCCTCCTACACCATGCCCAGCACAACTATAGGGATTGTGAACAGTGGCTCATGCATTAAATACAACCAATAAAGACCTAGTGCGCCTGGGTTCATGTTTCTTAAGATGTTCAAGCATGTTACCATTTGGAGATCTGCCAGTTTTCTTAAGCCTAACATATGAATCATTCATCCAAGATAAGAATAAACAAGTAATCAACACATAATCAATATCTAGGTTTCATTAGATCTAAGCAAACACAAGATAGATCTAGCCTAGCATGATGAAATTAAGACAAGAACATGATATAGACAACCAACACATAGACATATTGATTGAATTAGAAGAACACTTATCTTGATTAATCATGCAAGGTATCAAGGGGTTGGAACCCTTGAAAAACCTGTAAAGTTACACCAAAATCGTACTTAGGGTTTCTCCCAAAACTTCTCTCCTTAATGTGTGAAAATTAGAAAACTATATATAGAAAAACAGGTATAATGGCGTCAAGACAAACAATGTGACGCCGTCACCTCGCCGCCAAAACTCTCCTCGGACTGCCTAGATCCACTTCTGACGCCGTCAAGACTTAAATACTTCCAGGCCGTCACGACTCTTTTACTCTTGACGCCCTTCCTACGTGACGCCGTCAAATCTGTTCTGGGTCGTCATGGAAATTCATGAGATTTGATCTTGACGCCGTCACCTACTGTTCCCAGCTTGGAAAATTAAGAGTTTAGCGTTTTCTTCACTTTTATGCTCCAAAAACGTCTGAATTGCTTCCTTTTCCAGATTTCACTCCCAAAGTACCTAAAATCACAAAAGGAACGATTTAGGGCAATATTTGATCAAATAAATTCGGATTCGGGCTTAAATGACCCCCTAAAAACGGATCATTTTTCGCCTCATCATATACCCTTACACTTGAGATTTGCTTGTCCTCAAGCAAATGCGCTTTTATTCTACTCAAAAGACAAGTTAGGGGTCATTTAACACTAATATAAAAGTAATTACAGCAAATAATCGTTCCACTAAAGACCAATAGACAAGCACGGAGGTCATACACAAGCACCTCACAAATAGTGTTTAGACACTCACATCTCTCGGGTGTAATAAAGTGTAAATTACAATATGGAAACGGAAGATATCTCTCACTACCTGTCATAGCAAAATAGATTACCATAGGCTTGGGAAAGGATCAAACCTCCACCACATGGCGTAAGCACATAGGATAAACTATCAAAGAGGTCTTTTAAAGGGTTGTAACGTTAGGTGTAGGGATATGAAATACACGGTTTTGTTGGATAAAGGAAGTTTTACTGGTGGCGAGTTAACAATCTTGGTTAATTACATGTACAATATGGCGTTGCTAAGCCAAGACTAGACTCGACTTATGCTAATAAATGAGAAATAACAAAAACATAAAATAAACATTGAATGAAACGGGATGGTAGTCCGTATGTTTTTTCTCTTTTTCCTTTTTCTCTTTTTTTTTTCTTTTTCTTGAATTTTTTTTTTTTTTTTTTTGATTTTTTTTTTTGCATACACTCTTACCCTACCATCCAAAATAATACATCATAGGGGATGAGAATTCCCCTTACACTTGAATCTTTACATACTTTACAATAAACTAAACTAATGACTCGAATTAAGAAAATCAAAACACTTGGAGCACTTTCAAGATTAACGTACATATGGGGGTAATAAGTGATGTTCTTCCCCATTACTCCATAAAATAAGTACTTACCCATGAGTCCCAATCGTCCCAAAATAATATGTACAAGGATATGACTCGACTTAGCAACCATGTAATCAATTAGAAAGTTAACTTAGGGTTTAACAAATAACAATAATGCACTAAAATTGAGCGCATACACGGAAGGCTAAGGCGATTTGGTTGTACATTTAAGTGGGGTGTAACAAATTCTTCCTTTAAGTAAAATGCTTAAAGTTAGAAACGAAAAGATAGGCTCGGAGGGGTGTACTAGGGGTTTCGTGTACTAAAAATGAGTACAACACTAAGGTGTTTGGAAAAATTAGTTGACTTAACTAGCCAAGTAATATGACTTAAATGGTCAAGTAATTATAATACGGGTTTAACACAAGGGTGATCCTAATGCCTCTTATCATGTAGTAAATCCTACCACACGAATGTAGTCTCACTAGTGGTCTCGGGATGCATCACTAACGCAAGTTCTAGAATCTAAATGCTACTGGTACACTCATAAGTACTAATAATGAATGCTTTTCCTATCAAATCTAAAGGCGAACCTCACATTTTTGGGTGGAAAATTTTTCTGAATATACGGTTATGTGCTAGTCATACAATCTCCTATCCATGAGACGCTTGCTATGGCTAAAGTTTCACTCCTAAATGTTGTAAAAAATTTTAAATTTGGCGCTAAAATTGCACTAACAAGTATTTCTCATAGTTTTATAACACATATACCATCAAACAAAACAAACTCAAGCAAAAGTGCATATGTAAGGTATCATCTTTTTACCCTCCCCTTACACTTAAGATGAACATTGTCCCCAATGTTCAAGTAAAGAATGTAACAGTGAAAAAGTAAAGAGAATGAAATCAAATACTCCCCTGATTCGCTCGATATGGATAATAGGGTGGCCAGGTTAAATCTTCCTCCAAGAAAATGAACAATCAAAGCTTCCCTTCCAGAATATAAATCATCTTCTTGTCATACATAACCTGTAAAACCTGACAAAATAGACAAGACAACCTCGCGTAAAATCGGCGGCATCCTATATAAGTTTCTAAATCCTAGAAAACAAGATAAGATATAATGCTTGTGGAATGAAGTTTGCAGATTCCTGGAGATTATAAAACTTAATTATTCACAAAAACCATAAGACTCCGTTAGAAAAACAAAACCGGTAAAATTTCCAGATTTTAACTCCTGACGCCGTCAAGAGTAAACCCCTGACGCCGTCAGAATTGACCTGCAGAAATCCTTATGTTAAGTTTCCGGAAAATTTCTGGAAAAACTTGGTCCTACTTCCTGGAAAATCCTGCAAAACTTCATTATGACTCAATACAAGCATTTGACTCTAACAAATACGAATATACATGCTCATTTAATATTGTGGAGAATCATGATCGGTTTGTTTCTTAAAAACATATTTGGGGTTTCCCCTTACACTTATCTTCTGCAAAAATACTTCTAGGTGGAGTTAAGACTAGGCCAAAACAACAAAGTAAAGTATTTCCACATTTCAGTTTAGAAACATGATCTACCAACAATAAAAATAAAGCATGCATACGGAAGCAAATAACAATCAAACAAATAAAATCACACAAAACATGGGTTGCCTCCCAAGATGCGCTTTTCTTTATTTACGAGTCTTGTAGCTAGACTCAAGGTCATGGGTTACTACGTGATTCGGGTGAGTTCCTTATTGAGGACATCTTTGGGATCAAACTTAGGTTTCAACTTCCTATCGGTTTCCTTAGTGTGGTATGACCTTTCAAACTTTTCTCCATCCGGATCATACAAAGTCATCCTCATATGCCATGTTCCATCACCTTCTTTAGGTGGCTTGTCCCACCTCCATTTACACTTGTCTCCCTCTCTTTTCCACTTATTCATCTCTATATTAATAGGCATTACGCTCAAGAACTCAATCATCTTCCTAAAGACTAAGGGGTCCTCAAAGGGGTCTAGCTCTTCATCTCTAGCTATGAGTTGTTCTACCGAATGTGTCTTTTCTACGAAATCTTTCTCTAGATAAAATGGGCATTGAGGTCCTATGAAGTTCCTTTCTATCCAAGGTCCGTATCTAGATGGTCTCCTATTCATCTCTACCCAATGCGGTGTCGGTTCATCATCACAATCATAACTATGCTTCTTTACATCGTACACCGACCAAGTATCGCCTTCACCTACCGCTATCTTGGATTCCTTGCAATCTATCATGGCACTAGCGGTTGCTAAAAATCCTCTTCCTACCAATAATGGGCATGTAGTGTCACTAACCATGTCCAGGACGTGAAAATCCGCTAATATAGTTAATTTTCCTACGTGAACAACTACATCCATAATCATTCCAACCGGGTGGGCAATACTCCCATCCGCTAGCCCTATCAATACCTCCGTTTCCTCTAACTTTCCTAGCTTAAGAGCGGTGAATAAGGATAAGGGAATCAAGTTGAGGCTTGACCCTAAATCGGCTAGTGTGTCGAAAGCTTCGGATCTTCCTATCTTACAAGGAAAAACAAATATACCCGGATCATCAAGCTTTTTAGGCAACTTGTTTTGAACGAAGGCGGTCCCATTTTTACCTAGTTTGAACTTCTCATATTTTTCTAGGAGGGCACTATAGTAAGGAGCACGCGCTAAGACATCAATGACGGGGCGTTCAAGGTGAAGTTCCTTGAATTCATCGTCAAGGTCTTGCGTAGGAGGTGTTTCAACTATACTTTTGACCGGCTCTATATGGGGTGTTTTATTTGATTGGTCTTTTTGAAGAACTTGGTTTTGTTTGAAACACGTGCTCATTGATTTGACCGAGTAATATTGTGGACACGAAGTGGGTGACGAAACTGAAGATATGGAATTAACGTTTAGTTTCGGATTCTTGATTGTGTCACTTGGGAGTGCTCCCATTTCTCGGTCATTGAGAACTTTCAACAATGCGTCAATTCTAGTGGTCATCTCGCTTTGCTTGTGTTTGAAATCGGCTTCAAACTTAGATATGCGAGCTTCTTGAGATGCCATAAACTTTGACATCAACCCTTCAAGATTGTTGGTACTACCAAAGTTGTTAGAAGGATTGTTGTTGAAAGTACGGTTGGATGGTGGACCGGTTGGTTGGTAACGGTTAGGCGGATTGGAAGAATTGGGATGATTTTGTTTCCACCTAAGGTTTGGGTGATTTTTCCATGAGGGGTTGTATGAATCACCGTATGTGTTTGGCTCGGGCTTGAAAGTGTACCACTTATCTCCCGCTTCGTCGGTACGCGTGGATGCGTAGTCCGCAAAAGCTGTTCCGGGAAGTTCCACACAATTACGAGTGTCGTGGGGACCACTACATAATTCGCATGAAGAAGTGATTTTGTTCACTTGGCTTGAAGGCTTAGGAGTATCGTAAGATTTCATGAGAAACTTGACTTGGTCCTCAAGTTCCATGATCCTACGGTTGGGAGTGCTAGAATTGTTCGAAGGCAAGGATATTGCCCTGACTGTTTTGTTCAAGTCACGGGGATCGTTCCAACTTTCGTTGTCATAGAGAGCAAGATCTTCTATAAGTTCCCATGATTGTTCCGCACTTAGATCACGTAGCTTACCACCGGCCGATTGGTCAATGGCTCGCCTCGTGGAGATGTCGATATGGTCATAAAAGATTTGGACTTGGAGCCAAAGATCTATGCCATGATGAGGGACTTTTTGGAGTAAGTCCTTGAAACGAGTCCATGCTTCATAAAGAGATTCATTTTGATGTTGTTGGAACATCAAGATGTCATTTCTAAGCTTAGTAGTTCTCCCCGGTGGGAAAAATTGAGCAAGGAAACGCGTGGTGAGATCATCCCATGTGGTGATGGATCCCGCGGGTAAACGCTCAAGCCATTGACTAGCTTGATCCCATAGAGAGAATTGGAATAGGCGTAAACGGGTAGTCTCTCTAGTTTCAACATCTAGGTCTATGGAATCTACGATTTTGAGGAAGTCCTTAAGATGTTGGTTTGGATCTTCGGAACGAAGTCCATGGAATGCACATCCGCTTTGCACCAACCGGATGGTGTCGGATCGCAAGGGGGTCACATTGGCTCCGGTGAGCTCAATGGTGTTTCGGTAGCCTTGGTGGCTAGGTCGGGAATACTCTCCTAAGGTTCGGGGCCTAAGGGGTTCTAGTGGTGGGTTTTGTTGTGGTGGGATGACGGGTTCAAAGATGTTACCACCTTCCATGATGTCGGATGGTAAAGAGTTATGAACAAAGGCACGAAGAAATGAGATAGACTAAAGAAGACCTAAAAATAAAAATAAAATCTTACTAGAAAGGAATCTAGCAAGTAGACCTAATAAAAAGAAATTCTAACCTAGACAATAACTATTCCCCGGCAGCGGCGCCAAAAACTTGATGTGTGGGAATCGCAACAGGCTTTACCTCTCGAGGGATCTCGAGAAGCTTACAACCCCCACCAGGCGGTGTACCTGATTGTTGTAGTATAGTATAGTGCCAAGTACCGGGGGATTGATCGTTCAGCTTAGGAATAGTGTCGCTAGGATTAGAAAACCTAAATACTAGTTCTAAAGGTGAGGGATGATTATTTATGTGTTTTTATATTTTTTTTAGAAAGCAAATTAAAATCTTGGGTTTTGTAAGAGTGGGCGGAATTAGTTGCTATTCAACTAACCCAATACTAAGATGCAATCAAAATAAAATACTAGAAATGAAAGTAAACTAATTTATACTAAAGTTGTGAGCAGTAATTGGAGAAAATGTGTTTACTTAGATTTCACTACTCCCTAGATATCTTTTACACGTTAATTACTTGTTATAATTGCATGGATGACGGATCGTATTCCTTAATACCATTCATGGGGTGGCACACATAACTCCCCAATTCTATGAGCTCTTATCTCCTCCTACACCATGCCCAGCACAACTATAGGGATTGTAAACAGTGGCTCATGCATTAAATACAACCAATAAAGAACTAGTGCGCCTCGGTTCATGTTTCTTAAGACGTTCAAGCATGTTACCATTTGGAGATCTGCCAGTTTCTTAAGCCTAACATATAAATCATTCATCCAAGACAAGAATAAACAAGTAATCAACACATAATCAATATCTGGGTTTCATTAGATCTAAGCAAACAAAAGATAGATCTAGCCTAGCATGATGAAATTAAGACAAGAACATGATATAGACAACCAACACATAGACATATTGATTGAATTAGAAGACCACTTATCTTGATTAATCATGCAAGGTATCAAGGGGTTGGAACCCTTGAAAAACCTGTAAAGTTACACCAAAATCGTACTTAGGGTTTCTCCCAAAACTTCTCTCCTTAATGTGTGAAAATTATAAAACTATATATAGAAAAACAGGTATGACGGCGTCAAGACAAACAATGTGACGCCGTCACCTCGCCGCCAAAACTCTCCTCGGACTGCCTAGATCCACTTCTGACGCCGTCAAGACTTAAATACTTCCAGGCCGTCACGACTCTTTTACTCTTGACGCCCTTCCTACGTGACGCCATCAAATCTGTTCTGGGTCGTCATGGAAATTCATGAGATTTGCTCTTGACGCCGTCACCTACTGTTCCCAGCTTGGAAAATTAATACTTTGGCGTTTTCTTCACTTTTATGCTCCAAAAACGTCCGAATTGCTTCCTTTTCCAGATTTCACTCCCAAAGTACCTAAAATCACAAAAGGAACGATTTAGGGCAATATTTGATCAAATAAATTCGGATTCGGGCTTAAATGACCCCCTAAAAACAGATCATTTTTCGCCTCATCAACAACATAACCAACAACCTTAATCTATCCTACGTCATTTTAATCAACTACAACATCCAACATCACAACAACCTGACAACACTCCCCATTTCACAGTCAACCACAATAAACAAGCAAGACTCGAACTTAAAAAGAAGAAAACAAGATCTCAATTTTTCTTTCATATATCATAGATAGCTTTAAGATCTTTCAAGATCTTAACAGCTCGAAAAAAAATCATCATAGATCTAGATGAACAAACCAAGAACAATAACTATACCTACTCGAGATCTATCAAAGATCTTATCGTATAACAAGAAGAAAGGAGTTTGTGTTTGGTTAGATCTTAAGCAGTAAGAAAGATTCAAGTTTAGACTTTTATTGTTGATATTAAATGTGGTAGATTTGTTTGGTATGCAAATGAAATGAAAAAATAATAATAAGAAGGAGGATGGAGGCTGCATATTTTAGAAGCTTGTTTCTGGTGAGAGAATGTGTAATGAAGATGGAGATGGGGGCGTAATATTGTGAGTAAGATTTAGGGTATTGGTTATAAACTTATAGGAAATGTTACTATATTAAATATAAATGAGACTGATTAGCTATTTTAGATACTAGCATTATATATGCATATATATATGATTACAATTTTACATTACATACATAAAATATACTAAAAAATATACTAGAGCTCGTTTAGGCTCGCGAGCCTAATCGAGCTTGGTACATAAAGCTCGGGCTCGGGCTCGTTTATTAAACGAGCTTTAATTTAGGCTCGGGCTCGGGCTCGAGCACGTTTAAGCTTGGCTCGTTTGAGCTTTTTACCGATCCGATCTCGAGCTTTTTACGAGCGGCTCGGCTCGTTTCCACCCCTAATCAAGTGTATTGACATGTAGTGACCATCCGAGTTCTTGAGGAATTAGATAATGTGCCAGTGAACTAAGGTTTATCCTTAGTGACCATCCGTTGTTTGATAATGCAAGAATTCGTGCCAACGATCTATTATGTTTTGCATAAGGTATTTGCACATAAGTCCAATTTAACCCTTGAAACCTTAAACCTGAATAGAAGACCTCTTTGATATGTATACTTGGTGCTCACGCCATGTCGGTGTAGTTTTGTTTCTTGGACAAGCCTATGGTAATATTTAGATCACGACTGAGCAATGATTGTGATTTCTCGTATATACTCCATCAACCAAATCAATGATTGTTCTAAGTGAATTATATTTCATCCTTTTTTGTGAGTTGATTAGTAATGTTCATCAAGTAAGAAAATCATTCGGGTATTGTCAAACATCTCGATTCTTCACTTATAAAAGCTTAAAATGATGGATTTGTATTGTACTTGTATTCGATAGCTTTGCATCACATTTTTCCTAAACAAACTTGAGTACCATGTGGATTACTATTTTTACTTATAGATTTTCTTGAGGGCAAGCAAAGTTTAAGTGTGAGGGGAATTTGATAACGCTCAAATTGTGTATGTTTTTAGTACCATTATTCGTACTTTTGTATATATTATTTGGTTATATTTATATTCTTTTGTTACTTAACTGTACCAAAGTATGTTTGCAAAGTTTATGTAGCCAAGTACAGGAAAAAAGGAAGAAAAAGCAAAAGATTGATGAAGAAAACAAGGATTTACGATTGTACGAAGATTCTCATGGTTAAATTCGCTCCACATTGGCATTTCAAAGAAAGAAGATCCACGTAGTCATTATCCGAAGTTCCAAGACTGAAGACAAGATCAAGTTTGGACTTAGAATGAAGTGATATGAGAAAGATACAAGCCAAACACCAAAAAAGTCTAAGATTGTCCTTACAGGTCATCTTCATCCGATCGAATGCAACCCGCAACCGATTTGGATGGAGGCTGCAATAGAAGGCCAAGTGATCGGATTGACATCATGTCGATCGGTTGGATAGTGCTTGTAGTGCCAAACTTCATCACTAAGCATTGTATTTATACACCAATGATTCTACACTCTTCTATTGAGTATTCTAGGCTATTCTATTCTGCTTGTTGGCCAAGTTGAAGCATTAAACACCCTAGGCCTTGGGAATAGTATAAATAGAGCCTTTGGAAATCATTTAAAGACACAAATCTTACAAATAATCATCAATTAACTCTCACTAATCATAAACCACTCTCAAATCCGTCCTTAGAAGTACAGGAAACTTTGGAAGTCCAAGAAGTCAACATTTAGAAGTCAAACTCTCAAGAAGTCAACACCAATACTTTGGTTATTATTACCTTATCATTTGTAATCTCATTCCAATCAATTTAAGACTATTAATCATGGTTTCTAATGTTTTAAATTCTAAGTTTATGTTCATGTTTGCTATGAGTGGCTAGTACCTTTGTGCACTTGCTTAAATAATGTTTATTATATAATGATTTGTTTATGATTGTGATAACATGTTTTAATTCAATTTCAAGTTAATTCTAAGATCCAATTGTACTTAAGTTTCATAGTGACATTTGTTAATCAAGTGTGACTTGTTGTTGGTAATTCTGAAGGTCGAAAGGTTTATTGTTATTCAACTAGTTATAATCATTTGTCTATGAATGATTATTTTTACCCATTATTCTTGGTTGAACAAAGAAACTTAATTGTGGTTGTTATAAGAATGATTTTGTTTATCAAATTGGATTGATTGGAAACTACCTCGTGGGCTGAAATATTAGTAGTTTATAATCAATTGTAACCTTTTTTGTCTATGATCGGTTACCTTTTGTATTGACCATTTCCTAAGCTTATTTGATAAAACAAAAGATTATTTTTGTGATTAAGTTAATTACCCGAACTAAAAAAACTTATCACAATCATGCTTATCAAGAGTAATAAACTAGTTTAAGTAAGTGTATTTTTAATCATTTGAATATTCATATTATTCATCATTGCTTGTTTTTGAGTACTTTTAGATCTTCTAGTAATAACTTTTACTCTTAAAATTTGATTCACTCACAAATCCCTGCGAACGATCCCGACTTACCATTATAATCTTGCTATAACGGACGAGTTCACTTGCTCGTATGTATTATTTCTAGATTTGGTAATTCACCATTATAAATTTAAAACTTATACACACATGTAACACATCAGACATACCCTTTGCTTCGACAAAAGGGGGAGAAGAGTGTAAACGTAGAAGGTAACGTAGAAGGAGTGTAAACGGAGAAGGTAATGTAGAAGATAATACGGACACAAGTAACTTTTTACATTTTACTATCTATCACATTTACATATTTTGTCATCATCAAAAAGGGGGAGATTGTTAGTGCAAATATTACAATATTTAATCTACACAGTCTCGTTTGTTTTGATACATTACGTCAAATGTACAAGTTACTCGTATTTATATGTTGTCTCAACATACATTCAAGAACTCTCAACGTCTTGAGTCCTCGTATGCTACAACACAGGTTCATACATGTTTGTTATGTGGCATTATGATCAAACCCCGTAACATATCATTTAGAATGTTTAAAATACGTTTAGAGTCACTAAGTATTTTAAAGGGTTAACCATTCTATTTCGAACCTCATTTTACATTTTGCACTTACAAGTATTTTATACAAATATATCTTTTGTAAAGTGTCTAACAAATAAATACTTTTATTTGTATAAGTAAACTAATTATAATATTCATACAAGTACTAAAGTTTACTTAAACTTGACAAAATACATTTTATTTTGACAAGCACTCAACTAGATATTTTATTTTACAAAAGGTTACTTACATTTTTCATATACAAGTAACTTACCTTTTTGAGTAAGTACATACATTTATTTAAATGTATTTTTCATAAAAAGGAAAACACTCTTTTATTACCTCATGCATAGTGTCATCTAAATCTCTAAAGATCACAAAGGATATCTTGGAAAGATTTCATAAAGATTTTGACAAGATTTAATAAAGATTTTGGAAAGATTGTATATATGATTTTGGAAGGATTTAAACAAGATCATTTGTAGGATACTAGAGATATTATAGGATACTAGAGAGATATGGAGAATATTTTGGTTAGATTTGTTAGAGATTTGGAAGATCTCATTTGACAGTCTGGCGACAAAATGATACAAGGACGGAACCAAATATTTGGTTCCGCCTGATCCGTGGTTTGCTATAGGATTATGCCTATAAATAGCAAGCCAAACTTAGTTGTTTCCTCACCACTTGAAAACACACTTCTCTACCCTCTTGCATACATTTAGATCAGTAGATAACAATGTAGTAACATACATTAATCATCATCACCATCACATGATCATAATGCTTCTAACATTCATTTTTGTTGTAAGCATATTTTACATCTTGATCCACCAAAGAAATCTTAGAGATCTTGTCATCCTCATCCACCAAAGCATAACAACATATGAAGATTCAAGAGCACTTGTCATCCTCATTGATTGAAGAATTCTCATTCAAGATGATCATTTAGATTAGGCATTTATAACCATTAGACATTTACGTCTTAGATCATCACTATACATTTGTAACACTCATTCTATTACACAACTATATTAGATGGTTTATGTGTTTGTGCCGTAAAACACAAGGTTTGTTATGTTGGGCCTTAAAACATAGCGGGAGTGGTTGTACCCCAGAAAGAACTCGACATCTAGCTTAGTGTCGGAAATATTGTATAGGCGGCGTTAAGTTGGTTCTACCTCGAACTAGAACCCGATATTTAGCTTTGTACCAGAAAATATGTAAGCGACGTTTATAAGGTTTTCTCCGCCGAGAAGGGATCTTGTTGATCTAGTGAAGTAACTCTTAAGTTGGGTACTCGGGGAGTGGAGTAGGGCAGAGAGGAGCTCCGTGACTGAACCACTATAAATCATTGTGCCGGTTTGCACTTTCATTTATCTTTACTTTTATACTTGCACCATATTATTACTTGTGTTGCGACTTGATATTTATGCTTGTGTGACAACTTGTTTTACTATATGCTTCATATTAGTCATAAGACTATAATTGGCATTTTTCATATTGCGGCAACCTTAAGTGGATATTTGATATAACAAGTTTTAAAGTTTTTAAACGGTAAGTTATTCACCCCCCCCCCCCCCTCTACGTTTTCACAAGATGTATGTCAAGTGTTAGCCAAAAACATAAACGTTTCAAAGAAATGGATATTAATGAAAAGTATTTGGAATTTTAATAATATTTATTTAGTTGAATTTCACATTAATGATATCTATTATATTCGGGACAAACACATTTGCCATTTTCGCAATATCCTCTATCAAACATAGGTCCACATAAACACTCGTCATCTTTGCACTCATCTAATATTGCACCACTTGGATTGCTTGCAATTGGTTCCCTTCCTCCGACAACTATGAGTTCCGATTCTGTGAATAACAAATCCAAGACAAAGAGTATTTACGATGTATATATCCCAAAGGTAAAATAATCAATTATCATTTTCAAACTGAAATTGTTAAGTATTTAAGGAAATATTGTAAAGCAGAAGTCACATTCACTTATATATTGATGTCTGTAAATATTTGCTTTTATAACAAAACTTGAAATTATGCCAGTTAAGTTTACATATACCTGATTATAAATATTAATCACATAGTTGAAGCTATTTCTATCAAGAAAATAATACTTTTTCCCTTATGAATGAAAAAAAAAGTTATATACTTACAATAATGATTAAATATATAAACTAGATTGGGAGGACTAACCAAAAGAAATGACCAAAAGTGAAGCCAAGATGAAAATTTTAAACGAAAATTTATCCATTTCTTTACCAAACACACTTCGCAAGGTATAATATTTATATTTTTTGAGATGAAAGATAACTATGTGTTTATGTGGGTATTTACATCAAACAAATTATATGTGAAATGAAACGCCATTAATTGATAAGAGAATGTACTTAGTTAATATGTAATACAACTTTTTGAATTATTAAAGTTAATACCGTAATGTAAATAAATGAAACACCATTAATTGATAAAGATAACAGAATGTATATAAATAGTTAACATGTAGTACGACTTTTTGAATTATTAAAGGTATTACTATGGCAAAAATGTAACACCATTAAATGATATAAGTATTACAAATACCAAATTATGATTGATATTTAAATACATTTAAATAATTTAAAAATAATTCATATTTTTGTTTTGAAGGAATCTGCTATATAATACGTGAAGATAGAAAATGAGAAACCTAATTCTAATATTGATCAATGTGAGAGCTCAATCTTCATATCTGACATTTTAGTTGGCTAATGAAAGTCAAAATTGGCTTCAATTTGGTCAAACTAATCTAATTTTCATCCAACAAAAATAAATATGTATAAAATCACATGTCTCCATTTTGTAAAAAACATAAACAAAAAAAGGAAAGGGCAATTAATAAAACTAAGGTTGTTAAATTTTAAATGAATTATACTGATTTAAATTAACTTAATAAATTTATTAGTTTTCATGTTTTTAGTGGCTTTTTAAATTTAATAATTACCTCATAGACTTTATATCATTCTTTTAAAAAACAACAAATATGTTGTTAGTTATAAATGTTATTATTAGCGTATACTAAATTAAGGTATATGCATGGAATTATGTATGTCAAAATAAAAGTATGAGTTAATGTGATCTGTAAATGAATACACGATCTTACACATACACACACACACACACACACACACACACACACACACACACACACACATATATATATATATATATATATATATATATATATATATATATATATAGTGAGACTTTCTTTTTAGAACTCGTATAAATGTGAGAACTTTCAGAACTCCCCTTAACTAATCAAAATTTAGTAAATTATTTTATGTTTAAATTATTTTATGTTTAATTTATATATATATATATATATATATATATATATATATATATATATATATATATATATATATATATATAAGTCATGTTATTCCTCTTTATGAGATTAAGTAAAGATATCCAGAAAAGTATATTTTACTACCCATGTTCAATATCAACTCACAATCTTTCTCTTTATACGTTTAACCCGCTCGTACACAAGTTCATATTTTAAATACAGTAAAAATTATTATTAACCGTAATATAAATATCAAAAAAAAGGTACAACCCACATGTTATAGTAATATGAAAATAAATACACTATATTCTATATATAGCAATGACACATATAATTTCTCTTTCAAATTGTACATAAATATCAAAATTTATCTTTTAGTTTTTCATATAAAAGATTGGCTTCAAAATCACCTTGAAGGCAAAATGAGATGGATAATAAATTAAGTTAGAATGGTATTTTCTATAAGTAGTTTTGTATCTTATGTGTACTATATTTCTTATAAATTTGTGACTAGTTATCAAACATTAGCAACAATTATAAAGAATATTTTGATTTCATTCATGGAATAAACACAAAATACAAAACACCACCAAAATGCAACATGTTTAAAACGGTTAAATAGATAGAGATCATGTTGATGCTATTAAGAAAAATTGAGTTTTTGTAGCTTTGATGTACTCGACCTTTGTCACACCCCCAATTTACCTGACTTGCTGCGGAATGGAATACCTGGGGGTGTCTGTCATAGCATCACAGTTACAGTTACATTGAACGACATAAAGTGTCGTTTGAAAAATACTTCGTCTGACCATTGAAATTATCCAGAGTTTACAATATGAGGTCCCCAAAGATGTTGCATGTTTAGGAAAACAAGTCCTACTAGATCAAACGTTTACATAAGTGCATGAAATAATGGTGAGACGCGTCGACCCCGCAATTCCATGAAGGTCCAAATGCATGTCACATGAGCTACCTTAATAACCTGAAATACATTGCTAAAACGTCAACACGAATGTTGGTGAATTCCATAGGTTTATAAAATTTAATGTTGTTCGGCCACCACAAGTATAAGTGCAAGATAAAAATCAAGTAAAATAGTACAATAAACCTTAAGCTCATGGCCCCGAAGCTATGACTGATGAAATTATATGCCCCTCCTGAATGTTTTACCAGAACACTCCCAAAATGTAGACATGAAATGCATCCGCTTACTGTTGGTAATAACTACCACGGATGGAGGCGTCACCCTCGATAGATCTATCACTCACTCTCGCTTAATCGGCAAATTAACGGTCCATGATAATAAATAGGGGACTTTAACAGGTTGGTAAGGCAACTTAAGCAATGTACATATGTTTTGGTCCTTGGGCTCGTACTAAAATGATTGATGCAATGTATTCCCCCGTGGGATTTGAAATCAAAATATTGTATTGAAAACGGGGCTATGAAAACTCACCTGATATGATGGTACCATGAACATGTAATGAGCTGAAAAACAAGACGCGCACACTAGCCGCAACCTAATATGAATGATGAACGATCTACTTTAGATCATGAAATGATGTTATGAATGTCCATGCACATGTTTCCTATACCACTCTACTCTTTGGAAAATACATGTTGTTATCAAAAATATACCTTTTCCAAGACTTAGGAAAATATGGCTACTAGAAAAATAAAACTAGTTAAAATGTATATATATATATATATATATATATATATATATATATATATATATATATATATATATATATATATATATATATACATATATCGTATGTATCAATGTTAGTGTTGAAATCCTCGGATTGAAATCCTTGATATAACGCCTTGTAGTGATAAAAATATACTTGTAATCACTAATACTTCATTAGTTATGAATTTGGGTACTTGGTATTATTTCTATAAATCTAGAGTTACTACGTAGTTTTAGTGTTATTATTTTCAAAAGCTGTCAAAATAATATGAGTTTTGCCGATATTGAAACGTGAATATCTTTGTCGTTATAAGTCCGTTTTACTTGTTCTTTATATCTACGGTTACATCTTAGTATGTAGTAATATATTTTGGAAAGCTTGGCTCCTCCGGGTTACGTCTAAAGTCTCTTTTTGTCCGACGAAAATCGTCCAACAGCATGTATTTTTCAGAAAATATACTTTTCGTCAATAAACTTGCAAAAATCATAACTTCTTCGTTATAAACTCTTTTTAGTCCGTTCTTTCGCCTACGGATTCGTTTTTGAAAGTATTTTCTGAAAATTTTGCCAAAGTTTACTTTATGTTTACTGATTTTCCTGGATTTACAAAAATGGGACAGAATGTATAAATACTTGTTGCAAATCCATTTTTCATGTTCAAAACTAGTTTCTACTTCAACCAAATCTCTTGCAAACACCACAAAGTTATACTAATCCTACCATACACCTTCTTAGGGTGTCATGGGTTCCTAATCACTAGTAATCATGTTAATTTAACAAAGGAACACCTAAATCAAAATCTAGGGTTTGTATGTTCAAAAAGTTAACAAAAATAATATGGTATAGCTAACTTGTACATGAAATTAAGCATGAAAACCATAAGATACAAGTGTTAATTAGATGAAATCATGAAAATAAAGTTGATAACTCACTTTGAAATAATGGGTGATTAGATGATGAGAAACCTTGTGTTACTTGTGTTTTTGTTGTAAGATTCTTGATTAGGATGATAAAATGAACAACTTTTATGCTTTGATCTTTGAAAAATAATGGATTTTGGTCTTGGTATGAATTTGGGTCGTGGGTTTTGGGTGAAGAAGATGAGAAAATGAACTTATGATTCTTAGAAATTGTTATGTTTATGTTTTTGAGGTTTGTAAAGATATTTATGCAAAGGTTTATAGTATAATAAGATTTCATATATGCATGAGGTCGGGGGGGGGGGGGGGGGGGGGGGGGTTCATGGCTAATTTTCAAAGGGTTCATAAGCCATAATATGGATTTTGATTTATTTAGGATAGTTAGTGGATGATTTGTAGTATAAGTATAGGTTTTTAGGTGTTAAATTTAGGTAATCATAGTTAGTTTTTAGTTATCATTGAGTACCGGGTTTGCGAGAAATGAATTTTAACAAGTTAGTCGGGACTTAATACAGTCATAAAAATGTTAAAAATACGTTGAGTACGAGTATTGAGTGTTCGGGTGATTATTGTTTAGTTTTCACGAAAACCGTCGTAATATTTATAAACTTACGTTATAAATAAAAATAAATTTCTAAAATATTGGGTAAATGAATATTATAACTTTTATGATGTTATAAAGGATATAAAAATATGTCGGGACTATTGTGAGAATATTTAGATATATTCGTCGTGTTTATTAACCGGGTGTTAACGTTTATTTATAAATAATTATAAAGAAAACGTTAAATGTATCAAATATATAAATTTGAAAATCCTAAGAGTGGTATAACATGAAAATGTTGTTATGATGATATGCAGACTGTCTCTAGTCCGTATGCAGTGTCCTTACTGATAATGAAATGAATTCGCACATAAACCATTACGGTTACGCGAATTTGAATACCCGTAAACTAAATTTACGATGAAATAAGTAATGAAAGTGAATAATGAAAACTTTTCCGGAATGAATAGTATTCAATGAATAGTAAAATTTCTGAGTGCTTCTCTGAATGTCAAACTGACACAAAAAAATGATGAATAGTAAAACGATGAATAGTGTTTTGATAAATAGTGATTTATGAATAGTAAAATGTCGAAGCTTGAGAAATGACCTGAAATGGTGAGTTGTGATAGTCTTCCCCTCTAAAAGGAACTTCGTCCCGAAGTTCAGTTTATGTTGGTCTCTGAAAACGTATTGGTGAAAAGGCGATGATATTCGAGAATTCCAGCAAACTCTCACGGTAGGAATTCGACTCTGCTTCAACTGTTCGACCTAACTGTCCATGATTTCTACTTGTTTTCCTACAAGGTTTATGTTTGACTTTGGGTTGGATTCCTTTCCAAATGGAATTATGAGTGACTAATCTGAAAAGATGATAATACATGGTTGTGTAATCCTGTTGTTCTCTAACAAGGCTCAAGTCTGACGGCCACTAGGCCTACTCTGTCTGAAATATTTCATGGTCCAGTGTATATCGGGTTTAACTTTCCAAGTTTTCTGAATGATATCATGCCTTTCCTAGGTAGAACTTTCTGCATAACTCTGCCTACCAACTTGAAGTTTTAATGGTTTACAACTTATTGAAGTTGTAACTGATTCTTGACTTGTAGAAAATTCCTGGTTATTTCATGAATGCTTACTGGACTAGTGAGTTAAGCTTTTTCCGAGTTTGGCCCATCAATAGATGGTCTGCGCTTCTTAATGTTTTAAATGTGATACTGGTAATATATACTGCTGAATTCTGCTAGAACTCAAGTTTGTATGCTAGTTGGTCGATTCTAAAATGAATCTTAAATGGTCCAATATGCTAAAGGTTCAACCTCTCTTGTTATCCAATTTGTATCATGCCAATCCAAGACAATCTTTTTAACTTAATTTGTTCTCCCACTTGAATCTGGATGGTTTGTTGTTCAGGATACCCAATCCAAATGATATGTGTTATGTACTAACCTAACTTCTGCCAGTTTCTCGCTGTTGGTATGATAACTATTGTTATAGATGAATTAGATTTATGTTGAGTGATTAGTCCAACCATTTCTAGGGTCAATCACTCATGCTCTGAGCATACTTTCCTATGTTTGAATTGTTCTCTCGCTTTGACCATCGGCCTGAGGATGATAGGTGATGTTTACATCTAAATGGGTTTCTGAAGGAAATCCTGAAATGATTTCTTGAAGTCCAAGGTGAATCGATTTCCTTAACAGGAATAACTGAAATGGGTACAATAAATCTTTGTGACTAATTCCACAACGTTCGGTCCTTCAAACTTGGCGTTATTTGAAAGGGATAGAATATAGGTAACAATTTGATTCCTTGTGTTTTGTTCCAACGGATGATAAGACATATGTCCTTCTTTGTCTATTGGGTTTGGTCTCCACTACTGAAGTTCATGATTAATTTGTGATGTCCTTCCTAATTCCTTCATCACATATTCCAAATATTCTTTATTGTCAAGTCACAAATCCTAAATGCATAAGCGATGTTGTAAGGAAATTGGTTCTGGAAATTTGTCTCGCGATTGTGAGTTTTGGTTGAAATCTTTTTCTGAATAAACGAATTTAGAAAATGGAGCAAATGATTTACTAAGTAATATTTTTCCTGATGATTCAAAATTTCAATAGTTATGAAGTAGAAAAAATGTTTTCAAACATGTTGTGATTAAGACTGCTTACCAAAGTTTGATGTTTATGTATATTTTTCATTGTACAATAGTGTTGCTAAAGATTGACCAAAAAGAATCGTACTTGTTCAAAATAAGAATTTCAGAAATCATTTTTCCACAAGGTATGTGATTTATGTAAACGCATCAACTTTATTTAAAAGTGAAAACACTAACAAGGATAAAATGGTAGAATAGGAAATGTTCGCTTAAGTGCATAGGTGTCTAACATTTAGTTCCTGAGGTTGGATAATGCCTATTGGTGGTTATCAGGCATAACTACAAGCATAGATATTTAGACTAACTTAAGTCCTGAAATATTTTATCGTTGTAATTGGCAAGGCGAACGTATCACTTGATGTTGTGTCGATGAATGTCTATTCTGTTTTCCCATGTAGATGAGGAGATATGTTCTGGTTTGATCCCTTTCTTGGTATGAAGGTGAGGTTATCGGAAATTTCTAGAGACATAATGCCTTAGAGGAATCTACATCGATATTCTTGATTCAAACAATTGTCCTTTGTGAAAATTTACTGCGGGAAAGTTTATGTATGGATGTGGCCATGTTTAAATGAAATGCTCTACAGTCTCAATTAGAAGCTTGGTTTATTTCTATTGTGTTATCCTGCGGACATTTATATTGAGTTCAATCCTGTAGCTCAGTCTAGCTAGTACTTTTAAATGATAGAATTTGACAACTAAGTCAGAGACGGTGATTCGGATGGTCTCGCGGTATCTTAGAATTTGTTGTTGAGTTATGAATTCTCTCACTATATACTTCTAGTTCTGTTTAGTAGTTCTGTAATCCTTTCATTGCTTTTCTTGTATCGAGGAATCCTACTTGTAATTGATATGGAAAGTCTCTCCTAAGGAAGTCAATGGGAAAATCCAACTTAATGGCTAAGTGGGTGACAGGTGGGGTAAATATCTAGGGATAGTTCAGCAAAAGAGATGTTTATGGAAGAGTTCCTTTGTTTACAAAATTTTTAAATGAAGATTGTTATTAACAATCCTTTGAAAAGGTAATTATTTCCTTCATGGCATAATCCTTCCTGAATTTTACATAGGTGATCAGGCTATGTACAATTGAGGACTAATGATGCGATGTTAGATTTTCTCAAAATATCATAACTTTCCTCAAAAGTTTTAGATGGTGTTCAACGCATTGTTATTAAAAATGGTATCCTGATGTTTTCTTTCAAATAACATGAAAATTGCCTCGCGTAATAATAGTAAATACTTGGTGTAATGACAGAAAATCAATTTATAGGATGGTAATAAAATAGCTTACTTCAGAAATTTTTCTGTAAAACAATTTCCCCATATGATAGTAAAATAGCTTGAATGGTGTATTGGATACGTGGGTGAATCTTGTCGAATGGTAATAGTCTACTAATTTATCAAAAACGAAATCAGCCTAATCCCTGATAAGACAATGCTAAAATGTTGCGAAACGATTGAAGTCTGAGCAATTGGGATAGAAAATGGAGTAAACGAAGGTTATGATTATCACAGAGGTAACAAAGGATAGATACTACATTGGATAGAAAAGTGCTTAATACAACTAGGTTATGTCATCGTACCAACGGTAAGTACAAAAGGAAAGATACAACCCTAATGGTCGAACTACGGTTTATATATTGAAACAAGGCTCCTCCTGCTGAAGCATTGTTGTTATCCTTGATGTTGCTAATATCCTGACGGTTCTCTTTCAACAGCTCACGCTATTCCTTAAGCGATTTAGTCTTGATTCTAAGTTCCTGATTTTTCTTGTTCCTTAGCTCCGGGCAGTTGTTCTTGAAATGCCCTAAGTTTCCACATTTGAAGCAACTCCCTGGGGTCTTCTGATTTGTGAGTTTCCTACAGTCTTCAGTCCAATGACCCTGCTTCTTGCACACTCCACACGTTTTACTGCAATGACCTCGGTGATGTTGATTACACAGGTTGCAGTAAGGTAACTTTCCAATATACCTTCTCTTTGTGTACGGTTCTGCAGCAAAGGCTCTATTCACTTCTTGTCCCTTGGGTGATTGTTGAGCAGCATTGCAACCTAGATTGTTGTTCCACTTCCTTTTATTGTCACTATTGTTTCCTGATGTCTCGGCGTGAACTATGAGTTCCTTTGCTTCAATCGCCATTTTGATAGCTTCAGACATGGTATCGGGTTCTCATGCGATGACCAACATACGAATTTCATGGGAGAGTCCCCCAATGTACCTTTCAAGTTTCTTGCTTTCCGGTTCATCCATTGCAGGACCTTGTCGTGTTAATTCATAAAAATGAGTAGTGTACTCGTCAACATCATTTCCTACCATGGTAAAGTTTAGTGTTTCCTGTTCCTTTGCTCGTAATTCATTTCCTACACAAAATGTTATACTCATCATCCTTCTTAGTTTCTCCCAAGAGTGTGAGTAAGCAGCATCAACTCCCACCATCTTAATATGTTTGGTCCACCATTCCTGGGCATGATCCTAAAAAGTGCATGTGGCGAACTTAACCTTGTCTTCCTTATGACAGTCGCCACATCGAAATATTGTTTCTATTTCTTTGAACCATTTGAGAAATTCCTTTGTGTCTCTAGTTCCGCTAAAGGAGGGAGGATTGCACCCCATAAATTCCACGTGAGTAAGTTCCTTAGTGAGGGCGGTGGCTATGTTCTTGGCAATGACTTGTCCAATAGCAGCTTGCGTCATGCTTGGAGTAGTTTGCTTAAATCTCTCTTCATCAAATTATAAGAGACCATGAGGATCTATAGGTAATAGAAATTATCATATTCACAACACCTGAATATAATACATGAAAATTTCGGTCTACGTGAATCGATATCACAAATAGCACAACCATTTCTTACATAGTAGAGTCACACTTGATATTTTTGTTTGTACAACAATCAAAAGACAACAAGTTCTTTAGACTATGTCCCACACTTTCTGTGGCTAGGATAATAGTAAAAGCTAGTGAGGATATAAGTCTGGTCTAGGGACTTCCTGGTGTCCCTCTGTGTGAAATCAAGTTTGTGACATCATAAGGTCGAGATAGTCCTGAAGTGGTGTCTGAAGTTGTGCATCGATCAAATCTTAGATAATGTAGGTTCTGAACCATTCCTGAAGAATCTGCGGATGTTCCTGTTGAGTCCGTGATATTGGTATTATCAACTAGATGTTATCTAGTTCATGGCAAGTGGGAATGGAAAAGGAAAATGACAATGGTGGTACTAGTGAATGGAATACTATCCTCTTTCGCACTACCTCGCGACATCTAAGAGGTAAAACTAAAGTACGCATTATAGGACGACCAATAGTGTAATAAGTAGCTGACGGTGGTGATAGTACCTGAGTAGTAAGCGCCCTACTAGTGAAGGAAAGAAAATATACTATCTTCCTTGCAATAAACATCCTAATAAGTCCATTAAGATTAAGTCTGAATACTCTACCCAAAAGGCATTCTATGTATGGGCTGAATGATAGGAAAACCCTGTTCCTATGGCAAATCAATAGTGCTAATGGTGGTGTAAGTGCAACTGGTGGTATAATGGTAGTGGAAGATGACAAGGCATCTTCAATGTCGGAATCCAATAAAAGGATGTCAGGGTGAGTATCTGAAGACATGTCACTTGTGAACCAGGTCAATAAAATGATATATATATACAAATATGAGTATAAATAACTCGCACAGGGTATGCATGAAACAACATGTATCATGATTATGCACTTATGATGAAATGATGAGATGCTATGCTGATGTGGTTATAGTCTAGGGTCCAAGATACATCCTAGTTCGCTATAACCTTAGCTCTGATACCAATCTGTCACACCCCCAATTTACCTGACTTGCAGCGGAATGGAATACCTGGGGGTGTCTGTCATAGCATCACAGTTACAGTTACATTGAACGACCTAAAGTGTCGTTTGGAAAATACTTCGTTTGATCATTGAAATTATCCAGAGTTTACAATATGAGGTCCCCAAAGATGTTGCATGTTTAGGAAAACAAGTCCTACTAGATCAAACGTTTACATAAGTGCATGAAATAATGGTGAGACGCATCGACCCCGCGACTCCATGAAGGTCCAAATGCATGTCACATGAGCTACCTTAATAACCTGAAATACATTGCTAAAACGTCAACACGAATGTTGGTGAATTCCATAGGTTTATAAAATGTAATGTTGTACGGCCACCACAAGTATAAGTGCAAGATAAAAATCAAGTAAAATAGTACAATAGACCTTAAGCTCATGGCCCCGAAGCTATGACTGATGAAATTATATGCCCCTCCTGAATGTTTTACCAGAACACTCCCAAAATGTAGACATGAAATGCATCCGCTTACTGTTGGTAATAACTACCACGGATGGAGGTGTCACCCTCGATAGATCTATCCACTCACTCTCGCTTAATCGGCAAATTAACGGTCCATGATAATAAATAGGGGACTTTAACAGGTTGGTACGGCAACTTAAGCAATGTACATATGTTTTGGTACTTGGGCTCGTACTAAAATGATTGATGCAATGTATTCCCCCGTGGGATTTGAAATCAAAATATTGTATTGAAAACGGGGCTATGAAAACTCACCTGATATGATGGTACCATGAACATGTAATGAGCTGAAAAACAAGACGCGCACACTAGCCGCAACCTAATATGAATGATGAATGATCTACTTTAGATCATGAAATGATGTTATGAATGTCCATGCACATGTTTCCTATACCACTTTACTCTTTGGAAAATACTTGTTGTTATAAAAAATATACCTTTTCCAAGACTTAGGAAAATATGGCTACTAGAAAAATAAAACTAGTTGAAATATATATATATATATATATATATATATATATATATATATATATATATATATATATATATATATATATATATATATATCGTATGTATCAATGTTAGTATTGAAATCCTCGGTTTGAAATCCTTGATATAACGCCTTGTAGTGATAAAAATATACTTGTAATCACTAATACTTCATTATTTATGAATTTGGGTACTTGGTATTATTTCTAGAAATCTAGAGTTACTACGTAGTTTTAGTGTTATTATTTTCAAAAGCTGTCAAAATAATATGAGATTTGCCGATATTGAAACGTGAATATCTTTGTCGTTATAAGTCCGTTTTACTTGTTCTTTATATCTACAGTTACATCTTAGTATGTAGTAATATATTTTGGAAAGTTTGGCTCCTCCGGGTTACGTCTAAAGTCTCTTTTTGTCCGACGAAAAATGTCCAACAGCATGTATTTTTCAGAAAATATACTTTTCGTCAATAAACTTGCAAAAATCATAACTTCTTCGGTATAAACTCTTTTTAATCCGTTCTTTCGCCTACGGATTCGTTTTTGAAATTATTTTCTAAAAATTTTGCCAAAGTTTACTTTATGTTTACTGATTTTCCTGGATTTACAAAAATGGGACAGAATGTATAAATACTTGTTGCAAATCCATTTTTCATGTTCAAAACTAGTTTCTACTTCAACCAAATCTCTTGCAAACACCACAAAGCTATACTAATCCTACCATACACCTTCTTAGGGTGTCATGGGTTCCTAATCACTAGTAATCATGTTAATTTAACAAAGGAACACCTAAATCAAAATCTAGGGTTTGTATGTTCAAAAAGTTAACAAAAATAATGTGGTATAGCTAACTTGTACATGAAATTAAGCATGAAAACCATAAGATACAAGTGTTAATTAGATGAAATCATGAAAATAAAGTTGATAACTCACTTTGAAATAATGGGTGATTAGATGATGAGAAACCTTGTGTTACTTGTGTTTTTGTTGTAAGATTCTTGATTAGGATGATAAAATGAACAACTTTTATGCTTTGATCTTTGAAAAAGAATGGATTTTGGTCTTGGTAAGAATTTGGGTCATGGGTTTTGGGTGAAGAAGATGAGAAAATGAACTTATGATTCTTAGAAATTGTTATGTTTATGTTTTTGAGGTTTGTAAAGATATTTATGCAAAGGTTTATAGTATAATAAGATTTCGTATATGCATGAGGTCAAGGGGGGGGGGGGTTCATGGCTGATTTTCAAAGGGTTCATAAGCCATAATATGGACTTTGATTTATTTAGGATAGTTAGTGGATGATTTGTAGTATAAGTATAGGTTTTTAGGTGTTAAATTTAGGTAATCGTAGTTAGTTTTTAGTTATCATTGAGTACCGGGTTTGCGAGAAATGAATTTTAACAAGTTAGTCGGGACTTAATACAGTCATAAAAATGTTAAAAATACGTTGAGTACAAGTATTGAGTGTTCGGGTGATTATTGTTTAGTTTTCACGAAAACCGTCGTAATATTAATAAACTTACGTTATAAATAAAAATAAATTTCCAAAATACTGGGTAAATGAATATTATAACTTTTATGATGTTATAAAGGATATAAAAATATGTCGGGACCATTGTGGGAATATTTAGATATATTCGTCGTGTTTATTAACCGGGTGTTAACGTTTATTTATAAATAATTATAAAGAAAACGTTAAATGTATCAAATATATAAATTTGAAAATCCTAAGAGTGGTATAACATGAAAATGCTGTTATGATGATATGCAGACTGTCTCTAGTTCGTATGCTGTGTCCTTACTGATAATGAAATGAATTCGCACCTAAACCATTACGGTTACGCGAATTTGAATACCCGTAAACTAAATTTACGATGAAATAAGTAATGAAAGCGAATAATGAAAACTTTTCCGGAATGAATAGTGTTCAATGAATAGTAAATTTCTGAGTGCTTCTCTGAATGTCAAACTGACACAAAAAATGATGAATAGTGTTCTGATGAATAGTGATTTATGAATAGTAAAATGTCGAAGCTTGAGAAATGACCTGAAATGGTGAGTTGTGACAACCTTACTAGTATTCCCTTAGTTGTTTCAGAATCTTGCACGACCATTTAAAAATGTTCACCCAACAAAGTTTAAGTGTGGTGTTAATACAAATAATGTCAAAAACATTATTTGAATTCTTCGACAAAAAATATAGTTGTGCTGGGCATGGTGTAGGAGGAGATTAGAGCTCATAGAATTAGGGAGTTAAGTGTGCCACCCCATGAATGGTATTAAGGAATACGATCCGTCATCCATGCAATTATAACAAGTAATTAACGTGTAAAAGATGTCTAGGGAGTAGTGAAATCTAAGTAAACACATTTTCTCCAACTACTGCTCACAACTTTAGTATAAATTAGTTTATTTTCATTTCTAGTATTTTATTTTGATTGCATCTTAGTATTGGGTTAGTTGATTAGCAACTAATTCCGCCCAAATCCTTCAAACCCGAGATTTTAAATTGCTTTCTAAAAAATATAAAAATACAAAAATAATCTTCCTTCACCTTTAGAACTAGTATTTAGGTTTTCTAATCCTAGCGACACTATTCCTAGCTGAACAATCAATCCCCCGGTACTTGTCACTATACTATACTACAACGATCAGGTACACTGCCTGTTGGGGGTTGTAAGCTTCTCAAGATCTCTTGAGAGGTAAAGCTTGGTGCGATTCCCACGTATCATAAACTAAATGGCATACGTTTATAAGCAAAAGTTCCATAGGGGCACGTGAAAGTGGTCTTTTCCTGATCTTGCGGATCAATGGGAATCTGAAAGTAACCCGAGAAACCATCGAGGAAGCAATAGTACTCATTCCCCGCTAGTCTCTCGAGCATCTGATCCATAAAGGGCAGAGGAAATGGTCTTTGCGGGTGGCGTCATTTAACTTACGATAGTCAATGCAGACACGCCAACCCGTAACCAATCGAGTTGGAATCAACTCATTTTCCTCGTTTGTGACAACAGTAATGCCACCCTTTTTTGGAATGCAATGTATTGGGCTAACCCAAGGACTGTCCGAGATAGGGTAAATCAATCAGGCATCAAGAAGTTTTAAAACTTCTTGTTTGATGACCTCATGAATTTTTGGATTCACCCTTCTCTGTTGTTGGATTGCTGGTTTGAAGTCATCCTCCATTAAAATCTTGTGGGTACAAAATTCAGGGTCAATGCCTTTGATGTCGGAGAGTCTCCAAGCAATTGCTTGTTTATGTGACTTCAGAACCTTTATTAGAGCAGTATTTTCCTCAACACTTAAATCTTTAGCAATTATGACGGGTAATTTATCATCACCCTCCAGAAATGCATATTCAAGATGAGGCGGCAAGTCCTTAAGTTCAACCTCAGGAAAGTCGTCAGTTTTCACAACATTTTTGACTTCCTCTTTATGAAGTGTTTGTGGTAGAACAGGAAGAGAAAAGGGATCTTCGTTTAGTAATTTCTCAAGTAAGAGAATATCCCTCTCGGGGTCAATCTCTTGGTTATCGATTCCATCGAGAATCGAATCACTTTTGAGAAATGCCTCGATTTCTTCTAAGATGAAGTCACTTCCCTCAAACGGAGTAAGGGAAGGAGAAGAATTGGCAATGATGGGATGAGAAGATTGAGTGAGGTTTTCATTCGAAGAATCATCAATGAAACCTAAAATCTCTTTAGCGTACTCCTCAACAGTAATATCGGTGACATCTATTTGGTTTACCGATTCAGAGTCATAATTGGAGGAGTACCTCGAAGTTTGATCGAGGTTGAAGGTGACAGCTTCAGTTCCAACACGCAATGTGATCTCTTGCTCAAATACATCGATTAGAACACGCCCAGTTCTAAGGAATCCCCTTCCAAGAATGAGGGACCCTTGAATCGGCATCAAAGTCAACAATCACAAAATCTGCCGGAAAGTGGAACTTTTCCACTTTAACAAACACATCCTCGGCAATGCCGAGAGGACGTGATATTGAACGATTGGCAAGCTCTAAAGTCATGCACGTGGGAGTAAGTTCGGGAAGAGATAGTTTCTTCCACACAGAATATGGCATAAGGTTAATACTAGCACCAAGATCGGCCAAGGCAAAGCATTCAACCATCCCAGGAAAAATACATGGAATGAGGAATTTTTCGGGACCTCCAAGCTTCTCGAGAAGCTTTTTCAAAAGAACTGCTGAGCAGTTTTCATTTAGAGGAGTTCTTGCCATCTCGAAGAGTTTTTCCTTATTACTTAACAGATTCTTGAATGGTGATGCGAATTTGGGCATCAAGATGATAGCATCCGCGAAGCTAATGTCAAAGTGCAAATCTTGAAAGATTTGGAAAAATTTATCCATTTGGTGACTAGCCTTTTCGCGGAGCTTTTGTTCATTCAAGCGTGATGGGTAAGGGATGGAAGTTTTGGATTTAGGGTTCTCAACTTGAGTCTGAGGTGGATCAAAGACAACTCCAGGTTTTGGCATGGTTTCTGGGACAACTTGAGGGTGGACATGTGTGGTACTTCGTGGACCATTAGATTGCACCTTGTCCTTTGTCACCTCAGGTTCACGTTCCACTACCTTTGGATGAGAGGAAGAAAAGGTAGTAGGAATCGCGGATTCCTTATATGAAACACCACTACAAGTTGTGATCGCTTTTGCATCGCCCCTCGGATTAGCGATCGTGTTGCTAGGTAAAGTAGTACCTGAGCCCGAGGGTCGATCATTTAAAGACTTCTTGATGTCAGAAATCTGGCTGACCAACAACTTGTTCAATTCTTCTTGGGACTTCATGAATTGTTTCAACAACTCGTCAGATGGAGGCTCAGTTGGAACAATGCCTTGATTGTTAGGAACATTTGGAGCACGATTGTTTTGGTTGGGACCTTGATTTTGGAAATTTCCTTGAGTTTGGTGTTGGAAATTCCTTTGATTCTGGTTGTTATTTTCATGAAAGTACCCTTGGTTGAGGTTACCCTGACCTTGGTTTCGATTAAAGTTTCCTTGATTTTGGAAACCTTGATTTTGGAAACCTTGGTTTTGACTTTGAAAACCGTGGCCTTAATTGAAATTACCTTGGTTTTGATAACCTTGGTTCATTCTATTTTGATTCTGGTTACGATTTTGGACATTTTGGTTTTGTTTAAAACCAGGTGGTCCAGGGTACTGATTAGGACGATAGTTCGGGTCCATAGGAGGGCGGTATTGATTGCCTCCTTGATTTGAAGACCCGGCTATAGCATGAGCTTCATATGGGGAACCATCAGTAGCTGTGCAATTGTAGTAGGCATGCGGCCCACCACAAGTCACACAGACTTCCACTTTTTTAACCTCAGCAAGTGGAGGATGTTGTGGAAAGGAAATTTTTTTCTGTTGGGCGTGAACCAAAGCTTGAATAGCTTCAGTGAGCTTGTCAATCTTAGCATCCGTGCTAGATTGACTCACAGAAGATGAAGTGGAAGGACCCGCATTGATTTGAGAAACAACCGGCTTGCTTCGTGTAGAGCGGACCTTGGACTAGTTTTATATGATTTGCAAAGCTTCTTTGGTGGTTCTACTCAAGAAATTACCTCCCACGGAGGCATTGAATGAATCCTGATCAGCTTGGTTCACTCCATTGTAAAAAGTATCGAGTTGCATCAACTCTGAGAAACCATGATGTTGACACTTGCGAAGTAATTCTTTGAAACGATCCCACGATTCACCAAATGATTCATCATATTTCTGAGTGAACTTGGTGATTTCATTCTTAAGACTCGTGGTCTTTGAAGGTGGGAAGAATTCATTCACAAACTTTTTTACCAAATCTTCCCATGTCTCAATTGAGCGAGGGGGTTGTTTCTCAAGCCAAATCTGGGCTTGACCCTCGAGGGAGAATGGGAAGAGAAGAAGCTTGATTGCTTCACACGGGATGGTTGACGTGATTTTATTGAATCATCGAATGTGAGCATGAGGATCGTCCCTCTCAAAACCGTAGAATTGACTTGAGGTTACAAGATTGAGTAACCCGGTTTTGAGCTCAAAACTATCAGCCACAATGGCTAGAACAACAATGGCATCTTCGTAACCCTCGATGGGTGCTTGGAGAAGCTCACACATGGGGCGATCTTCTGCCATGGTGACAGCTGGAGTGGAAACAGTACGGATCTCAGATCCGACTGTTGGTGCTGAACATCTACGAGGTCTTCTAGGTTTCTTTACAAGCTCACGAAATGGGCTCGTGGACCTAGAAGAACGAGTACGCATGCACTAGGGATAAAAACCAATCAAAACAAAATCGAGGTAAATCAACAGTGAACTTAAACCAATAAAAATGAATGGCTTCTTTAAGAAAGGTACACCACTCACAAGGATACAAAGGCAAGTTGTAATCATTTGTTTGGGAACTTATTATGTTCACACCCCTAGTTGGTAAGTGTTCTGCCTTGGTTTGCGACAGTTTATTTTTATGTAGTTATTATTCACAAGAAAGAGACAAATGTTTTTGGGTTTTTGTGTATGGGTTAAAAACTTTTGGACAATATTTTTGGTATCGTTTCGTTTACCAAAATCGTATCTCTTTAAGAATCACCTTAAAAGAAACACGATATAGAAAACGCAACGATCTGTTTTGTTTGTTTTTGATTTTTTTTGGTGTTGTTAACACTTTAGGAAAAGTGTTAATGATGTTTTTGTATTATGATTAAGATTTACAAAAAGGTGGTGGTGTTTATACAATGATGAATGAAAAACCACTAATCTCTAAAAAACGTTTTAAATACGCAGCTACCTCCCCAGCAGCGGCGCCAAATTTTGATTGGTCCTAAACGGTCAACTAAATTGACCAGGTGATGGTCAACCAAGTCAAACGTCTAAAACCAACTAACCAAGGAGTACAGTGTATTCCCGGGTCGTTATGTCCCAGCGAGGTTTGCAATTGTATTTGAAAACGTTTTAAGTGATCGGGTGATTTAACAGGAAGATCAGGAATTTGATTATTATGATTACACTACAAGATTATGATTGAGAATAGCTTAGAAACACTATATTAACAATTACTCATGATCAGATAACCTAAAAACGTAAGTTAAATCTAAAAACGCGCGTTTGAATTTAAATTAAATGCGAATGCGCAAAATAAAAAGTGAAACGTGAGCAAATAAAGTCCTACGAATGTGAAAATTATATTTTTACAATCCTAATGTTATAAGAAATTTTTTGGAAAATTAAAATTATTTTTACCACTATTTAATTAATTACTATTAATTAATTACTAATTATTAATTACTTTTTAATTAACTAAATTATACTAATTATTAATTAATTATGAAATTTAACTAGAAAAATGAAAATTAAATTTAGAAAAATCTAAAATATTATAAAACTAATTTTAGAACAGAAAATCTATTTTTCCTACTTTTTAATTATTTATTATTAATTAAAACTAATTATTTAATTAATTTAAATTAAATTAAATTATAAAAAGTACTAAACCAAATGAGAAAAATCTGGAAAAATTCCTAAAATTATTTTAAGCTATAAGAAAGCTAAGAAAAAATTAAAAATGAGAATTGCTTATAAATAAGCAGAAAAATAAGCCAAAGGGCTCAAATAGAAGCTATCACTTTTCTTAATTTTTGTTTTTCTTGATTTTTCTTTTACAAAACTATTACACTACTGATTTAAAGCAACTTTTACAAAGGGACTTTTCTTGGAGCTCAAAAATAAGCTCTGTGCTCCCAAATAAGCTTGACAGTGAAGAATTAAGCTTTAATATGAGATTTTTGAAGGCTATAAGCTACACATAAGCTATAACTTATTTAATAAGCTACAATTACTGTAATGAAAACAAATTAAGTTCTAATGACTGAATAAGCATAATGAAACAAGCCAGGGACACAAATAAGCACTTTTGCAAAATCACAAAGGTCCAAGGGGCAAAATGTAGCAACTGCAGCCAATTGTGGGACCTACAAAACTGATCAGAGGTCCAAGATAAGCTTGGAGCTTAAAAGTTCACCAAGTGGGCTTTCCAAAATGCCCACAAGCTCAGGATAAGCTTTAGTATGCAACAATTGAAAGGCATACGAACTAGGACCAATCCACTGATATGGCTGATCCAATCAGTGGATGATTAAAACTAATCTAAAAGCTCACAACCTAGATACAGGGGTGGAACAGCTTATGTGACTTCCAACTAAATAAAATGAGCCAAAATTTAAACAATGCTCAAGCTTATTCAAGCTATCACTCTCAACAGTGAAGGTTTCTAAGTTCAAGTGAGCTAAATGAGATAAGCGGTTAAACTAATAAGCAAGCATGCCAATATCAAGGCAAACACAAACCAATGCAAGCTCAGACAACCTTATTAAACTAAAAACAACCACCACTTGACATTGGATCAAATGGAAATAAAGAAATTAACAGGCTCCTATTCACACTGATGTACACTCAGGAACACAGGTCCAAGAAGCAGTTTTGAGAACTCAATAAGCTAAGCAGAAAAGCTACAAAGAGCAAACTACGCGTACAACTGACAAGATAAACTAAGTGGCTTTCAAAAGCAAGAAGAATCAATCAAAATGATCTACAAATGAGCAAAGTAAGGTCCAAGGGATTTTTGGTCAACTGATGGGCAGGGGACATTGCTTCCCCTGCAGGTTTGTTTGAGCCACCAAAAATGCCAAGAGAAAATTCTCAAAAATAAAATGATTGTGGATTCTTGTAGTCTAGGTGGGATATTTTAAGCACAAAAAATTTCAATCCCTAATTCCTACTACAAAATTCAGGAAAATTCTCCCAAAAAATGGGATTTTGAACTTAAAATGCCATTTTGACTTTTCTGTTTTTGCATTTTGTTGACTTAAGTGAGTTTTGGTTGGGATTTGTTGACTGGGAATGATGTTTTAGCTTATAATGAGACTAGATTGAACTAGTTTAACACTTTCTAGATTTGGAATGGTGGTTTGTAAAGCAAAAACTTACACAGATTAGCAGTTAAGCAAGAAAAAAGAAAGTTTTGACTTTTTAACAATTGACCTACTGTTTTTATTGTAAAAATGAGCTAATTCTGCCTAGTGAGACTTGTCTTAACTATTACTAACACCAAAACTCAACTAACTCACAGTGTAATTAATAAATCCAAACACCCCTTAAATTCCACAATTAACTAAATCAAGCAGAATGACAACTTGAGCAATTCAACAAGTTATCCCTAATTTATTCTAAACTATGATTAGGGCTAAATAGACCACAGAGTGCAACAAAGGTCACCCAGAACACACATAAGCAGTTTATGGGCAATTCACAGTACAACAACAACAAAATGAACTACTGACTTAGAAACTAAACAAGAGGCATTTTAAGCATTAAAAAGCATAAACAAGCTATTCTAAACCATAAGTAAGCATAAATATAAGCTGAGAAGCAATTAAAATTTGAGGAATGGCTCACAGTGTGCTTCCAGCTCTAAATAATGAAACCAAGAACCACATTACCATACCTATTGAATCCCCACAGATTCACTAAACCATATTCATCCCTTCTTTCTGCTTGTCTTCTTGATTTCAATATCTGTATTTTATTTTCTATTTTTTTGTATTTTTTTATATTTTTAATGAGACTGAAACTAAACTGAAACTTGAAATTCTGAATTGGAACACTTATATTAATCAAGAACAAACAACTTACAAACTGAAGTTTTAATTAAAAATTACAATTACAACTAATTCGAAAATGATTAACTTAAACTAAAATCTACCAAACTTCTTCTCAGCATCCTTCCTTTTTATAGTGACTATCTAGGGTTTTTGAGACCCACTAGATACTTCCCAGCTTGTTTCTTGACCACAGGATTACACAACTCAATCTTGGCCGTTCAAAGATTTTTGGCGCCCAATTGGTTTTGACATTTTCCCTTTGATAACTTGTGCCAGGGGACTAGTCTTGGACTGGAGTGCTTGTTTGGTTAGGCAGGGGGTTGGAGTGCTGCATGGGGGGGTAACAGGCTAGGGGTGATGATGGTGGTGTTTGGAGGTTAGCAGTGAGTCGGAGGTGAGGTGGAAGGGGAGGGTCAAAGAGGGAGGTTTGACTGGTTTGATATTAAACGGGAGTGGAGATGGGCTGGATTGCATGTTGGGCCAGGATATGTGATGGGCTTGTGAGTTATAAGGGGTGGTGGATTGGATTTGGATTGGGTTTTATTTTGGATTAAAGGGGTGTCCATTTGGTTTTGCTAGTATAAATCACAAGGACCAAAGGTGTAATATACCGAAACTTAAGGGTCTGAATTGGTGATCCTTCAAAAGTAGTCACAAGGGTTTCTCTTGCCAATCCTTAATAATATAAGGACCATAGTTGTAATTTTCCAATATTTTAAACCCTAGGGACCATTTGTGTAATTTTCTGAATTATGAAGGGTTGAACTTGTAATTTCCCAAAAGTAATCAAAAGGACTAAAATTGCAACATGTTAATAGTACAAGGGTATATTTTGATAAATTTCAATTTTTAAATACCCAGGGACTGATTTTGCCAATTTTGAAACTTGAGGGGTATAAGTTACCATTTTGTAAAAACTTTCATCCAGGGACTAATATTGAACAAATTTTATTTCCCAAAGACCAAAGTTGACTTTTCTTTCATTTTAAACCTTCAGGGACTAGTTTTGACAAATTTTGAAAGTTGAGGGACTGAAACTGCCAATTATGCAAACTTTGTTCATTTTTTTCATTTGTTTTTAAACATTTTGCATCTAAAACATATAAAACACAATTTCTGGGATAATTTCTGTATTTTGATGCATTTCTGATGTGTTTTTTGATGTTTTGGCAGTTCAGATACGATAAAAATAATGAGTATTTACACACTCATCAGTAATCCTATCATAAGTCTTATCATAAGACACAATCATCACCTTACAATCAGAACTCTCAAATCCTTTCAAGAGCCCTGGTGTTATCTTTCCACTAATATCCTCACGTGGCAAACTATCCAACCCACCACCAGAGACAAATGATACCGAACCAAATGCCTTGACAGTCTTCTTTGGTGCAGCAGCTGCATCCTTCATGAGAATATACTTCAGTAAGCTTGAACATATTATAGAAAAATAATCATGATTTTAAAAGCAATATACAAATACATACATCAAAAGGATTTTTTTCAACACTCAGCCTCTACTGCACCAAAGTCGTCGACTGCAAAAACCATCCACAATAGTCCCTCACTAAGAACCTTTGGGTTTTTGTGCTCTTTCATTATCTTGGACATCTAAAAAATTTAGAGAAAGTAACATTTAATATTACTTCCGTGTCACACATAAAAAACATTTGCTCAGGCTAATTAAAGGACACACAAAAACACAATCAAGGTGTTTATATAATCATAAAAACTTACTTTCGACGTAACCAAACCAAATATAATGAGTTATAGAGAGACTTACACATAGTTTTATGAAAGAAAAACTGCAAAGAGAACAGCGTATGATTACAGGATATCTAAAAAAACATATTTGTCATTAGGGTTGTGAGAAAAGGAGGCGTAATGAACAAAAATAATCACGTATCACTATTAAATATGGAGTTGTAGGAAGATAGAAGTATCTTCTCACCATCTTTTAAAAATCTCTGATCAGCTTTCAAGTATAATCATGCATATCTATGTTATACCTGCAATGAAAAGTAACTGGATTGTAAAAAATATATAGAATGGTATAGAGGCGTTCACCAGAACTTTTCTTCTGCTGGTCTCTTTCTTCTTTTGTTGTTCGTATTCATATTTGTGGATCAATAATGAATTATGAATAGATGATAACAAATTCCAAATCGACTACACAATAAAAACTCACGATCATTAGAGGAGATGAATTTGGAAAAGATGATATTAGGTTTGAAGAAAAAGTATATTACGAATGTGATTTTTTTTTACGTTACATTATGGTTTTATCTTATTGAAATGGATAATAATTGGTTGTATAGGTTTATATGTTTAAACTTGCAAGATAAATTCCAAAAAACGTGTTGGTCTAATGGTTAAGATGTATGTAAAACTTATCAACGTCTTAAGTTCGAATCCAGTATCATACATTTTTACACAAATAAAATTCAGTTTTATCTTCACTAAAAGTTTGCTTAGGTGGAATTTAATCTAACCGGATTTAGAGGTCAAACTTCATAATTTTATTTGGTCAAACGTTGCTTAGGTGGACACAAAGGTGCTGACATAGACACCAAAACTGTAAATAGTGATGACATGGAGGCCACTACTGATGATATGGCTAATAATGAGAATTACTGGGCAATGACGTGGCGTTTTCTTGATTTATCTACGTTTAACACCTCCTGTTATATATATATATATATATATATATATATATATATATATATATATATATATATATATATATATATATATATGGAAATGTTATTGTGAGAACTTTCTTAAAGTTGAGAAAATGAGAACTATTCTAAAATACTATTAAAACATTGATACATAACCATTTTAATAAAGATGCACCAAAATATTATATATTAATACAAGTTAACATTAAATCAAATAATAATCAACTCATACATGAGAAACGGATTACTGATACACAATTAAAATTTTGATACATATACATTAAAATCTCAATAAAACTAATTTCTTATACATAAATTGATACACCTAATACACAACAACCACTAAAAACTTGATACGCAATACTAAACCTTGATACACATTACACGTTGAATCAAAGTGTATCACTTATTTTACATCAATTTTTATAAGAAAACTCATCAAATCTTTAACAATTTTAGTTGTAATTAATTATGTTTTTATTATCTTTTAAGTTGAGTGTCATTTGTGAGATTTTGTTTGGTTCTCATTTTTACAACTTTAAAAAAGTTCTCATTTGATCTCAATTATATATATATATATATATATATATATATATATATATATGAGAATATATTAGCTACAATTTTTTGTAGCCAACTCCCTATAATTTTATATTATAATTTGTGGGTCTCTGAATTTTCTGATGGGTCCCAAAATCATTTGAATGGGTCCGATATCATTTTTGTGTAATTTTGGTAAAGATTGTAGCTATCTTGGCTACAATAATTGTAGCCAAGATATCCCATATATATATATATATATATATATATATATATATATATATATATATATATATATATATATATATATATATATATATGTATTTCTGGAACTCGGCTAGGTGCTTGCCGGCGAGGGGAACGGCGAAAGGTGTTTCTTATATATATATATATATATATATATATATATATATATATATATATATATATATATATATATATATATATATATAGGTTAAAATAAAAAGTCTCTTATAATAGAAAATGTATGAAAGATTGTGAGAGTGACATGTGTCACCCCATTCCAAATAATATGACACATCATATGACATGTGTCACCCTCTCCCCGCAAAGCAATTTTCTCCCCGCCAAATTATTTTTTTTTTGGGCCAAAATTTTTTTTCCCCGCCAAATTATTACTTTTTTGGGCCAAAAAATTTTTTTTCCCGCCAAATAGTATTACTGCATTACAGTTATAAAGTTATTGCATCACAATTATGATTTAGTCCATTAAGGTTATAAGTTACTACATCATAGTTGATGCACTTAACAGTTAACTGTGAAGCATTAACTTATAAGTGTGATGCATCACAGTTATAAAGTTACTGCATCATAGTTGATGCACTTAACTATTATATATATATATATATATATATATATATATATATAGACATAAACTGGAAGTTCTTCTGTTGTGAATGGAATTACTTTTATTGAACCAATTTGCAGACATGTGATATGAGGCTCTCATCTGATACGGATCACATTCATGTAGCTCTATATTCTTATAGACTTCAAAGTGGAGGAATATATGGGTTGATCGTATTTACTACCAAACTATTCAAAATTAACTCCATCCTCGTGCTTTCTACCCTTTTTGATGAAAAATGTCACGATTTTCGTAGCGAATAGAAATTGCGGTACCAATGTAAAATATATATTACTTCTTACACAGCATAGTGACAAAATATTTGACAGCAGCTTTGTCACTGTTCTTTTGCATCTTACAGATGGATGACTTTTTCTGAAAAGTATATGAAGTACATTTTATGCTTAGGTTAATAGCATGGTGTTTGCTCTCTTATTTGGCTATGAAGAGATAAAGATTAAATATTCATGGAAACCTTGAAAACCTTCATATTTTACAGTAACTTTGACACCGACGTCAATGAAACCCAACATGAGAAACATGAGATAACACCGAAACAATGGCCTACACCGAATTTAGTGAAGCACAACACGAAGTCGGCGAAGTCTATGAATCTTCGATATTTCGTTGTATTTTTTCTAGAAGGTTTTGTTGTAAAATTCAATTTAATATGAAAATGACACTTAATATATATATTTACAATCTAATTACAATTGTCAATAAAAATTTCAATATCATACTCGTTACGTTTACATAGCTTGTACAACCTTAGTTATTACAACGACATAGATTTATGACATGTTAATTGTTACAATGACATAGATTTATCATAGGGAACTAGATGACCGGATTTGTATAGACAACATGAAGATATCAAGTCACCAACATAAGTATTCTGAACATGTATTTAAGACTTACTTTTAATATCCAAAGGCACATCCAATTTCCGCTAAATGAATCATGTTGGTCTTCAATGCAACTTACTTTTGATTATTGCGACGAAGTCTATAAATCAACCAAAGTATTTACGAAGTCTGAGTTTGTAATCTCTTGTAATGGCCAAAACTTTGCTTTAAATAATTTTTGAGGAAACCGACAGTTTAAAATTTGAGATGAGATTTTAGTACAATTGCGCTAATACGAAACACGTATTTTCCAGAAGATATAAACAAGGAAAATAAATTCGTAATAATTTGCAATTCGATCGCAAATCTGACGCAACATGCATAAATCACGGTATGCAAAAGGATGTTGTTTACCTTTGCAAACCATAACAATTAACTTTTCTGGGATATCTCAGCTAAAAAGAATAGTATTGGTAAATTATATGTAGGTGCAGAGTAGGTTACACTCAGTGCCAGACACAATAAAGACAATGATTAAAAGAAAGTAGAATTTGATACTCTCTCTTTTTAAAATAAAAGTATCCATAAATAAAAAAATAACAAATTATGATATGTGTAATTAATATTTGTTTTGATTGACAAAAAGTCATTTACCTTCATAGTTAATAATTTAATATAGAAATTAGAAATGAGTAATTAATGCAAGTTTGGATTATAAGGGTAAAATAAGAAAACTAGTAATTACCAGCCATAATTAATGTCCATATATAAAAACTGAACATTTATTTTGGGACAAACATAAATAATAAGTTTGACACTTTTTAAGGACGGATAGAGTAACTAATAAGGTTAATCTTGATATTTTAAAAAAGAAAACATAATTTTAGCAATATGTCACAAAAACAAATTAAGTTGAAAATAGGTGATATCTTTATCACAGAAATATGCAAATTTCTCTAAAATCATATTTGCGTGTAGGGGTGTCATTCGACCCGAACCGAGTCAATTCGGGTCGGGTCAAAATTATATTCAGGTCAATCGGGTCAACCGGAATTGACCCGAGTTCTAAACAAGGTCGGATTCGTCTTTTTTTTGCCTCAAACCCAACCTGAACCCGACCCAAACCCGGCTAAACTAACACTTTACAATATAAAAATACTCCCGAACCCGAATTGACCCAACCAGATTGACCCGACCCAAGTTGACCCGAGCCCGAATTGACCCGACCCGAGTGTCACTAATTCATAACACCACCATAACCAATTTTAATGTAAGACTTGCTATTACAACGTCATCCAAGAATCATAACCAATTTTCAATTTGGGTTTTGCTAATCTCTACCCACTAGGCAAAGGATTAGGTATCTATCTATACTAATAAACCAGAATAATTTACAACTCAATGAAGCACACAATGTAATAAATTCGCTGATGTGTCTTTTCTGTGATTGGTCGAATATTTATTGCGTACAAGAAGCCTATGCATCCATTTTCTATACAAACTAATAAATACACATCCATAAATACATCCGGTGAAAAAAAAAATGTTTTAAAAAATTTTGTTTAAATAAGTCAATCAATAAATTTTATTAATATACATCCCTTTTTTATCTCATCCTTCACATGCTCCTCCTTCACCGAAACTTTTTAATCCTCCTCCGTTGATTTCGCCATGACTTAAAGGAGAAATGTGTAACTGAATCTTCAAAAAATTGTACAAACCAAATCATTCTTCAAACAAACTTATCAACCAAATCAAACAATATCAATCCACCCAAAAACTTCAAACCCTAAACTAGGCAATGATCCTGATTCTTCCCAAACCTATTATTGGTTTCGATTGTAAGTTTCTTCCCATCATTTTTCAACATTATTAATTTTTTATATGTTTTGTTTACTGATTACTTTAGTTAGAGCTAATTATTAATCATAAACTAATGGTCATTTTTTTTTTTTTTTTTTTTAATGAATCATAATAATTTAGATAGTACTAATGATTAATTGAGATTTATGAACCGAAACTAATAATTTTGGAATGTTTATTTTTATTTTTATTTTTTAAAAGTTATTCAAGGAATTACAGCGTGAAGAATGATTGTGTATTCCCGATTTATAGTATTCGACTTTTATTATGTTCTGTGAATGATTTGTAAAATTTCAAACCTTCTAAAATTAAGAATTCCTAATTTTAAAACTTTGCCTATATAATGGAGGAGAAGTTTCTCCTAAATCTCACAACCGCCATTCAATTTTTGGTAACTAATTAAGTTGTTCAAATGGCCATTCAATGAAATTAACTCATAGTATTGTAACCGAATCATTTGGCCAATTCAAAACGAAATAAAAAAAAAAAAAAAAAAAAAAAAAAAAAAAAAAAAAGCCCATTCAATCAAACAAACATAACACACACGGCAGACCTATTTTTGGGATCGATTGTAAGGTTTTTTTTTTTATGTTTTTAATTTGATTCAGTTGTTTTAATATATTATGTTTGAATGATTATGCCTTTTATTTGATTCAATTGTTTTAATATATTATGTTTGAATGATTATGCTTATTTTGTTTGAGTTAATTATTTGATTCAATTGTTTTAATATATTATGTTTGTAGGATTTCATGTATTTGAGTCACAAGGTTACATTCTCCCTTCTAGACACATTTAAGAAGGTAGTTTTTCATATTTGAATTTCAAAATTAGTGAAAATATGTATTTATTAGTTCTTTTGTATTTTGGTACAAATTTCTGACGTAGAAGTTTGAAAGAGAAAGCTGGAAGATTATGAAGATCTCACATTGTTGTCGATGAAGGTAAATTTCTTACAATTTTAATGAGATTTTAGTTGTTTTGTTTGTGGGTGTTCAATGCACAAAAGCTATATTTTAATTTATGTGTGTTTTGTATGCCCACAAAGTGTTTGATGAAATGTATGTATGAACCAAGTATGATTGTTTTCTATTTTGTTTGAATACAGTAATTTACTACTTTTCAATTCATTATTATTGAGCTTATTTTATGAAGCGTTTGATTTGGTTGTTTGATTTAGGTTTTTCTTTTATTGAGTTGGCTATAGTTTCATTTGATTTTGACCACGACGCACACCAACAATTTGATGAAATGCTAGCCAAACCTTTAAATCGGTAATTATCTCTTAATTTTGTGCATATTTTATGTTTGAAAATTATTAAATTATTGTTGTTTGTATGTTTGATTGTTAATTTTGATAAGATTTAGTGTTATTTTTATTTTGATTGTTGGTTGGATTATAATTGAATGTTTGTTGATGATCGGTTAATTTATTTTTTATTTTTTATTTTTTTTATTTTTATTTTTTTTTTGTAGTATTGCGTTTACTTTTTGACTTTTGGATATGTAAATGATCGTTTTCTGTAGGTTTGTGCATGTGTTTGCTTTCTAAGTACGTCCATATTGAAGCCGTCAAGAAAAGGAATGTTGCTAACATGAAGTTGATTTTCAACAGGGCTAAGTGGTACACTGAGGAGTATCAAGCCAAGGTCTGATTGGTTTTAGCCATTTTGGCATATGGTGTATGGTTTTGAGTTTGGAATAATGTGGGTTGTTTTTGTTATGCAGCTAAAGAATTGATTCAGTCAAAATGTTATGTAGCTAAAGGAATTGATTCAGTTTGGATTGCTGATTTGGGTCCTCAGATCAAGCTCAAAACCTATGAGGAGAAGTGAAGCCTTGGTCAAGCTTTACGAATAGGTTGTTCACAGTACGCATCTATGGATTTCCGTGATCCAGCTCAAGTGTAAAAAGGTACTTTATAATCTTCTAAATCATATTTGTATTTGTTTGCTTCAATTAGATTAAATATCTTGCTCACTTTAGGTTTCACCCTTGCTAAAATGAATACTTCACTTCTTATCAGCATGCTGCAATAGGATGCAGTAAATTAAAAATAGCAGCAAATTTCCTAATGTTGCTTTGAAGTTTACACATTCATGCGTATGTCAAAGATTTAAAATTTGTAAATGCTTATCAAGTTTGGCATTTACTACTAATATAATACTGAGAATTCTAATCGTGAAGCAACTAGGTACACACCAAGGCACAAGGCTGTTTCAACTAAATATATGATACTAACGGTTGTAGTTGTACCAATATAGAGCATAGGTAAGAGAAATACACATCAGCGAAAAACCCAATAGTTAATCATATGAACTTGGTTTGTTTGCTGATGAAACGAAGTATATAATAGATGGATTGGCTACTATACATGATCTGGAAATTTAAGACTCAAGTTACATTACATATATCAAGGCACTCTAGAAAAACTTTGGAATATGAAGATTTTGAGATTAAGTCATACTTATGCAGAGTATATTGAGTGCAACTATAGAGGTTTGATGTGGAAGCAATCATTTTAAAAGTATGTGCATACCTGTTGATTATGTAATGTTTTTTTTTTTTTTTTTTTTTTTTTTTTTTTTTTTTTTTTTATGGATTATAGATGATTGTCTCACTGGATTTGTTTTCTTTTCTCCAGCCAACAACAAAGACGATGCTTGAATCAAATATATACAGGGGAGATCTGAGCTTGGTGGCCATCGGAATCACTTGCACTATCACAATGTAATCACTTCATTTGTTTAATATTGCTTTTAATTAGAGGTAGCAACTGTGAATCACGCTTATTGGTGGTTTAACTTGGGTTATGTTTCATCTAAAATCAGTAAAACAAATTTTTTTTTAACTAAAAGCAATGGGTCCAACGGGTCGAATAGTTTAAAAGGTTAAAAGTCACCCAAAATCATATTTAACTTTCATATGTACCATATATGCTAGATTTTTCGGGTCAAAATAGACCAGGTCGGGTTGCATAGCAACCAACATATTGTTGACTTCTTGAAAGTCGTACAAAATAGTAATGACTAAACGCTTATTTATGTCATGGACAACTTCAGTTCACGACCCATTACTCTTTTAGCTATTTCTGTTAACAAAAAATGATCTTAACTGACCCATATCGCATAAATGAGATGAAAGTTTCTTTAACGTGCCACAACTTTTTATTTGAACGGAAGAGTAGTTTTATTGCAATAAGCAACTAATAAGCTATAAAATGCATAACACCACGAGCACCTGAACTAATAATACCAGCACTTTCGCATGTTAAAATGGGTTTGGTTGGTTAATTATTTTAAGGTAGTATGGATAGATTGTTTACGTATTGTGCCCAGCCTCTCCCATAAGGATTGGAGAATGGTTTTGTAATCAAGGGGGAATACTTCTCACATGTATGTTCTGCTATAATGATTTTGCTTCATACTACGTTAGTACTCTTTACTTATGTTTGTTTAGTTTAGATTAGGTTACCAGGTTTGGAGATTTGTTATTTATGATTTGAAGCTCTTTTGGCCTTTAGGCACTTTTTGATAGGGAAATTACAATAGGATAGGTAGAGGTTAGGATTGGTGTATTTAAGTTTCTGGTAATGATATTATGCTGCTACACACAGTCGTTGCCATTTTTATAGAATGATTGTTGTATCTTCAGTCTCTAAGTTGAGTTTTGTTAGCAATGATATAATGGTTATAGCTGTGTAGTGCCTTTTTTTTGGGTGAAAACGGTGAACATATATTAATCATCAACATTACATCAATAAAAAGAAAAATGGTTGGACATGCCCAAACCATGATACAATCGGCTAACAACAATACTAGAAAAACAACTAAACTGCTACATACCTGATACACCAACCTTATACCTCTGAGATTCAGATTGCTAAAGTCGTTGCCATTTAACAAGTGTTGGTTACAATTTTAAATGTATTGAAGGCATTTGTTTTATAAAATAGATGTTCTTTTGTATTCAAGAGTGGCATTATCAGTTTACGATACTTGTGTTGTCTGGTGTTTAGGATGCCTCAATCAAATGTGTAAGCATACTTTGATAAATTCCCTACACTTGGAAGCCATAATGAAAAGTGTAAGCATACTTTGTTGAGCTTTAATCATATTATAACTAAATTATGCTGCCTAAAACTTCTATCACTTCTCATGCCACAAGATTAACAATTGTGCTTATGAACAACTTAAGCTTTATAGCACGGGTCATAATGGTCCGGCTGGGTTGACCTACACATATTTTTGTCCTGTTATATGACGATTCCAGGTTTCAGTTTAAGACGAACTTCATGTCTCTAAGTATTCTGTTGATAGTGTATGAATGACTGAGTGTAACCACGTGAGGTTTTTATCTCAAAAAGAATACATATTACATGATAATATCAACTTACCATAGCACGTTCGGAAATGAAAATAAGCAATAAGCTCATCGGAACTGAAAAAAGTAAGCTAACCCAAACACCCCCATTATATTACTTGAATTCATAGATGATTCCTTTTTTATACTAATATGATAGTATATGAGTTAGATGGTGTGTACCGTACTACCGTGTGTGATTTGTTTCCCTTCTACTTATGCTTATGCTTACAAGGACAAGTAGTGAAGTGTTAGGATTTGCTTATGCCATAGGGAATGTAAAAGAACACATTTTGTCTTTATAAATGATTCCTTTTTTTATGCTAATATGATAGTTTATGAGTTAGACGGTGTGTGCCGTATGTGATTTTCCTTTTCTACTGAATTTTATTTAGTGTTTTATCAGTTACGTAATAACATTTATTTTCATTTTTTATTTCAGATAAGCAGAAAGTTGGTGGTGTAGTCCCTGCTATTGAGAAACCAAGATTGTATCATGGAAAGGGTGGTGAGTTAATGCATGTTGCTTTTTCTTGGTTCATTGAGTGTATTTCTATTGTAAACATAACTTTGACAGAAAAAATAAAGAAAAGTCTACTTGATAATCTTAATGTTAATTTAAGTCATCCGAGTGGTCAAATACAGGTATGGGTATATAGCATTTCTCTTGCTGTTATCAGTTCCTTCATTGATGATTTATAGGAGTTAAGTCTGTACAAGTTAAAGGAGCTCAGGCCTTTAACACATTGTCAAAGGTGAGTAATGGTTTGAATGGTGTTCTCATAGGTTTGCAATAACGAAAGAATAGACAGGTGGACTCTCCTCTTTCTTCACTTATTACCTGTTTTGAACGAGCACTATACAAGCTAAGAGATGCTACACCCTACTTATTGTTTAATAAGGTCAAAATCTTTTGTTTATATCATCCTATACGTAAATTTGCTAATCTCGGTTGGATTGATTGGATGCATACTTTGAAAGAAATTATCGTGTTACCATACGTTGATTGGAACACTTTGAAAACTAATTGTAAAATGAAGAGTAGTTACGCTTTAATTATTTATACAGATTTTATATGACATTGTTCTTGCAGATATTCATCCTTACATTTTGTTATGTAAGGGAGCTGAGACATATACAAGCTAAAAGAGCCAGGCCTTACCTGTTGGTCAAAGGTAAGTAAGGGTATGAATGGTGTTCTCATAGTTTTGCAATAGGCAAAAAATAAACAAGCGGACTCTCCCCTTCTTTACTTATTACCTATTTTGAAGGAGTTCTATATAGTAGTTGAGCTATGATTTAAACTAAAGATACTGAATTAGTGACTACCAAGAGACACCCAAACAAGGTAGATTCTTTTCAATACTGAATTAGCGTTCAATGAGGTAAACTTTTTCCATATATTCTAAATGCTTTCAGTATATTCAAGAAGGGCAGAAGCATTCCAGTTGAGCTATCAAGTTATTTTGAATCTTGTATGGTGCATCTTTAAGAAGGCCAGAAGGACCGTGAAGTTCGATTCAAGACTCTTCTTGCTCAAACATATAAGGTGCATAGTTTTGCAATAGGCAAAAAATAAACAAGCCGACTCTCCCCTTCTTTACTTATTACCTATTTTGAAGGAGTTCTATATAGTAGTTGAGCTATGATTTAAACTAAAGATACTGAATTAGTGACTACCAAGGGACACCCAAACAAGGTAGATTCTTTTCAATATTGAATTAACGTTCAATATCGAATTAGCGTTCAATGAGTTAAAATTTTTTCATATATTCTAAATGCTTTCAGTATATTCAAGAAGGGCAGAAGCTTTCCAGTTGAGCTATCAAGTTATTTTGAATCTTGTATGGTGCATCTTTAAGAAGGCGAGAAGGACCGTGAAGTTCGATTCATGACTCTTCTTGCACAAACATATAAGGTGCATCTATTATCGAGTGGACTCTTAATTATTTTGAGTTGACTGACTAATAACTTTTTTTCATACTAAGTTTGTTTCAAGCTTTTTTATATTTCTATAGTTTCAAGGTTGGTGTACAATTTTGTTTATTTGATCGATTGGTTGAGCAGATAACCTCTCAAATTGTTGAAATTTAATTGATCACATTTTAAAAGTTATTGTTTTACATTATTGAAAATTGACAAGTATATGAAGAAAACTGTACGACCAAAGATGGATAAAGAAGAGGCCTGTAATCAAGTTTCGAAGTTAACATTTCTATGATTTCATGTCAAATGGATTGGAAATACACAAGGATGTTATAGTATCATTATGTTGCTAACTTGCAACTTCTAACGCATCTATTGATGTAGTTCAGCTCCAGTTTGTTAACTATTTGGGTCAATGTTAAGCAATGATGAATGTATTATACGAAGTTTAATATTAATATTGGACTATGCAATTAATATATAGTTAAGTATTGTCTATGTCAATGTTGTGGTTTTGTTGTGCTTTTAATATTAATATTGGAGCATGCAATTATTATATAGTCGATGAATGTATTATATGTATTAATCCGAAAGTGGCACCGCTACAAATGAATCCATTTTCTCTTCAAAATTTATCAATGGATAAAATTATCTTGTGTTTCAAACCACAAACCTACACTAAAACTTGGTCTCCCGATAATGTTGTCGAGAAATATTGATCGGTCCAATGCAATATGTAATAAAACAAGACTTTAAGTTGTTGGGTTAGTAATAAATTCGAATAGGCAAAGATAATAAACGGAACATGCTTTTGGAAAGATGGTGCTCATACTGAGGATGAAAATTACTCCCTCTAATAAATATTTACCGCTAAAACTCATAATGAAACAATTACCGTATTCATTTCATTTGTTATGACAATAAACAAGAGCCATGGTCAATCATTTTCAAATGTTGGTTTGTATCTGCACGCCCAGTTCTCACACATGGACAACTATACGTTGTCGTTTCCAGGGTCAAAACAAAAGAGATTTGAATGTTGTCATTATGATGAAGATGGTAATATCTTGAAATGTACTACAAACGCTGTTTACAAATAAGTACTTTATGATCTATGATCAAAGCTCAACATGTATGTACAACTTATATACAAAGAAGTACTTCAATGTCTATGATTCCATGGGTCTATAAGCTATGACAAATAAGCTTTGTTTTGAGGCCTTAGATCGTTCTTTGAGAGACGTACTACGTAAGCGTATGTATGACACTTGTGAAACACCATTTTGTAACATGACAATGGTCTTTGGTGGTGATTTTAGGCAAGTGCTCCCCGTTATTTCAAAAGGTTCACGACAAGACATTGTTGATGCATCTTTAAAGAAATCTTACTTGTGGGACCATTGCAAAGTTCTCAAGTTAACTGCCAACATGAGCCTGACTGTTGGATCACGCCTTGAAAATGTAAGCGAGATACAGGAATTTGCAGAATGGATATTGAATGAGGCTGATGACCCGGTTGCATCTATTATTGATTTTACTTATCCAAACCTTTTGAATCATATTGATGATCCATCATACTCCAAATCTTTTATTATTTTAAACTTATTAGGTGTTCACGTAATGGACCTTTTGCTGAAGTGTTAGAATGGTCACTATATACATTTGCTTCTGAAGACAAACATATTGGAGATCACGAGACAATGAACGTTTATTACACAGATATTTACAAGCATTGTAATTTATACTATCAGTCACTTATAACTTATTATTCTGTTACAAGAAAATTTCATAGCGTTTACGTTCGTTGTTCTTTCTTACTTTATTCATGTACTTACTTTTTTTAATTAAAAAAATCCTCTAAAATCCCGTGGATTCCACGGGTCTATAAGCTAGTATATATATATATATATATATATATATATATATATATATATATATATATATATATATATATATATATATATATATATATATATATATATATATATATATATATATATATATATATATATATATATATATATGTTGGAGTTAATTAATATCAAAATGATGATCAATTATGATAATTTTAGATATTAATAAATATTTATTAAATGCATTTTTTAATTTAAAAGGAAATTTTTTCTTCATTAATTGCGCTTAATCTTTTGCCCAGTGGGCAGAGATTAGCAAAACCTTTTGAATTTAACTTTGACACATTGTATCACCAAATATAAAAACTTAATTGACCAACATACCAAATATAAAAATCTTACATTAAACCTATTAAAATTGATACCTTCTATATTAAACTCATGTCTAACTAAACACCACCATAACGTATAATAATTGCTGAAAGCGTATTTGTATTGTCATTAGTGTGACAAACAAGTTGGATTAGGTTCCGTGAAAGAACTTGTCCCGTAAGCATTGTTGCAATACACAGTTGTGTTTTCTCCGGTTTTAGTAGACGTTATGTTTATTTGATCCAAAGAAATCCCAGAGCATGGTACACTGTCGCTACAATCAAAATTAATTGCAGTTTGGGATGATGATGTTCCTTGGAATACTTTGTAGCTTATGCCACTAATCTCTACCGCCGAAGACTGCATTGAGAAATTTGTAAGCTTATGCTATTAAGTTTCTTTAGGTTAATAATGCTATCGTTAAAGAGAAGTCTTACAATTGTAGGGCAATTATGCCCGCTAGGACAATAGTATTGATCGATAAGAATAGGGTTATTGACATTGTGAAGGTTGATCTGCTCAAATGTGATATCTCTAGCATATCCCGAACCTCCCTATATGATTGCAGATAACCATTTGTATAAGTACAAGGCAATGAGTTTCTTTTACACAAAACAAACAACAATTACGTATTCATTTTATACTGTAGACAATACATAAACTTACCTGCCAGGTTTTGATTCTCGCTCCGTTTTGTGTTCCAGAAAAGTTGCATTTTCGTATGTAAATATTTTCCACTGTACTATATTCGCCATTTATGCCTAAACTTCCAATGCTACAAGATAAATATAAATACATAAGTGACCACAGCTGCTAGAGGGTAGTGACTTTGATACGAATCATCTTGTATATTTTACCTTATACCATGACCCGGACCACAATATATGCCCGTAATATTAACTTGAGAGGTTCCATTGCTTAGAGCTATACAATCGTCGCCTAAATATTTAATGAAACAAAAATATTGTCACGAGTACAAACAAAATGTTATGGCTAATAAATATAAGAGTAAACAAATATTTACCAGTTTTGATGACTGAATTTTTAATTCGTATTTGAGTTGAGATAGAAACGTCGATTCCATCTGTATTCGGGCTACTATCAGGTGCTGATATGTCTAGATTTGAAATAGTCGAAGAACTGCATCGGGAAAGACCTATATGGTTTCTAGGGCTATCCCGATGCTTAAGTTGTCTTAGCCGAAGCCCGTTGCAACTTTCAAAATGTAATGCCTACAAATATACACATTTAATCAGAGTTCATTACCTTATAACACTCATAATTGCTTGAAAACGACATTATTTTGACAACTATACACTTTTTTTGGTTAGCATTTTCTTACCGATGGTGGTACAGCACATCGGAATACTTCATTTATCTACAAAAATTAAAAAATTAGTATAAATTCAATGTTGTTAAAACACGAATGCAAAAACTTTTTGATACGTAGCTAAAATTTTGTAACCCTACATAGGTTGAAGATTTAGTCCACCAAGCGTTACCACGCCCATTGATCATACCACCTCCGTCGAGAATTAAGCCGTCCACGTTAGAAAATAATAGCCATGCCCCCGTTTCGCAGCTATTCCATGAATTAGGATCTTCGGGTGCAATAATCGTACCAAGTATCTGATTATAATATAAATTTAGTTCTTAATTTCTTTGCTTTGATATTGTTCTTGTTAAAGGAATGGAGCTTATGTTATACTGTAAGGAAATTACCTTAAAATGGACCACAGGAGATTTGCATGGGCCTTGAAAGTTGATAGGGCTAACTAAGAAGGTGTTGACTAATGGTATTGTCAACCTTGACCTTGGTCCATCATCATTACACAAGTCTTGCCAAGCATCTTCAAAAGCCTTGATTGCCAAAATGCAAAGAAAGCATGTTAAGATTAATGTATGAAAAGTTGAAAACTACATTAGTTACAATGGAAGAAAATTCTATATGGTTAAACCTGAAACTTGAAATACGTACCTTTGTATCGTCACTCACACCATCGCCCTTGGCGCCATATTGCATTATGTTATATTTGCCACAGGAGCTTCGATGTAGCAGGCAAAACAACAAGGAGACGAGAAACAGCACTCTTTCTTTGTCCTAGGACACAAATGATAAACGCAATGATGTTGGTATACAATTATAGAAACTAAATAGTATTAAACTATTAATGAAATAGAACTAACCATGTTGCTTTATGTGTGTGTACAAATTTGTTGGGTAATTCTCATTCTTGATCAAATGTTGGTGTGTGTATATATATACACAAATTTGTGTGTATATTGAATGAGGTGAAGGAAGCATTCAAAATGCTGACTTAAAGTTTGGAGTTTTAAGACTTACATAAAAGAAAATGAAATTAAAAGTGAATCCAAAGTTAACATATGAGAGAAACTTAAGAGTCAATATTGAACAAGGATTAATGTTCTAAAACTACTATATTTGTGTTTGTTTTTCTAATGAAAAATAAACTTGAAACAGTCATGAACCATTCTTGTTTTTTCTGTTTGTGTGTAGGAAAGAAAGTAGATGATTCATACGTCGAATCAAATATTGATTCTTACCTTGTTTTGTTATCTTTATTTGGAATGTATATTATGATAATAGATTAGACTTAATGCATGAGTACTGATATAGTAATTTGTTTCGTATAGGTATCATTTATGCTATTCTTTTGTTTTTATCATTATTAATACAAACTAAAGACCAACAAGAAAGTGAGGTGTACAACATGTTCTCATTCAAAGAACGTACAGGTTTTTCACAAGGAGTTTTTAGATTCACCTTGTAATCTTGAATATTGTTTTGGTAGTTTATTACATTTGTCGTCTCTTTTGTTATATGATTTTTCATTTTTTAAACCGAAGTTGTTACTTATGGTTAACGAGTGAGATTTATCTGCACTTTATGTTAAGATATAAAACTTAATCAGCAACATTCGATTTTTTTTTGGTTTTGTAACACAAAAATCTTTAACCGACATAAAGTGTTTTTTATTAAATTTTGAAAATATTTAAGTTTTTTGTAAAGTGAGAAACTGACATTTATTTACACATATAGGTAACGAACTCAGAAAAATTTCCCGTGTTATGTAACGAACTTTGAAAAATATTAGGTTAAATAACAAAAGTTTGCAAAACCGTTAAAGTTAGGTAATTTCACACCAACTTGCACCTGTTGACCCGGTAATTTTTTTTTTTACTTATATAATTTACGTTTGACCAGTTTTCCCCCAAATACCTTTTCTCCCAAAATTGATACGAACCCTAATTCCCAAATACCCAAAAACGCAAACCCTAAATCCTAAATTTGACAAACACTTATCAAATCCATGTAAAATTAAACATGGGTAAAGCTAAACCCGACAAGAATCGACCTTTCACAGTCAACCTAAAACATGAGGGTCTATTTACAATAAAACCGTTTGGTTATATGAACTATGATGAGAAGCAAATTACGGATCTTAGCTTTGAAGGTATGTCATTTGTACAACTCTTTGATGTAGTTGATCATTTAGTGCATTCTCCACTTAAGAGACTTTATTATTGCAAAATAGGAACCCCATTAAGGATAGGTATTAAGGAGATTAGGAATGATGATGATGTTCAGGCATTTGTAGCATGTGGTTATGAATCAAAATGGGTTGTTGACTTGTATGCTGAACATCTAGATGAAGATGCTATACAATGTAGGAACAGAACAGAAGCCATAGAAACAGATGAGGGATATGAGTCTAGTGATTACTATTGTTCTAGTGATGAGGAGGAAGACCTAGGTGATGTTGAATTCTTTCATGAAACTGACCAAAATGTTGAAATTAAGAGTGTGTCTACAAAAGACCCGTTTCTTAATAAATTGTGCTCTAATAGTGGTGAGTTTAAGGGTTTCATTGATGAACCAATCAATGTTAATGACATAGAAGTATTAGAAGACCCACAACCTGTTGATACTAAGTATGTAGCTAAGCCACACATCATTTATCCTAGGCATGATCCTACACAGGATTGGGATAAAATGGAACCTGTGCTAGGAATGAGATTTGAGTCAAATGAACAACTAAAACTTGCTTTAGCCAACTATGGTGTCAACAATGGATATCAATTATGGTGTTGAAAGGAATCATTGGAAGCAGTTGTTAGTGAATTGTGGTAGGGATGTAGAAGCAGGTAGATGTGCTAGGGCTGCAACTTTAAAAAAAAAAAGATCACAACAGAAAAAGTTAAAAGATGGTGAGGGTTGTTCAAAAGATGCTCAGGGTTGTTCTAAAGATGGGGAGGGTACTTCTAAGTCAATTGGAAAGGTTACTAAAAAGACTAGAGTTAAAAGAAAACATGTTAAGTTAACTGATGATGAAAAAGATGTTTGTGGTTTTAGATTGTTTGCTTCATGGATGTCAACTGAGAATTCTTTCCAAATCAAATCCTTAAAACCCAAACACAAATGTTCTAGGAACTATAACTTAGGAAGCTTGGTGACCTACAAATGGATAGCACACCATTTTGCCAAGGAACTAATTGAAGACCCATTCATTCCCTTGTTAAAAATGCAAACACAAATTAGGGCAAAGTATCATATTAATGTCGGTGTTGGGCAATGCCAGAGAGCAAAACAGAGGGCATTATTTGATTATGAAGGTGGGTTGAAAGAACATTATGCAAGATTGTGGGAGTATAAGAATGTTATACTTGATACAAACCCAGGCAGCACATGTGTTTTAGATGATGAAGAAACCTCTTCTGGAATACATTATTTTAGAAGATTTCATGTCTGCTTCAAAGGTGTGAGAGATGGTTGGTTTGCAGGTTGTAGAAAGGTAATAGGTTTGGATGGCTGTTTTCTGAAACATAAATGTAGAGGTGAGTTGCTTGTTGCTATGGGGAGAGATGCTAATAATCAAATGTACCCAATAGCATGGGTTGTTGTTAAGGTTGAAAACTATGATAATTGGCAGTGGTTCTTGGGTTTAGTTTGTGAAGATCTCAAGTTGCATCAGGGTAATGGTGTAACAATCATTTCAGATTCTCACAAGGTATGTTAAATTTGCTTATGTATCTAGATTGTAACTACTTTACTTAGGTTAACACTCATGAATTTGTTATGAACTAATACAGGGTCTAGAAAATGCAGTGAGTGACTTCCTTCCTAATGCAGAACATAGAAAGTGCACAAGACATTTATATGCCAATTTTAAAAGAAAATTCAGTGGAGTGGAGTTACAAAAACTATTTTGGCAAGCTGCTTCTACCTCTGAGCAAGATAAGTTCTACTCAAAGATGGAAGAATTGAAGGTTGTCAACCAAGAGGCATATGATTACCTGATACAGAGGAACCCTAACAGTTGGAGCAGAGCTTTCTTCAGTGTGGATAGCAAGTGTCCAAATTTTGAGAATGGAATATGTGAGAGTTTCAATAGGGCCATTCTGGTACAAAGGACAAAGCCTATAATAACAATGCTTGAGGACATCAGATTATATGAGATGCAGAGACTAGTGGCCATGAATAGGACTGCAAGGCTTTGGGAAGACACCATTACACCATCTATAAGAAAAAGATTGAACAAGATGATTGAGTTTCAACTCAGGTATTACTTATGCACCTATTCACATTTATTTTGTGTATTAACTAACCAATTATTTATACAAACAGGTATTGGCATGTTGTTCCTAGTGGTTTTCAAGAACTTGAAGTGAGGAGTGGTAATCAAGCATATGGTGTTAACTTGACAAGGAAAAAATGCATGTGTGAGATGTGGGAGTTGTCTGGAATACCCTGTATTCATGCTGTGGCAGCTTATGAACACATGAATAGGGATCCTGTTCAAGGAGTACATGACTGGTATAGCCAACAGAAATGGTTTGAAGCATACCAATTTTCTATAAGGCCTGTGTATGGGAGTAGTATGTGGAAAAGAATAAGGGATCCACCACTTCTACCACCCTTGATGAGAACAATGCCAGGCAGGCCAAAGAAAAAGAGGATCATAGCACCAGATGAGAACACCTCACAAGTTACAAGAAGGGGAAGAGTGATGACTTGTAGTAACTGTCAAGAAAGGGGGCACAACAAATCTAGTTGTAAGAAAGATCCTGTGCCAAAGCCACCTAAGCCAACAAGGGCTTCAAACAACACAACCACGCCTGATTTCACAACCTATGCATCTGCTAGAGGTGGTGGAAGAGGATCAAGGGGAAGAGGTAGAAGAGGTGGTGGCAGAGGTACAAGGGGTGGTGGCAGAGGTGCAAGAGGTGGTGGCAGAGGTCAACAAAGGAAAAATATGGTATGTTCTATAAAATTTTGTAAATATTAAATTATTTTACAATTTCAGTTATTAACTCCATACTTGTCAATTGTTTTCAGTTTATGGATGAGGATGAAATCAGAAAGAATATGCATGATGAATACATGGAAGAATTGCTAGTTCAAGAAGAAGATAGGTTAGCTGCTATAGACAGACAAAAGCTAGAACAAGAAGCTTTTGATGAAGAAGCTGTGAGGTTGACTTTGGAACCATATAACAGAGGTTTGGTGTCTGTTAATGACACTATTGAGACTCAAGAATCCATATTTGTAGGGATAAGGGATGCACCACCTACAGATGATGATACTTTGCAAATTCCAGAAGTTGTTGATCCTGCATCAAACAAGGGCAAAGCAATAGCTGAACCTCAACCTAAGAAGCAGGGGAAAACAAGGCAGGCTCATGATGATCCTTTAAGGATTTACCACAAGAATAGGGGAAGATCAGAGAGGATCTTTGGTGAAAAGATGAAAAAGAAAGGCTTTGGTCCAAATGGTGAAGGGTCTACACCAGAGTCTGCCTTCTCAGTTGATTAACTTTATTTGAATGTATTATCTTAATATTTGCATTATCAGGATTGTAATCTTTTGTTTAATGGTGGATGTACTAAACAATGAACCAGGGCACAACTTTTGTTAAAGTTAAACCCAAAACACTATGTATGTGTCCCCCATTAGTTACACATATTGATGAATGCAAATTAGTTTATGTTTAAACCTGTTATTAAGCATCTCTTTTATGGCATTTTATTATATTTTATTGCAAGTAATGTTATGCAGTTACCAAACACTTTGGAACATATGCAGTCAATGTTAAGGAAGTTTGACTGCATTACTATTAGGCTTGTGAGTTTTGGGAATTCATCTTGACCACATAGTAACTGCAAAAGCTTACATTGCTTTTACCATCACATTCATCACCACATATTTACTGCACAATGGTTAGGAACTTTGACTGCATTATAGTATTTATAGCATTAGTCACAAAGGGAACCTAACATTTACTGCACAAAATGGCATCAAGCAAGAAGAAAGGTATCATTATGGCTTTTTTTTTTTTTTTTTTTGTTATCACTGCAACATGTATACAGAATATCAAAACCTATGTTTTTTTGTTCATGTGCAGAAATCATTGCAATTTCCAGTGATAGCTCTGAATCAGATTTTGATGCAAGGCCTTGGGGATGGGAGGATTATTTTCCAAAAGATTATAAGCCAAGTGATTATTTTGTGCCTGCAAAGAGGGTGGAAACAAGCTCAAGTTTGACAAGCAATGAGGAACAAAAAATGGCCTTTAAAGCAAGACTTAAGGTACTAGGCATACCCTGCTACAAAAAATTGACAGACTTTGGTGTGAAACCATTTGAGAAAAAAGAACCCAAACATCAAAAGGGCAAGGGCAAAAATCAGATGCCTTGAAAGCATCTTCTGTTACTAATGCTTATGGTTACAACAATGTGAGTATGTAACTGGTTTAGGTGTACAACCTAGACCAGTGTAGAATAAAACACTTGTAACCATGAATTATGAATGCAATGTTAATTAATTCACAACAAGGATACAAAAACATGATTTAAATTGCATTCAACAAGATTAAGTTCATACATTAGATTGTGTACAAGGCAGAAAAACAGACATTGCCTAAGCTAAATCTAAGCCTTACACTACAAACAAAACTACACAATCTATGCCTAACAAACTAATCTACTTAAGTGCAAGTAGCAAGGAAACCAGAACAACAAAAACACATAGAATTGACTTCCAAATGGTGACTTTCTTTAAAGCTTTTTTCAACTCACTCTCCAACTGTTCAATCTTTCTTTGACGATTAGCCTCAGCTTGAACTTCACGCCTTTGATTAGGATTGAGTCTGCTATACATCTCAAACAAGTGCATTTTGTACCATTCACAATCCTCCTCCGGATCATACCAATCCCATTTATCACATTTCTTCCTACCAGCTTTCTAAAAACAGCAAAATGTAGTGTATTAAACATTACAATCTATAAATCTTGAAACAAAACGTATCCTATACTTACCCATCGATTTTGGCAGCATATGAATCGTCTAGCAGGGTTGGTGGGTGTCCATGATGTTACCACCATTGATGGCCTATTACAATCACAATTATCATCATACAAATGGAACGACATGGTTTAATTAGATTATTGTTGGGGATTGTTTTGAATTTTTAAGATTGTGAGGGTTAGGGTTTTTGCAAAAAACGGATCGAATAAAAGGGGAAAAAGGGGGATTGGGTTTATATCCGTTGTAGATGATGTGGCATGTGGGCCCAAATTGGTTCCCGGTTAATTACCTAACTTTAACGGTTTTGCAAACTTTTGTTACTTAACCTAATATTTTTCAAAGTTCGTTACATAACACGGGAAATTTTTCTGAGTTCGTTACCTATATGTGTAAATAACCCGACTATTTATGTAATATTTTGTAACACAAAAAATGCTTAACTCAGGCATTGTTTCCAAAATCGACAGGTAACTAGAGGACTATTTAAGTAAATTTTCGTTACACAGACACTCAAAGATTTAACACATGGACTGTTTCTATAATTGCATATAATGACAGGAGGCACTTTATTTTGCATACTCATATTTTGGTGCATACCAATAGACAAATCCCCACCATCCATCTAGTTTGATCTAATGGTGGGAATTAACTTAAGATTAAATAGGACAAACTAAGTCCATGTTTTTTTTCTCCCTTTTTCTTTGTCGTTTTGTCTTTCTAATTATTCTCTCTTTTTATTTTATTTTTTTTCTTTTTCTTTTTTTTCTTTGTTTATTGTCTATTTTCTTCCAATTAACGTTTATTACATTTTTATTTTTTATTTATTTATTTTTTTTTAACACTTCTATCACGTTATTTTTTTTTTTTTTTTGTCTTTTTTTCTAATTCCTTTTCTTTCAATAATTCACTTTTTTTAGGTCACTTATTTTTTCTTTTTTTTCCGCTTTTATACGTTTTTGTCTATTTTCATCAGTTTTTTTTACGTTTTTTTTCTGTTTTCTCCTGTTTTCAAACGTTTTTGTCTCTTTTCGCCCGTTTTCGTCTGTTTTCTTACGTTTTCATCCGTTTTCAAACATTTTCGTCTGTTTTCGTTCATTTTAATACATTTTCATCCATTTTCTTTCGTTTTTGTCCATTTTTCATAAGTTTTTATCCGTTTTCAGACGTGATTTTACGCTTTCATATGTTTTTATCCGTTTGCATACATATTCGTCCGTTTTCTTGTGTTTTCATACATATTCTTACGCTTTCGTCCGTTTTCTTGTGTTTTCGTCCGTTTTCATCTGTTTTCTTTCAATTTCGTTCATTGTACATACATTTTCGTCCTTTTTCATATATGTTTTTACGCTTTCATACATTTTCATCCGTTTTCATTCATTTTACTCTCTTTTTAAATGTTTTTGGCCGTTTTCAGACGTTTTCATACGTTTCTGAATATCACAAGGGATATTCTGTGATATTCAGAATATCAAAAGTGATATTCTGAATATCACGAGTGATATTCCGTGATATTTTGAATATCACAAGTGATTTTCTGAATATCACATGCGATATTCTTTGATTTTCTGAATATCACAAGTGATATTCTGAATATCACAAGTGATATTTTGATTACTACACTTTCGTCCGTTCATAAGTTTTCGTTCGTTTTCTTACGTGTTCGTCAATTTTTCATACATTTTCGTCCTTTTCATATGTGTCTTTACGTTTTCATACGTTTCATCCGTTTTTATTCATTTTCGTCCGTTTTTAAATGCTTTTGGCGTTTTTCAGACATTGTCATATGTTTCTGAATATGATAAGAGATATTTTGTGATATTCTGTAATATGTTGAATATCACAAGTGATTTTTTGAATATCACATGTGATATTCTTTGATTTTTTGAATATCACAAGTGATAAGAGTACCACGAATATCACAAGTGATTTTCTGAATATCATAAGTGTTTTTCAACTAATGTTTTGTAACATGAAAATCACAAGTGATATTCAAAAACCACAAGTAATAGATATTCAGAAAATCACAAGTGATATTCAGAATATCACAAGTGATATTCAGAAAATCACAAGTGATACTCTGAATATCAATTGTGATATTAAAAAAACGTATGGAAAACGTAAGAAAATGGATGAAAACATAAGAAAATCACAAGTGATATTCGTTCGTTTTCATATGTTTTCGTCCATTTTCATTCGTTTTAATACGTTTTCATCCATTTTCTTTCGTTTTCGTCCATTTTTCATACGTTTTCGTCCGTTTTGAGACGTGCTTTAATGCTTTCATACGTTTTTCTCCGCTTTCATACATATTCGTCCGTTTTCTTGCATTTACATCCGTTTTTTCACGCTTTCATCCGTTTTCATACGTTTTCATCCATTTTCTAACGTTTTTGTTCGTTTTCTTATGTTTTCGTTCGTTTTCATACGTTTTGACTGTTTTCATCAGTTTTCTTTCGTTTTCATCCATTTTTCACACATTTTCGTCCTTTTTCATATGTGTTTTTACGATTTTATACGTTTTCATCCATTTTTATTCATTTTCGTCCATTTTTAAATGCTTTTGGCCATTTTTAGATATTTTCATACGTTTCTGAATATCATAAGAGATATTTTGTGATATTCATAATATCACAAGTGATATTCCGTGATATTCTGAATATCACAAGTGAGTTTTTGAATATCACATGTGATATTCTTTGATTTTTTGAATATCACAAGTGATATTCTGAGTACCACAAACGATATTCTGAATATCATAAGTGATATTCAGAATATCACAAGTGATATAATGAATATCACAAGTGATTTTTAATTAATGTTTTGTAACATGAAAATCACAAGAGATATTCAGGAAACCACAAGTGATAGATATTCAGAAAATTGCAAGTGATATTCAGAATATCACAAGTGATATTCAGAAAACCACAAGTGATACTCTGAATATCAATTGTGATATTCAAAAATATTTGGAAAACGTAAGAAAATGGATGAAAAAAGAAGAAAATCACAAGTGATATTCAGAAAATCGCAAGTGATATTCTGAATATCACAAGTGATATTCAGAAAATCACAAGTGATATTATGAATATCACTTGTAATATTCAGAAATGTAAGAAACAGATGAAAACGTAAGAAAATGGACGAATACGTATAAAAACGGACAAAAACATATGAAAATAAAGGAAAATGGACAAAAACGTATGAAAAAGAACTAAAACGAACGAAATCGGACGAAAACATATGAAAATGGGCGAAAATGTAAGAAAACGTAAGAAAACAGATGAAAACATACGAAAATGTATGAAAGCGTAAAAACACGTCTAAAAACGGACGAAAACGTATGAAAAATAGATGAAAACGGATGAAAACGTCAAAACGAATGAAAACGTATGAAAATGGACGTAGACGGGCAAAAACGTAAGACAACGGACGAAAACGTATAAAAACAACGAAAACGTATGAAAACAGACAAAAACGTCAAAAAATGGATGAAAACGTAAAAAATAGACGAAAACATAAAAAACAGACGAAAATATACGTAAACGGACAAAAACGTATGAAAACGGACGAAAACGTATATAAACGAACGAAAACGGATGAAAACGTATAAAAACGAACGAAAACAGACGAAAACCTTTGAAAAGAGACGAAAATGTAAAAAAATGAACGAAAATGTTTGAAAATAGACGAAAACGTATGAAAACGGACAAAAACGTCTGAAAACGGACGAAAACGTATATAAACGTATAAAAACGGACAAAAACATATGAAAACGGACGAAAACGTATAAAAACGAACGAAAACGTTTGAAAACAGATGAAAATGGACGAAAACGTTTGAAAGTAGACGAAAGTGTAAAAACGGACGAAAACGTTTGAAAACAGACGAAAACGTTCGGAAGGAAAAAAATGTTAATTATTAAAAAAAAATGAATTTAGAAAAAAAAAATGTGAATTTTTGGGAAGAAAAAAAAACGTGAAGCATAATAGAATTACAAAAAAAAACAAAATAAAAATAGACAAAAAAAAATAAATAAAAAATAAGAAAGAAAAAAAGACAAAGAAAAATGAGGAAAAAACATGGACTTAGGTTTTCATATTAAATCTTAGGTTAATCCCCTACCATTAGATCAAACTATATGGATGGTGGGGATTTGTCCATTGGTATGCAACAAAATAAGTGTATGCAATTGAATTTTCCTCATAATGACAGGGACAAATCAATTTGTTAAGAACTGATTCTGAAAATGCAACTAAATGGAGTGACTATTTTTGTCATTTATTAAAGTGAGATAATCACACTTTCAGAAATGTGTTAACAAAAGAGTAAATCACACTTTCACAGATGTTAATATAAGAGTACTTAAAGTGGGACAAAACTAGTATGTTTTTCTTGCTGTTAACACCGGTTTGTCAATTAGATTTCTATAAGTTAGAGCACCAAATATAGCCTTCTTGGCCTTAAAGGTCATGCACCCAACGCACGTCAGCTAGCATCTCACACTAGTATTGGCGACCCCACATTCATGGTCTCCATCCCAAATCGGGACATGGAAACAAATTTTACATTACATATTAGATAGTGAAGTATCATAATAATGAGTAACATCCTGGGTAAATAGTGATTCATAACAAGAATTTCTTGGCCTAAGATTGGTTGAAAGAGATGAAACATCCAAAGTCCGTGAACCATACCTAGTATGCTTGTGAAAACAAGTTAAGTTCAAAAATTATATCACCCTCTTAGTAGTAATTGTAAGGTTTTAGGTAGATACCAACATTTACCAATCAAGCTAAGTTCATAAAGTCTAAATTTATAATGTTCCAGCACAAAATGAACTAAAACAATATAAGAAGTCAAATATTGCTATGCTTTTCAAGCTCCAGCGATGCATCTAAAACTCTAGATCGCACTAACTGATTCAGTATTCTAACAGCGTAATCAGGCTGGAGCCTGTACACAAAGATTCACAAAGCAAGCTAATCAGATTCAGAAGTAACCCTCGCACAAAAGAGCCAAGCTCGGCTCAGGCTTGTCTGCATGTTCAACCAATTGCGCATTCCAGTATAAGATGAAAACATTTGCCAACATACTTCTAGATTTCAAATTGCAGAGTAAAAATCAGTAACCTATCTGGTGTGATCACAGGGTGGTACAAATATAACATAACCCAAAAATAAAGACCTCCAAATGGATTGTCTCCATCAAAAATAGTAAAACTCCTCTACAAACGACAACTAAGATGGTAAAAGAAAACGTCTATAGGTAAAACATGTAATAGGATGAGCATTAATGAACGTTTCAACCCCTTGATAATATTTGAAGTGATGTAACAGTCACCACCACGATCATTGCATGATTGCTCCTAAGAAGGCACTGCAAGAAGACATATGAAAAGTTATGTCTTAACTAGAAAACAAATAAAAGGACTAAAAAAGTTTAGAATCAATCCATCGCTCTGGATTCCGATACCTTTAGTAAAATATCGAACATCTTGTAAGCTCAGTATTATATGTTTAAACTTTTACATGCCAACAAAAATGTTTGCAAAATCTTAAATTTTGAAACAGATAAGAATCTTTTAACTTAATATACTGTCTCGCACAATATGTACACAAGCAAAATATCCACAAGCAAGAACCTACTCAACCCTATCCAAAACCTAAACCTAACTCAAACTGAAACAATCCATGAGCAACTAAAATGGCATCCATAATAGAGTAAAAGCATTCTCGAAAACTTCAGATCCATAAAAACAATAGAATTACTAAAACTAATATTATTGATATACAGAACATACTGTATGTTGAAGCATCGATCTGCTCAGGGAGTTCTTTGATATCCACCTCAAACCTCTCTTGAACCTACAATCACCCAGAATTGCAATTAATCATGCATGCACTTGTTGACAAATACTATGACGTGCATTTATTATATACCTGATTAAGAACATCCGAGTCAGCAGCTGATGACACAAATGTGATAGCAAGTCCCTTTGTCCCGAATCTACCAGCTCTACCAACCTGTCAAATAACAATCATCAGATACTGATATACCAACAGCAATAAAGATACTACAATTTCAATCAAAGGATAGACAATCATACTCACCCGGTGAAGGTAAGTGTCTGCAGAATCTGGCATGTCATAGTTGATGACAATATTGACCCGTTCAATATCGATACCCCTGCCAACCAAATCCGTTGCCACTAGAATCCTCTTGTGCCCTTCCTTGAAATTCCTGTATTTGGTCAACCTGCAAACACACACCAGTAAACATTATACATTCAATACAATTCACCACAAAGCAGCTTCTTGATTGACGATACGCATTAAGATTATACCCACATGATATTCTTTATACACGCACTCCCTAGCATACCCATGTTAATATCTAGTATACTCCTTTGAGGCATGATGACTTCCACTCGTCTGACAAGTGGGCCCCCCCGTCATCCTTCACCATTTTAGTTTGATTATAAACTTTTTACAAACCATTGACCATTTTGGCTTTTCTTATAAACTTCTATCATTTCATCTTTTATCTATGGAGACTATATATAGTAATAACAGATGCAGGTGGGCTTTGCAGAGCTTACTTGAGGTGCTTATAAGCTTATTGTATTGTCGAAATATGATAACCTTATCCAAACACTAGTTAAAAAGTGTTTAGAGCTTATCGAGGCTTTAAAGGAGCCTTTTGCAATAACTCTTCAGGGATGGCTTGTTGAAAATTTAGAACTATTTGTGATAAGCTAACCATAACATCTCTATAATAATTAGTTATTGCATTAACAGAGTAGCGTGGCAGTGATGATATAACGTTAGTGACAGCGGTGCAAATGATTTGTTTCATGAGTTACAGGGTACCTTTCTTCCTGGGACATGCCAGAGTGGATGCAGATGGATGGAAAATTACATTCAACGAGCAACTTGTTCAGCCCAGCCGCTCTGCTTACACTTTTGACAAATATCACAATTTGATTGAAATCCAATGCATCAAGCAGGTCATTCAGTTTACGGTTTTTCTCCAGCTCGCTCAGTTTGATGTAGTGCTGCCAAGAACCATTGTTAGAAATGACACTGAAGGATAGGAAAACCGGAGTAAAAAGTCCAAACTTTTACCTGAACAAGACCATGTAAAGTCAACTTGGCTTCATCGTCCACATAAATTTCCATTGGCTGAAATGAATAAACGTCATAGTAAAGGACATTAGGCGTCTTTTGAAGTAATGGATTCTAGTACAAAATGAACAATGGATGAAGATCCGTGATCTGTGTTCTGATCCACTGCCTCTCCTTTGCTGACACTTTAGATATGACCAAGCATGTTGAGAGAGCAAAGATACTATGGAAGTCCACCATCGACAACATGAACGACTCGATTGTGAAATGGTACAATTTGTAAGTAAGATAGAGGAAAAAAGTAGTTTACTGAATAATTCTCAACTACTGTTACTCCGGTTGATAGCCCTCCACATGAAATAAATAGTTTTAATAAAAGCACACTCATTTTTAACACAGGTTGACAAGTATGCAGTGCTGCAATCACTTGCTAACTTGACCATCTAAGCATCAACCGTAGAAAGCAGAAATAGTAGTGAAGTTCAAAATTCAAGTGAAACTGGCAACAGGACATTACATCTTGCATAAACTTCTTGCACACAGGGCGGATTTCCTTGCTCAATGTCGCAGAAAACATCATTACTTGTTTATCATGAGGAGTCATCTTGAATATATCTTGTACATCTCTCCTCATGTCTGCAAATTACGTAATCATAACAAGTTAATATAAAAAATAAAGAATTAGCTTCAAAAATGTCCAACTGACGGGCTCACAAGGAAAACATACCAAGTGACTCAAGCATCTTGTCACACTCATCAAGTATGAAGTGCCTCACGTTCTTCAATGCAAGATTTTTGTCTCTAGCAAGTGCAAGAATCCTTCCAGGTGTTCCAACAACAATATGAGGGCATTCATTTTTCAGAAGGTCTTTATGAACTTTGATGTTAACGCCACCATAAAAGACGGCAACCTTGGCATCAGTCAAGTAAGTGCTGAACCGTTCAAACTCATGACAGATCTGTAAATAAAATCACGGGGTAAGAAATTGCTAAATCTTATGTTAATATTAAGAGATCTTGTTAGACATGAAATGCATGCCTGATAAGCTAATTCCCTTGTGTGGCATAAAACAAGAGCAGCAACTTGACCAGCAACAGGTTCAATCTGCTGCAATGTTGATAAGACAAAAACAGCAGTTTTGCCCATACCAGACTTTGCTTGACAGATGACGTCCATACCCAAAATTGCTTGAGGGATACACTCGTGTTGAACTGATGAAGAACCAAAGAAATTCGAGCTAAGCAACCCTCATGTTCAAATATAAATTAACCAAACCATTGTACTTCTCCAAATGATCATGTAATAGCAGTTATTTACCTGCAAAATAAAACAAGTAGATTTATTAAACAAATAATCTTCCAACAGTTTAGACAAGTGAATAAGATTTATCCGTAAACAAAACTTAAGAATGAAAGTCAATGCATGCTACTCACCATTTACAAATTTCATTATCCCTGCCTCACAAACTTCAGAACTATAGACTTCAACATTCTTAGTTCACATATATGATTGAGCACAAAAGCACATACAAACATTAAAATTAGCTATGATACACAGTTGTACCGAGTTCCCTGTCACCGCCCCACCCACCGAACATTGCTTTCCAAATTTATAAACTCCGACATTAATTGCCTTTGTTATGTCTTTCTATTGCTTTATCAGCATCCAAACAAATTAAAGATGTGGCATAACCTTCACCTTTCTTTGATAATGTTTACTTTATCTACAGATGGTTAAAATAACTATCAAAAAGCATAACAGCCAATGAGATCCAATAAACTAGGTCAATGGTGGCTTCAAAGGATGAAAACCCAATATTGTTATGAGATTTGTACCTAGGCGGCTAATGTTACTATGTATGATGTAAAACCTTGATCATGTATATCAAATTAATCCCCAATAAAGCTTCAATCTATGATTTAGACATACATCAACTCCATGCTAAACCAATATTCTATATTGTAAAGTCAAAAACTCCTTTGTATTGAATAAAACAAGGCCCAGTCATATATCACAATATGTATAACTAAATTTGATATATATTCAACTTAAAACCGTTATTTAACACTTATACAAACTTGTAATCACTCAGGTCATACCCAATATTCAAGACTCAAACAAAATAATGTGAAGAATTTGCATGAAACAACAGATCACCAGACCCTATATCTAGTGTGTGTATTCAATGTCAAAACAAAAATACACTCATCCACAAAGGTACTATACTATTCATATTACATCTTTCATTCACCGTGAAACAAAATATTTGCCAAAAGCTTTCACACACCAAGAAACAGTTTCAAAACATAACTCAAGACTGACGGATAACAATCATGACTGTAAAATAACTTGCCTTCAGAAGGATGTTCAAATCCAGAATCCACAATAGCACGAAGCAGCTCCGGCTTCAAAAGAAAGTCTCTAAATCCAGAGCTATGAATTCCAACGTATCCCCTACATTCAAAAATCCAATTTAGTCAGCTTAACATACTTCATGACCTAAAGAAGTGAGGAACCAGTGTACCATCAGTAGCATGTTTTAGCCATTACATCTATTCTAGAACACATCATTAACCTGTAGTTTAGATTGCCTATCAAAATTGTTTATTGCATCTTGCTTTTTAAACTGTTTTGTACATAAGGATAAGTGTTTACAAATATCTGATTAATTGAAGGAAAAATAAGCAAACTTGAAAGAAGCATCTCGCAAAACTACTTTTCTAATTCTGATCTGTTTATCTAACTGTCACGTTCCTTTACAGCAGAAGTACATACAAACACTGATTTCAAAAAGCATAAGCAGTTCTAATAAGCAATCGTAGACATCCTCTAAACATTAAATATCCAATTTAGTGAGCTACCATATTTCAATAAAGAACAAGTGCACTAGCCGTAAGATTATTCATCTCTTGCATCTAGAGCCTAAGACCATATTATAGGGGCATTTAGATTTCTTTTTAAGGGGGTGTTTGTTTCGGCTTATATAGCCGGCTTATGGCTTATTTGGTTCTAGGCTTATGTTTCATAAGCTCACTTTTTGTGGCTTATTCTGAAACTTTTCGGCTTATATAAGCTTATTATAACGAGAGAAACTTATATAAGCTGAAAAGATTCAAAATAAGCCACAAAAAGTGAGCTTATGAAACATAAGCCCAAAACCAAATAAGCTATAAACTGGCTATATAAGCTGAAACAAACACCCCATAAAACATGATGTTTCACATAAAAGCGAAGCGTTTATGATCATCTATTTATTCGATGCGTTTATGATCATCTATTTATTCGACGCTGAAATAAACCTCTCGCAAGGTACAACAACAACAACAAAATCCAATCCCGCCTCAGCGGGGTATCACGACGATTAATTACGGCTATTTAACTTCCTCTTTTTTATCATCTGATTATTTTATCTTAATACCTCTAATCTGATGATTATTATAATGAATTACAAACACTAATTATATACAATTCTATTAATAAACAATCCAATCAATGAATGAACTAAAAATTGTTAAGTAACGGGGATCTCACTTTTTAACGGCATCGCCGTTAAGTTTAACGGCGTCAGTAGCGTTATTATCTTCCTCATCGTAATCAACAAGGTCTTCTTCGTAGACATCCTTTATCTCTGCGTCTCCCATTATTATTGCTTCTATATATATTTCAATCAAATAATAATATTAGGGTTTCAAGAATTTGAATTTGTAATTAAGATGAGATTGATTAGGGTTAGGGTTTAACTGACCTTTGATCGGTTGGTTGATTTAGGGTTTATTGATGATTGATTATTACGGTTTTTGGTAAAAATGTAAAAAAGTGGTGGTTGTGATAATGGTTTTGCGTCTTTAAATAGTACTGTAACGATTTTTTAACTGATTTGCCGTACGTGACCATAGGCCTAGGCCCAATGTCAATAAGAAATCTATAATTTATTGCCACATACGTGACCATAGGCTTATTTGGTACATGACCATAATGTTACGAGTCGAATCCTAACAGCCCCGATCCTAAGCAAACCTCGATGCAGCGACCAAGCTAGACTGATCTAGAATCTACACCTAAAAATATCTTAGATACTTACTAAGAATAATCTAGAAAATAAGCCAAAGTATCTTTAGATACTTGGTTAGAATTATCTAGAATAAGCTAGATATAAGCTTATAGATATTTGTATAAGAATTATCTAGAATAAGCTAGATATAAGCTTATAGATATTTGTAAAGAAGATTCTATAACCAATAAGCCCTTAGTATAAATAAGGGCTTATCCCTCCATTTGTAATCATCCATTTGTATTCTAAGTTTTCAAGTGCTAATATAAAGCAAGTTCTCTTATAAATCTGTAAGTGTTCATCTCTACTAACTTCCATCACTTTTGGCTTACTTAGACGGTGAAACCGAGTCGCTAAGTGCCACACGGACATTGAGAATTAGTCACGTGACAATAAGCTCACTTCTTGCAACCCCTCACTCACAACTAACTTCAACTTACACATTTATTGCCCACCACCAACTATATTTTATTTTTCACTCAAAAAAAAATACAGATGTCAGATGGTTTGCTTCGTCGTGCAAACGAAGAACCTTAAGTGAGGAGATGTGAGAAGGTGAGGCGGTATGGTGAGTAACCATGAGGAGCAAGCCTACGTGGCTTGGCGAGGGATGAGAAAGTCCACACCTCCCGCTCTAACAATAGCTAAAAGGAAGGAGATTATTTGCACGTGAGTTATTGAAATTTAAAAATCTATGTTTACTTTTCAATTATTAATGGACTAACAAAATACAAAATAATAACTAGAAATACAATGCATTAGTATCGGATGCATTTTAAAAAATTGTGTGTTTTTACAAACATTAGCATTATGAAACAAAATTATATTTTAATTATTTAATGCATAAAATAGTGTTTCTGAATTAGAATTTTGTGTGGTAAATCAATTCCAATATACAAATGAAAAGAAGAGTTTTGTTTTATTGAAATGAATTGAAACATACGTGTGAAAAAAATACATAGGTTTTTCATGTTTAAGATATTTGTAGTGGTTTATTCTTTTACTCAAATGTGCACAGTCTGACTAAGGTTCTTCATGATTGTTTTCGAACCTTTCTCTAACCATCCTCGACTTAGTGAGGTTTGAATCATAATAAACAATTTGAGGTATCATCGTGATCGTTTACGAACCTTTCCCACTAGCAGTGTTGTAAATATCAATCATGGTAGCCGATATATCGGCGCCATGGCAGTTGGCGACGGTCCATATGAAGTAGATGTCTATTACTCTATTTGTATGATACCAGATAGTCACCTTCCCCTTGAAATGTTGTAAAGTCTCCATCTCAAGCAATTTAAACTATTGAGATTGTCACCCCTGACATGATCACAGTCCTGACGTATATACGTCCTATAAGAATTGACTTTAATTTACCATTACATGACATTTGAGCAACATAACAAAAGCATAATTGGATTCAATTATTTTAGAAGCATTGATTGGGATACATAACTCGCATGCCTAATAATATGCCTAAACATATGTGTCAGCATCTTATTGAGGACATCAAGTGGACCTACTTATTCACAAACCAATAATTTATTGTCACATCTATTAGGCACACAATTAGTCACATATTTTAGGTCTCCCAATCATTTTTCTTATTTTAGGAGTGACGGCTTGCATGTTATTGGATATGCACCTATCTAGTTCTAGAAGAAAATCAACCATAACTCGAGTTGTTTATCCGTCACCCCTATCTTGTTCCTTTTTCTTTTTTCCTTTTTCTGATGATATCGTGCTCATAACGTGTTATCTTAACTACTTATAATGGAGAAATGGTCAAAGTAAAAATGTGAAAAATTGAAATTTCAGTCAATGCCCATAATACCCTTCCAAATTGTTATGAGCGTGATATGTTGAAACGTTAATAAAGGAAATGTTGATTTGCTAGCCAGGCTGGAAGACACCTATATCACCGTCCTAACACAAACACGCACAAATGAAACCCAAGCCCTAGCTCCACCAGATTCAAAACTCAACGCCTAAGCAGACGATGACATCACCGGACGAATCGGCTAAAAATCATAATTAGGTAAGATCTCGCCTTTTTTATTATTATCGTCGTCAACGTCATCGATGACGTCATGATGATGATGAATGTTCTTATCGAGTGAGGGGTAGTTAGCAAGATCCATGAAGGAGGAATCGTTATTATGAGGTTTTGAGATCCATGATCTGCTTATCCATAAACGTAGATGTGTTCATTTGCTGGAATTCAATTAATTATGTAGAATTATTATAGATGATTGTGGTGAATTGTGTTTGTTTTGGGGGGTTTTGTTTTGATCTAACAAATAGTTGCTTTCAGAAAAGAAGAGATAGAAGAAGATGATCACAACACGTATTGGGCATTTGGGCCCTAGAGTCCATGCTTGTATGAGTGTATCTGCTTTTCAGCCAAAAAATAAGTCACTAACTTATTTCAAAATAAAAAAAAAAAAAAAAAAATTAAAAAAAAAAAAAAAAAAAAAAAAAAAAAGTTTAACTTTTGTTTAAGTCTAAAATAAATAAATAATTTACTCAATCAATAAATAATAAAATTAGTTTACTTTCATTCTTTTTAATATATACGCCTTGTTTTCTTTATTGTTAACATAGAGATAATTTAACTTTATTTGTTATATAGATATAGATACATAGATAGCTTTATTGACTTGGCAAGAGTAGTGTTACCACATTGGCAAAATTATTCATATCAAAATATCTAATGTTTAAAAACCCGGGTTGACTCGAACTCGAACGGTTGAACATCTGGTTGAACCTGGTGGAGAGGGTCGAATGGGTATTGTGTATTGGTGTTGAAGAATAAACTTTTTTTTTCCCCTTTGAATGGTTCCAATGGAGAAGAACGAATAAGGTTTTGTTGTTGATATAAATAATGCCTAAAAACATTATTAACATATATCGATATCTCTATGTTTTGATAATCACAAAACGTAAACTCATTGAACTACAAATTATGACGTAAACAAGTATTTAGTCGTAAATATTTGCTTTAGCATCCATATCACTTAAGGTATGAATAAACAAAGTGTCTAATGCATTTTATGATCAAAGAAATTTTTATTTTTACAAACCTTACATTCTATTAAAGTGGGACAAACATTTTTAAACTTATACAAAACAATTTTGTATTTATAAGAAATGTTTTATTCAAAATAAATAGTTTGAATTCAAATTTCAACCCAAAAAACGGCTACATTCTTTAGGAAAAACCTCCCCCACAAAAAGACAAAAAATCAGAAGAAAAAATATTTTTTTATTAGGCGGCCCCCTTAATTATACTAGGCGGTCCCCTTTATTATTAAGGGGACCGGCACCCAATTAAGGGGACCGGCCACACTCCCAAACAATATTTTTCCCCTTATAAATACTGGTTTATTCCACAGATTTTTCTCACCTTTTGCACCCCAAAACTTTCTGTTCTAGATCTCATTTCTATTCTCTAAAATCCTTTGATCATACATACATAAATCTTTGTTTCAAAGTGATCCAAACATCTACCTTTCAAGTGCAAGAGAAGAATACTTCAATTCTTCAAGAGAAGAAGTATTACAACTTGTTGTGACCTCCACATCCAAGTTGTTAGAGCATCATCCATTATATCTATTTCTTTGTGTAACTAGTTGTGAATATTTGATAGAAGATAGATTAGCAAGGTGTGTAGATAGAGTGAGTGTGTAGTAGATAGTTGTGAAGTAGCGAAGTTAGGAAGTAGATAGTTGTGAAGAAGATTGTTGTGAAGTAGATAGTTGTGAAGATAGATAGGTGTGAAGAAGTAGTGTTGTGATTAAGTAGTGACTAGGTGTGAAGAAGTAGTGTTGTGATTAAGTAGTGACTAGGTGTGAAGAAGTTGTGTAGAAGGTGTGAATAAGTTGTGACGAAGTTGTGGTGTGTATATTGGTGTGTAAGGTTTTCTCCGCCATAAGGGAGCTTGTTGGCATAGTGAAAAAAACTCTCGAGTAGGTGACTCGAGGAGTGGAGTAGGGCAAGGAAGGTGTCCTTGTAGCCGAACCACTATAAATCCTTTGTCTCGCGGTTAGATCTTTCCATCTCTTACTTATTATCTTGCTTATATCGTTATTACTTTTGTAGACGTAGACGTAGACGTATATATATATATTTGCTCATATAGTGCTAGTATTGATTTTACTTAAAGATCAAACGAAAGTTTCATTCACAAAACAAAGTTTTTACAATCAAACTAAAAAGGTAACATACATATAATTGATCATTTCGATCAAGTAAAGTTTTCATACAAAATATAACTAAGGATTATAAAATAAACGATTACTTACTTATCTCTCGTATATAGCTATAATTGTTTATATTGTGCATGTGTTGATTTCACATACTTAGCTTATATTATTATTATTCATACTTAGATATAGTTGTTCATAGTGTTCAAGATTTGAGTTCACATAAGATTGAATCAAAGTTTTAAAAGCAAACAAGGTTTTAAAACTAAACTAAGTTTTCATAATAAAATTAAAAAGACGTAAAACTATTCAACCCCCCTTCTAGTTTTTCACATTTATTTTTATGTTGACTGGTCAAATAACTTTTGCAGTCTTTTTATTGAATTAAATAATTGAAAAAAATATGGGCTTGAATATCCCTGTTTGTAGGAATATAGGATATCACATGCGGAGTATAAATCGTAAAAAAGAAAAATGTTACTGTAAAATTTAAATACAAGTTGACTAAGTCGAAGAAAAAGTAACGGGTCGACCCGACTTGACCTGGTTGACCTGTGACCCGTTCGACCTAGAAACTGATACTCTATATTTTTAGTTCATGTTTCTATCACAACCTATAAACTAATACTCTATAGGTTTCTTTTTAAAAAATGGGTTCGTTGATGGTCACTCAAATTTTTTTGTTTCATTTGTGGAAAGAACCATAAAGATGTAATCTTTCTTCTGCTTAGCTATAATGATTTTTTTTTTAGGTTCAACATACTATTTTAGGCCGGTTGCAATAAGGACCTCGACCGATTCGGTCTCAATCGGTCGAGGCGGTCGTCCTTGGTGTGAGCATGGGGTCGCGACCGAGAAACATGGCAAAATGTGGATCAGTCGGTCTCAACCACGACCGATTGTTTACCCTTTTTTTTTTTTTTAATCCAAAAACTTCAAAGATTCATGTTTATAGCCGTTGGTAAAAAATAAAATAAAATATATATATATATATATATATATATATATATATATATATATATATATATATATATATATATATATATATATATATATATATATATATATATATATATATATATACACACACACACTATAAATTTCACTTTGAAACACACCTTTGAAACACATACTTTTCAGCATAATTCAAACAACAAATCAAACAAAAAAATGGCTTGTAAACTTCCCCACACTGTGGAACAAGTTCAAAACTATGTCCAAAAACAAGTCGAAATTGATGACAAGGAACGCCAAGATGCAATTGTCGAAGTTATTAAGAAGTTTGAGCTGGCGAAGTTACGCAAAGAACGCCTGAGAACACGATACGAAACATGCAAAGATATCTCTGTCGAAAGGAAACATGTGATCGACCAGTTTTTGTACAATGAGTTTCGCAAAGACGCTGATGTTGTTGAAACATTGTGGGGTTGTGTGCAGCAGATAGAGAACGAAAAATCCAACAAGATACGTTGGAGTTTTGAAGAGAATGTACAAGTTGCTGATGCACCACAACAACAACAACAGTTTGTGCAAGGTGCATCAAGTTCATCTGCACCAAGAGTTGTTGAGCAACAATAACAACAACCTCATCTTGATAACTTTCAGCTAAGTTTTGAGGAAAATGTGAAAGCTGAGGATGGCTGGAACTCTGAGGACGAGCGGGAGCTGAGCAGGATGGAAGCTGAATTAGAAGCAGAGAGGTTTGCGAGCTTTGATCCGTATGACGACGGTTTCCGCTCCGACAACTCGCAGACCTGGGATCACCCAGATTATAATTGAAGTTTTAGTTTTTAAATTATTATTGTAATGTTTTATTTCTGTTTATGTAACGTTTATGTTTTTATTAATAAAAAATTTACGTTTGTGTTAAAAGATCCCGCTTGAATTTTTAATTTCAAAGATCCCGCCTTGTATTTAATTTTTGAATTTAAAATTTATCCCGCCTTCTGTTTGAATTTTGAATTCAAAAATATCCGGCTTCTTATATTTTATCCCTTATAAATATCACACAATACAACACTTTTCTTCAGACACTCCTAAAGCATTTCACACACTCCTAAAGCATTTCACAATGAACAATCGGTGGTTGATGAGTGCTCAAACACTCATCATTTTTACCGTATCTGGACTGCCAAAACACCCAAAAACGCATCAAAATACACAATTTATTCCAAAAATGTGTTTTATATGTTTTAGATGCAAAATGTTTAAAAACAAATGAAAAACGAACAAAGTTTGCACAATTGGCAGTTTCAGTCCCTCAAGTTTCAAAATTTGGCAAAACTAGTCCCTGGAAGTTTAAAATGAAAGAAAAATCAACCCAAGGCAAAGAAAAGTCAAAAATTATCAAAATAAGTCCTTGGGTGAAAAAGTTTGAGAAAATTACACTTTTACCCCTCAAAATCCAAAATTGACATAAATGGTCCCTGGAATTTCAGAAAATGGCAGTTTTAGTCCCTGGTGGTATATTTTTGGATGGAAAACTAATTTTTATCCTTGGAAGTTTAAAAATATTCAAAATGGATCCTTGGATAAAAGTTTTTCACAAATGTCAGTTTTAGCCCCTCAACTTTTCAAACTTGGCAAAACTGATCCCCAGGAATTTCAAAAGAAAAAAAATGACATTTATGATACTTGGACTATTCAAATTGGCAAGATATATCCTTGGGTTGAGTTTGGAAAAATGGCAAAACACACCCTTCATGGTTCGGCAAATTACAAAAATGGTCCTTGGGATTTTTAGCCTAAACTAAACTAAACCAAAACCAAACCCACCACTCCATGGTCTGATCCAGTAACACATACCCAGGCCCATACCTTAGCCCACCCAAAACACCCCAACCGTTCTAAATAACTCACTCCCATTGACCCGGTCAACCCTCTCCACTTCCCCAAACAAAACCAACCCGTGACTTTTCCCCCCCCCCTCTGAAACTATCATCATCACCTTCACACCTCTGCTACCCCCCTCAACACTCAACTATCATTACCCTAGCCCCCCTTGCATCCCACTCCAAACACAACCATCCAAAACAACCCTTCTGGCACCAATAATATCCATAGAAGCAGACAAAGGTTTGGGCGCCAAAATTCAAACAACGGCTGAGATTACTCCTTTTTGATCCTATGGTCGGTTTTGCAGCTGGGAAAGAGACAAGGAACCTTGGAAACCCTAATTGGATTGTATAAAAAGGAAGCAATGGAGTAGAGCAGCTTGACGAGTTTTCTTAGTAATTTTAATGTATTTCTTTTAAGTATTGTACCTTTTATCAAATTCTCAGTTGTATTGCACTTTGTTCTTTTTATTAATATAAGTCTTTGTTTCAGCTCAATTGCATTTTCATTCCAGTTTTAAATTCACAAAAATAGAAAAATATAAAAAAATAAAAATAAAAAAATATATAAATAAAAAAGAGAAAATAAGGATAAAAGAAGTTGAGATGAAGAAGACAGAAAGGGAGAATGGGTAATAGAGATTCATGGGAATCATATAAGTTGTTCTTGGTTCATTTGGTAGCTTGGAAGCACACTGTGAGATCTAAACTTTTCCATCCTTCTTTAATCTTAGTTCATTAGTATAGTTTTGTTTATATAAATGCTTAAATGTGTTTCTGAATAACTCTTTGGTGATATTTAGTTGTGATATTAGTTCTAGTAGCTTGCTTGTTTATTTGATTTCTTGTTCTCAAAAATTTTCATATTAACTGTCTTTGTGTAATTTTAGTAAATCTCAGTTATTGGTTGTTATGAACAATATTTCCAAGCTTAAAATCAGTGTATAATAGTACCTTTCTAGAATTGGAATCTCAATTGTGGTTTAAATTCTTGAAGTGCTGTGAAAAGTTGCTTAAATCAGGTTTTAAGGGGTGTTTGGTATAAGCCTGTTGACTGAGTTAGTAACATCATTTGGCCCCAGCTTGTTTACTCATTGTTTTTAGTACAACATTAGTCCAAATATGCCATTTGGTGGTCTGTTTTGAAATAAAAGTCAAAGTTCCACCAATTTAACCATAACAGTTTAACTGTCATCAGTTTAGAAGATACAAATCTTTAAACCATCTCAAAACTAGTTTAGGTAGGTAGGTCAAGTCTCATTTAGGTCTTATTAACATCACATAATCATCTGGACTTAAGCAAATTTCATCTAAGTCAAAGTTATAAAAAATCTCACAAAGTCAAAGGTTGCATACTCCAACATAGGACAGATTTCAATTGACTATGTAGGGTTCAATAATTGATGGAATTAAGTGAGGTCTGTTGATTTTAGTTCTTTGCCAGAGTGTTAATTCAATTCAAAAAGAAAATATCATTTTGGAGATGATTTGGTCAGTGAGATTTAACTTCAAAGTACCCTGCAGGGCAAGTTAGGTGCCCTGCACCAAGACCTCAGGCCATTGCCCCTCTTTCAATAAGTTCTAAATTGACACCCAGTGGACCCCACCCTTGAGATTTGGGCTTTTTGAGAAGTTCAGCTGCTCAGCTTTCTGGTCCATAGCTTATTTTGTGACCATGCTTATTTGGCCCTTGCTTTTTGCTACCCTCAAAAGTGCTTATTGAACCTGGTTTAAGCTCAGTTGACTAAGCTTGTTGATTTCCTTTGTTCTTAAATTGATCCTGTGTGAGTTTGTAGTTTTACTTAGTTAATTTGAGTTGCCTGTGTAATTAAGTGTATGTGTTAGCTTATTACTTGAGATTTTTCACTTCTTTGGTAAATTGTTCATTTCTATTTTCATTTTTAAGTGTGAAGTCCTTAACTGTGGTAGCCATAAGCTTGCATAAGCTTATGAAATTGCTTAATTTAGTTTGCTTGAGTTGTTTTGAGACTACACAAACCTTTGTGAACCATTTTTCTGAGTTGTGAGTTTGTGGGATTAACTTTTGGCTTGTGCACTTTCTGAATCAACACTGAATCAGTGAATCCAGGTTTTTCATAGGCTCTCATAGGGCTTATTAGTGGGCCCCTTTGTGTGAGACTTAGCTTTTTGGAAAGCCTACCACCCCAACTTGCTACCTCAGTCCTTGTTTTGGGCTTATCAGCTTATTCAATAAGCTTAATCTACCCTTAAAGTTGACTGCAGGCCTGCTTGGCTGGGCAAGTTTTGGAACTACTTATTTGGTTCATTAGCTTATTCAGTTGATTGTGCCTGTCATTTTAGCTTATTTCCAGAGTACATAAGTTGTTAGTAGCTTATTATTTGGCCTGAGTACACTGTGCAGCTTATTTTAAGCTTTTAGGCCATTTTCAAATCAATAAGCTCACTATTGAGCTTATTGGCTTGCACACAGCTTATCTTTGAGCTTATTCAAAAGTCTCTTCATTAAAGTTGCCTATTCTCAGTAGCTTAGCAGTTGTGTAAAAGAAAAATTAGAAAAAGACAAAAAAATTAGAAAGTGATAGCTTCTATTTAAGCTATTTTAGCTTATTTTCTGCTTATTTATAAGCAATTTTCATTTTTAAATTTTTCTTAGGCTTCTTTTTAGTTAAAATAATTTTTGTAATTTTTCCAGATTTTTCCTAGTTCATTTGGTATTTTTAATAATTAATTTTAGTTTAAATTAATTAAATAATTAGTTTTAATTAATATTAAATAATTAAAAAGTAGAAAAATTAGGTTTTCTGTTTTAAAAATAGTTTTATAATATTTTTGATTTTTCTAAATTTAATTTTCATTTTTTAGTTAATTTTCATAATTAATTAATAATTAGTGTAATTTAGTTAATTAAAAAGTAATTAGAAATTAGCAATTAATTAATAGTAATTAATTTAAAAGTGTAAAAATTATTTTTCTTTTTCTAAAAATTTTCTTAAGTTATTAGGAGTATAAAAATACAATTTTCACGTTCGTAGGACTTTATTTGTTCACGTTTCACTTTTATTTTTGCGCGTTCGCGTTTATTTTAATTCAAACGCGCGTTTTTAGGTTAACTCACGTTTCTAGGTAATCTGATTATCAGTAATTGTTCCAGTAGTATTTCTAAGTCATTTTCAATCATAATCCCGTAGTATAGTCACTCAAAACAAATTTCTGATCCTCCTGTTAAATCACCCGATCACTTAAAACGTTTTTTTTAATACAATTGCTTACCTCGCTGGGACAAAACGACCCGGGAATACACTGTACTCCTTGGTTAGTTGGTTTTAGACGTTTGATTAGGTTGACCATTACCTGGGAAACTTAGTTGACCGTTTAGGACCAATCAGTGGTCAATGGAAGAAGAAGATCTGCTAGCTCGCGTATGGCTTGAAGTTAAAGATTTCGGAGAGCTTGTGAACGGACGTTCTTTTTGGGCTGAAGTTACACAAAGGTTCAACAATGAGACCAATGGTGAGAACCGTAATAAAAATAGTATTACGGCTATGTGGAGTAGAATGAATGCTGAGTGTCGTAGGTATAATGCTATTTACAAAGAGTTGATGCGTACAAGTGAAGACCCTTGTCGTCTCAGCAATGCAAACCGAATTTATTATGAGCGCTATGGGAGAGGGATATATTATCAACATGTGTGGTTCGTTCTAAGAAACACAAATGCATGGGACAGAGACGATGAGTAATCGTATTTTATTTGTTTTCCGTATCGTGTTTTATTTGTTTTTCGTTTCGTGTTTTATGTAATGTTTACGTTTTATTAATAAAAATTTGTGTTTGTGTTAAGTTTGTAGTAAAAAAAAATAATAAAAAAAAATTGAACTTGGTCGCCCTTACTGTGACACTGAATCGCCTGCAGATCGCTGGAGAGAGAAAGCTGACGTGGCAGAGAAAATAAGAGGGATTGACCCTTATTTGTAGTCCTTACTGCAGGCAGCCTTAAAGATAATTTTTGTTACTGACCTAATAGTAGGTAATGGATATGAATCATGGTGTTTGGTATGTTATAATGTAATGACCCATTACCTAATAGTGGGTAATGGGTTATTACCCAATAAATTGGAAGGATTGCTCATTAAATTGCTTTGCCTTCCCTTTGCATTCCCCGTAATTTGAACCAGGAATGTCCTAAGAAACATATTTTTGTGTTACTTAAAAGATGTATAGATGATGAAGACTTTCACGCAGTTGGATGAAGACCAAAATTTGACAGTAAGGTGTTTTGATTTCAACTTAATTGACTTAATATGAAAAAACCTAAGTTATTAAGTCATGTAAAATGTTGTTTATTTTTCACTTAATCAAAAGAAACGAATTAAAATAATAAGTGATAAAAGCGAGAGTCTTCACATCAAGTCATCTTTTAATTAACACGACTTAATGAAAAAATTGAATAAACAGACCCTAAGTGGCTTATAAATACCAAATTAAATACCGAAATATTTTATGGAGCCACGCAAATGAAGTTTTTGATAGATGTATAAATGATTGACTTGGTACAATTAGATAAATCAAAACAAAAACAATTTGAGGCTAACTGCCTAAAAAATACCAACCTACAAGATGAAGCTATTGCGAAAATGGATATTACTTTTAAATTACAAATAATACTTTTTTACTTCTTCATTATTATTATTATTGGAATTCAAATAGAAAAATGAATTAGAAAGATTTGCTACTGACGATATATGCGCTACTGAAAGTAAAAACTTAAAACATATAAATGGAAGTATTGAAACTTAACATCTATTAAAGAAAGATGCATAAATTTTGGTTTATGTTTTTATGATTTGACTTACAAAAGTTAAATTAAAATTTATTTAGGTAATCAATAGAATAGTCAAAGCTTATAAAGTAAGATGCATAAATTTTAGGCCATTATTGTTAAAACAACAATTTCTATCTATAATTTCTTATTCATTTTTATTTGAAAAACTAACATTCCATAAGAAGCTTTTCTATTAGCAGACGAATACGCATGTATAGCAACGTGATTTTAAGCGGCAAATTTGAACTATGCATCTACAAGTCAATAAATCTCAAAAGTTTCATATATTAAAATTCTATTTATCTTACCATACATAATAGACTAAAAGTTAAAAGTCATTTGCCAATAATGGAAACTATTTATTGAGATATGAAATTTTTCGTAGCTCATTAACATGAAATATTCTGCTCAAAAGTTAATAAAGTCAGCGTTAAGTTTAAGAAATTCAAGATTCAAAAATTAGGATGAATGTTTTATATGTAGTATAGATACTAGTTATAATGCCCGCGCACGCGCGAGCTTTTTTTAAAGTTTTTTGAATAAGATATTTTTATTTATTAAAAAATAAATAATTTAATCTTTTGTTTTGTTTGATTTATAATTATAGTTTTTAAAATAAATAATTATACTTTTTAAAATTATAGTTTTTTATTATTAAAAATAATCATTTAAAAATTTTGCATCTTATCTATAGTTTTTGTATTTATCTTCTACTTGTTTAGTATATAAATTAAAAAATAATAATTAATTAAAATATTACTTAATAAAGAAATAATTTTTTTTGAAATACGAAAGTCCCCACGAGGGGTTTTATTGTATTATATAAAAGATTTCCATAATAAATATCAATTTCAATCTATAATTTTTTCTTCATTTATATCATTAGTCTCTTCATTAAACTAACATGCATTTCTTTACATTATTTTTTTTCCCAAATGGAAATCGCATTTAAAGAAATGCCATGAAATGTTTGAAAAACCCGACTATTGATCGCTTTCGAACATACGCAATGAAATTTTTTTCTAAGCAATCACTAAAATAATGTTATTTCATTGTATTAATATTTTATCTCTTTTAGAAATCATTATAGTTGTATCGCATTTGTATAATTCTTGATCAGTTTGTATTATTTTATTAGTGTCAACAAAAATAAAATTTTACATGTCAACACATTTGTTGTTGCTCAATATTTGAATAGAACTTCTCATTTTTTTCAGATCTATATTGTTGCAGGTTATAATTTATTTAGCAAAGGTATTAGGGAAGCCAGTCAAAGAGCTCGGTTAATGAGGAGTGTACACTTCAAATGTCGTGTACCAAAAAGTTTTATATAATGACAAACGTGCATTGTTAGTTATCACATAATTGATATAATGTTTTATTTTCAGTTTCATCAAATGATTTTATATTTTCTTTCCCATGTTAATAATTAATGATTGAGTTGAATTATCGCATCTTACAACCTTTTGCAAATATATTTTGTTATTTCACTTTTTATGTTTAAACGTTACATGAAACACTTACCTCAATATCGTAACAATAGTTGCTTGCCGCTAGAAAATCCCGTTGCTATGCACGGGTACTCGGCTAGTAAATATAAAGAACAAGAACACAAAAATGAGAGGAGGGATTTTTATTAAGTGATAATCAATGTTACAAGTGAATGTTACAAGTGGATTATATATATAAGATAGATGAATGCATCTTAACCCTAAAGCTCATTAAAAATAAATATGAATAAACATATAAGCCTATTAATATTTTTACAACATGCATAAAATATTCTTAGAGGAAAATTCAAATGCATACTCTTATTTTGGTGCATACCAATGGACAAATCCCCACCATCCATCTAGTTTGATCTAATGGTGGGGATTAGCCTAAGATTAAATGGGGAAACATAAATCCATGTTTTTTTTCTTTCCTTTTTTCTTTGTCTTTTTTATTATTCATTTTTTTTCTTTCTTTTTTTCATTTTTTTTATTTCTTTTTTTTCACGCTTAATGGGATTTTTGTTTCTTTTTTTTGGTGTCCTTTTCTCACGTTTTTTTTCTTCTTTTTCTTTCTTTTTTCTTTTTTTTTTCTTTTTTTTAATTCAAGTTCTTTTTTTTAATAAACGTTTTTTTCGCTTTAATACATTTTCGTCTGTTTTCATACGTTTTCGTCCGTTTTCATACGTTTTTGTCTGTTTTCGTAGGTTTTCGCCTGTTTTCATATATTTTCGCCCGTTTTTTACGTTTTCGTCCGTTTTCATACGTTTTTGTCAGTTTTCATACGTTTTCGTTCGCTTTCTTACGTTTTCGCCCGTTAACGTCTATTTTCATACGTTTTCATATGTTGTATTACATTTTCGTTCGTTTTCATACGTTTTCGTCAGTTTTCATACGTTTTCGTTCATTTAAATACGTTTTCGTCCGTTTTCTTTCGTTTTCGTCCATTTTTCATACGTCTTCGTCCGTTTTCAGACGTGTTTTTACGCTTTCATACGTTTTTGTTCGTTTTCATACATATTCGTCCGTTTTCCTACGTTTTCGTTCGTTTTCATACGTTTTCATTCGTTTTCATACATATTAGTCCGTTTTCTTACGTTTTCGTTCGTTTTCATACGTTTTCGTTCGTTTTCATCCGTTTTCTTTCATTTTCGTCCATTTTTCAAATGTTTTTGTCCTTTTCATACATGTTATTACACTTTCATACGTTTTCTTCTGTTTTCATACATTTTCGTTCGTTTTCTTACGTTTTCGTCCGTTTTTAAATGTTTTTGGCAATTTTCAGATGTTTTCATATGTTTCTAAATATCACAAGTGATATTCTGAATATCACAAATTATATTCTGAATATCACAAGTGATATTCTAAATATCACAAATTATTTTCAGAATATCACAAATTATTTTCTGAATATCACAAGTGATATTCTGTGATATTCAGAATATCACAAGTGATTTTCTGAATATCACAAGTGATTTTCTGAATATCACAAGTGATTTTCTAAATATCACAAGTGATTTTCTGTGATATGCAGAATATCACAAGTGATACTATGAGTACCACAAATGATATTCCGGATATCATAAGTAATATTCTGTGATATATTACTGGTGATACTACAGGTATGACACTTTTCACTTTTCACATTACCATATTAAACTAAATACCACTCAAAACAAATCCAAGGTAGTAGAAAAGATGGTGATGATGGTGAAACTTTTCCGTTGTTTGGACAAGTATGTCTATTATGATCAGTTAAACTACAAATATTACAACCCTTCTTTTGGTTCTTACTTTTCTCAATAGCTTTTTCACGTCCACCTTTAATACGGTCATTCTTATGTCCTTTAGGAAGATTCTTTATACCCATAAAATCTTGAACAATATCACAAACTTTTCAGGGTGGAAGACTTGGCAAATCAGTCTCAACTTTTGACTTTAGCTCTCTTAGGTTGTCTACAAAAGAATTCCAGTATCATAGACAACTTATCAGTAATTACAACAATAAGAAACAAATTATCAAACATATCACTAGTGATACTACACATATATCAAACATATCACTGATGATACTACACATATATCAAGCATATCACTAGTGATACTACATATATATCAAACATATCACTAGTGATACTACACATATACCATCAGCAAAAACATTTATTGTGTTTGTCTATTACAGTGAAAGGCACAAAAACCATCTTGTACATAAAAAATACGTAATTAATACCTTGGTGTAAAATCCAATAATGATCTTCATTATATACTCAGCATTAAACTCAGAAACAACACGAAAAATGCCAAGAACTCCATAAGCTTTTTTGGTATTAGTCCATTTTTTTTTGAATATTTGTGATTTTCTGAATATCACTTGTGATATTCTGATATCGTCCGTTTTCATACTTCGTCCGTTTTCATATGTATTAGTCAATTTTTTTACTTTTTCGTCCGTTTTTATACTTTTCTGAATATCACAATTGATATTCAGAATATCACTTGTGTTTTTCTGAATATCAATGGTGATAGTTTAAATATCACTTGTGATTTTCTGAATATCTATCACTTGTGATTTTCTGATATCACTTATGATTTTCATGTTACAAAACATTTGTTGAATATCACTTGTCAAATTCAGAAAATCACTTATGATATTCAGAATATCACTTGTGATACTCTGAATATCACAGAATATTACTTATGATATCCGGAATATCATTTGTGGTACTCATAGTATCACTTGTGATATTTTGCATATCACAGAAAATCACTTGTGATATTCAGAATATCACTTGTGATATTCTGAATATCACAGAATATCAATTGTGATATTCTGAATATCACAGAATATCACTTTGATATTCAGAGTATAACTTGTGATATTTAGAATATCACAAAATATCACTTGTGATATTCAGAATATAATTTTTGATATTCAGAATATCACTTGTGATATTTAGAAACATATGAAAACGTATGAAAATTGCCAAAAACATTTAAAAATTGACAAAAACGAATGAAAGAATAGTTGAAAACGTAAGAAAATGAACGAAAATGTATGAAAACGAAAGAAAACGTATGAAAGTGTAATAACATGTATGAAAAGGACAAAAACGTTTGAAAAATGGATGAAAACGAAAGAAAACGGACGAAAACATAAGAAAATGGACGAATATGTATGAAAACGGACGAAAACGTATGAAAGCGTAAAAACACGTCTGAAAACGGATGAAGACGTATGAAAAATGGACGAAAACGAAAGAAAATGGACGAAAATGTATTAAAACGAACGAAAACGTATGAAAACGAATGAAAATGTAAGAAAACATATGAAAACGTATGAAAACAAACGTTAACGGGCGAAAACGTAAGAAAGCGGACGAAAACGTATGAAAACGGACAAAAACGTATGAAAACAGACGAAAACGGGCGAAAACGTACGAAAACAGACAAAAACGTATGAAAACGGACGAAAACGTATGAAAACAGACGAAAATGTATGAAAACGAAAAAAACGTTTATTAGAAAAAAGAACTAGAATTAAAAAAAAAAAAAAAAAAAAAAAAAAAAAAAAAAAAAAAAAACAAAAACTTGAAGCGTTAAAAAAAAAGACAAAACAAAAAAAAATGAATAATAAAAAAAGACAAAAAGACAAAGAAAAAAAAAAAAAAAACATGGATTTATGTTTCCCATTTACTCTTAAGTTAATCCTCACCATTAGATCAAACTAAATAGATGGTGGGGATTTGTCCATTAGTATGCATCAAAATAAGAGTATATAAAATAAAGTGCCTCAATATTCTTAACCCAAACATAAATAATAGTTAGGTTTTGCTAAACAATTCTCGTTAGCCAGAGGTTACATTCATCATGAATCATGAAGGCAATAATAAATTTTATTTTAGGAAAAAATAATCTACTATTCGGAGTAAAGCAAGATTATGCACAAGTTAATTCCCTTTTTTAATTCTTGCTCACCTTAGTGACCAAGTCACCAGACTATACGGGACTCCGAAAACATCGTTTGACTTTTATATTTGTTGGACGGTTAGAGTGTTTTAAAGGATACAAACAAGGAAAGAATATTCGTCACTAAAGAATATACTCCTTGATCATACCAATAAACAATGCACTATATCCTTATAAAATCCCTCTTCATATAATCATCATCATACCATTATTTAATCTTCATCAACAGAATTACCAAACACATACAACAAGATGCAGTTCAGAAAAGTATTACAGAGATTAATAGATGAGATGCTTCCCGAATGGAGGGACAAGTTTCTGTCGTACAAAGTTTTGAAAAAACAGTTGAAAAGGATTTATTTTAGCGACGGAAGTAAGCGACAGAAAATGACTGTCAGTGATGATAGTGTGGTGAAAGAAGTTGATGAGTTTGTGAATTTGTGTAAAGATGAGACTCATAAGTTTAATGACTTTGTTCTTGAGAAACAAGAGTGGTATATTATTAGGATTAAGGTAATTTATTTATTATTATTATTATTATTATTATTATTATTATTATTATTATTATTATTATTATTATTAGAAGATAAAACTTGGATCTTTATTGTTGTTGTTTGCATACTTGATGATTTTGGATTATGGGGTGTTTGGGTAAGGTGATGTTTAGAGTTTAAACTGTTGTCATTGTTTGTTTTTGGACTAGATTATTGGAGGTGCTTAGTAAGTGCTTAATAGCTTAGTGGAGGATATGTAATTGGTTTTTATGAAAAAGTCATAAGCTTTTCTTATGAGGCTAACCAAACACCCTATTAGTTTTTAGACTAATCTGATAAGCAAATCCAGACACTATCTTTTGTGTAGTGTTTGATAGAATATAAGCTGATAATTTGTAATTGTAAACAAGGATATACTGTTTAGCCAAAGCTTTCTTAAACACCCCTAATAAGTTGATAGTTTGAGATAGTGGAAACTGGAAAGTGATGAAGCACATGGAAGGTCTCATAGTAATCACCGCTTAATCGCACCAAATTGTTGCTGACTTTTCACTTTAATTATTGACTATTTCTTGCGATCTAGTTTTGGTCAAGGTACTTTAGATGGAACTATATTTGAGAACATCGTTTCTAAGTGAAGGAAATTAATGAAGTACGGAGTACATCAGTTTTAGCATAGCGGGCTATGTTTTAATCCTTTAGCCACAAACTATGCAACCATGCTTAATCATGGTGTAGCATGGTCTATGAAAGTGAAATTTTAATGCTATAGCTATAGTGGTCATTTGCTAATTGTACTATGTCTAGATATTATATTAAACAGCATTTAAAGCGTCATGGGGCATTCGGATATACCTTGGGCTATGGTTCACGGGCTCATAGATAGCAGGCGATCGTAGAATTTTGCTATAATTCGAATAATTCAATACTCCATATATTTCTTCTGGGTATCTTATTTGTTATAGTTAATCATGGGTCTAAGACGCACCATAACAGTCTTCTGTCACAAGATTGATGCAAATTGGGTAATTGTTTCTTTTTATATGGGATAAAGATTCTTGATAACTTGGTTGCTGCCAAGTATTCAAATGAAGAGTTATTGAAAGTTGATCGAGAACTTGTAGATTTACACTGGGAGATAGTCCTCTTGTTCTAGTACAACATAAGCTTATACTTTCTTTTTGTTTAAGTAAGCTTTCCCAAACATCCCCTAAAAGCTTAACATTTGAGATGGTGGAAAGTGATGAGTTACTTGGAAGGTCTCATAGTTATCAATAGGTTATTTGCCTCGATCAAGGTTTGGTTGAGGTACCTTGATGAAACTTTATTTTATAATGTCGTTTCTAAGCGAAGGATATAAAGTTTATGTGGTTTTAATTTACATGCTGCCATAAACTATGCAACCACAAATTTTAATGCTGTAGCTATAGTGATGCTGTGATAGTATGCTAACTACGCGTAGATATCACGATTCATGCATAATCTTCAGCATTTAAAGCGTCACGGTGTGTTCTGATATACGTTGGACCATGTTTCCAGTAATTAAAGTGTCATGGTGCGTTTTGACTGGCACCTTACCGGTGACCTTTACGCTTGCATCTGTATCCTATAAAGCATTAGTTGTAGGTTTAAGACGCACCATAACAGGACATATTGTGTCACACTAATGCAATTTCTTTTTATGGGCTTTAGGTTCTTGAAGATAACTTGGATGCAGCCAAGGATTCAAATGACGAGTTATTGAAAGTTGGCCGAGAGCTGGTGGATTTACATGGGGAGATAGTTCTCTTGTTAAATTACAGTGCTTTAAATTACACAGGTACTCTACTTCTGTACTTCAGTAAATATATTGAGGGATAATGAATTAGGAGCCACCCAAACATGTATGCGGTTTGGTTAATATTAAATCTGACAATGAACAAGCTGAATAAGTGATTATGAAGATACTAAAAATAGTTAATTCATTTCTACATTTGTGAAGTAAAAAACTACTCGTATGAAAACAAAAAGCTAAAGTAAAATTTATGTCAATCAATATGTTATTTATGAGATTTGGTGTACACAAAACTAGAGATATGCTTGAATTGCCTCTTTATATATTATCCCTTGTACATCATTTGTTTACAACCTTTACAGGGGAAAGGTTATCGGTGTTATCTGCTCAACCCGACCCATACCAAAAATTACCTCTTTTGACCCATATTAATTTTTTTCATCTTCTAACACATTACACAACCGGACCACACAGGCAATACAGACAATTTTAGTGTGGTCATATGGATATACCAATAATTGTAGCTAAATTTCTGTTAATGTTGCGTCTTTGTAGGATTAGTGAAGATACTAAAGAAACACGACAAACTAAGTGGCGCTCTCATTCGTGTGCCTTTCATCCAACAAGTTCTAAACGAACCATTTTACAAAACTGATGTACTAAACAATCTTGTGAAAAAGTGCGAGACAATGCTAGACCAACTTTTCTCCATGAACGAACATCAGCCATCCCCATGTGCATCACCAAACAGAAAAGAAGACGGATCTGATCCTGAACCAGAAGATAAGTCGTCTCTTACAGTTCCTGAAGACCTCGTTGACATCAAGAACATGGAGAACACATACATGAGGCTTACTCTTTCAGCACTTACAGTTTTGAAGGAGATTCGAAGTGGGAGCTCGACTGTAAACGTGTTTTCGTTACCTCCTATGCAATAGGACGGATGAAAATTATCTACTATGTAGTAACCTTTTCTTTATGTGTATATTAACGAATGAATTTTGATCTTTATATTTGAAATGCTGATTACGGTTTGATATTTTCATTTGCTGCCATTTTTCTTTTCTTTCTTTTTTTTCTTTTCTTTTTTTTTTTTTTTTTTTTCAAAATTTTTGGGGTGTGTGAACCTTGGTCCTCATTATTAAATGGAAGTACCTGGGGGCTAGCTTTGTTCGGTTCAGCCGTAAAGTTTTCTAACAACCGGTTTTTGTTCAAAACGAGAGCTCAGCTGTTTTATACTCATTTTTCAAATGAGACGAACCAAATGTGCATCATTCACGGTCTGATTTGGGAGTTAACCGATTATTTAAGGATAGAGAGGAATTAGTAGAGGTTATGATTATTAGACGATATTATTATGAATGAATATGGATTAAGATGAAATTAGTAAGAGGTTATGGAATGAATTATTGATGAAATAGTATGGGTGATGATTATTGATAGTTGTTAATGAAGTGTTTGTCATAAGACTTCAAAGAGACCAAACTTATTGGTTAAATGATATATACTTCATGTGTATTAAATGATTAGTGATTTTTAATAGAGTATATGATTGTCATATGATTAGTTGGTCGAGGCGAGCAGGTAACCCGAACTTAAGGTGAGTAACGGATTGTATAGCACTTTTAGTAGTATAGTTATTTGTTACACATGCTTACAATTAGTGAGTAAGTAATATAACCAATATGCCAATATGGTATGATATTAGAATCGGATGATACCCGGGTATGAGTAGTTTAGGAACCGGATGATAGTCGGTTGTAGTTATATTCGTGCATAAGCGAAGCACAAGCGGAACTCCCAAAACTACCACTTTAGTTTAGAGGCTAGGGAGTGGTAACGCTGTTGAGGCGTTTTTGCTGATTTGGACGAGTTCCAACGGCGTTATGCCGTTATCACCATTTCCAGGCATGTGGCGTTATGAGGTTATCACCATTTGCGTTGCTATACTAACGCACGTTAGTATGATATGCTCAGTTTCAAAAGGGCCCCCTTGCTTAAAAATGTTACCGTTTGGGAACCGTTGGTGTGTAACGGTTAAAAAAAAATCAACCCTCCTATAAATACTAAAGAATTGAACCCTCCTAACATATACATTCAACATATAGTCACACAAAAAAAAGAATTCGATAGCAGATCTCACAAACCAAAAATAAAAAATAAAAAAATAAAAAATAAATTAAAAAAAACAATTCGATCCAAAAAATGTCAGGACATGGCGATCAAAGTTTTATGAACTTGATGATGGGTTTTGGAAATCCTAACCCGAACAATGCCGGATCTTCGTCAACTCCTAACCTACTTAGTTTGACACCCGAACAACAACAACAATTTATGTTAATTTGGCAACAAAATTTCTCACTAACCCAAACCGAGGAGCATACACCGCCAACACCACAAACCCAATCCTCACAAGCGGCGTCCGTGGAGCCCGAAGCTACGTCTCCACGAAAACTTAAACGTGGAGGTAAACGGATCTCAAAAAAAGCCAAAGAAACCCAAGTGTATGATGAAAAAAATCCCGACGTGAGCAATACTACGTTACGTTGGACAGCAGAAGAAGAATCTTTACTTGACGTGTGTTAGGTGGCCGTTTTCGAGGATAAGAATGTTGGAGTTTCTCAAAAGTCCACTACGTTTTGGTATCGGGTTATGAACGAGTTCAACCGGAAAAATTTCCAAAATCGTAACAAAGATATGCTATCAAGCAAGTGGCATACGTTGAACGCAAATTGCCAAAAGTTCGAAGCGGCTTACAAACGTGCTAAACGTTTGACAAAAAGTGGTGAAGGTGACATGGATGATATGAGGCATGCTAGACATTTCTATCGTGAAGAGCACAAAGGAGTTTCGTTTGGTCAAGAGGATACGTGGTTGATTTTGAGGGCATGTCCAAAATAGGACGTGCCAGAACCGATTGACTTAACCGGATACGTCCTCGGTCAAAGCAACGAAGAGCTATTCGGTCATGATGCACGACCACGTCCGGCCGGGAAAGCACGCAGCGGGAAAAAACAAAAGTCCGATACATCGACTAGCACCGGTGGAAGTACGTCAAGAAACTTGGAATCTATGACAACCGAGCTTCGACTTAGACGGGAAGCGGCACAAGTAGCGTACGAGGCGGCTAGAGTGAAAGACGAGACGGCTACGCGTTTGGAGGAATTTAGATTTCTCGGTATGAAAATGAGTGATATCGATCCAGAGGTGGTGTATTGGATCAAAATGGAAAACCAAAGAATCAAACAAAAATATAATTTGCAACATCCGCCAAGCGACTAGTTTTTTTTTTATTTATTTATTTCGTAACGTAATGTTTAGTTTTATTAATAAAATGTTTGAACGTTTAATAAATGAATTTGTTGAGGGTAGAATTTGTGAATTTGTAAAAAGTGGTGTTATTGGGTGTTATGATTTTCTGGTGTTTTTGGTGTTATGTTATTTGGTGTTTAAATGATGTGGCGCTGACGTGACAATGGTGTTGGTGTTATTACTCCCTTTGCTCTTAATGCTCATATGGGATTGGATTAGAGATCTCTCATATGGAGCATGTATAATAATAAGGCACATATGAATTAGCTATGTTGCCAGTAGTAGCAAGTCGAATAGATATCGCACAATTAGTAATGATGACGTATAGTCTACATTTGGGCCACGAGCCCAAATAAACATTATTAATGCCCAACTCCACTATAAGTGGGCTATCGTGACAATGATTTGGGCCATACTACTAACGGTTTGGACTCACGAAAGCCCAAACCCAACCAAATTATTTATGGTCTAGATAGGGATCTTCTATTTACGGAGAAAGACCCATAGGCCGGATAAGCACTACGCGTGCGAAGAGTGAGGAACACGAAATCTATAAGGATTTCGTATCTATATAAACAATGCCATAATTCTCATTAAATGTGCGATTTACAAACCCTAACTCTTCAATATACCCTAAACCGATTACTTACTCTCACGCCAGAGGATAATCGTGGGAGACAATCCCACGATAAGCCTAACGGTGTTTGTTTACTTTCTTAGTGCGCAGGTTTCAAGCATTAAGAGCTAATTGGTATGAGAGCAGGAACCCAAACTAGGAACGCCCAACTTTTGTATCAACAAGTGGCGCCATCCGTGGGACCCTACACGAAGAACTAGAATGACGAAACACAAAAACTCATGCCAGCGGACTCCGCAACTGGAAAAAACATGTGGTGACCCCCAAAGGAAGAACCCCCAAGACTTGACCTCTAGGCAGGCCTCTGGAACAACCAGTGCGCCTGGTCACCAAGAAACGGGACCGACTCTACCTCTCCCAGCGGTAGAATTACCTACAAGGACTACTCAAACCACCACGGTGGTTCCAAGCGTTGAAGAACTTCAGCGCACCCTTTTCAATACTCCTCATCAAGCGGCACCTATAGTGGACAACACTATGCCACCTGGCACACCTAACCGAGATAGGGCGCCTAATGTTGAGGCAGAAATTCTTGCAGTAGAAGAGGACACGCCCGAGCTAACGTTAAATAATTTTGTATCCCAAGATTATGAAGAAGCGAGGAGAAGATCAAGCCAGAGCCTACAGGCCCGGCTTAACTTTAACCCAGAAACATCCCCACCGCGCTACCAAAGAGGGGGGCGCGAAAATAATGAAAGACGTACCAATATCCATGATAGACTTGGTACAGCATCTGACTCACAATACTCGGAGGAATACAAAGACGGCGAAAGGTGCACCAATGTTCACTCCAGACTTGGCAGTCGAAGGATGCAAGATAGACTTGGACGTCAGCATTCACCGAGCGAAGGCTCCTCCAGGTCTAGGAGCAGAAGAATTCACGGCAGGTTGGGAAGGCGAACTTCCCCAAGTGAAAGCCCCTCAAGTTCCTCCTCTGAGGAAAACCGGCGCAAGCGCCGCAAAAGGGATAACCTATCCTCCAGTGACTCCTCGGACAACGAGGACAAAGAGACAGGACATTGGAAGTCCAGAGGAAGATGTCGCGAGGAAGAGGACGAAGACATATCTCTTCCTTGGCGTCGTCAGAAAGTTGATGCATTTACACGACGCATCTAGCGATTGCTCCGATCATAAGAAAAGGCGCATGCCCAATAATGTTAAAACATATGATGGAACGGGTGATCCTGATGACCACCTAAAAATTTTCGAATCCGCTGCTACTATCGAAAATTGGCCACAACCTGTGTGGTGTCATATGTTTAACTCCACATTAGTGGGGAACGCGCGCACTTGGTTTAGCAAGCTTCCACGTAGGAGCATAGACGGGTTTGAAGAGTTACGAAAAGCATTCTGTTTAAACTTCACCCAAAGAAAGAAGTGCGCTAAAAACCCTGTTGAATTAGCCAGAGTAAAACAGCGCCAAGGAGAATCAACCAGTGCTTACATGGAGCGCTTCAAAGATGAATGTATACATGTCAAGGCATGTCCCGAAGTCCTAAAAATTTCAGGGTTCAAGAATGGGATTAATAATCCAGAACTCATTAGGAAATTAAATGACAAGGTTCCCCAAACCTTCGATGAACTAATGAAGCGCACAAGATCCTTCATCCAAGGAGAAGCAGCCGCTACAGACAGTAAAAAAGGCTACTCAAATTATAGGCAGCAAGAACAGCCTAGGGCACAATCCAATGACCAGAGCAGCAATCGCAGCAAGAATTATCGCAGTCAGGGAAGTGGACGAGATAATGACAAATATACCCCCTCACAAAGACTCCGAGGGAAATATTTGTAATAGAAGGCGCAAACTTTCCAAAACCCCCACCAATGCGCACCCCAGAGGACAAGCGTATAGGGAATGGATACTGCGAATACCATGGACAAAAGGGCCATACCACCAACGAGTGTGTCCAGCTACGACAACTAATTGACAAATTAGTAAAGGAGGGTAGAATGGATCACCTCGTTAAGAATATTAAAGAAGGGAAGGACAAACAAAAGAATGGAGGTAAAAAAAGAACCTTCCAAAGATAAGGCGGACATTATCTACATGATATAGTCATGGCTGCGCAAAACAAAGCAAAAGGTCAGTCAAAAATTCTCTTCAGAGAATGAGATATCCTTCCCCACTCTAGCTGCGGACAACGCAGTAGTAGAGCCATTAACCATTGAGATACATACAGGGGGACACGATATTCGCCGCATGTATATCGATGGAGGAGCATCAGCAGACATTCTGTATGAACATTGCTTCAAAAGGCTGCGACCTGAGATACAAAGTCAGTTAATACCGGCCTGGCTTCACAGGAGAAAAGATATGGCCTATGGGGCAATTACGCTTACTTGTAGTTGTGGGCGATGAACAACACTCTACAGCAACGTGGATAAACTTCATGATAATCAAGTCTCCTTCACCTTACAACGACATCATTGGGAGACCTGGAATATCATCCATGCGCGCTATACCATCCACAGCACACGGGATGCTAAAATTTCCAGTAGAATGAGGGATTGTCACCCTCTACAATACCACGGTGCCGCCTAAAGAATGCAACGTGGTAACCAGTGAGGCGGAAAGTGGTCCAGAACAGCGCACAGCTAAAATACCAAACCTGAAGGTTGCCATTCACCCTGATTACCCAGAGCAACAAATATCGATTGGAGGATCTCTATCTGACAAAGGTAAAGCAGTTGTGTGCGCACTCTTGCAAAAGAACCTAGGTGTCTTTGCGTGGGAACCAAAGCACATGACTGGCGTACCACGATCTATCATGGAGCACAAGCTACAAATCCGACAAGGATTCCCTCCAATACGACAGAAAAAGCGCGGCCAAGCTCCGGATCGCGCAAAAGCCATCTTGGAAGAAGTGCACAAACTGGTAGACGCAGGCATCATGCGAGAAGTCTACTGCCATGACTGGATTTCTAACCCAGTAATGGTAAAAAAGAGTGATGGCAGTTGGAGAATGTGTGTAGACTTCACTGATCTTAATAAAGCATGTCCACAAGATTGCTACCCGCTACCAGAAATTGACTGAAAGATAGAATCCCTATGCGGATATCCCTTTAAATGCTTCCTAGACGCATACAAAGGGTACCATCAAATTCAGATGGCAGAGGAGGATGAAGAAAAAACAGCCTTCCACATAAGTCAAGGGGTATATTGCTACACAAAAATGCCCTTTGGTCTAAAGAACGCGGACGCAACATACCAGCGATTGGTGGACATGGCCTTTGAAAAACAAGTAGGTCGCAACTTGGAAGTTTATGTCGATGACCTTGTTATAAAGAGTCATACTGAGGAAGAATTGGTGCGCGACATCGAGGAGACATTCAAAACACTGGGAAGGATAAATATGAAGCTAAACGCCAAGAAGTGCACCTTTGGCGCAATAGAAGGAATGTTCCTTGGATATTTAATAGAACCTGACGGCATCAAGCCATGCCCAGAAAAGACAAGAGCTCTCATCGATCTCCCCTCACCGCGCACACTGAAAGAAGTCCAGTCATTAAACGGAAAGCTAGCTGGGCTAAACCGTTTTTTATCCAAGTCAGCAGACAAATCACTCTCTCTTTTTAAAACACTCACGAAGTGCAAAAAAAGGGAGACTTTCGTTGGACAGAGGAGGCAGAAGAAGCCTTCCAACAACTAAAACAGCACCTTGCATCACTTCCCAAACTTGTCGCACCGCGACCAGGGGAAGAGTTGATCATGTACTTATCTGCAACCCATGGAGCAGTTAGCGCAGTACTATTGACAGATAGGAACTCCGTCCAAACACCCATATACTTTGTAAGCAAAGCACTGAAAAAGACAGAGACTAACTACAGCCCTATGGAAAAGCTAGTCCTAGCTCTAGTATTCGCATCTAAAAGACTGCGCAGATACTTTCAGGCGCACCCGATAGCTGTAATCACGGACCAGCCCATCAAACAAGTTATCTCTAAACCTGACGCATCAGGACGGCTACAAAAGTGGAGTGTGTTGTTGAGTGAGTATAACATCTCGTATAGACCACGCACTGCAATCAAAGGACAGATATTAGCCGACTTCATTGTTGAGAAGCCAGATACTGATACTCCACCTTCAGCAAGCAAAACAGAGGTACAAGAACCATGGGTTCTATTCACAGACGGATCCTCATGCGTGGATGGGTCAGGCGCAGGCCTTATCCTCACAAATCCAGAAGGAGTGGAATTCACCTACGCACTGCGCTTCGAATTCACAGCCACAAACAATGAGGCGGAATACGAAGCCCTACTCGCTGGACTGCGCATTGCAATACAAATGGGTGTACGCAACCTAGAGGCAAATGTCAATTCCAGGCTAGTCGCTAACCACGTGCTAGGCGAATATGAAGCCAAGGATGAACACATGGTCCAATACCTTGAAAAAACCAAGTCTTTGATTCAGGATTTTGATAGGTTTACAATCAAACAAGTACCTAGAGGAGAAAACAGGAAAGCTGACGTGCTTAGCAAAATCGTATCTACAAGCTTTGCGCACCTATCAAAGCAGGTATTGGTGGAAACTCTAAAAAGCAAGTCAATCTTGGAGATGGAAGTATCCACAGTGATAGAAGAATAGAATCCAACGTGGATGACACCTATCATTGATTTTTTAAGCAAAGGAATCCTACCACAAGATCAGAAAGATGCTCGCAGAGTACGGCGCACAGCGCAGAGATTTGAACTCCGAGATGGCGTACTGTATAGACGTTCATTCCTACAACCATGGCTCCGGTGCGTTGGACCTCTTCAGGCAGACTATGTACTCCGAGAGATTCACGCTGGCTCATGTAGTATGCACTCAGGACCACGATCCGTAGTGGCGCGCGCCTTGCGGTCGGGATACTATTGGCCCACCGTGCACCGCGACGCGCGGGACATGATAAAAAAACGCAGCGATTGCCAAGTCCACAGGCCAATTCCGCGCCGACCACAACATGAGCTAACACCCATCACCTCACCATGGCCATTCCATAAATAGGGCATTGACATCGCAGGCCCTTTTCCAGTTGCAGCAGGAGGGCTTAAATTCTGTCACACCCCCAATTTACCTGACTTGCAGCGGAATGGAATACCAGGGGGTGTCTGTCATAGCATCACAGTTACAGTTACATTGAACGAACTAAAGTGTCGTTTGTAAAATACGTCATTTGATCATTAAAAATATTCAGAGTTCACAAAATAAGGTCCCAAAAGGTGTCGCCAATTTAGGTAAAATAAGTTTAACAAGATCAAACGTTCATAAGTGCAGAAAAATATAATCAGACGCGTCGTCTCCGCGACTCCATGAAGGTCCATATGCATGCAACATGAGCTACCTTAATAACCTGAAAATACATGCTAAAGTGTCAACACGGGGTTGGTGAGTTCATAGATTTTAGTGAACAAGTATGTAATGTAAAACATTTGAAAGAAGAATTCCCAGCAAAGGCCTAGTAAATCCACTCAGTTACAAGTCCCGCCATAAGAGACTTATAACCTGTGTGTTTACGACCCACTGCCAAAGTATGATTTGGTTTATGGAAACAAAAGTAATAGGATTGGTACAAAGGCATCGTAATTCAGTAATAAGGCTGATGCAAAAGCATCGTAAATCAGTAGTAAGACTGATGCAAAGGCATCGTAATTCAGTAATAAGGCTGATGCAAAAGCATCGTAAATCAGTAGTAAGACTGATGCAAAGGCATCGTAATTCAGTAATAAGGCTGATGCAAAAGCATCGTAATTCAGTAGTAATAGTGATGAAAAAGTATCGGGAATTTATAAGTAATTTCGTATGTACAATAGCCCAAGTATAAAGTAAAGTACTAAGATTTCAATAATGAAACCCACATTAGCTCTTAAGCTCATGACCCCGAAGCTAGACGTACTAAAATTTGCCCCAAATGAGTGTTTACCAGACACTCGTACTATATTAGACAAGAAATGCATTCGTAATTCCGTTGGAGCAACCCAAACACGAATGGAGGAGTCACCCTCAATAGATCTATTCACTCACTCTCGCTTGGCATTATAATTAACGGTCCATGATAATAAAGGGGACTTGTCAAGACGTGGTAATAAGGCAACTTAAGCAATGTAAGAATTTTATACTTTGGCATTGTACAAAAATAATTAAAGCAGCGTATTCTCCCCCAAAAGTAATTCAAATCGTATAAAAGTATAACACGAGTATTTAAGCATGTATCTCCCCCAAAGAGTTTATAGAGTAATTAAACAAGTAAAACTGGGGCTATGACTCACCTGATATGATGGTACCATGAACATGTAATGAGCTGAAAAACAAGGCGCGCACACTAGCCGCAACCTAATATGAATGATGAACGATCTACTTTAGATCATGAAATGATGTTATGAATGTCCATGCACATGTTTCCTATACCACTCTACTCTTTGAAAAACACTTGTTGTTATCAAAATAATACATTTTCCAAAACTTGGGAAAATATGGCAACTAGAAAATAAAACTAGTTGAAATGTATATATATCTATATATCGTATGTATCAATGTTTGTGTTGAAATCCTCGGTTTGAAATCCTTGATATAACGCCTTCTAGTGATAAAAATATATTTGTAATCACTAATACTTCATTAGTTATGAATTTGGGTACTTGGTTAATATTTCTAGAAAATCTAGAATTTAGTACGTAGAAGTAGTATTATTATTTTTACTAGTGAAAGCTGCCAATTATAGAGGATTTTTGCCGATATTGAAACGTGAATATCTTTGTCGTTATAAGTCCGTTTTACTTGTTCTTTATATCCACGGTTACGTCTTAGTATGTAGTAATATATTTTGGAAAGCTTGGCTCCTCTGGGTTACGTCTAAAGCCTCTTTTTGTCCGACGAAAAACGTCCAACAGCATGTATTTTTCCGGAAAATAGTTTTCGTCAATAAACTTGCAAAAATCATAACTTCTTCGTTATAAACTCTTTTTAATCCGTTCTTTCGCCTACGGATTCGTTTTTGAAAGTATTTTCTAAAAATTTTGCCAAAGTTTACTTTATGTTTACTGATTTTCCTGGATTTACCAAAATGGGACAGAATGTTTATATACTTGTTACAAACCCATTTTTCATGTTCAAAACTAGTTTCTACTTCAACCAAATCTCTTGCAAACACCACAAAACTATACTAATCCTACCATACACCTTCTTAGGGTGCCATGGGTTCCTAATGACTAGTAATCAAGTTAATTTAACAAGGGAACACCTAAATCACAATCTAGGGTTTGTATGTTCAAAAAGTATACAAAAATAAAGTGGTATAACTAGTTTGTGCATCAAATTAAGCATGAATACCATAAGATACATATGTTAATTAGATGAAAACATGAAAATAATTTTGAATACTCACTTTGAAATAATAGGTGATTGGATGATTAGAAACCTTGAGTTACTTGTGTTTTTGTGGTATGATTCTTGATTAGAATGATGAAATGAACAACTTTGATGCTTTGTACTTTAAAAAATAATGGATTTTGGTTCATGGATGAAGTTGGGTCGTGGGGTATGAGATGGAGAAGGAAGGAAGAAAACTTTTTGGCTTATGAAATTGTGATGTTATGATTCTAGGAATTTGTTAGGTTTATGTTTAGGAGGTTTATTGTATAATAAGAGCACATGTATGCATGAGGTGAAAAATAAAAGCCAAGTAGTCTAGGGATGTTTATATGGCCGGTTTTCAATGTTAAAAAGAGTAGCAAAGTCGGTTTTGATCACTTAGGAAATGTAGTGTAATAGTAGTTGTAGTTTAGTGTAAGTATTAGTTCTAATCGGGTACCGGGTTTGATAGAAATAAATGTTAACAAAGTTAACCGGGACTTAATAAAGTCATAAAAATGTTAAAAATATGTTGGGTACAATTACTGAGTGTTCGGGTGATTATTGTTTAGTTTTCACGAAAACCGTCGTAATATTCATAAGCTCACGTTATAAATAAAATAAATTTCCAAGATACTGGGTAAATGAATGTTATAACTTTTATGATGATAAAATGGATATAAAAATATGTCGGGACCATTGTGGGAATATTTAGATATATTTGTCGTGTATAAACCGGGTGTTAACGTTTATTTATAAATAATTATAAGGAAAACGTTAAATGTATCAAATATATAAATTTGAAAATCCTAAGAGTGGTATAACATGTAAATGACCTACTGATGATATGCAGACTGTCTCTAGTCCCTATGCAGTGTCCTTACTGATAATGAAATGAATTCGCACCTAAACCCATACGGTTACGCGAATTTTAATACCCGTAAACTAAATTTACGATGAAATGAATAATGCACGTGAATGATGAAATCTTTTCCGACAATGAATAGTGTTCAGTGAATAGTAAAATTTCTGAATGTTTCTCTGAATGTCAAACTGACACCAAAAATGATGAATAGTAAACTGATGAATAGTGTTTTTCCAAAGTTTGGGAAATGACCTGAAATGGTGAGTTGTGACAGTGTTCCCCTCTAAAAGGAACTTCGTCCCGAAGTTCAGTTTATGTTGATTTCTGAAAACGTATTGGTGAAAAGGTGATGATATTCGAGAATTCCAGCGAACTCTAACGATAGGAATTCGACTCTGCTTCAACTGTTCAACCTAGCTGTCCATGATTTCTACTTGTTCTCCTGCAAGGTTTATGTTTGACTTTGGGTTGGATTCCTTTCCAAATAGAATTATGATTGACTAATATGACAAAATGATAATACATGGTTGTGTAATCATGTTGTTCTCTAACAAGGCTCAAGTCTGACTGCCACTAGGCCTACTCTGTCTGAAATATTACATGGTTCGGTGTATATCGGGTTTAACTTTCCAAGTGTTCTGAATGATATCCTGCCTTTCCTAGGCAGAACTTTCAACATAATTCTGCCTACCAACTTGAAGTTTTAATGGTTTACAACTTAATGAACTTGTAACTGATTCTTGACTTGTAGGAAATTTCTGGTTATCTCATGAATGCCTTCTAGACTAGTGAGTTGAGCTTTTTCCGAGTTTGGCCCATCAATAGATGGTCTGCGCTGCTTAATGTTTTAAATGTGATACTGGTAATATATACTGCTGAATTCTGCCAGAACTCAAGTTTGTATGCTAGTTGGTCGATGCTAAAATGAATCTTAGATGGTCCAATATGCTAAAGGTTCGACCTCTCTTGTTATCCAATTTGTATCATGCCAATCCAAGGCAATGCTTTTTACTTAGTTGGTTCTCCCGCTTGAATCTGGATGGTTTGTTGTTCAGGATACCCAATCCAAATGATGTGTGTTATGTACCAATCTAACTTCTGCCAGTTTCTCGCTGTTGGTGTGATAACTATTGTTGTAGATGAATTTGATTGATGTTAAGTGATTAGTCCAACCATTTCTAGGGTCAATCACTCATGCTATGAGCATACTTTCCTATGTTTGAATCGTTCTCTCGCTTTGACCAACGACCTGAGGATGATAGGTGATGTTTACATCTAAATGGGTTTCTGAAGGAAATCCTGAAATGATTACCTGAAGTCCAAGGTGAATCGGGTTCCTTAACAGGAATAACTGAAATGGGTACAATAAACCTTTGTGATTAATTCCACAACGTTCGGTCCTTCGAACTTGGCGTTATCTGAAAGGGATAGAATATAGGTAACAACTTGATTCCTTGTGTTTTGTTCCAACGGATGATAAGACATATGTCCTTCTTTGTCTATTGGGTTTGGTCTCCACTACTGAAGTTCGTGATCAATTTGTGATGTTCCTCCTAATTCCTTCATCACATAATCCAAATATTCTCTATTGTCCAGTCACAAATCCTAAATGCATAAGCGATGTTGTAGGGAAATTTGTTCTGGAAATTTGTCTCGCGATTGTGAGTTTTGGTTGAAATCTTTTTCTGAATAAACGAATTTAGAAAATGGAGCAAATGATTTACTGGGTAATATTTTTCTTGATGATTCAAAATCCAGTAGTTATGAAATAGGAACTGTTTTCAAACATGTTGTGATTAAGACTGCTTACCAAAGTTTGATGTCTATGTATATTTCTCATTGTACAATAGTGTTGCTAAAGATTGACCAAAAAGGATCGTACTTGTTCAAAATAGGAATTTCAGAAATCATTTTTCCACAAGGTATGTGATTTATATAAATGCATCAACTTTATTTAAAAGTGAAAACACTGACAAGGATAAAATGGTAGAATGGGAAATGTTCGCTTAAATGCATAGATGTCTAACATTTAGTTCCTGAGGTTGGATAATGCCTATAGGTGGTTATCAGGCATAACTACAAGCATAGGTATTTAGACTAACTTAAATCCAGAAATAGTTTATCGTTGTAATTGGAAAGATGAAGGTATCACTTGATGTTGTATCGATGAATGTCTATTATATTTTCCCATGTAGATGAGGAGATATGTTCTGGTTTGATCCCTTGCTTGGTATGAAGGTGAGGTTATCTGAAATTTCTAGAGACATAATGCCTTAGAGGAATCTACATAGGTATTCTCGTTTCAAACAATTGTCCTTTGTGAAAACTTACTGCAGGAAAGTTTATGTATGGATGAGGCCATGTTTAAATGAAATGCTCTACAGTCTCAATTAGAAGCTTGGTTTATTTCTATTGTGTTGTCCTGCGGATATTTATATTGAGTTCATTCCTGTAGCTCAGTCTAGCTAGTACTTTTAAACGATAGAATTTGACAACTAAGTCAGAGATGGTGATTCTGATGGTCTCGCGGTATCTTAGGATTTGTTGTTGAGTTATGAATTCTCTCACTATATACTTCTAGTTCTGGTTAGTAGTTCTGTAATCCTTTCATTGCTTCTATTGTATAGAGGAATCCTGCATGTAATTGATATGGAAAGTCTCTCTTAGGGAAGTCAATGGGAAATCCAACTTAATGGCTAAGTGAGTGACAGGTAGGGTAAGTATCCAGGGATAGTTCGGCAAAAGGGATGTTTATGAAAGAGTTCCTTTGTTTACAAAACTGTTAAATGAAGATTGTTATTAACAATCCTTTGAAAAGGTAATTATTTCCTTCATGGCATAATCCTTCCTGAATTTTACATAGGTGATCAGGCTATGTACAATTGAGGACTAATGATGCGATGTTAGATTTTGTCAAAATATCATAACTTTCCTCAAAAGTTTTAGATGGTGTTCAACGCATTGTTATTAAAAATGGTATCTTGATGTTTTCTTTCAAATAACATGAAAATTGCCTCGCGTAATAATAGTAAATACTTGGTGTAATGACAGAAAAATCAATTTATAGGATGGTAATAAAATAGCTTACTTCAGAAATTTTTCTGTAAAACAATTTCCCCATATGATAGTAAAATAGCTTGAATGGTGTATTGGATACGTGGGTGAATCTTGTCGAATGGTAATAGTCTACTAATTCATCAAAAACGAAATCAGCCTAATCCCTGATAAGACAATGATAAAATGTCGCGAAACGATTGAAGTCTGAGCAATTGGGATAGAAAATGAAGTAAACGAAGGTTATGATTATCACAGAGGTAACAAATGATAGATATTACATTGGATAGAAAAGTGCTTAATACAACTAGGTTATGTCATCGTACCAACGGTAAGTACAAAAGGAAATATACAACCCTAAAGGGCTCGAACTACGGTTTATATATTGAAACAAGGCTCCTCCTGCTGAAGCATTGTTGTTATCCTTGATGTTGCTAATATCCTGACGGTTCTCTTTCAACAGCTCACGCTATTCCTCGAGCAATTCAGTCTTGATTCCAAGGTTCCTGATTTTCCTTGTTCCTTAGCTCCGGGCAGTCATTCTTGAAATGCCCTAAGTTTCCACATTTGAAGCAACTCCCTGGGATCTTCTGATTTGTGAGTTTCGTACAGTCTTCAGTCCAATGACCCCGCTTCTTGCACACTCCACACGTTTTACTGCAATGACCTCGGTGATGTTGATTACACAGGTTGCAGTAAGGTAACTTTCCAATATACCTTCTCTTTGTGTATGGTTCTGCAGCAAAGGCTCTATTCACTTCTTGTCCTTTGGGTGATTGTTGAGCAGCATTACAACCTAGATTGTTGTTCCACTTCCTTTTATTGTCACTATTGTTTCCTGATGTCTCGGCGTTAACTATGAGTTCCTTTGCCTCGATCGCCATTTTGATAGCTTCAGACATGGTATCGGGTTCCCATGCGATGACCAACATACGAATTTCATGGGAGAGTCCTCTGATGTACCCTTCAAGTTTCTTGCTTTCCGGTTCATCCATTGCAGAACCTAGTCATGTTAATTCATAGAAATGAGTAGTGTACTCGTCAACATCATTTCCTACCATGGTAAAGTTTAGTGTTTCTTGTTCTATTGCTCGTAATTCACTTCCTACACCAAATGTTATACTCATCATCCTTCTTAATTTCTCCCAAGAGTGTGAGTAAGCAGCATCAACTCCCACCATCTTAATATGTTTGGTCCACCATTCCTGGGCATGATCCTGAAAAGTGCATGTGGCGAACTTAACCTTGTCTTCCTTACGACAGTCGCCACATCGGAATATTGTTTCTATTTCTTCGAACCATTTGAGAAATTCCTTTGTGTCTCTAGTTCCGCTAAATGAGGGAGGATTGCACCCCATAAATTCCACGTGAGTAAGTTCCTTAGTGAGGGCGGTGGCTATGTTCTTGGCAATGACTTGTCCAACAGCAGCTTGCGTCATGCTTGGAGTGGTTTGCTTAAATCTCTCTTCATCAAATTATAAGAGACCATGAGGATCTATAGGTAAAAGAAATTATCATATTCACAACACCTGAATATAATACATGAAAATTTCGGTCTACGTGAACCGATATCACAAATAGCACAACCATTCCTTACATAGTAGAGTCACACTTGATATTTTTGTTTGTACAACAATCAAAAGACAACAAGTTCTTTAGACTATGTCCCACACTTCCTGTGGCTAGGATAATAGTAAAAACTTGTGAGGATATAAGTCTGGTCCAGGGACTTCCTGGTGTCCCTCTGTGTGAAATCAGGTTTGTGGCATCATGAGGTCGAGATAGTCCTGAAGTGGTGTCTGAAGTTGTGCATCGATCAAATCTTAGATAATGTATGTTCTGAACCATTCCTGAAGAATCTGCGGATGTTCCTGTTGAGTCCGTGATATTGGTATTATCTACTAGGTGTTATCTAGTTCATGGCAAGTGGGAATGGAAAAGGAAAATGACAATGGTGGTACTAGTGAATGGAATACTACCCTCTTTCGCGCTACCTCGCGACATCTAAGAGGTAAAACTGAAGTACGCATTATAGGACGACCAATAGTGTAATAAGTAACTGATGGTGGTGGTAGTACCTGAGTAGTGGGTGCTCTACTAGTGATGGAAAGAAACATACCATCTCCCTTGAAATAAACAATCTAATATGTCCATTAAGATTAAGTCTGAATACTCTACCAAAAGGCATTCTATGTATGGGCTGAATGATAGGAAAACCCTGTTCCTATGGCAAATCAATAGTGCTAATGGTGGTGTAAGTGCAACTGGTGGTATAATGGTAGTGGAAGATGACAAGGCATCTTCAATGTCGGAATCCGATAAAAGGATGTCAGGGTGAGTATCTGAAGACATGTCACTTGTAAACCAGGTCAATAAAATGATATATATATATATACAAATATGAGTATAAATAACTCGCACAGGGTATGCATGAAACAACATGTATCATGATTATGCACTTATGATGAAATGATGAGATGCTATGCTGATGTGGTTATAGTCTAGGGTCCAAGATACATCCTAGTTCGCTATAACCTTAGCTCTGATGCCAATCTGTCACACCCCCAATTTACCTGACTTGCAGCGGAATGGAATACCTGGGGGTGTCTGTCATAGCATCAGAGTTACAGTTACATTGAACGACCTAAAGTGTCGTTTGTAAAATACGTCGTTTGATCATTAAAAATATTCAGAGTTCACAAAATAAGGTCCCAAAAGGTGTTGCCAATTTAGGTAAAATAAGTTTAACAAGATCAAACGTTCATAAGTGAAGAAAAATATAATCAGACGCGTCGTCTCCGCGACTCCATGAAGGTCCATATGCATGCAACATGAGCTACCTTAATAACCTGAAAATACATGCTAAAGTATCAACACGGGGTTCGTGAGTTCATAGATTTTGGTGAACAAGTATGTAATGTAAAACATTTGAAAGAAGAATTCCCAGCAAAGGCCTCGTAAATCCACTCAGTTACAAGTCCCGCCATAAGAGACTTATAACCTGTGTGTTTACGACCCACTGCCAAAGTATGATTTGGTTTATGGAAACAAAAGTAATAGGATTGGTGCAAAGACATCGTAATTCAGTAATAAGGCTGATGCAAAAGCATCGTAAATCAGTAGTAAGACTGATGCAAAGGCATCGTAATTAAGTAATAAGGCTGATGCAAAAGCATCGTAATTCAGTAGTAATAGTGATGAAAAAGTATCGGGAATTTATAAGTAATTTCGTATGTACAATAGCCCAAGTATAAAGTAAAGTACTAAGATTTCAATAATGAAACCCACATTAGCTCTTAAGCTCATGACCTCGAAGCTAGACGTACTAAAATTTGCCCCAAATGAGTGTTTACCAGAAACTCGTACTATATTAGACATAAAATGCATTCGTAATTCCGTTGGAGCAACCCAAACACGAATGGAGGAGTCACCCTCAATAGATCTATTCACTCACTCTCGCTTGGCATTATAATTAATGGTCCATGATAATAAAGGGGACTTGTCAAGACGTGGTAATAAGGCAACTTAAGCAATGTAAGAATTTTATACTTTGGCATTGTACAAAAATAATTAAAGCAGCGTATTCTCCCCCAAAAGTAATTCAAATCATATAAAAGTATAACACGAGTATTTAAGCATGTATCTCCCCCAAAGAGTTTATAAAGTAATTAAACAAGTAAAAGTGGGGCTATGACTCACCTGATATGATGGTACCATGAACATGTAATGAGCTGAAAAACAAGGCGCGCACACTAGCCGCAACCTAATATGAATGATGAACGATCTACTTTAGATCATGAAATGATGTTATGAATGTCCATGCACATGTTTCCTATACCACTCTACTCTTTGAAAAACACTTGTTGTTATCAAAATAATACATTTTTCAAAACTTGGGAAAATATGGCAACTAGAAAATAAAACTAGTTGAAATGTATATATATCTATATATCATATGTATCAATGTTTGTGTTAAAATCCTCGGTTTGAAATCCTTGATATAACGCCTTGCAGTGATAAAAATATACTTGTAATCACTAATACTTCATTAGTTATGAATTTTGGTACTTGGTTAATATTTCTAGAAAATCTAGAATTTAGTACGTAGAAGTAGTATTATTATTTTTACTAGTGAAAGCTGCCAATTATAGAGGATTTTTGCCGATATTGAAACGTGAATATCTTTGTCGTTATAAGTCCGTTTTACTTGTTCTTTATATCCACGGTTATGTCTTAGTATGTAGTAATATATTTTGGAAAGCTTGGCTCCTCTGGGTTACGTCTAAAGCCTCTTTTTGTCCGACGAAAAACGTCCAACAGCATGTATTTTTTCGGAAAATAGTTTTCGTCAATAAACTTGCAAAAATTATAACTTCTTCGTTATAAACTCTTTTTAATCCGTTCTTTCGCCTACGGATTCGTTTTTGAAAGTATTTTCTAAAAATTTTGCCAAAGTTTACTTTATGTTTACTGATTTTCCTGGATTTACCAAAATGGGACAGAATGTTTATATACTTGTTACAAACCCATTTTTCATGTTCAAAACTAGTTTCTACTTCAACCAAATCTCTTGCAAACACCACAAAACTATACTAATCCTATCATACACCTTCTTAGGGTGCCATGGGTTCCTAATGACTAGTAATCAAGTTAATTTAACAAGGGAACACCTAAATCACAATCTAGGGTTTGTATGTTCAAAAAGTATACAAAAATAAAGTGGTATAACTAGTTTGTGCATCAAATTAAGCATGAATACCATAAGATACATATGTTAATTAGATGAAAATATGAAAATAATTTTGAATACTCACTTTGAAATAATAGGTGATTGGATGATTAGAAACCTTGAGTTACTTGTGTTTTTGTGGTATGATTCTTGATTAGAATGATGAAATGAACAACTTTGATGCTTTGTACTTTGAATAATAATGGATTTTGGTTCATGGATGAAGTTGGGTCGTGGGGTATGAGATGGAGAAGGAAGGAAGAAAACTTTTTGGCTTATGAAATTGTGATGTTATGATTCTAGGAATTTGTTAGGTTTATGTTTAGGAGGTTTATTGTATAATAAGAGCACATGTATGCATGAGGTGAAAAATAAAAGCCAAGTGGTCTAGGGATGTTTATATGGCCGGTTTTCAATGTTAAAAAGAGTAGCAAAGTCGGTTTTGATCACTTAGGAAATGTAGTGTAATAGTAGTTGTAGTTTAGTGTAAGTATTAGTTTTAATTGGGTACCGGGTTTGATAGAAATAAATGTTAACAAAGTTAACCGGGACTTAATAAAGTCATAAAAATGTTAAAAATATGTTGGGTACAATTACTGGGTGTTCGGGTGATTATTGTTTAGTTTTCACGAAAACCGTCGTAATATTCATAAGCTCACGTTATAAATAAAATAAATTTCCAAAATACTGGGTAAATGAATGTTATAACTTTTATGATGATAAAATGGATATAAAAATATGTCGAGACCATTGTGGGAATATTTAGATATATTCGTCGTGTATAAACCGGGTGTTAACGTTTATTTATAAATAATTATAAGGAAAACGTTAAATGTATCAAATATATAAATTTGAAAATCCTAAGAGTGGTATAACATGTAAATGACCTACTGATGATATGCAGACTGTCTCTAGTCCCTATGCAGTGTCCTTACTGATAATGAAATGAATTCGCACCTAAACCCATACGGTTACGCGAATTTTAATACCCGTAAACTAAATTTACGATGAAAATGAATAATGCACGTGAATGATGAAATCTTTTCCGGCAATGAATAGTGTTCAGTGAATAGTAAAATTTCTGAATGTCAAACTGACACAAAAAATGATGAATAGTAAACTGATGAATAGTTTTTTGATGAATAGTATTTTTCCAAAGTTTGGGAAATGACCTGAAATGGTGAGTTGTGACAAATTCCTCATCGTAGCTATAGATTATTTTACTAAATGGATTGAGGCAAAAGCAGTGGCAAGCATCACAGGCAACCAAGTCAAACGCTTCGAATGGGACAATATTGTATGTCGATTTGGACTACCTGGAGAGATTATTTCGAACAACGAAAAACAATTATGTGTTAACCCGTTCAAAGACTGGTGTGCGCAATTGAACATCACATAACACTTTGCTTCAGTAAAACACCCACAAACCAATGGACTAGTTGAACGCGCGAATCGCAGTTTGGGCGAAGGAATAAAAGCGCGCCTTGACAGACATAAAGGAAGATGGGTGGATGAATTATCACATGTTTTATGGGCACACCGCACGACAATTAAAACCAGTACTGGAGATACACCATTCTCTCTTGTCTATGGAACATAAGCCGTTATATCAGCCGAAATCGGAATGCCAACTATCCGTACAGCGGAAATAAACGTCACAACAAACGACGATGAGCGGCGCATATACTTAGACCTGCTAGAAGAAAGGCGTGAACGCGCGACTATACGTGAAGGAAAGGCTAAAGCAAAGATGAAGAAGTATTATGATGCAAACGTCAAGCATACTTCTTTCAGGCCAGGAGACTTTGTATACCGCGCCAATGATGCAAGCCACGTAGAAGATACAGGCAAGCTTGGACCCAAATGGGAAGGACCCTATGAGGTCATAGATGCACTAGGCAATGGTGCATACAAATTGCGCGACATAAAAGGCCATGAGCTGGCACGCACTTGGAACATCTGCAATCTCAAGAGTGTTATCTTTAGGAACGGCTATGGCCCACACACAGACAACCTTGCACTTTAGTATGTGCCCAATAAATTTCTGTCTTTGAATTTTTCTTTCTTTTTTAGGAATTGTCTTTTATCTTCAAAACACTTGCAAGTATTGATAAAATGTTGTGGTTTCTAGCTAACTCCATAACACACTTAACTTTATTGCGTACATTTTTATTATGTTTTAATATTGTTATTTTATATTTTGCCTAAATGGCGCGCATGCACTTATTAAGACCTACGATGGCAGAAAGGATGAGTAAACATACTAATTAACTCGTTGAGTAAGAGGGTTGCAAACCCATCAACACCGGATCACGCATCCTTGCTATGCACCTTACTTTTAAGACGTTGAAGTAAGTTTACATGCGCATCCCACGAAGGAGGCTCAATACCTCATACACCGTACATGCTTAGCAATTTACGAGCCAAGACTCTTGGTCATTTGATAAAAGTCTTTGCGAAAATATTGCAAGTCTATCTCCACACTTATGATTTGTTCTTTAAGTTATATACTTAATACGAGTCACTTTAAGTATGTAACGGTTTCAATTTGACTCTTAGTTGATCTTTTATACAAAGGATAACAATCTAAGTACAAATAACACGGCATATGAACAAAAGATATAAGTTATTATTTATAAGAATCGTACATTTATACAAGTTACAAAAGTCCATGCATATCTACACGCTATGACAACGCTCAAGGATACGCTCTTGGTCAGCAGAGCTCCCAGCCTCTTGGAGTCTCCTCAAAAGTAAAGCATCTCTAGGCGATACGGTCGCCACGCTGACTGAGACTCCATCTGTTCTAGGGATATGCGCAACACCTACACCACAAAGGATGGCCTTCCCCTTCACACCCTTCTTCTTTGCTGCCCTCTCCATATGAGCCTCTAAGACCTCCTTCAGAGGGACCTCCTTCTCAAGGGCGAAGGGGTTAAGAATATCACGAGGCTGCGCAAAGACCGGAACTTGCAGCTGCGACTCGTCAGGCTTCAAGAAAAAGTCAGGTTAAGCCTCTGCATCCTCCAAGATACGCCTCCCCAGGGTTAACCCCTCCATGATCAGCTTTATGGGGTAATCCTGGTTGCACTCTAGCCGCGCAATATGTGGAAGCTCAAAAAACTTCATCCCCTCTATGGCCTTCACGAGCTCATCATAGGCATCCGCCTTATAACCAGGCACTTCAGCAAGTGACACTGTCAGCATTTTGCCCTCATGGAGTTCCTCCACAGCCTGCTCCTTGCCACGCTCCACGGTGCACTCTACAACCTTCCCAAAGGCCTCCAAAACCCCCGGGGACTCCAGCGTACCCATGGCAGCCAAGCGCATGCCATGGCTAATCAGCCACCTGTACATACAACAATGCAACAGTTAGAATATTACAGGCATTAAGGCACATGGAGCCGAAAAAATAACATATGAATACGTACTGCGTTCAGCAATCGTAGACATCAGATGAGGATATAACTCCTCATCATATTCGATGCTCAGCTTGCGCATCTTGTCTTCCTGCCCTTGCACCTTTGCCTCTACACGCTCGCAGAACTCATCAATTTGAGAAAAGTGCTTGCTCCGATTCTGCTGCAAGTACTTCAAAGCCTAGGCGCAACTAGACCTATGCTGATCAGCAGCAGCGCGTTCCCGCCTCAACTCCACCATCAGAGCCAGCTTCTCATCCGCAACTCGCCTACCATACGCAGTTGTGGACTCCACCTCTGCCCGCGCATCAGCCAGTTGCGCCTTAAGCAGAGCAATCTCCTCATCCTTCTGAGCGAGACCACTACCCTCCCCAACATACCGCGCCTTCAGCTGAGTGACCAATTCAGCCTGACGCTCAGCAACAACACCCAGCTCTTCCATCAGCTGTTGAACAGACATCCCCTCATCAACTCTCACCGGCTCCTCCACATGAGTATGAGCCGCCTGAGGTGGCACTAACCCCTCCACGAACGCTGCATCACTCCCTGCAGCATCATCACTACAAGCAAACATGAATAAAGATTAGGGAATGGCGCTGAGAAAACATTAGTATAAACATAAATATTCAGTTTTACTTACATAAAGGGAGAAGCCTGAGCCTCCTTCTGCGCAGCAACAGACGCAGACGTCTCCTCGTCTGTGGACTCATCCACAATAATGGTATGACGCCTGCGCTTAGAAGTCCCTTCACCATCATCAACAGCCTTGCGCTTCACACTCTGACGCTCCTCTTCAGAGTCCGTGTCCACTTTGAGGATGCCAGCACTCGCGGACGACTCAGCGCGCGCAACTTCAGGCACCACCACTGCCTGCGCAGGCACTGTCTGACTGGGGTCGCATGCACCATAGGATGGGATGCCTCCGAAGGCTCCTCTTGCGCGAACTCCAACAGACGCCCAACAGTAGCCTCCAGAATCGGCACCTCACCTTCCCTCAAGGGGCGTACGCCCACGGTTACCTGCGTCGGCTTTACCAGCTTCACCACAGCGAATAGATCCATCTCTGCGCAACATATAAACTCACAAAAAAGGGAACAATTTAGTGATAAAATTGATATACACAAAGAAGCTTACACTATACACGCGAGGATAAAGAAAGGACTAGCACCTACCCCGGCCGCTTTCATCCAAGAACGTTGGCACCTCATCGCTCCCCCCGAAGTAGTTACGACTCAGCCCCACGTGCACCAAGAACTCCTCGGGATAAGTATTGATGGGGATGCGGTTCTCATCAATAGTCTCCGCATCCCCCACATTGTACGTACCGGGATCTGAGCTCTCATCTTTTGGAAGCCCCCCTTGAGTATAGAACTCAGAGAGCGAAGTGAATACCCGATCATCTATCCAAAAAAATCTTTCCCTCCACCCCCTTAGGGAGTCTACCTTATCAGTATAGCACTGATAACCCCCTGGGCGCTTGGAGAATGTTACCCACCCGTTCGACCACGACGTGTGGTAGAACGCCCGGAATAAGTTGATAGTTGGGTTTATCGCCAGTAAGCGGCAGTTTACCTTAAAATTTATTATTTTGGCCGCACCTATACAGTGCAACTGCGAAATGTGCAAACGATAGAAGTTTAGCACATCACTCAGAAATCGGGATATAGGCACGCGCTGGTTCGCGAATTCGAAGAAACGCGTGTACACCCCTATCTTTCCCTCAGGGAAATCCGCGATACATGCGTTGGCATCCGGTACCTCCGGATGCACTGCAAGCGGAATGAAATAATTCGAGGTGAACTAACGCAGTTCATCCTCGTCCATTTCAGAATGAAACTCCTCTAGCTGACGAACCATTTTTAAAAATAAGATTTACTATGGAAGCGCACTCGCTATTACCTAATACAACAATTGATTCTTGAACAAGCTTTGAGAAATTTTAAAAATGGCGGAAGAATTACTTTTCACTGTGAGATTTTAGTAAAAGGGGGCGGTGATATATATAAGGCCACCAAACCCTAAGAGGATTGCCACGTGGATCCCACTAAAAATAATCGTGTGGCTAGAATGCAAGGAAGTACAAGCACTTTTCCCCACTTCCCGATAAATACGTGGACACACTCCCCGTTTCCCAAGGTATCTTTGAGATATTTTGGGACTAGATACACGGTTCCAAATATTGGGCGGTAAGTATTCAAAGTTCTTCCCGCTACGCTTCCCACTGCTCTCACTAGTCTAGCATCCGCGGCTACGACCCGCGCACACTAGACTGGGGGGATATGATGACGTATAGTCTACATTTGGGCCACGAGCCCAAATAAACATTGTTAATGCCCAAGCCCACTATGAGTGGGCTATCGTGACAATGATTTGGGCCATACTACTAACGGTTTGGACTCACGAAAGCCCAAACCCAACCAAATTATTTATGGTCTAGATAAGGATCTTCTATTTACGTATAAAGATCCATAGGCCGGATAAGCACTACGCGTGCGAAGAGTGAGGAACACGAAATCTATAAGGATTTCGTATCTATATAAACAATGCCATAATTCTCATTAAAGGTACGATTTACAAACCCTAACTCTTCAATATACCCTAAACCGATTACTTACTCTCACGCCGGAGGATAATCGTGGGAGACAATCCCACGATAAGCCTAACGGTGTTTGTTTACTTTCTTAGTGCGCAGGTTTCAAGCATTAAGAGCTAATTGGTACGAGAGCAGGAACCCAAACTAGAAACGCCCAACTTTTGTATCAACAAGTAATAAGTCAATTAAATATTGCACAATTAGTAGTAAGTCAATTATATATCGCCACTTAGTAGCAAGTCGATTAGAAATCGCATACTTAGTAGTCTTCCAATTAAAATTGGATATGATAGTAGAAATATTTCATAGTAGTAGTATTATGATCTTAGACAACTTATGAGCCCTCGTGGTTAATGGGTGGTTTAGTAGCTATATCGAATTAGACTATGATATATGTTACGATTAGCATTAGCTCCGTTTCACTTGCTAAGTCAGTTTGACTTACATTTTATAGTTATATTTTTATGTAGGTAAAGGAACTAAACTTTGGGGCATGTAGATTGAAGAAGGTGATTTTGAAGAAAAGGAAATGCTCGTAAGCATATGTAACGAGCATCTTATTCACACTTCTTTGTGTTATCAGCTTGTAATTCCCAGTATTGTAGTCATAGTTCTTTTGTGTCCAAACAGTACTTAGTTAGCCTATGGGTCGAATTTGTATGTTTATGAATAAGGTTATGTAGTAATGGGTCAAAATTGGAGCGTTTGGGATAACTCACATATTTTGAGATACAAAAGCTTCCGCAAGTCAATTATGTAAAACTATTGTACAATTTTGTTATTTAGTATAAACGAGTTTGGTACCCGCGCGTTGCTGCAGAATTCTTTTGTTGCCGTTAGCTACTTAACATGAAGTTAGTTACCTAGGGCTGATTTTGCAATTGATGTATAACATGAAAGACCATTTATGTAAATTATTTGAGAACTAAATTTGCAATGAACCACTGAGATGAAAGACAAAGTGCGTACAAATTTTTTTTTTAAATGTTAAAGATAACGGTCGTTAGTTAACAGCCGTTAAATAACTAACGATCGTTAATACTATAAAAAAAATAAAATAAATTACTGTAGCAAGCACTGTAGCAAGCACAGTACTTGCTACAGTACCTCTTACCCTTTAGTATATTATATAATAAAGTATGTTTTCCAGGTTTGAAGAATTTACGTCAAGTAGAAGTATGGTTTTCAGAAAATGAACCTTGGTACATTAGAAGAACTATAAGGCGTATAGGGTAAAAATCACGATACGGCGTATAAGGCTATACAACGTATATGGATATACCCTATACGTCATATAAGCATCTTTGTTATACAAAAGAAAAAACATTCTTGGGCGTTTCATTAAATTCATTTGCAACACATTACTTTTTATAATATTTAGATATGCCTCATTAATCATCAGATATCATTGTGTTCTTCTCATTCATTCTAACATGCTAAACATCGTAATGGTAATCGAATTGATGGCCACCTATCATCGCCATCAACACAATGATTTGCATCTAATGATTATCTTCTTTGTCAAATGAGTTATTCTAGCATACTTATCTTGATCACTAGTAGTTTTATAAGGTTGATTTGATCAAGCAATGCTTCCAATGCATAAAGAAACATTGCTCGTGAAGATATGATAGCACACTCAGTAGAGCTGGCAAATTAGGTACCTGTTAGGACCTGTTAAGGGAAAAAATATACTATGCAATTTTTTTATTTTTTAAAATAATTGTTTTTAGTATTCTAGGGTTCAATATTTAACTTTTTTGATACATAAAACGTATATCTGTCATACTCAAACCACCAAAACCAAGTGTTAAACGAGTCGTTTTTATGTTTGAAACTTATGTTATTCGCGCACTCAAAACCTGTTAAGACCTATTAAGACACGATTTACCAGCTCACTCGTCTAATCAATACTCTTTTATAAGTTTGTGGGGATTGAGTGCTATTGCTTGTGGCTTGGTTGTATGAGCCTACTTTGGATCCAAGTATCTAGTCAATATTTTGATGCATTAATGAGTTTCTACTCTGGCTAGATAAGTTTGTCTTAGATCAAATGCTACTACTTTTAAGTGGGTTACGACACTTCCTGATCTTTTTTGTTTTTGGCTTTCTCCGCGTATCCATAAATGAACATCTCTTTCTCTTATTATTATTGTAAGTAAGGATCAAATGGGAAATAAAAGTAAAATGAGAAGAATGAGAAGTAAGTACAACCGCATATTTCAGATGCATGTACAATAAAATATGCAACTCTCATGAATTTTTCCTCATTCAATTGAAATATGTGGCTAAAATTATTTCTCATTCTTCTTATTATATTTTCTCTTCTCACTAGATCTATTCCCTATTATTATTGTATCTTTTTGTTTTCTATTGTAAAGTGAATGATTGCATCTTGTTGTGATATACTTTTTCCTTAGTGGTGTGTCTCTTATACACCATGGCTTTTTGAGTTTGTACAATAACTTAATAAGTGTTGATGAATAGTTTGGAAATGTTAGTCGTTCCTTATTGATAACCTTATGGGCAGTGAAATAAAAAGTTTGTCATGTGCTTTCTAAGAGGTTGCATAGTCATCTAATATGGTTGACAAAACTCATGCATTTTTTGCTATATAAGTTTGTAGAATCAGTTTTAGGAGATGTGTTTACTTTTTTATTTTTTTATTTTTATTTTTATTATTTTTTTAAACAAATGTGATATATTTTACTTACATCTGTAATTTTGGAAATATTGCTTGGCTGGTTTGCTTAAAACCGTATTTTATTTCTTTTTGTTTCTTTTGTCTAGTAGCTTGTTTGGTTTGTATAATGAGTTTTATTAATTTATTTTATTTTATTTTATTATTATTATTATTATTATTATTTCATTAAGAGGGGTTTTAGAAATAACTAATTGTAGGTGTTGACTAGTCAATAGATGTTGTGTTAGTACATCAATTAATTATACACATTACATTAGTAATTGTATTTTTTAATATTACTTTGAAATGGCTTAGTGCATTTAATGAATCCTTCCATTATATTTCTTCCGTCTCAAAATAATGGTTCACATTTTCTTATTAGGATGTCTCAAATTAATTGTTTACTTTCCATATTGAGTAACAAAAAGAGAATAAAGTGATGGAATACTCTATTTGAGTGGTTAAACATTACAGCGATCCCACTTTTATTAAAATTTAATGATTTTTGTCTCCTGACAATAATTTTGAGACGGAAGAAGTATAAAGTATAAATAATAGTATAAATTTGGTACGAGAAACTCATCAAATGACTCAAGGAATCTCAAAAGTCACTGATGATGAAAAGCAAACTTATTATTCGAATAGTAATGAGCTTTTAAATTATTGTACTAGAGTTCCTTTTAGGAAAACCGCGTTCATATTAAGTGGTCTTTTAACTTTAAGCGAATTGGTTTCTTAAGTTGTGTTGTCTTCAAATTATGGACAGAACCAGGGTATAAAATGACCAGGTGCACTTAAAATAAACTAAACAATACCACAAACACAATTTTCAGGGATCGGGTGCATTTAACAAAAATTAAGGCTTTTGTTTTTAAACAAAATTAACAATACTTTCCATATTAATGAATTCTTCCGTTATACTTCTTCCGTCTCAAAATAATAGTCCACATTTTCTTATAAGGATTTCTTAAATTAATTGTCTACTTTCCATATTAAGTAACAAAAAGAGAATAAAGTGATGGAATATTCTATTTGAGTGATTAAAAATTACAGTGATCTCACTTTTATTAAATTTAATTATTTTTGTCTCCTGATAATAATTTTGAGATGGAAGGAGTATAAAGTATAAATAATAGTATAAATTTGGTACGAGAAACTCATCAAATAACTCAAGGAATCTCAAAAGTCACTGATGATGAAAAGCAAACTTATTATTCGAATAGTAATGAGCTTTTAAATTATTGTACTATAGATCCTTTTAGGAAAACCGCGTTCATATTAAGTGGTCTTTTAACTTTAAGCGAATTGGTTTCTTAAGTTGTGTTGTCTTCAAATTACGGACGGAACCAGGATATAAAATGACTAGGTGCATTTAAAATAAACTAAACAATACCACAAACACAATTTTCAGGGATCGGGTGCATTTAAGAAAAATTAAGGCTTTTTTTTCTTTTAAACAAAATTAACACTACTTTCCATATTAATGAATTCTTCCATTATACTTCTTCCGTCTCAAAATAATGGTCCACATTTTCTTATTAGGATGTCTCAAACTAATTGTCTACTTTCCATATTAAGTAACAAAAAGAGAATAAAGTGATAGTGTTAGCCTCGCTTTTTTATAAAGATAACGTCATACATGTGAATTGGACTAGATTAGTAACATGTAGTACCCGCAGGGACTACTATCGTACACTAGGCAAAGTAATATTGTGATGAGCCTATAAATACCCCTCATGACTCTCCATGAGGGGTGTGGGAAATTGTGTATCTTTACTTTCATCTTAATATTATTCATTTTCTCCACCCTCTCTCTACTTTCTCTCTCTAAAACCAAATATGGAATTCATCTTTAATCATCAACCTCGACCTCCCGAATCACATAAATCATTAGATATTTCGGTCCTACAATTGGTATCATCACCCAGGTTGTATTAGTTTGATGATTTGTGTGGTTCGAATGTGTTTTTAAGCTGTTTTTTATCCCACTTCTTTCGGATCTGGAAATTTTTTTCCTTATCTTTAGTGATAACAGTTTTCTACACAAGTTGATGTATCTTTATGGTCAAAAAGTCCCAAACTTTAATCCATAAGTTTCACGAATCTGTTTTTTTTTTTTTTTTTTTTGTCCTTTATGTCAAAATAACATATTCTTGTTAACTGTCCGTGAATATTGGTCTATATACATGGTCTCAAAACTCATCGGAAAATTCATTGGAATCTGCTAATGACTGGTCGGAATTATCGTCGGAAAAGATCGGATTTTCTTGTAAAGAAAGTTTCGAAAACATACCCTACACTTTCGAAAAGTAAAATTTTTGAAAAGTTATTTTCTCGAAAAAATTTGGGGTAACAAAGTTTCGAAATTTTTTTCAAAATGAAAAGTTTCGACAAATTAAAGAAATGAAAAGTTTCAAAAATCATGTTCTCGATAAAACATGTTCTCGATAAATGTAAAGTTTCGAAAATTCAAGATGAAAAATTTTCGGAAATTTGACAGATCAAGATGAAGAGACCATTGACCAAAACCTTATACCAACTCCTGTGAACCTCAGTCTCATACATCAGTCCATATTTCAATACTTGAAAAACCTGTATGAAATGGATCATCACAACCTATCCACAATCTAAACCTATATCACACTTCGAGCCTAAAAGAAATACAACAAGATCTCAGCGTTTCTTGTTCGTGTGGTACAAAAACAGTCATCGACATCATAAACACGACAAGACAATAACATCATTGATCTAAATTTTTGAAGTATAACTTCATAAATATCCGAGCAATTAAAGAAGGAATGATAACGATGACGTTATACTCTGTTCTTTGATTTGTTTAAAGACACAGTCAACAACATAAATCACAACCATTTACACCTACCCGAGACCATTTAATGATCTTGAAGCCTTCTAAAAGGATTTCTTGATCCTGTTTGAGCATCGAAAGAAGATATAAGGGTGCATATGGTGGTGTTTACATTTGTGGATTTTGATTAGATGGACTGATGATGGATCGAATTGATGAAAATGAACCTGAGATGAGATGACTTTGATGTTATTTTGTTTGAGATGAGAAGATGTGCTGCATTTATTTTTGTTGGGTGAGAGCGAGAGGAGTATGTTTATGGTAGGCGTACTTATCACTTTATCAGAATGTGTTTAGGGTTAAGTCAGGTTTTTCACTGGACTGTGTTGGATATGGGTATCTTGTGTTGGGCTTTTGAACTACATACTTCATGACAGGCTGGTGGATTTTCTTTGAGGGCTGAATCCGAATTTTTGTAGTTTAATGCATAATACACGACCTTAAGATTGGGCTGAGCTAGTATCATTCAATTCGACACAAGGTTATGGACTGGGGCTGAAAATAATTGAAATATCAAATGTGATACAAAATCTATTTTTTGGATGCATAATTTGATAATATTTGGTTGATTGAGTGGTATTTTGGTATAAAATTTTCACGGGGATACATCGTTCACGGCTAAAATTGCTTTGTTTAACAAAATGACTACGGGGTTCTTGCACGGTATTATTGTTTTGACTTTGAAGTGGCATTTCATAACGTGTACTTATTTATCTCAAAGTCTAGGGGTGGTTGGATGCACGACTTTTGAAGATAACTTGTCTGCGCAAATTAAAAAATTCAGTTGACAATCTAGTTATTACTGATGTAAGGAGTTACGTTGTAGTGCTCACAGTATAACTATCACTTTAAGGAGTTACGTTGTAGTACTCAGTGTCACGCGACGTAGTGGATTGTTCAAGTGGCGAATATTTCGTGCAACCTCATACTTAAAGGAGTTACATTGTAGTGCTCAGTATAGGTATTAAGTCACATCTACCGTACAAGCATTAAGTCACAAGATGGGATGATTACTTCTTTTTAAAGTTGGTCATATCGGGCAGTCTCCATATGTGGTCATTACTAGTAGCCGGTGAATTACAAGGAGGTTCGTTTAAATGTTGATTTGAGAGAATAGTATTGAGAGTATATTTTTGCGACATATACTCACAAATCATGCTTACACGGTCTATCTATATTGCATCAGAAGTGTAAAGTACGGGTAATTATGGCATGTACACAAAATAGTATGATGATTTTGATAAATCGCAACCATCAGGAGGGAGAAGAACATGCCAAAAGAAGTAGTGTTTCATCTCTAGTACGTTGGTTGTTCGAGGGAATTGTGCTTACACTGGAACCGAAGAAGTACTAATGATGTGTACATCGGAGCGTATTACCAACCTTCTGTGCAATGTTATGTGAGTCATATTGTCATGATGCTCCCTGAACGATAACCATGTGCCTACACTTTTGAATCTACTTTATCCGCTACGTGATGAAAAGAGAGTTGTCAGTTTAGGAGGGAGCAGGAAAAAGTAAGAAAAGGCTCACTAGTTAGGAGGGAGTAATAACCTAACTAGACCATTACAGTTGAAGTTTAGAGCTACAAACGAGCTACAAAGACCTTTGCAGTCAGTACGCCGAGATCGTCGGAAGAGAGAACTTCAAGTCTGCCTCAGTATCTAGACTACAGAGACTCTGCGCTTCAACAACGTCAACATAGTTTACTATTGTTGTAATTTTACATTGTTAATGTATTTATAGGTCTCATTGTAACCATTCATGTGTGACGATATCTTGGAGGGAGATTGTTAGCCTCGCGTTTTTATAAAGATAACGTCACACATGTGAATTGGACTAGATTAGTAACATGTAGTACCCGCAGGGACTACTATCATACACTAGGCAAAGTAATGTTGTGATGAGCCTATAAATACCCCTCATGACTCTCCATGAGGGGTGTGGGAAATTGTGTATCTTTACTTTCATCTTAATATTATTCATTTTCTCCACCCTCTCTCTACTTTCTCTCTCTAAAACCAAATATGGAATTCATCTTTAATCATCAACCTCGACCTCCCGAATCACATAAATCATTAGATATTTCGGTCCTACAATCTCCTTTGACTATCCTATTGTTGCCATAAAACCATTCATTTGAAAATCTTTCAACAATGTGTTTTATTATCACTTGTAGGACCTCAAATATCACAACTTTATCACACCAATATAGAAGCAAAGATGAAGAAGAGATGAAAGATGGTGACTTGATATATGTATATGTAATTCGTGTATTAGAGAGAGGGAGAGATGGAAATGAGAACTTTTATTCAAGAGAAACACACATAAGCACACCTTACAAATGAGAGGTAAGGTGCCTTTTATAGTTCCATACATAGGCTTTGATGGGCTTGGGCTTGGACTTGGTTACATGATTGGATAACAAGGCTTATGAAACATAGCACATAACATATTAGCTTGCCAAGTCCAAAGCCCAATGACTAAACTATTACTAATCTTAACAAACGACACAAAGTAACAATATGAGAATGACCATCACTTCATAATACATATTTTTTAATGCTAACAATCTCCCCCTAAGGGGTGGTCATTCGAATGATGCTCCACGTGAGTGGGTCTTCCGTGTTCTTTGTCTTTAACTTTGTGTGTCATTGTAGAATAGTCTTTAGTCATTGTTCCTTCATGCTTTGTGATCTTTGATAACTGATTATTCATCGTTCTTTGTTCCTTTGTGATGTGGAGTTATCTGCCATTCGTCACTTCTGCGTCTGTGGTGGTTGTTTGTCATTCCAACATGCTCATACATCTTTGGACTTTGATATTCATATGCGCGTAGTTCCCTTTCTTTCACTTTGATCTTTAGTCTTTATACTTTGTAGATTCTTCTTTTTGGCGTAGAATCTTTCTTTGAACTTTGTGTTGTATAGATCTTCGAGGGAGCTTTCTTTAACTTCCAGATGTATGTATGAGCATGTGGAATCTGTTGCCATGTAGATGAAGTGTCCCTGCATATAAACAGTTAGCAATAAAACATCCGGTTCTTACAGATAAGAATTAGAGATCGTCAACAGCATAGTGTGAAGACTCCTTCTAACCCTTACCAAGGCCATTCCCATGTCAGATACTCTCGAGAGAGCTTACGAGACCTACTTAGTAGCTCAATGACTGGGTGAGTCACTGGGGATCACTCCACGACTGTAGACCGTTTGAAACCACCGCGAACACTAAGCGTAACCCATAAAGAATTACCAAAGTAACCTGCTGTCAGGGCTGCTTGATGTTGACCCTCGCAGGAATTTCCATTCAATCATTGAGAATCACAAAAGTGAATCCTCTCATAAATGTTCTGGCAGAATGCTAAGATCTGCGTAGGACTCTTAAGTTTACATCTGGCGTCCTTAATGTTGAACAACCAGTGTAGTAATATCATGTGTTCCTATGAGATCTTTTGATGAATCTCGGGGCTCTAGACTCGATAAGTGCACATTTGGTTTCCTATGCGGAGATTAGGGAGAGGTCTACTGCTTCAATATCAACCATCTGAGAATGAAACAAGCTCTTTTAAGAGAACTTGAGTGGTTAAGAAGGTTTAGTGCAGTGCGTCACTGGGTCCATGACGTCTTTGTCTTCAATACCGGTGTCACCTCAGTAACAACCAGTAGCATATGAGTTGAACCCGGTGTCTGCCCTAAGGTTAAACATATGGAGGGCTATTTCTTTTCACCCTTTTTCATAAATTTTCTTTTTAATTTTTCAACCCCTTCTTTCTCCTTTCTCATTTTCTCCTTTTTTCAATCATACCTAAGGACTTCTAATTCTAATCTATTGGATTTGTCCTTGGGTAGATCCCTCCGGCTCTGGCGGATCATAGGACGGTTTTTCCTAACCTTAGTCACCTTATAACTCCATGACTATCCTATATTTGATCACATGCCATAAAACCTTTTTGTGAAAAATCTCTCAAAGTGTTTATGATAATAAAACACATTTTGTTGACACTTCGAGAGTTTTGCATTTCTTTTGAAGGACTCCCCCTTCACATGTGCTCATGAATTTTTAAGAAATTTGCACATGCGAGAGGAGTTTGCACTTTTTGAATTGATCCACTTTCAGTGAACATGACCGATTCGAGACACGCTTACATCACTAGTTAGACTAGCTTGAAGTTATTACCCGTCCTGGTCAAATTCAAAGAAAGCTTCTCGAGACGGTACATTCTACTTAGACAAGTCCTATTCGAGACGCGCTTACATCACTAGTTAGACTAGCATGAAATTATTACCCGTCCAGGACAAGTCTTTTCGATTACTGACATTTTAAGCTTCGTCAATTCATTGGTACTTACTGAGTCTAGCTCTTTTGAGATTCAGTCACAAACTTTAATCATCTTTGATCACAATTTAATCATGTCTTCTCCCCCTCAAAAATAGCATATTGTGATATTTTTGATATCAACTGATTAAGAAAAAGCTTTTTGGAGAGAAAGACAGATTTGATTTTGCATGAAATCGGAACATTTTAGTTGTTTATACTCCCCCTTAATGATAGCTCAATAATCAATTTAAGGGTTTAGAGGGAGTTATCTTGAGCACTAATTTTGAGAGATTTTGAAAAATCTTGAAAAAGTGCTCAAGAATTCTATTTTGAAAACGAGTTTATGCTTGAAATCTTTTTCGTTTGTTTAGACTCGAACTTTTTGAAAAAGAGTTCGTCATTGAACGTACGAGTCCTTGATTTGAAAATAATCAGAAGTCATCATTAGGGTCCTTATTTGAAATCTTTTCGAGTTATTATAATCGGACCCATGTTTTGAAAAGATTTCACATTGAAGCACGGGTTTCGTACTGAAGTATACGAAAGCCATAGTGAAGAAATTTTTTTGAGAAACGACATGTTTTTTAAAAACATTAAAAAGAACTCCCGCTCAAGCATCTGTACATGTCCGTATCATTGTTGAATGACATTTCTAGAAATGTACAGAATATTGATTTATACGAGAGACATGTCGTGAGAAGAATATTTTTGGATTTTATATTGTTTTTGTATTTTTTGAAAATTTTATATTTTTGTATTTTGTTTTTGCTGGTTTTTCAAATTTTGTATTTTGTTTTTGTTTTTATAAAAGAAACTGGAAAATCAAAAATAGAAGATTGAAAGAATGATTTTATAGAATTTACAGAATTTGAGCCCTCTGATGAACTGGGTTCTGAGATAGTTGAAGCACCTGCAACCGAAGACGAAGATGTTTCCCAAATAATAGTGTTAGAAGTACATGAATCATCACTCTGCGGGTGTTGACTATCAATGGTTGTAATGGTTTCTACTTCCTTATCCTGATGATTATCACTATTATTTGTCTTGGTGCAACTATAAAAAATCTTCCCTGTGGGAATCCATCTAAGACCAACTATTTTAAAAACTTTTCCCGTGGGAATCCACCTAAGGTAAGATCTAGACGTAGTTTTCTTATCAGATGCAGCGGAAGTCTCAGTCTTGGAAAAACTACATCCTTTAGATATCCACCTATTAGGTTTCTTAACCTCATGCTTCTTATTAATGGGTTTGAATCGATTTAGTGTCTTAGTGGATTGTGTGTTGACACTTGACTTTCTTTTCTTGATAAATTGTGCAATACATGCATCATGGTTAGTTGAAAAAACACATTTTTGACATGTAGGACAGACAAATTCAACATTCTTGTTTAACACAGCAATTTTAACTTTGTCACTACAGTCATATGGAGATTTTTTGTTGTTCGATGAGACTTTGGAATTCTTTGTATTGCATTCTACGTTCCTAGCATTCTCTTTTGTGCCACTACTCTTAGATGCAAGCCAATCCCAAGTTATTTGTAGATTGTTCCTAGGTAATGGTTTACTACTACTAGCAGTGCTTTGGAATCTTGTAGAATTCATCACACTAGGTTTTGCACCTAAAATTCCGTCTTTTCGATATTGTGCCTTTTTCCTAGCTTCTTCTAGATGGTGACTGTGGACAATATCATTAGAACCAACAGACTCTTTAACAGTTTTTGAAGTCACATTTGGTGTACTATTCCTAGAAGAGCCAGGTGCACTCACATTTGTGTTTCTTTCAACAACCACTTTTTGTTTATCAACAATCTTTTCAATTTCCTTTTTCTTGGGCAAGGGTTGTAGAGTGACTGGTTTTGTCAAATCCTTTTTCGCACCAGCTTTTGGAGCAAACCGTGAAATTGATATTTTTGGCAACAATAGGATATAAATCCTAATGTGTGTGCCTTACCTTCTACAGGATTAGAAAGCACCTCTAGGAGCAGCAGACTAAAGCCTAAGAGCAATACAAGGAACAATAGAGTCTCGCCTGTCTCTAAGAGTAGTAGCAAGTATAAAGTTGAAGAAGTAGAAGAACACCCTAGGAATTTATCGCTTTGTAATAAGAGACATGTTTCATCTGAATGTAATGTCGAGCGTACTGTTTCTAATGCATGTAATGACTCTGTTTGTTTAATATGCAAGAAATGTTTAATTAATGATGTTCATGATGAATGTGTTTCTATGAATGTGAATGTTAAGCCTGAACAGAAGAATGTTCCAAAAAGACCTAGTGCTAGATCCAGATCTATAGAAAGATTAGTTGCACGATTTAGGACTACCACTATTAGTCGAATGCCTAGGAACTATCTTAAGTTTTGTATGTGGATTCCGACGGGTAGAAAGTTCACTCTTAAGGACGGCAAACTAGAAATAACTCAAGCTAAACAAGTAGCAACTGTCTGTGAGTGTGATTCTGCTTTTACTCCTAACCCCATAGAACCAAATTCAACACGGTTTCCAAATACAAACTCTTCTGTTCTTGGCAGGTTATCGAAATATGTCTTTGGATCATCGACTCGGGTTGCTCCAAGCACATGACCGGGAATTTAAAGCTGCTGATCAATTTCGTCTGGAAATTCATGGGAACTGTACGATTTGGAAATGATCATGTAGCAGCTATTCAGGGTTATGGAGATCTTCAATTTGGGAATTTTTTAATCACTCGAGTTTACTACGTCGAAGGGTTGGGACACAATTTGTTTTCAGTCGGGCAGTTTTGTGATGCAGACTTAGAAGTGGCATTCAGAAGAAACACGGTTTTTATTAGAAATTTGGTTGGTGATGATCTCTTAACTGGTAATCGTAGTACAAACTTGTATGCTATCGACATCAACCAAATGGATTCCACATCACCAATTTGTCTTATGACAAGGGCAACCGAAACTAAGTCCTGGCTACGGCATAGACGTTTATCCCATCTCAATTTCGACACCATCAACAAGTTAGCCAAAGACAACATCGTCACCGGACTTCCTAAGTTCAAATACACCAAGGAACACCTATGTCCATCATGCGAACAAGGAAAAAGTAAAAGAGCATCATATAAACCCAAAACCGTACCTAGTTCGGAAGCAAGGTTACATATGTTGCACATGGACTTATGTGGCCCAATGAGAGTTGAAAGCATTAATGGGAAGAAGTATATTCTTGTTATTGTTGATGATTATTCAAGATACACTTGGGTAAAGTTTTTGAGATCAAAAGACGAAGCACCAGGCACATCATCACCTGAAGCGTATTCAAGTTCTACTTTAAGCTCCAATAAGGATTATAAGAACAGACAATGGCACATAATTTACAAACCAGGAGTTAAGAACTTACCTTGAAGATGTTGGAATCACACACCAAACATCAGTTGTTAGAACTCCACAGCAGAATGGGGTAGTTGAAAGAAGAAACCGAACTCTTGTGGAAGCTGCTCGAACAATGCTGATTTTTTCTAGTGCACCACTATTCTTATGGGCTGATGCTGTAGCCACTGCTTGCTTTACTCAAAACCGATCCTAGTCCATCCGAGATTCAATAAAACCCCATATGAGCTAGTAAACAACCGTAAACCTGACATCTCTTACCTTCACGTGTTTGGCGCTTTGTGCTATCCGACGAATGATAGAGAAGATCTAGGAAAGTTAAAAGCTAAGGGTGATATTGGAATCTTCATTGGATATTCAGAAAACTCGAGGGCATTCAGGGTGTATAATAGAAGAACAAAAAGGATAATGGAGACGATGAACGTGAATTTTGACGAGATTTCACAGATGGCTTCTGAGAGACTCGCTCTAGAACCTGCACTTAATCCAATGGCTTCTAATCAAAACGGATTAGGACCCGCACCAAACATGCAGACTTCTGGACACATCAGTTCAGGACTCGTTCGTACCTCAAGGAGCTCAGTCAACAAACACGGATAAACCTTCAGAACATGAACTGGAAAATTTCTTTGAGTTAATGTTTGATGAATATTATGGTGGAACTTCGACTAATGCATCTCAACAACATTCCGCTGCACCCGCTCAAAACCATCAACCACCACCACCATCACAAGATGCATCTACCACAATCGAAGCTGAAGCACCAACTACATCAACATCATCTACATCTACTCAAGTAACTCCAGTATTTGAAACTGTTCTACCAAGAGTTGATGAGCAAAACCAAAACACAAATTTTCAAGAAGAACCAACAAATAATTCAAACGATGTTACGTTAGAAGAAGAAGAAGAAGTATTTGAAAACCCGTTTGCAACAGACTCTGCTGAATCTTCTTCAAGGTTACAAGAACCATTTAACACACATTCGTTACACCCAAGGTACCCTTCTACGTTTCAATGGACAAAAGACCATCCAATAGAACATATTATTGGTGAACCTTCAAAGCAGTTCAGACAAGAAGACAACTCGCCACCGATCTCGAATTGTGCATTTACGTTTGCTCAATCAGCCTCAAAGAACCAAAGAACATTCGGGAAGCAATGGCAGAAAACCCTTGGATTGAAGCGATGCAAGAGGAATTTCTTCAATACCTGTTACATGATAGTTGGGAACTTGTTGAACGACCACTTGATAAACGTGTTCTTGATCTCAAGTGGTTGTGGAAGAACAAACTGGATGAGGAAATAACTGTTATTCGCAACAAAGTTCGTCTCGTGGCTAAAGGTTATCCACAAGAAGAAGGGATAGATTTCGAGGAATCATTCGCGCATGTAGCTAGACTTGAAGCAGTCCGGATTTTCTTAGCCTATGCAGCTCACAAAAACATCACAGTCTATCAGATGGACATTAAGACTGCGTTCTTAAATGGAACTCTGAAAGAAGAAGTGTGTGTGAGTCAGCCAGAGGGATTCATCGACAAAGATCATCCAGACTACGTCTACAAGCTTAAGAAAGCAATTTATGGTTTAAAACAAGCTCCAAGAGCGTGGTATGACGAACTATCATCTTTCTTGCTCAAAAACAATTTCACAAAAAGAACGGTTGATGACACCTTGTTTATCAAAAAATTCAAAGATGACATTTTGATCGTTCAAATTTACGTGGACGACATTATTTTTGGATCAACCAATCCTAACCATTCAAAAGATTTTGAAAATCTCATGAAAAGTAAATTTGAAATGTCCATGATGGGGGAACTAAAATTCTTTCTTGGTTTACAAATCCATCAATCCCCTCGTGGTATTTTTATCAATCAAGCTAAATATACGATAGAGATTTTGAAAAAACATGGAATGGAAAATTGAGATTCTGTTGGTACACCAATGGTCACTTCACCAAAAATAGGTGCTGATTTGTTTGGGAAACCTATCGATCCGAAGAAATATCGGAGCATGATCGGTTCTCTCATGTACCTAACTGCTAGCCGACCCGATATTCAATTTGCGGTATGTTTATTAGCACGGTTTCAGGCAAAGCCTACCGAACTTCACCTCAAAGAGGTTAAACGGATCTTTCGGTACCTACGAAGCACCATTAACATGGGACTTTGGTATCCGAAGGATTCGGGGTTTCATCTAACAGCATTTTCAGATGCAGACCATGCTGGTGATCAAGTTACAACAAAGAGTACATCAGGTGGAGCATAATTTTTGGGTAAAAAGCTAGTAAGCTGGTCGTCAAAGAAACAGGAATGTACTGCGCTATCAACCGCCGAAGCCGAGTATGTGTCTCTATCTGCGTGTTGTGCCCAAGTTCTTTGGATGCGGACACAACTCACAGATTATGGCTTTACTTTTGACAGAATACCTATGTATTGTGACTCAAAAAGTGTCATAGCCATCTCGTGCAATCCCGTACATCACTCTAAGACGAAGCATATCAAAGTCCGCTACCAGTTCATCAAAGAACACGTGGAAGAGGGTACTGTTGAATTATTTTTCGTTAAGACTGATTATCAACTCGCCGATCTATTTACTAAAGCCCTTCCAAAAGAAAGGTTTGACTATTTGGTTCGACGAATTGGCATGCGAAGCCTAACTCCTGAGGAGCTAGAACGTCTTCTCGAATCTTCTTGAAAAATGTTTTCAAAACCGCTTCGCTATAAATATTTTTGAAAAAAACAAAATACAAAATTTGAAAAACCAACAAAAAACAAAATACAAAATATAAAATTTTCAAAATACAAAAACAATATAAAATCAAAAAATCCAAAAATATTCTTCTCACGACATGTCTCTCGTATAAATCAATATTCTGTACGTTTCTAGAAATGTCATTCAACAATGATACGGACATGTACAGATGCTTGAGCGGGAGTTCTTTTTAATGTTTTTCTAAAACATGTCGTTTCTCAAAATTTTCTTCACTATGGCTTTCGTATACATCAGTACGAAACCCGGACTTCAATGATGACTTCAGATTAATTTCAAATCAAGGACTCGTACGGTCAATGACGAAACCTTTTTCAAAAAGTTCGAGTCTAAACAAACGAAAAAAGATTTCAAGCATAAACTCGTTTTCCAACAAAATTCTTGAGCACTTTTTCAAGATTGTTCAAAAGATTTCTCAAAATCTCTCAAAATTAGTGCTCAAAGAAAACTCCCTCTAAACCCTTAAAATTGATTTTAAATGACCTATCATTAAGAGGGAGTATAAAAACAAAAATGTTCCAAATTCATGCAAAATCTGTCCTTCTCTCCAAAAGCTTTTTCTTAAACTGTTGATATAAAAAATATCACGATATGCTATTTTTGAGGGGGAGAAGACATGATTAAAATGTGATCAAAGATGTTTAAAGATTGTGGCTGAATCTCAAAAGAGCTCGACTCAGATAGTACCAATGAATTGACGAAGCTTAAAATGTCAGTAATCGAAAGGACTTGTCCTGGACGGGTAATAATTTCAAGCTAGTCTAACTAGTGATGTAAGCGTGTCTCGAATAGGACTTGTCTGAGTAAAGTGTACCATATCGAGAGACTTTCATTGGACTTGACCAGGACGGGTAATAACTTCAAGCTAGTCTAACTAGTGATGTAAGCGTGTCTCGAATCGGTCATGTTCACTGAAAGTGGATCAATTCAAAAAGTGCAAACTCCTCTCGCATGTGCAAATTTCTTAAATATTCATGAGCACATGTGAAGGGGGAGTCCTTCAAAATTTCAAAACTCTCAAAGTGGTAACAACAATGTGTTTTATTATCATAAACACTTTGAGAGATTTTTCACATAAAGGTTTTTTGGCATGTGATCAATGATAGGATAGTCATGGAGTTATAAGGTGACTAAGGTTAGGAAAAACCGTCCTATGATCCGCCAGAGCCGGAGGGATCTACCCAAGGACAAATCCAATAGATTAGTATTAGAAGTCCTTAGGTATGATTGAAAAAAGGAGAAAATGAGAAAGGAGAAAGAAGGGGTTGAAGAATTAAAAAGAAAAGTTATGAAAAAGGGTGAAAATGTCACACCCCCAAAATCGGGTCCAGCGGAAGCATACGTGTAGCTGGGGTGTAACTCAATTGGTATTACAACACAAGTTCAAAAATGGTTTTCACATGAATCATTTAGAATAAAATAGTTAAGTCAAAAATATTGTTTTTACATTGTTAAAAGTAGTGCGGAAGTAGGCCCTTAAGATACTTTAAAACGGTCCCCATATAAATAATCAGAGTCTTCTATGACCATGCCATGCCCTGCCAAAACCTCCTGTAGCGTGCCATAGGTTAAAACCTGAAAATACATGCTAAAGTGTCAACACGAGGTTGGTGAGTTCATAGAGTTGTTTAACAAATAAAGTTTATAGAAAATGTTCACACAGCAAAGGCATCGTAAATCCACTCAGTTACAAGTCCCGCCATAAGAGACTTGTAACCTGTGTGTTCACAACCCACTGCTAATAATTATAGTTTCTCAGGATTATATTCACCCATGGTCACGTCTGTTTTGGACCCATAGGCGGGGAACCACCATCCCAAATAGTACATGTCACCCATCGTCGCATCTGTTTTGGACTTGGGTGGGGGGTGTTTCCCCATAATAGTACTATCAATACCTCTCCTTTGACAGATTACTGGGTGCCATTTCCCAATGTATGAAAGATTACTGGGTGCCGTTTCCCAAAGCATAAAAGTTTAAACGTTTCAAGTATCAAGTAAGTATAACACAGTTAAGTATAACACAATCACGTATGTATAAAATCAAGTATAAGTATAATCAAGTATAAGACAATCAAGTATAAATGTTTCAAGTATCAAGAAAGTATGTTTTGAGTATTTATACTAGTAAGCAAGTAGTTGAGCATGTATCTCCCCCAAAGAGTTAAAACAAGTATAAAGAGTAAAAGTGGGGCTATGACTCACCTGGTGCGATAGCTACGATGACAAAAGTGGATACACAGAAGTGAGGTTCGATCTCTAACCGCAACCTAATATGAATGATAGTGATCTACTTAGATCATGAAAGGATGTAATGAATGCACATGCACATGATACCTATACCACTCGTAACTTGAAAATACTTGTTATTGTCAAAGTAAAGTATTTTCCATACTTAAGAAAAATAAGTCCAACTAGAATAATAAAAACTTGTCATAATATATCGTATATAAAAACGTTAGTGTTATATTCCTCGTTTTGAAAACCTTAAGATATTGTCTAGTAGTCGCATAAATAAACCTTGAGTCGTACGTATTTCGTTAATTAAAAATAAACTCCTTGAATAAGAAATCTAGAAAATATATTATTTAGTACGTAGTTATATTATTTTCTAGTAGTGACTAAATATATATATATATATAGTTTGACGATTTTAAAACATGTATAACTTGGTCGTTTTAAGCTCATTTTACTCGTTCTTTATATCCACGGATTCGTTTTAGTATATACTAATATATTTTCGATAGCTCGGCTCCTCTAGGTTACGTTTAACGCCTCTATTTGCCCGTCGAAAACTGTCAAACAGCATGCAGTTTTTCAGAAAATAGTTTTCGTCGTTAAATTTACAAAAATCATATCTCCTTCGTTATAAGCTCGTTTTAATCCGTTCTTTCGCCAAAAGCTTCGTTTTTAAAAGTATTTTCTAAATCTCTAGCCCAATGTTACCCGGAAACCCCTGAGTTTTCTGGATTGGTCGATTTGAAACAGTAGGTAAATATATATGTTTAAAATCCATTTCTAGTGTTTCAAACTAGTTTCTAATCCAACCAAACCACTTTCAATCACCACAAATCTAGTCTAATCTTACCATACACCTTCTTAGGGTGTCATGGGTTCCTAAACATCATAAATCAAGTGGATCTAACAAGGATCTAACTATAATCCATTTCTAGAGTTCAAAAGTTAGATATATATATATATAAATGAGTGGTATAACTAACATATGCATGTAGATCTTGAATGGAAATCATATGACCATAAAAATAACATAAAGAAATTATGAACAAGAGTTTGACAACTTACATAGAAAGATTATAGAGCTTGGATGAGTAAAACCAAAGAAACCTTGAGTTTTTATTACAAAATTCAAACAAGAACAACTAAAGGGACAAGATTAAACACTTGATCTTGGAAAAATGATGGATCTTGCTTCTTGGATCATCCTAGGCCGAGCACAACAAGAGAGAAAAGAGAGAAATATTGCTAGTTTGTGTGAAAATGATTAAGTGTAAAATGAGATGAAAATGGTAGGATATTTATGTATTAGACAATTGTTAGGTAAACATTAATGGGTGTTGGTGAAGGTAGCACATTAGAAGGCTAGGAGGGGGGGGGGGGGCGGTTTCTAAAGGAGTAAAATGGGGGAAGATGTTTGTTGATTTAATTAGAAAGTGTAGTGTAGTTTGTGTTGTTATTAGTTAGTTTAGGTATAATCGGGTACCGGGTTAACTAAAAATAAATTTTAACGGGATAAAATAAAATATAATGAAGTTGTAAAAATTGTAAAAATAATATTCCTGATGAGAATTGGAAGTTAAAATAATGATCGGGTTGAAATAATGCAAACCGACGGAGTTATAAGCTTTGACCGGAAAACGTAACAGTTGATTTGAAAACACCGTGTAAATTAATAATATAATTTTTATATTATTATTATGAGTATAAAAATATGTTAGGACCATAGTTGGGATTATCGGATCAATTATTCAAAATAATAGCTCATAAGATAACGTTTATTAGGTAAATAACCGTACGTATACAGAAATGACGCAACTCACGCATAAGTGACAAATTTTCTCCGGAGGTGAATAGTGTTTTATGAATAGTAAAATTTTAAAACGCTTCTCAGAATCACAAACCGACTCCGAAAAAGATGAATAGTGAAATGATGAATAGTGATCGATGAATAGTAAATGTGAAAGTTCGGGAAAAGACCAGAATTTACGAGTTGTGAAAGTCTCTACCCCTTAAGGGAACTTCGTCCTGAAGTTCAGTTAACGTTGGTCTCCGAAGTGTTATAAAGGTGAAGATTCATGAGATGAAATGACCAGTTGACGTGCTTTCAGGCGGCGGTTTAGGAAGTGATGAAAAGGATAAGCGTTCTGACAACGAGGGTATACACACACATAAATGAAGCATTTGAAAATTGAGTTGAGGATTCAATCCAGACAGAATTTTATTATAACCATTCTCAGTGTTGCAAAATTCATTTCTGAGTCGGATATAGGTAGTCAGCCTATGTCCCACTATCCCGGGTTGAATATAGGTGACTAGTCTATATTCCACCGAGGTTCCATGAATTTTGAAATACTCAGCTCAGTTATACTAATACTATGTCCTTCACAAATATCAAGACGTTCAGAAAGACTAAGGCAGGTGACCAAACTCGAGGTCAAATGATGAAACTATGCAAGGAGAAACATAACAGGGTGACATATATGATACGTGAGCATGCTTATATGAAAGACAATGATAGAAATCAACTAGAATAAGTGAATATAATATACCAGATAATGAGACACAAATCTCATCACCTAAGTCAGCAACAAACCACAAGTGAGGCATCATCTTGACAGGCAGGCACGTGACGGTCATAGGGTTAAGTTTTTCGTAAAAGTAGCTATAGTCTAGGTTTTAAAAACACTTAATTCGCTATAGCCAAAGCTCTGATACCAATCTGTCACACCCCCAAAATCGGGTCCAGCGGAAGCATACGTGTAGCTGGGGTGTAACTCAATTGGTATTACAACACAAGTTCAAAAATGGTTTTCACTTTAATCATTTAGAATAAAATAGTTAAGTCAAAAATATTGTTTTTACATTGTTAAAAGTAGTGCGGAAGTAGGCCCTTAAAATACTTTAAAACGGTCCCCATATAAATAATCAGAGTCTTCTATGACCATGCCATGCCCTGCCAAAACCTCCTGTAGCGTGCCATAGGTTAAAACCTGAAAATACATGCTAAAGTGTCAACACGAGGTTGGTGAGTTCATAGAGTTGTTTAACAAATAAAGTTTATAGAAAATGTTCACACAGCAAAGGCATCGTAAATCTACTCAGTTACAAGTCCCGCCATAAGAGACTTGTAACCTGTGTGTTCACAACCCACTGCTAATAATTATAGTTTCTCAGGATTATATTCACCCATGGTCACGTCTGTTTTGGACCCATAGGCGGGGAACCACCATCCCAAATAGTACATGTCACCCAACGTCGCATCTGTTTTGGACTTGGGTGGGGGGTGTTTCCCCATAATAGTACTATCAATACCTCTCCTTTGACAGATTACTGGGTGCTATTTCCCAAAGTATGAAAGATTACTGGGTGCCGTTTCCCAAAGCATAAAAGTTTAAACGTTTCAAGTATCAAGTAAGTATAACACAGTTAAGTATAACACAATCACGTATGTATAAAATCAAGTATAAGTATAATCAAGTATAAGACAATCAAGTATAAATGTTTCAAGTATCAAGAAAGTATGTTTTGAGTATTTATACTAGTAAGCAAGTAGTTGAGCATGTATCTCCCCCAAAGAGTTAAAACAAGTATAAAGAGTAAAAGTTGGGCTATGACTCACCTGGTGCGATAGCTACGATGACAAAAGTGGATACACAGAAGTGAGGTTCGATCTCTAACCGCAACCTAATATGAATGATAGTGATCTACTTAGATCATGAAAGGATGTAATGAATGCACATGCACATGATACCTATACCACTCGTAACTTGAAAATACTTGTTATTGTCAAAGTAAAGTATTTTCCATACTTAAGAAAAATAAGTCCAACTAGAATAATAAAAACTTGTCGTAATATATCGTATATAAAAACGTTAGTGTTATATTCCTCGTTTTGAAAACCTTAAGATATCGTCTAGTAGTCGCATAAATAAACCTTGAGTCGTACGTATTTCGTTAATTAAAAATAAACTCCTTGAATAAGAAATCTAGAAAATATATTATTTAGTACGTAGTTATATTATTTTCTAGTAGTGACTAAATATATATATAGTTTGACGATTTTAAAACATGTATAACTTGGTCGTTTTAAGCTCATTTTACTCGTTCTTTATATCCACGGATTCGTTTTAGTATATACTAATATATTTTCGATAGCTCGGCTCCTCTAGGTTACGTTTAACGCCTCTATTTGCCCGTCGAAAACTGTCAAACAGCATGCAGTTTTTCAGAAAATAGTTTTCGTCGTTAAATTTACAAAAATCATATCTCCTTCGTTATAAGCTCGTTTTAATCCGTTCTTTCGCCAAAAGCTTCGTTTTTAAAAGTATTTTCTAAATCTCTAGCCCAATGTTACCCGGAAACCCCTGAGTTTTCTGGATTGGTCAATTTGGAACAGTAGGTAAATATATATGTTTAAAATCCATTTCTAGTGTTTCAAACTAGTTTCTAATCCAACCAAACCACTTTCAATCACCACAAATCTAGTCTAATCTTACAATACACCTTCTTAGGGTGTCATGGGTTCCTAAACATCATAAATCAAGTGGATCTAACAAGGATCTAACTATAATCCATTTCTAGAGTTCAAAAGTTAGATATATATATATATATATATATAAATGAGTGGTATAACTAACATATGCATGTAGATCTTGAATGGAAATCATATGACCATAAAAATAACATAAAGAAATTATGAACAAGAGTTTGACAACTTACATAGAAAGATTATAGAGCTTGGATGAGTAAAACCAAAGAAACCTTGAGTTTTTATTACAAAATTCAAACAAGAACAACTAAAGGGACAAGATTAACACTTGATCTTGGAAAAATGATGGATCTTGCTTCTTGGATCATCCTAGGCCGAGCACAACAAGAGAGAAAAGAGAGAAATATTGCTAGTTTGTGTGAAAATGATTAAGTGTAAAATGAGATAAAAATGGTAGGATATTTATGTATTAGACAATTGTTAGGTAAACATTAATGGGTGTTGGTGAAGTTAGCACATGAGAAGGCTAGGAGGGGGGGGGGGGGGGGGTTTCTAAAGGAGTAAAATGGGGGAAGATGTTTGTTGATTTAATTAGGAAGTGTAGTGTAGTTTGTGTTGTAATTAGTTAGTTTAGGTATAATCGGGTACCGGGTTAACTAAAAATAAATTTTAACGGGATAAAATAAAATATAATGAAGTTGTAAAAATTGTAAAAATAATATTCCTGATGAGAATTGGAAGTTAAAATAATGATCGGGTTGAAATAACGCAAACCGACGGAGTTATAAGCTTTGACCGGAAAACGTAACAGTTGATTTGAAAACACCGGGTAAATTAATAATATAATTTTTATATTATTATTATGAGTATAAAAATATGTTAGGACCATAGTTGGGATTATCGGATCAATTATTCAAAATAATAGCTCATAAGATAACGTTTATTAGGTAAATAACCGTACGTATACAGAAATGACGCAACTCACGCATAAGTGACAAATTTTCTCCGGAGGTGAATAGTGTTTTATGAATAGTAAAATTTTAAAACGCTTCTCAGAATCACAAACCGACTCCGAAAAAGATGAATAGTGAAATGATGAATAGTGATCGATGAATAGTAACCGATGAATAGTAAATGTGAAAGTTCGGGAAAAGACCAGAATTTACGAGTTGTGACAGAAAAGAAATAGCCCTCCAAATGTTCAACCTTAGGGCAGACACCGGGTTCAACACATATGCTACTGGTTGTCACTATGGTGACTCCAGTATTGAAGATAAAGACGTCATGGATCCAGTGACGCACTGCACTAAACCTTCTTAACCACTCAAGTTCTCTTAAAAGAGCTTGTTTCATTCTCACGGGGAACCGGTGTAATCTATCGATATGTCTCTTAGAGATGATTGATATTGAAGCAGGAGACCTCTCCCTAATCTCCGCTGATGAGGCAAAAAATGATCCACTTTTAGGGGGTCATTTAAGCCCGGAATTGAATTTATTTGATCAAATATTGCCCTAAATCGTTCCTTTTGTGATTTTTGGTACTTTGGGAGTGAAATCTGGAAAAGGAAGCGATTCGGACATTTTTGGAGCATAAAAGTGAAGAAAACGCCAAAGTCTTTATTTTTCATGCTGGGAACAGTAGGTGACGGCGTCAAGAGTAACTTCCTGACGGCGTCAAGAGCAAAATTCCATGACGATCCAGTACAGATTTGATGGCGTCACGAAGTAGGGCGTCAAGAATAAAAGTCATGACGGCCTGGAAATGATTATCACATGACGGCGTCAAATGTAGATCAAGGCAGTCCGAGAAGAGTTTTGGCGGCGAGGTGACGGCGTCACAAGTTTATTCTTGACGCCGTCAGACCCCTTTTCCTATATATAGTTTTCTAATTTTCACATTAAAAAGAGAGAAGTTTTGGAGAAACCCTAAGTACGAACTTGGTGCGAATTTTACAGGTTTTTCAAGGGCTCCAAGCCCTTGATACCTTTCATGTGTAATTGAGATAAGTGTTCTTTCAATTCAATCAATATGTCTATGTGTTGGTTGTTTATATCTTGTTCTTGTCTTAATTCCATCATGCTAGGCTAGATCTATCTCGTGTTTGCTTGGATCTAATAAAACCTAGATGTTAATTATGTGTTGATTACTTGTTTATACTTGTCTTGGATGAATGATTTATATGTTAGGCTTAAGAAAACTGGCAGATCTCCAATTGGTAACATGCTTGAACGTCTTAAGAAACATGAACCGACGCGCACTAGGTCTTTATTGGTTGTATTTAATGCATGAGCCACTGTTTATAATCCCTATGGTTGTGTTGGGCATGGTATAGGAGGAGATAAGAGCTCATAGAATTGGGGAGTTAAGTGTGCCATCCCATGAATGGTATTAAGGAATACGATCCGTCATCCATGCAATTATAACAAGTAATTAACGTGTAAAAGATGTCTAGGGGGTAGTGAAATCTAAGTAAACACATTTTCTCCACTTATTGCTCACAACTTTAGTATAATTTCGTTTATTTTCATTTCTAGTATTTTATTTTGATTGCATCTTTAGTATTGGGTTAGTTGATTAGCAACTAATTCCGCCCAAATCCTTCAAACCCGAGATTTTTACTTGCTTTTCATAAAATATAAAAACACAAAAATAATCATCCCTCATCTTTAGAACTAGTATTTAGGTTTTCTAATCCTAGCGACACTATTCCTAAGCTGAACGATCAATCCCCCGGTACTTGTCACTATACTATACTACAACGATCAGGTACACTGCCTGGTGGGGGTTGTAAGCTTCTCAAGATCCCTTGAGAGGTAAAGCCTGGTGCGATCCCCACGTATCAAGTTTTTGGCGCCGCAGCCCGGGGAATAGTTATTGTTTAGGTTGAATTTGATTTTTATTAGGTCTACTCATTAGATTCCTTTTTAGTGGGATTTTTATTTTCTTTTTATTAGCTTTCTTGTAGTCTATCTTTTCTTTGTGCATTTGTTCGTAGAAACCTTTCCATTGACTCTTCCGTTCACCATTATGGAGAATGCGAATCCACCATACTACCGACCACGAAACCCATTCTACCCTAATGACATCTTGATGTTCAAACAATATCGAGATGAACCCATATATGATGCATGGACTCGTTTTAAAAATTTACTCCGAATAGTCCCTCATCATAGTTTCGCTTTAGCATCCCTAACCCAGACCTTTTACTATCGTGTTAACCGATATGACTAAATGTGCATTGAGGATTTTGCCAATGGGGACTTTAGGGAATTAAATGCTGAAGAAGCATGAGATGCCATAGAAGATTGTGCCCAATATTATTATAGATTAGACAACCCGACAAACAACATAACAAATCATTTGACAACAAATTTGAAGGATCATGAAACAAGTTTGTTGGGGGATGAATATACTCATGTTGGGATACCTAGTTGGATGGCACCTAATATCATAGTACAAAACAAACATATAGGTAATCTAGGTACAATGGAGGATGAGGTGGATAATCCAAGCCCACAAAGTACCCCACAAGTCCTACCATCATTTGAGGCACATACACCGCCCGTGACTTACCCGGAAGAAGTAGATGAGACTATAGGAACCCCAATTGAGGTAGAACCCTTGGACCAAGCACCACTAGAGGATATAAGTTTGAATACTTGTAGTGATAACCTTACTCCTAGTTCTAGGGAATTTCCTAATGTTGATGAACCGGAACCTCAACCTTTACACAACTTCTCATCCTTAGATTTATTTCTAGGAGACAAAAGAGGAACCGACCCACCCATCAACCTATATTATCCGGGTAGTTTTAGGATGAAGGAAACCATTCACTCACCCCCTTCACCTCACGTGGCATATTTTCACCATAAGGGTGTGTATCACTACTTCCACCCACACTTAATCCTAAGTGTAGGGAAAACCTCCCCTATTTCCGTTAAATAAGGGTAGAGTCAGGCTCGTGACTCGAACAAAAACAAGCGCTTGTTGGGAGGCAACCCAACCCATGTTTTTAATTGTTTGATGTTTTTATTTTATTTGTTTGTTTGTGTCATATATGCTTAATCATAGTTGTTTAATTTTCATGTTTCGAATAATTTGTGAAAATGCTTTATTTTGTTTTTAACCTCGTCTTAATTGCATATAAAGGTATTTTACAAAAAGATAAGTGTAGGGAAATTTATATCTTGTTAAAAAGAACTAAATTCTAACATGAAAACTTCACAATTCATGATTAGCATATATTCTATCTTGTTTGTGTGTCAATAATTGTGGATATGTTTTATGAGTTCCTATTTGTGATTCATTCCACAAGTATCCTATCCTTTTGTTGCTTTGTCTTGTTTCTATTTCTAAGTCTGGAATTATATCTAGTTGTGATCTTTGTTCGGTTTGATGCTTTGGTTTTTGTGTTTGTTGATTACAGGACAAGAAGATGATTTATATTTCTAGAGGGAAGCTTTCAACGCTCATCTTCTTGGAGGTAGATTTAACCATGTTGTCACGTTATCCACGGTGAACGAATCAGGGGAGTATTAGTTTCTTTCATTCTTATTTATTTTTACTTTTACATCTTTTATCTATAACATTGGGGACAATGTTCGGTTTAAGTGTAGGGAGGGTTTATTAGAAACTATTACTCCACTTGGTTTTTGTTTTGTTTAATATTGAATGTGTAATAAAACTGAGAGAAATATTTGTTAAGGCAATTTTAGCACCAAATTTAAAATTTTTTGCAACATGTAGGAGTGAAACTTTAGTCTGAATAAGCGTCTCATGGATAGGAGTTGTATGACTAGCACAAAAACCATACCACTCAAAAATTTCCACCCCAAATATGTGAGGTTCGCCCTTAGATCTTTAGGAAAAAGCATTCATTGTTGGTGCTTATGAGTGTACCGGTAGTATTTAGATTCTAGAACTTGTGATAGCGATGCATCCCGAGACCGCTAGTGAGACTACATTCGTGTAGTTAGGATTTACTACATGATAAGAGGCATTAGGATAACCCTTGTTCTACACCTGTAATATAATTACATTGACTTCATAGGTCAAGTAATTCTCCCACACCTTTGCGTTGTACTCATTTTTAGTACACGATACCCCTAGTACACCCCTCCGAGCCTATCTTTTCGTTTCTAACTTTAAGCATTTTACTTAAAGGAAGAATTTGTTTACAATCCACCCCAAATGTACAACCAAATCGCCTTAGCCTTCCTTGTATGCACTCATCTTTAGTGCGTTATTGTTAATTGTTTAAACCCTTTGTTAGTTGTCTAATTGATTACATGGTTGCTAAGTCGAGTCATATCTTGTACATATTGTTTTGGGACGATTGGGACTCATGGGTAAAGTACTATTGTAATGGAGTAATGGGGATGATGTCAATTATTACCCCCATATGTGCGTTAATATTTAAAAGTACTCCAAGTGTTTTGATTATCTTGATTCGAGTCATTAGATTAGTTTAATGTAAAGTATGTAAAAATTCAAGTGTAAGGGGAATGTTCATCCCCTATGATGTATTATTTTGGATGGTAGGGTAAGAGTGTATGCAATTCAAAAAAAAAATCGAAAAAATCAAGAAAAAGAAAAAAAATAAAAAATAGAAAATAGAAAAAAAAAAAAAAAAAAAAAAAAAAAAAAAACACATACGGACTACCATCCCTTTTTATTCTATGTTCATTTTATGTTTTTGTTATTTTTCATTTATTAGCTTAAGTCGAGTCTAGTCTTGGCTTAGCAACGCCATATTATACATGTAATTGACTAAGATTGTAAACTCGCCACCGGTAAAACTTCCTTTATCCAACAAAACCATGTATTTCATATCCCTACACCTAACGTTACAACCCTTTAAAAGACCTCTTTGATAGTTTATCCTAGGTGCTTACGCCATGTGGTGGAGGTTTGATCCTTTCCCAAGCCTATGGTAATCTATTTTGCTATGACAGGTAGTGAGAGATATCTTCCGTTTCCATATTGTAATCTATACTTTATTACACCCGAGAGATGTGAGTATCTAAACACTATTTGTAAGGTGCTTGTGTATGACCTCCGTGCTTGTCTATTGGTCTTTAGTGGAACGATTATTTGTTGTAATTACTTTTATATTAGTGTTAAATGACCCTTAACTTGTATTTTGACTAGAATAAAAGCGCATTTGCTTGAGGACAAGCAAATCTCAAGTGTAAGGGTATATGATGAGGCGAAAAATGATCCACTTTTAGGGGGTCATTTAAGCCCGGAATTGAATTTATTTGATCAAATATTGCCCTAAATCGTTCCTTTTGTGATTTTAGGTACTTTGGGAGTGAAATCTGGAAAAGGAAGCAATTCGGACGTTTTTGGAGCATAAAAGTGAAGAAAACGCCAAAGTCTTAATTTTCCATGCTGGGAACAGTAGGTGACGGCGTCAAGAGTAACTTCCTGACGGCGTCAAGAGAAAAATTCCATGACGATCCAGTACAGATTTGACGGCGTCACGAAGTAGGGCGTCAAGAGTAAAAGTCATGACGGCCTGGAAATGATTATCACATGACGGCGTCAAATGTAGATCAAGGCAGTCCGAGAAGAGTTTTGGCGGCGAGGTGACGGCGTCACAAGTTTATTCTTGACGCCGTCAGACCCCTTTTCCTATATATAGTTTTCTAATTTTCACATTAAAAAGAGAGAAGTTTTGGAGAAACCCTAAGTACGAACTTGGTGCGAATTTTACAGGTTTTTCAAGGGCTCCAAGCCCTTGATACCTTTCATGTGTAATTGAGATAAGTGTTCTTTCAATTCAATCAATATGTCTATGTGTTGGTTGTCTATATCTTGTTCTTGTCTTAATTCCATCATGCTAGGCTAGATCTATCTTGTGTTTGCTTGGATCTAATGAAACCTAGATGTTAATTATGTGTTGATTACTTGTTTATACTTGTCTTGGATGAATGATTTATATGTTAGGCTTAAGAAAACTGGCAGATCTCCAATTGGTAACATGCTTGAACGTCTTAAGAAATATGAACCGACGCGCACTAGGTCTTTATTGGTTGTATTTAATGCATGAGCCACTGTTTATAATCCCTATGGTTGTGCTGGACATGGTATAGGAGGAGATAAGAGCTCATAGAATTGGGGAGTTAAGTGTGCCACCCCATGAATGGTATTAAGGAATACGATCCGTCATCCATGCAATTATAACAAGTAATTAACGTGTAAAAGATGTCTAGGGAGTAGTGAAATCTAAGTAAACACATTTTCTCCACTTATTGCTCACAACTTTAGTATAATTTCGTTTATTTTCATTTCTAGTATTTTATTTTGATTGCATCTTTAGTATTGGGTTAGTTGATTAGCAACTAATTCAGCCCAAATCCTTCAAACCTGAGATTTTTACTTGCTTTTCATAAAATATAAAAACACAAAAATAATCATCCCTCATCTTTAGAACTAGTATTTAGGTTTTCTAATCCTAGCGACACTATTCCTAAGCTGAATGATCAATCCCCCGGTACTTGTCACTATACTATACTACAACGATCAGGTACACTGCCTGGTGGGGGTTGTAAGCTTCTCAAGATCCCTTGAGAGGTAAAGCCTGGTGCGATCCCCACGTATCATCCGCATAGGAAACCAAATGTGCACTTATCGAGTCTAGAGCCCCGAGATTCATCAAAAGATCTCATAGGAACACATGATATTTCTACACTGGTTGTTCAACATTAAGGACGCCAGATATAAACTTAAGAGTCCTACGCAGATCTTAGCAATCTGCCAGAACATTTATGAGAGGATTTACTTTTGTGATTCTCAATGATTGAATGGAAATTCCTGCCAGGGTCAACATCAAGCAGCCCTGACAGCAGGTCACTTCGGTAATTCTTTATGGGTTACACGGTGGTTTCAAACGGTCTACAGTCGTGGAGTGATCCCCAGCGACTCACCCTGTCATTGAGCTACTAAGTAGGTCTTGTAAGCTCTCTCGAGAGTATCTGACATGGGAACGACCTTGGTAAGGGTTAGAAGGAGTCTTCACACTATGCTGTTGACGATCTCTAATTCCTTATCTGTAAGTACCGGATGTTTTATTGCTAACTGTTTATATGCAGGGACAATTCATCTCCATGGCGACAGATTCCACATGCTCATACATGCATCTCGAAGTCAAAGGAAAGTTCTCACAAAGATCAAAGCAAAGAAAGGTTCAAAGAAAGATTCTACGCAATGTGAAAGGATCTACAGAAGTAAAGTGACAAAGATCTGTGTGAAAGAACGGGAACTACAAATGCATGTATCACAAAGACCAAAGATGTATGAGCATGTTGGAATGGCAAACAACCACCACAGACGCAGAAGTGACGAAAGGCAGATAACTCCACATCACAAAAGAACAAAGAACGATGAAGAATCAGTTATCAAAGATCACAAAGCATGAAGGAACAAAGACTAAAGACTATTCTACAACGACACACAAAGTTAAAGACAAAGAACATGGAAGACCCACTCACGTGGAGCATCATTCGAATGACCACCCCTTAGGGGGGGATTGTTAGCATTAAAAATATGTATTATGAAGTGATGGTCATTCTCATATTGTAACTTTGTGTCATTTGTTAAGATTAGTAATAATTTAGTCATTGGGCCTTGGACTTGGCAAGCTAATATGTTATGTGCTATGTTTCATAAGCCTTGTTATCTATTCATGTAACCAAGTCCAAGCCCAAGCCCAAGCCCATAGAAAGCCTATGTATGGAACTATAAAAGGCACCTTACCTCTCATTTGTAAGGTGTGCTTGTATGTGTATATGTGTGTGTTTCTCTCTTAATAAAAGTTCTCATATTTTCATCTCTTTCTCTCTACATCTAACGCCACACATACTTCATCAAGTCACCATCTCTACTTCATCTTTGCTTCTATATTTGTGATAAAGTTGTGATATTTAAGGTCCTACAATAAGTCTACGGATTGCTTATATGCTTAAAATAAGTGGTTTTGGTGTGTGTGTGTGTGTGTGTGTATATATATATATATATATATATATATATATATATATATATATATATAACCAAATAGGCAAATTTACCCAAATAGAAAAATTTACCCTAATTAGATGACGACATGTTAATATGAAGGAAAAAGCATGTTACGAGGTTGGAATCAAGTCTATTGACATCGATCTGCAATAACAAGCGGCCAAAGTGAATTTATGGCAAAGGTGCTCTTTTTGACATATGCATATTCTTCACGAGAATTAGTCAAGTAACTATGGTGCAAAGTTGCTTTTATGATGTCTTTAGGATTAGTTATGAAGAAAAAAATGAGCCCAAATCACCCATTCAATCAAATATATTAGTCCAACTCTATTTACTTGAATTTACTTTTATAACTGATGTTGGGATTTCTTGATACAGACGCAACTTTGTCATAGATGGTGTCGAGATGTGCGCTAAAGAGAGTTAGTATAGAGGGCAATATGGACAGGGGTTATAGACAGTATAGACAGAGTCCAATATGTCACAATGATGGTTATGGTGTCGAGACATAGGTTAAAGGGGGTTGTTATACAGGGCAGTGTACGATTTGAATGAATTGAGCTGATCACTTTGGGATAACATAAGACCTGCTGAGAGGGAGAAAGTTGAGGCATATTTCAGACAGAAAATTGGAAGCGTGATATCAGAAGTTCATAAACTAGCCTTGACTTGAAAGTCGTAGATCACTATGTTGCTTTGCTGGAAAAGAGAAAAAAGCCAGCAAAAATTTTGAAGATGCCAGAGATGAAGAGAACATTCAAGTGGTGAGTTTATTATATAATTTCTATTTTGCGTAATCATATATTCTTATCATTATGTGCATATTTATTATTCTATTTGTCCAACAAATATGTGATTAAGGCATTTTGTAAAGTTGTGATTCTTGTACAAAATAGTACTGCATTCAGGTTGGAAAACATTTGTTGTATGAGTTCGTTTTAATTCAATCAACATAACTAACAAATTGTTTCTCACCATTTATTGCGCAAAATTCTTCGTGTTCCATGTATCAGCAAACTTGAAAATTAAATTACACACATAATGTCACTTTTTGCAATCTTAGAGTGTATTTTTCATTTGACTAGATACACTTTACCATCTGATTGATATTCTACATTTGATTGTGTAGTTTCTCACCCAGCCTTATCATGATGAATGAAGCCAACAACCGTTGCTGATACTTTGTTAAGCCACGACACGGAAACTGAACATGTGAGATCAAGGTGCACTGAAATTCAAGGTGAATAACATTCTTTCATATTTTTGTTAATATGCAAAGACGAACAAAGTCTCATGGAGCAAAGGAGCGGGACCTCGCAGAGGAACCAAGAAAGTTGCTGGTGAGGATGAGGAATCAAAGAGTAAGAAGGCTGTTGAAACTTCCTCTTGCCTGAATGTCAGCAGCCAACTGCATGATTGCAAAGAGGGGCGGGTATAGAGGGTGTGGTGGATTAGAAAGTGGAGCCTGCACTGATGTATGCCAAGAGGAAGGTAGATGTTGTGAAAAAGGACGGTGCTGTGCAGAAAACCGAGAGCACTGTGAAGGTTTCTCTTCCTTTGAAACTCCTTTTATGTCTTTTGAGCTTTCTATTTTGTATGTTTAACTCTTCTTCCTTTTGTTGCTATTTTACTGAAAAGACGCACTGTTAAAAATCTAAATGCTTAAGTGTGTGTCTTTCTTTGTTGATCAAATTTTATGAAGTCGTTATAGCCAATTTAAGAAGTTCGGGTACATTGCGACTGAACATATTTAAAACAGTTACTATGGGCGAAACTAATTAGTTAACAATTAGTGATTCAGGATTCTTAATCTTTTAGTCCAAAGGGTGTTTGGAATTGCTTCTGTAACTCTGTAAGTACTTACCTACTTATTTCTAAAGCAGATAAACAGTTTCAGGAGTTTGCTGGCCATTATATTTGGAGTCCATCGAAAAAAATCGTGTTACCTTTTATTTATTTACTACTACCAGTAGGAATAATCAGCAGCAACGCCTGCTGCAAAGAGTCAAAATTCTATGTTGAATCCTCTTGAAACACAACCAATGGCATATGATGTAGCCGAATGCGTAAAATATATGATAAGCTGGACTTTTTTCTACAAATCTCTTTACTGTATTTTTAGAATAATAGAGCAACCAAGAACAATGTGTGATAATAGTGTACCATTATATGGGTGCACAATAGGTAAACATGTATTTACTACTTTGATGTCTTATAAACAGGTATATCAATAATAAATTTTATATCTTTAGTAACTTTAATTTCTTTCTTTCAACCCATTTAGATTGATTGATCCCTTTGATGTCTTATAAACAGGTATATCAATAATAAATTTTATATCTTTACTAACATTCTTTCTTTCAACCCATTTAGATTGATTGATCCGTCGACCCTTTTGTTTTCCATTTTCTCTATTTTTATTACCTATTTTGACCCGTTAGAGATATAACATGCCTGAATGTGCCCATGTATAAGTAACTGGGTGGATTAGTTTGTCCCATTTTTAATTTCCGCGAAGCTTAAATAATTTGACATTTTGACCTATCTGTGTTGAAACTTTAGGCAGAATGCATTGAAGAAAAAGATACAATTACATTGATGCCTAATTAAGCAAAATTAATTTGACCTATCTGCATTTTTATTATGTATATATATATATATATATATATTTTAACCCACTTTGATTTAACTATAGATCCTGCATAAATGTGTCATAAAGTTTCAAATTTAGTTTGACTCAAGTTTTTAAAAAAAAAAAAAAGAAAGAAAAAAAAAAAAGGAAACGTGTCATAGTACCATATTACATAGTACACGGGACATAGTACCATTTTTACTATAAGGGAAACGGGTCGAGCTGGTAAAATGAGTTAGGAAGTTGTCCATTTTTTACAAGCTAATGAAGTTGTCAATTTTTTTTCAAGCTAATGAAGTTGTCATGTTTGTTACTTAAAGGGATGCATTGTTTTGCAGGCGTCAAAGGAGAAAGCTCTCCCACTGTTGTAAAACCTCGCAAAAATCCATATAATTAACAACGTTTAAATTATATACTTATCTCTGTCATTATTTTTAATCACCATTTTTACGGAGAAATTTAAAAATTTTCTTATTATACTATATTAACGAAATCAAGTCATCCCATAATTCACCAAATGACGGGACAAGTTCTCGACACGTTTAACGATACATAAACATTTCACTTAATTCTAATTATATTTCCTAACTCTAAATTATACTAATCGAACCCTTAATATTTTTTTCAGCCCAACCAAATGACCCAACTAATTTTTCGGCCCAAAAACCTTAAAGCCCAATGCTAATTTTATTAACTTTATATTCTCGACTAAACATCCTCCAAAACACTCCTCGTTCTCTCAAATCTTAAACACGACACTTATATATTTTTACACCACCTCGTTTCTCACCTAGCCGACTACTAGTGTGTCAAATCTCATAATCATATGTCGAGTATTACTATGTTAATACAAGGCAAAACGTTTAGTCCAAAAACAACTCATCCGATATATAAATAATTAAAAACTTAACCGTTTTGATTCCCGTTTGTTTCTATAAATTCCTAATATCATTTCAAGTGTAAATGTATGTTAGAAGTCGACATTCCTCATCTAGAAACTAAGTCCTATTCATTTTCCAATTCGTGTACACAATAATTTGGTTGTCGACATGTATATATATCACAAGGACATATTCCTCATTCTAAGCTCTCACACATTCTTATTTTATTCATAAAATGACTAAAAATGTCTTTCATTCACTGACATGTATAGTAGCCTATGATTTGTGAATAAATGAAAACCATACGCATTCTAAAAACTTTACTTTTCTTCTTTGTCTTGATTGTGTCGACATGCCAAAAACAAGCAAAACCATATGACTTTCTTACAAGTTATACTTACACACTCAAGCACTATGACACACTCCAAGCAATATTTCTATTTTGTTTTCTTTCTTCTTTTATTCCTTTATAACCGAAGCTTTCATACTCAAATCTCTCATGTTTTCCTGCACATTTGTCATCATTTCAGTCATACACCAAGCCTATATAAAGACTTGCATGCAATCGACATTTCTCACTCAACACAAATCACATTTCACCAAAATGTTTCTAAGTTTCTAAGTTCCTGTGTATGCTGAAAGCTTTGGCCAATTTATTTCGAGCTCAAGTCATGGTCTAAGAAGTCCAAGTCTCGTTCTTATATCTTTGGTGGGTCGTGAATCGAACTACAACATGTGACTCACTAGCCTATATAAGTCATCACTTTCTTCCATTTCATACGTACATTCCTTTTCTTAAAACAAAACACAAAAACAAACCATGTTCTTTTGTTGCTGTAGGGGAGAAAAGAAAGAAGCAGAGTTAGTAGCTTGGTGTCTTGGTTCTTGGCTTTTCTTTCATCTCATTCGACACACTTCTTTGTCATACCCATTGTTAATGTATGAAGCTACTCCCACCTCCATTTCCGACATTACTTATTCTTTGTCTCCCATTCCACCAAGGTGAGTTTCATAACCCCATTTTTCTAATGTTTGATTGTTTTATAAACTCTTTGGGGGAGATACATGCTCAAATACATGTTTTATACTTCTACAAGTACTCATTAACTATTTACAAATTTATGTGAGTTCTTAGCCCCACTTTTCTCATTTTAACTGTTTTATAAACTCTTTGGGGGAGATACATGCTCAACTACTTGCTTTTTACTTTCATAAGTACTCTAACTTTTACAGATTTCTGTGAGTCATAGCCCCTACTTTTACTGGTTTTATAATTGTTTTATAAATGTTTTGGGGGAGATACATGCTCAAACTACATTTATTTACTTTTGCAAATACTCAAAACTTTTATGACATTGATACATATTTCTATACACATCTGTTCTAGTTATAGTACCTGAGGAAGATACATGATTGACATACTATATTCAATATATATGAGCCCTACTATGTGATTAATACTATGTGACTATTATTGCCTGATTGCTAGTGGTTAAGATGTATGTACAGTTATCTTTGGGTAGTGGCACCCAGTTGTTTTTATCTTTGGGTAGTGGCACCCAGTTGTCCTTATCTTTGGGTAGTGGCACCCAGTTGTCCTTATCTTTGGGTAGTGGCACCCAGTAGTTTTTATCTTTGGGTAGTGGCACCCAGTTGTCTTTCTCTTTGGGTAGTGGCACCCAGTTGTCCTTATCTTTGGGTAGTGACACCTAGTTGTCCTTATCTTTGGGTAGTGGCACCCAATTATTTTTATCTTTGGGTAGTGGCACCCAATTGTCCTTATCTTTGGGAAGTGACACCCAGTTTTATTTATCTTTGGGAAGTGGCTCCCAGTATTTGTGAGCTATGCATGAGATTTAACTGTGTGACATATTCAAGTGCTCGTATATACATATTACTTGCTTATACTATACTTTAGCAGTGAGTTGTAAACACACAGGTTGCAAGTCTTGTATGGGCGGGATTTGCAACTGAGTGGATTTACAATTCCTTTGCGGTGGAAAACATTCTCTAAAGGCTTTTTGACTGTTTTAGAACAAACTTTATGAACTCACCAACCTTTGTGTTGACACTTTTAGCATGTGTTTATCTCAGGTCCATAATGAGCAAGGATGGTACGGAGGAGCACGGATTCTTACAAAGGCTATAAATTTTACTATCATTCGAAAACTTATTTAACAAACTTTGAAACCACTGGGACCTCATTTTCGTAAACTCTGATATTCGAATGATAAATGTTTTAAAACGACTAAATTGATAATCATCTTCTACTGAAAAACTGTGAGCTATGAAGTAACACCCAATCTTTATTCCGCTGCAAATATTTTAAAATTGGGGGTGTTACAACTGTCATCAAACCTGCGAAGATTGCTTATAAGGGACTTTTTGGGATTTCTCTATAGAAAACCTACTTTCAGGGACGGTTTGGGATTATTTTTAGAAAGATGAGGCGGAATACAAGCGATCAAAGCCGTGCGTTGCTTCAGTGGAAGAGGATGCGGATGATGATGGATTTTTGAGTGAGGAAGAGAGATTCGACGCCATTGAGTACGAGAATGTACATTTGGCTTTTGATTAAGAGAAATCTTTGAAATTTAATTGTTAACTTTTTATCAATGTATGAACCTTTAATTTACTTTTGTTATGGGATTGGTTTTTTGTTGGGTTTATTATTATATGAATTTTAACTTTCTTGCTTCATTAAACCAAAAAAAGATTGAAAAAATTATCATATACATAGGAAAAAGTCTACATGTATATAAGGTCTTGATGGTGTATCATCATGCCAAGAATTGGGTTTTGAATCAAGAGGCGCTCACACACATGATTTTATATACGATTGAATCTATTTTTGATTTTCCAATGTTACTCAAATCTGTACCTCTAACTCACATTTATTGTTACTCAACACAAAAAAAATTGGACACCCAAAACTTTGACGTTCGTTAGTGTAATTGTAACATAAACAATATCTTATATTATAATTGACTCATTCTCTCATTATTTGTTTCATATTCTAAATGGAACAAACTTACACGTTGGTTGTAAATCGATAGGCGGTCACACACATATTTTCCTACTAAAAAAAAAAAAAAAAAAAAAAAAAAAAAAAAAAAAAAAAAAAAAAAACTTTTGGAGACACCAAGGTTGGACGTTTGTTTGTGTAATTGTAACATAATTCATTTCTTATATTATAATGGCCGCATTGTCTTATTCTTTGTTTTATATTTTTTAAATGGAACAAATTGACTTTAATACTTTTTCTTATCATCTCATTTCTATATCTTTTTAAAAAATGACCCGGTGTCAACGAGTCTATAAGCTAGTAAAGTATAAATAATAGTATAAATTTGGTACGAGAAACTCATCAAATGACTCAAGGAATCTCAAAAGTCACTGATGATGAAAAGCAAACTTATTATTCGAATAGCAATGAGCTTTTAAATTATTGTACTAGAGATCCTTTTAGGAAAACCGCGTTCATATTAAGTGGTCTTTTAACTTTAAGCGAATTGGTTTCTTAAGTTGTGTTGTCTTCAAATTACGGATGGAACCAGGATATAAAATGACCAGATGCACTTAAAATAAACTAAACAATACCACAAACACAATTTTCAAGGATCAGGTGCATTTAAGAAAAATTAAGGCTTTTTTATTTTCTTTTAAACAAAATTAACACTACTTTCCATATCAATGAATTCTTCCATTATACTTCTTCCGTCTCAAAATAATGGTCCACATTTTCTTATTAGGATGTCTCAAATTAATTGTCTACTTTCCATATTAAGTAACAAAAAGAGAATAAAGTGATAGAATATTCTATTTGAGTGGTTAAAAATTGCAGTGATCCCACTTTTATTAAACTTAATGATTTTTGTCTTCTGACAATAATTTTGAGACGGAAGGAGTATAAATTATAAATAATAGTATAAATTTGGTACGAGAAACTCATCAAATTACTCAAGGTATCTCAAAAGTCACTGATGATGAAAAGCAAACTTATTATTCGAATAGTAATGAGCTTTTAAATTATTGTACTAGAGATCCTTTTAGGAAAACCGCGTTCATATTAAGTGGTCTTTTAACTTTAAGCGAATTGGTTTCTTAAGTTGAGTTTTCTTCAAATCACGGATGGAATCAGGACATAAAACGACCAGATGTACTTAGGCTAAACTAAACAATACTACAAAAATTTATGAGTGACCCATGACAACTCGGGACACCCCTGGTTCCGTCACTACTTCAAACCAACTTTAAAACTCGAGCACCATGCGTGAAACTTATTCAGTGCAAGAGTTTAAGGGGGTTGGCAGTGAGTGCCTGAAGGCACGAGAAGGGATCCTTGTGGCGCGGGAACACCGCCGCCGTCCCCTGGATCACGCATAGGATCGGTCTTGTGGGTGAAAGTTTCACGCACAGGAAGCAAAAAAAAATCGAACTTTACTTTGTTTTTTGACCGTTGGAGGCTAATGAAGTGAGTGATGGGTGAGTGATCGGATGCCAACAAAAATAAGGGTGAGTGATGTGAATGATGTGGCATAAGAGGATTGGTTGGGAGTGAGTGATAGAAGATAGGGTGCCACAACCACTGCCAATCCCGTAATAACTATGTGTCTATGTGTGGATATATCTTAATAACAAAATTCAATTCAACCGGCTTTCAACTAGCATTTCATGTGAAAATGTTAACGAACTAAATCTTGATTTTCATAAAGGAAATAGATATTAGGCTATGCACAGCAAAGGCATTCGTCCGATCGGTCGATCGATTGGTGAATCGATCGGGCTTGATGTGTCCATTCGGTCGCGAGTTGGTCAAGCCTTTTTTTGTTGTTTTTGTTGTTGTAATCGGTCGTAGTGGCGATCGATAGAAACACACACATAAAAACAAAACTCCCTCTTTCCAGTTAATTTAGTTATCGTTTGATGCATTAATAATAATAATAATAATAATAATAATAATAATAATAATAATAATAATAATAATAATAATAATAATAATAATAGTGGGGGAAGTTTTGTTTTTATGTCTGTGTTATGCTACAGGCTCGCGGTATCTATGTTCTCTGAAGGCAGCATATGCCCGAGTTGCAATGTACACCGTATGGACTAATGGGGGGATCATGCGGTCCACTGCTCTAGCGACGTGGGTGTTAAGTTCAGGCACAATCTGGTGCGTGATATCCTTGTTGATATTTGTTCCAAGGCCGGGATCATGGTGCGTAAAGAGGCTCCAATGGGATTTCTTTCAGAGGAAGGGAGAGAATTACGTCCTGCATATGTGTTATTATTCAACTGGTTCCAAGGTAAGGACGCATGTCTGGATGTGACTGGGGTCTCTCCATTTGTTGGGACTGGGGTGACGTCCTGGGCCCCTAGGGTTGCTTTGAGTAATGCGGTGGAAAAGAAAAGGAAGAAGTATGCATCCAAGTGTGAAGACAATGGATATAAGTTCGTCCCTTTCACCTTTTCTACGTTTGGGAAACTCGATGTGGAAGCTTTGAATACACTTTCTCGTATCAAGAATATTGCCAGCAGCCACTCTAATAACATTAAAAGTGGTGTTTTTATTTTTCATCGAGTTAGTTTCTGTATTCAAAAAGGAGTGGGAGCACATATTGTGTTTAGACTCCCCTCCAATTTTATGTAATTTCCATGTTTTCAATGAAAAAACACTTTTATAAAATAATAATAATAATAATAATAATAATAATAATAATAATAATAATAATAATAATAATAATAATAATAATAATAAACACTTTATTTTACACTATAAAAACCTCACTCAAAGTGCAATTCAAACTACAATTCAAAACTTCTCTCATTTCATCACGTTTAAGAAAACTCCCAAATCAAAAACTCCAAGATCTCGAGTGCAAGAAACCGCTCCATATTTAACACCGGATCCGAATTTTTGGTTAACCAGTGTATAACCAACCATTAATTTTCGACCCATCAGTTTGAATATCATTCAAAACTACCACAACCACCACAAAATCAAAGCATGTTTTCTTATCAAAATCGTCCATTCAACCTACCGTATCATAACAACCTATAATCTTTTTCCAATCACCAACTATCGTCCTACTATGGATTCGTCGACGTCTTCCTAATCAAATCATCAATCGTATTCTCCGGTTAACCGCATTAATCTTGATATGGATTTTGATGACCAATTATTCCATAATCCAAATTATTATATGGGAACTGGTTCGGGTCAAGCTTATTATACAACTTAAGATTATTCTATGGGTCAAGGTTTGGGGCACGGTTCGTTTCACAATTCGGCTCTAGCTGAAGACGACTCTCCCATCGAAGAGATGTCATCCATCAAAGCTAAGAAGCCTTCGAAACGAGCTTCAATGGCCAAGAAGAATGATGACAAGAATAAGGATCAGGAGCCGACATTACAGACAACTGAGAAAGAGATCGCGTTGATGTGTCGAAAAATAGCGAGACAGGCAACACTATGAAGTGTAATTGATGCGTGGGAATCGCAACAGGCTTTACCTCTCGAGGGATCTCGAGAAGCTTACAACCCCCACCAGGCAGTGTACCTGATCGTTGTAGTATAGTATAGTGACAAGTATCGGGGGATTGATCGTTCAGCTTAGGAATAGTGTCGCTAGGATTAGAAAGCCTAATTACTAGTTCTAAAGGTGAGGGATGATTATTTTTGTATTTTTATATTTTTTAGAAAGCAATTAAAATCTCGGGGTTTTGGAAGAGTGGGCGGAATTAGTTGCTATTCAACTAACCCAAAACTAAGATGTGATCAAAATAAAATATTAAAAATGAAATTAAACTAATTTATACTAAGGTTGTGAGCAGTAATTGGAGAAAATGTGTTTACTTAGACTTCACTACTCCCTAGATATCTTTTACACGTTAATTACTTGTTATAATTGCATGGATGACGGATCGTATTCCTTAATACCATTCATGGGGTGGCATACATAACTCCCCAATTCTATGAGCTCTTATCTCCTCCTACACCATGCCCAGCACAACTATAGGGATTGTAAACAATGGCTCATGCATTAAATACAACCAATAAAGACCTAGTATGCCTCGGTTCATGTTTCTTAAGACGTTCAAGCATGTTACCATTTGGAGATCTGCCAGTTTTCTTAAGCCTAACATATAAATCATTCATCCAAGACAAGAATAAACAAGTAATCAACACATAATCAATATCTAGGTTTCATTAGATCTAAGCAAACACAAAAGAGATCTAGCCTAGCATGATAGAATTAAGACAAGAACAAGATATAGACAACCAACACATAGACATATTGATTGAATTAGAAGAACACTTATCTTAATTAATCATGCAAGGTATCAAGGGGTTGGAACCCTTGAAAAACCTGTAAAGTTACACCAAAATCGTCTTTAGGGTTTCTCCAAAAACTTCTCTTTTTTTTTTAATGTGAGAAACTAGAAAACTATATATAGGAAAATAGGGATGACGGCGTCAAGAACAAAGGTGTGACGCCGTCATCTCGCCGCCAAATACTTCCTCGGACGGCCTTGATCTACTTCTGACGCCGTCAAGGCCTAGGCCGTCACACAAATTACTCTTGACGCCCTGTGTGTGACGCCGTCATCAACTACGGATTTTAATTCTTGGGGTTTTGACGCCGTCAGGACAACTCTTGACGCGTTCATGAACTCTCGGATTTTATTATTGAGGTTTGACGCCATCAGAGGTTTACTCTTGACGCCGTCACCTACTGTTCCCAGCATGGAAAATTGAGACTTTGCCGTTTTCTTCACTTTTATGCTCCAAAAACGTCCAAAATGGCTTCTTTTCCAGAATTCACTCTCCAAGTACCTAAAATCACAAAAGGAACGATTTAGGGCAATATTTGATCAAATAAATTCGGATTCGGGCTTAAATGACCCCCTAAAAACGGATCATTTTTCGCCTCATCATATACCCTTACACTTGAGATTTGCTTGTCCTCAAGCAAATGCGCTTTTATTCTACTCAAAAGACAAGTTAGGGGTCATTTAACACTAATATAAAAGTAATTACAACAAATAATCATTCCACTAAAGACCAAAGACAAGCACGGAGGTCATATACAAGCACCTCACAAATAGTGTTTAGATACTCACATCTCTCGGGTGTAATAAAGTCTAAATTACAATATGGAAATGGAAGATATCTCTCACTACCTGTCATAGCAAAATAGATTACCATAGGCTTGGGAAAGGATCAAACCTCCACCACATGGCGTAAGCACCTAGGATAAACTATCAAAGAGGTCTTTTTAAAGGGTTGAAACGTTAGGTATAGGGATATGAATTACACGGTTTTGTTGGATAAAGGAAGTTATTACTGGTGGCGAGTTAACAATCTTGGTTAATTACATGTACAATGTGGCGTTGCTAAGCCAAGACTAGACTCGACTTAAGCTAATAAATGAAAAATAACAAAAACATAAAATGAACATAGAATAAAAAGGGATGGTAGTCCGTATGTTTTTTCTCTTTTTCTTTTTCTATTTTTTTTTTCTTTTTCTTGTTTTTTCGATTTTTTTTTTTTTTTTTTTTTTTTTTTTTTTTTTTTTTTTTGCATACACTCTTACCCTACCATCCAAAATAATACATCATAGGGGATGAGAATTCCCCTTACACTTGAATCTTTACATACTTTACATTAAACTAATCTAATGACTCGAATTAAGAAAATCAAAACACTTTGAGCACTTTTAAGATTAACGTACAATTGGGGGTAATAAATGATGTTCTTCCCCATTACTTCATAAAATAAGTACTTACCCATGAGTCCCAATCGTCCCAAAACAATATGTACAAGGATATGACTCGACTTAGCAACCATGTAATCAATTAGAAAGTTAACTTAGGGTTTAACAAATAACAATAATGCACTAAAAATGAGCGCATACACGGAAGGCTAAGGCGATTTGGTTGTACATTTAAGTGGGGTGTAACAAATTCTTCCTTTAAGTAAAATGCTTAAAGTTAGAAACGAAAAGATAGGCTCGGAGGGGTGTACTAGGGGTTTCGTGTACTAAAAATGAGTACAACGCTAAGGGTGTGGGAAAAATTAGTTGACTTAACTAGCCAAGTAATATGATTTAAATGGTCAAGTAATTATAATACGGGTTTAACACAAGGGTAATCCTAATGCCTCTTATCATGTAGTAAATCCTACCACACGAATGTAGTCTCACTAGCGGTCTCGGGATGCATCACTAACGCAAGTTCTAGAATCTAAATACTACCGGTACACTCATAAGCACTAATAATGAATGCTTTTCCTATCAAATCTAAAGGCGAACCTCACATTTTTGGGTGGAAAATTTTTCTGAATATACGGTTATGTGCTAGTCATACAATCTCCTATCCATGAGACGCTTGCTATGGCTAAAGTTTCACTCCTAAATGTTGTAAAAAATTTTAAATTTGGCGCTAAAATTGCACTAACAAGTATTTCTCATAGTTTTATTACACATCTACTATCAAACAAAACAAACTCAAGCGAAGGTGCATATGTAAGGTATCATCTTTTTACCCTCCCCTTACACTTAAGATGAACATTGTCCCCAATGTTCAAGTAAAGAATGTAAAAGTGAAAAAGTAAAGAGAATGAAATCAAATACTCCCCTGATTCGCTCGGTATGGATTATAGGTTGGCCAGGTTAAATCTTCCTCCAAGAAAACGAACAATCAAAGCTTCCCTTCCAGAATATAAATCATCTCCTTGTCGAACATAACCTGTAAATCCTGACAAAAATAGACAAGACAACCTCGCGTAAAATCGGCGGCATCCTATATTAGTTTCTAAATCCTAGAAAACAAAGTAAGATATAATGCTTGTGGAATGAAGTTTGCAGATTTCCTGGAGATTATAAAACTTAATAATTCACAAAAACCATAAGACTCCGTTAGAAAAAACAAAACCGGTAAAATTTCCAGATTTTAACTCCTGACGCCGTCAAGAGTAAACTCATGACGCCGTCAGAATGGACCTGCATAAATTCTTATGTTAAGTTTCCGGAAAATTTCTGGAAAAACTTGGTCCTACTTCCTGGAAAATCCTGCAAAACTTCATTATGACTCAATACAAGCATTTGACTCTAACAAATACGAATATACATGCTCATTTAATATTGTGGAGAATCATGATCGGTTTGTTTCTTAAAAACATATTTGGGGTTTCCCCTTACACTTATCTTTTGCAAAAATACTTTTAGGTTGGAGTTAAGACTAGGCCAAACAACATAGTAAAGTATTTCCACTTATTTAGTTTAGAAACATGATCTACCAACAATAAAAATAAAACATGCATACGGAAGCAAATAACAATCAAACAAATAAAATCACACAAAACATGGGTTGCCTCCCAAGAAGCACTTTTCTTTATTTACGAGTCTTGTAGCTAGACTCAAGGTCATGGGTTAACGTGTATCGCTTATGCTCACATAACCAAGTGTGAGCCATCTAGTAGTCGCCTCATCTTTCTTATACTCGTCTCCTAACTCTAAGCACCCGCGATAGTATTTTTTTATTCTTTTCATGCGTGTACTTAAGTCCTTTTCTCTTATCATTCTCACTTAGCATCTCTATAGGCGGATACCTACTACACTTTTCCATGGAGAAATCCTTGAACCTAGGGTGTGTGCGGGGCATTTGATAGACAAATTCTTCATCCCCATCCGAGAATGTAATTAACCCTTCTATGAGTTTTTCATCGAGGTTGGTCAACCGTTTGAAGGGTTTTCCAAACACAACTTGGGTCAATTTATTATCAATAAACTCTCCTAGACTCTCCATAACCATGAACTCAACAAGATAAACCAACCTTCCTACAAACACATGCAATGGTATTGCCTTAGCGATAATGTTTTCTCCTTTGTATTCTAACTCATCTACCATGATTTTATTGTATTCATTATGTGAGATTATGTTCATTGGAAGGGATGAGTTGAGATAGGCGTTAAAGCTCTTAAATCCAATCTTACAAGGGAATTGCATGTTAAATGAACTATCACACTCAATCCTAGTTCTAGGGTCAGCATACCTAAGAGGGTTTATTTCCTCTTCCATTCTATCCTCATTAATCACGTCACCATCATCAAGATCCTCATCGGAGTCTGAATAGTAAAAAGGACTAGCCCTACGGTCATCATCATGATCAGACTCTTCTAGCTCAGAATTATTGTCAAAGTGGTGGTTGGGTGAGAGGTTAGGTGGGTTCTCATATTCTGCTAAAGGACGTGGGGCGGGCATTTGGAAGATCCTACGACGAAAAACATGAATAACAGGAATCAAACGATCAATATTATTGTTATCCATCAAAATAGTTTACGAACAAAGACACAAAGAAATAAGATAGACTAAAGAAAACCTAAAAATAAAAATAAAAAATCTTACAAGAAAGGAATCTAGCAAGTAGACCTAATAAAAAGAAATCCTAACCTAGACAATAACTATTCCCTGGCAACGGCGCCAAAAACTTGATGCGTGAGAATCGCAACAGGCTTTACCTTTCGAGGGATCTCGAGAAGCTTACAACCCCCACCAGGCAGTGTACCTGATCGTTGTAGTATAGTATAGTGACAAGTACCGGGGGATTGATCGTTCAGCTTAGGAATAGTGTCGCTAGGATTAGAAAGCCTAATTACTAGTTCTAAAGGTGAGAGATGATTATTTTTGTATTTTTATATATTTTAGAAAGCAATTAAAATCTCGGGGTTTTGGAAGAGTGGGCGGAATTAGTTGCTATTCAACTAACCCAAAACTAAGATGTGATCAAAATAAAATATTAAAAATGAAATTAAACTAATTTATACTAAGGTTGTGAGCAGTAATTGGAGAAAATGTGTTTACTTAGACTTCACTACTCCCTAGATATCTTTTACACGTTAATTACTTGTTATAATTGCATGGATGACGGATCGTATTCCTTAATACTATTCATGGGGTGGCATACATAACTCCCCAATTCTATGAGCTCTTATCTCCTCCTACACCATGCCCAGCACAACTATAGGGATTGTAAACAGTGGCTCATGCATTAAATACAACCAATAAAGACCTAGTACGCCTCGGTTCATGTTTCTTAAGACGTTCAAGCATGTTACCATTTGGAGATCTGCCAGTTTTCTTAAGCCTAACATATAAATCATTCATCCAAGACAAGAATAAACAAGTAATCAACACATAATCAATATCTAGGTTTCATTAGATCTAAGCAAACACAAAAGAGATCTAGCCTAGCATGATAGAATTAAGACAAGAACAAGATATAGACAACCAACACATAGACATATTGATTGAATTAGAAGAACACTTATCTTAATTAATCATGCAAGGTATCAAGGGGTTGGAACCCTTGAAAAACCTGTAAAGTTACACCAAAATCGTCTTTAGGGTTTCTCCCAAAACTTCTCTTTTTTTTTTAATGTGAGAAACTAGAAAACTATATATAGGAAAATAGGGATGACGGCGTCAAGAACAAAGGTGTGACGCCGTCATCTCGCCGCCAAATACTTCCTCGGACGGCCTTGATCTACTTCTGACGCCGTCAAGGCCTAGGCCGTCACACAAATTACTCTTGACGCCCTGTGTGTGACGCCGTCATCAACTACGGATTTTAATTCTTGGGGTTTTGACGCCGTCAGGACAACTCTTGACGCGTTCATGAACTCTCGGATTTTATTATTGAGGTTTGACGCCGTCAGAGGTTTACTCTTGACGCCGTCACCTACTGTTCCCAGCATGGAAAATTGAGACTTTGCCGTTTTCTTCACTTTTATGCTCCAAAAACGTCCAAAATGGCTTCTTTTCCAGAATTCACTCTCCAAGTACCTAAAATCACAAAAGGAACGATTTAGGGCAATAGTTGATCAAATAAATTCGGATTCGGGCTTAAATGACCCCCTAAAAACGGATCATTTTTCGCCTCATCAGTAATGGATTTTGGGAGATGGTTATTAATCACTTTAGAAAAGAAACTGGTTCAAAGAGAGGGTGCGACTCGATTCTTAAAGCAGTGTTTCGAATGACCTCAATGTGTACCAAAAAGCGTGTGCAGAATATGAAGTGGTGTACCATCATGCCTTTACATTAGAGCAGTGTTGGAACATTTTGAAAGATCATCATGCTCGGAAGGAAGTTGAGATGCCTGCTTTTCAGAAGCCCAAAAGGGGTCGAAAGAAATCCAAGACTTCTTAAACCACCTCGGATGGTGCTTTCAGTTTGAACGATGAAGCGGATGAGTATGAGGAAGAGACTTGAGAAGAGTGACCAATTGGTGGTGACCAAACTAAGAAAAATAAGAAGAAATCATTCGCCTCAGATCAATCCAAGTCTTCATTTTAGTGATGCGGTAGCCGACAAATTCTTCAGCTTGAAGTTATTAAAATGGGGAAAGAAGAAGTCGCAAGCAAACGAATATTTCCAGTTGGAGATCGTAGAAGCGGCGCATCAGGAAGCAGCAGAGTTGAAATGGGAGAAACTTGAAATAAAACGTCGAAAACTTGAATTTTTTGAACAAAAGAAACGAGACAAAGACATCATATTCTATAATTCAGTAATCGACCCTCTTTGCCCATAATCAAATAATATAAGCTGCTGGAGATGAAAGAACAAATCAAGACACGCTACAACTTAAATTATTAGTTTAAGCTTTTAATTATTATTGTAATATTTTAATATTATTTGAATTATTTATGAAATTTAATTTTGTTGTTAAAAAAATTTAGGAAAAAAAATAATAGAAAGAAGCTCACTACTTCTATGGTAAAAAGTCGCTGATAGATCGTTTGAGAGAAAAAACTGATGTGAGAATAAAAATCAATCGACGTGTACGAAGGTTTATCGATATTTACCAAAGTCTCTATGTCCTTGCCTTGGTTAAGAAAAGAATAAAGGGCAGCACTTCGCGTGAGTATCAAACAAAGAAAAGGAAACACACTTCCAACAAACCCCTTCACTCCACTTGAATGTACTCCACTTTTTTGGTACCGTCAAATCATATCATATCAAATCAAATCAAATCAAAATCAGTCAGTCTCTTTATTTTCTTCTTCATAAATATTCTCCAAACCCTAAATATAATTTCACACACATTCAGATCATTTTTTACAACCGAATTAAAGGTTTGTTACATTTTTTTTATACTTATTCTACTTTTTTACCGTGATTATTCTTAATCTAATTTGATTCTTGAATTGTATTATCATGATTAAAGTTCGAATTTACATCTTGATTATATATTTTATTTTTTGTGTAAATTAGGGGTTAAGTTTATATGATGATATAATGACTATTTTGACTTTTGGTAAGTCAAATATGTTGAATGTAGTAATTTGTTTTTGAAAAAAGTAAATTAAAATGCTGATTGAATTCAAGATTTTTTATTTACTTGACGCGTGGAAAGCTTTTGTGACTGCTTATTTATCTGCTCACCAGTTTCAATTGTTTGGCTAAAAACTGCGTATTTCATTATCTTTTAGCAGTTTTGAGAAAATAAGCAAATCCAGATAATAGTGTAAATGCATAGGTTACTTACGGAAGGTTAGAACAATTGTATATGGTACTAGTAGTTACCTATTTGATTCAACAGTGTGCGGAAACTAGAGGTAAATGCGTTAGATTTATGCCTTAAGGAGGTTGGACTAGATGTAATGGCGACTTTCGTTTTTTTTAGGGTAAGTAAGTTTTTCGTTAAAGCCATTGGAATTACCTATTTGACTTTTGTTAAGTATAATGCTGATCGAATTCGAGACAAATTGGTAGCGCGTTTTGTGTATCATAGTTAGGGGAGTTAGTCCTTCAACATTTATATCGTTCTAGGAGAAACGAAACAGGTATGCGTGGAAAATTGGAAGGTGTTTTGGATTGCTTATTTAACTGATTATCTGCTTTTTTAAAGTAGATACACAGTTATAAGGAAATAGGCAATTCCAAACGGCACCTTTGTTTAAGAATCAGCCGATAATATTGGAAACGGGGATAAATGATGTAAAGTTGTAAACAAATAGGTTAATTTCTGAAGGTTAAAGGTTAAAACCATTGTATTTACTTATTTGATGTGACGTGTGTGGAATATGGACTTAAGGAGGTTGGACCAGATTCATGTTATTGGCTAGTTTCGTGTTTGTAGCGTTAATAAGTGTTTCTGAAGTATGCTAAATAGTCGTCGTAATTACGAGTTTAAATATATGTTCTATAAGTTTAAAGATACTGTTCGACTCAAGAATTATATCTTGTTTTCATTATTATTATTATTAGATTATGAATGGCTGTTTGGCTAAGTGAAGTTAGTTTAGAAGAAAATTTATAAGAAAAATTGGATTTTTATCATGAGTGAGCGGCAAAGCTCTTTACGATCTCTAACATAAAATGATTGGATAATGAACCTGTAACCTCCATTTTGCTCTTAAGTCTAAGCTTAATTTAAATATGTTATTCACGATCTTAATATAGGTAGTTGATAGAGCTTTTTTTGTTTTTAATGAATGTTATTGTCGTGCGTGTATGTGTTAGCATATAATTTTCTATTTGATCATTAGAATTCTTACAAAATGGTAACTACAATTTAGGAATATAAAACGTGTCTTAATGTCAAATCTTGAAATTTCTTGACAAATGATGCTTAATTAACATTTTTGGGTCTTGCAGATTTGGTGTTGAATTAACAGCTGATTGATCACACGGAAAACGCCCTTTTTTTATAAAGTTTCAAAACTGTTTCTAGTATTTCTTGAAGAAAGATGGATTCAGACAGAAATGATAAGGCAATGATCGTCACACAAGTTAGTGTAGGTGGGATCGATAATGAAGTCACAACAAAAATGCTGTTGGATTACCTTGAAGCGAAAACTGGTCTCATTTGGAGATGCAGGCTAAAGAAATCTTCCACACCTCCTGACACGTATCCCGAATTCGATGCTGATCTTGACCAAATTCAAAAAGTTGATGACTATGAAAAGGTCGAACCACATGCGTTTGTGCATTATGTTGACCCTGATTCGGTCACAACGGCTTCAGAAGCTGCTCATAGAGGTGAACTAGTACTCAACAACAAAACATTAAAAGTTAATATAGGCCCAGAAAATGGTTACAGAATGAACCAACTCAGAAGGAAAGAAATACCGTTTAGATTATCAAACGTGGGTCTTGAAGTCGGGCTGTTGAGTAACCGGGACAATTTCTTTGTTGGTTGGAGAGGGGCTGATTCAGGGGTTGACTTTCTTATTGACCCGTTTGATCGTAGTTGTAAGTTTCTTTTCACGAAAGAAACTGCTTTCTCTTTCAAAGGAACAAGGAATCACGCAGTGATAAAATGTAATTACAGGGTGGAGTTTTTGGTGAGGGATGTAAACGTCATTAAAGAGTATGACAATCACTTGGTTTTGGTTTTTCAATTGGTAACCCCTCCTGTTATCTTTTAGTGAGGGATGTTCATAAAGAGGAAGTCAAAAATGTTGAGAAAACTGATGACTTTCCCGAGGTTGAACTTAAGGACTTGCCGCCTCATCTTGAATATGCATTTCTGGGAGGTGATGATAAATTACCCGTCATAATTGCCAAAGGCTTAAATGATGAGGAAAAGGTTGCTCTCATAAAGGTTTTGAAGTCTCATAAACAAGCAATTGCTTGGCGACTCTCCGACATCAAGGGCATTGACCCTGAATTTTGTACACACAAGATTTTAATGGAGGACGACTTCAAACCTGCAGTCCAACACCAAAGAAGGGTGAATCCAAAAATTCACGAGGTTATCAAACAAGAGGTTTTAAAACTTCTGGATGCCGGATTGATTTATCCTATCTCGGACAGTCCTTGGGTCAGCCCAATTCATTGTGTTCCAAAAAAGGGTGGCATTACTGTTGTCACAAATGAGGAGAATGAGTTAATTCCAACTCGTTTGGTTACGGGATGGCGTGTCTGTATTGATTATCGTAAGTTAAATGACGCCACCCGTAAGGACCATTTTCCTCTGCCCTTTATGGATCAGATGCTCGAGAGATTAGCGGGGAATGAGTACTATTGCTTCCTCGATGGTTTCTCGGGTTACTTTCAGATTCCCATTGACCCGCAAGATCAGGAAAAGACGACTTTCACGTGCCCCTATGGAACTTTTGCGTATAAACGTATGCCATTTGGTTTATGCAATGCTCCGGGCACGTTTCAAAGATGTATGATGTCCATATTTTCCGACATGATCGGAAAAACTATGGAGGTCTTTATGGACGATTTTTCAGTCATTGGGGATTCGTTTCAGTCATGCCTCTCCCATTTAGACGATATGCTAAAACGTTGTGAAGACACAAAGTTATGTCTAAATTGGGAGAAGAGTCACTCTATGGTCAAAGAGGGCATTGTCCTCGACCATAAAATTTCAAAAAACGGGATTGAGGTTGACAGAGCCAAAGTGGACGTCATTGCAAAATTGCCTCATCCCACGACTGTGAAAGGTGTTAGGAGCTTTTTGGGTCACGCCGGTTTCTATCGTAGGTTTATTCAAGATTTTTCTAAAATCGCCCGGCCTATGACCCATCTCCTCGAAAAGGATGCTCCTTTTATCTTCTCCCCTGAGTGTATCGAAGCCTTTGAAACATTAAAGAAAAGGCTTACCGAGGCACCGATTCTTGTTGCCCCCGATTGGGACTTGCCTTTCGAGCTCATGTGTGATGCTAGTGATTATGCTATAGGGGCAGTCTTGGGGCAACGAAAAACAAAACATTTTCAGCCTATACACTATGCCAGCAAAACTATGACCGAGGCTCAAAGCCATTACACCACCACCGAAAAAGAATTATTAGCAGTGGTGTATGCTTTTGAAAAATTCTGGCCATACTTGATACTGACTAAAAGCATAGTGTATACGGATCACTCGGCTTTGAAGTACCTTTTTGCAAAACAAGATGCAAAGCCGAGACTTCTTCGTTGGGTTCTCCTCCTTCAGGAATTTGATATCATTATTCGTGATAAAAAAGGAGTTGAGAACCTAGCTGCTGACCATCTCTCCCGATTGGAAAACCCCCATCAAGATGTCTTCGAGAGGAAAGAAATCAATGAAACGTTCCCTCTCGAGACACTCAATGCGGTTATCTTTCGTGGAGATTCTGTTACCCCTTGGTTTGCCGATTTTGCAAATTACCTTGCGGGTAACTTCATTGTGAAAGGGATGTCGTCCCAACAGAAAAATAAATTCTTTAAAGATGCAAAACATTATTTCTGGGACGACCCCTACTTGTTCAAAATATGTGCGGATCAAGTCATCCGGCGGTGTGTATATTGTCAAGAAGCCACTGAAATTCTTAAGGCCTGCCATGCTGGTCCCACGGGGGGCCACCACAATCCAAATTACACCGCCAAAAAGGTGTTTGATTCCGGTTTCTTTTGGCCTACGATTTACAAGGATGCCCAAGAATTAGTCAAATCCTGTGACGCTTGTCAACGTCACGGGAATATTTCACAAAAAATGAAATGCCACAAAATGCAATCCAAGTTTGTGAAATATTTGACGTATGGGGCATCGATTTTATGGGGCCATTTCCATCATCTCATGGAAACAAGTATATACTCGTAGCTGTTGACTATTTGTCAAAATGGGTTGAAGCGAAAGCTTTACCCACAAATGATGCCCGAGTAGTCGTGAAATTTTTGAAAGCTCTCTTTGCTCGATTTGGAACTCCACGTGCTATAATTAGTGATCGTGGTACGCATTTTTGCAATGACAAATTCGATAAAGTCATGCAAAAGTATGGTGTAACTCACCGTCTTTCTACTGCGTACCACCCTCAAATAAGTGGACAAGTAGAAGTTTCCAATCGAGGCATCAAGAGAATATTGGAAAGAACCGTTGGGGAAAATCGTGCATCTTGGTCGGATAAATTAGATGATGCACTTTGGGCTTTTCGTACGGCTTACAAAACACCCATTGGGTGTACGCCATACAAGCTTGTGTACGGGAAAGCGTGCCATCTTCCGATCGAGCTTGAGCATAAAGCCTATTGGGCTCTCAAGCATGCCAATTTCGACCTCAAAACTGCGGGTGATCATAGGAAAGTTCAACTCAATGAATTAAATGAACTCCGTGATCAAGCTTACGAGAACTCTTTGATCTATAAGGAAAAGACAAAGAAGATTCATGACTCAAAAATCAAAAACCGTGTTTTCAACGTTGGTGATCGAGTCCTTCTTTTCAACTCTAGACTCAAGATCTTCTCGGGAAAGCACAAAACCCGATGGACTGGTCCATTCACTATCGTTAAGGTTTATCCTTATGGCACCGTCGAGTTATCACAAAATGACGGACCTAATTTCAAAGTGAATGGACATCGTTTAAAGCACTACTTTGGAGAGGACATACCATCCATGGTTGTCCCGGATCTCCAAACCTTCCCCAAGGACAATTAAATTCGGGGATCGAGTCAAGCTAGCGACTCGATGAACAAAAACAATAGCACAATACGGGTTTTCACCCGTATCTCTGATTTCCTTCTACTTTCTACCACCCAGTGTGGGGGAATGGCCAACCCCTCGCTATTTGAAAAATGTACATATGTAAAAAAAAAAAAAAAAAAAAAAAAAAAAAAAATTGTGTGATTGTATGTACAGATAAATAAAGTGAAAAATACAAAACAAAATTCCACAGTTAGCTTCGAATATTATCTTTTTACGTTCATAGATTCGGCATAATAGCCGAGACTTTGAATATTGAGGACAATATTCATTTCTAAGTGTGGGGGGGAAATTCTAGCGAATTTTATCGCAAAATACTTTCAAGTACCCCCATTTTGGCCCAAATTTTTCAAAATTTTTTCACTTTATTTCAAAATTTTTGTGGTAATCAGTCCACCGTGTCTAAACGACAAAAGGGATTGGCTAATCCAGGAGCAAACGGCTCTTGGTAAAGATATCTCAAATCCGTTTACGGCTTGCAATTTGCCCAAAATTGTATGGTTCCTCAACTCCCCGAAAACAAATGAGTTGGCTAGCCCACAAGATTATGGCTTGTGGTAAAGGCCGTGGAAAATCTATAATTGGTAATCAGCTCACCAAGATGTTGACTATTCCATCAAGAGTTGGCTAGTCCAGGAGCAAACGGCTCTTGGTAAAGACAAATCAAATCCGTTGAAAGCTGGTGATTTGCTCAAAATCACACGGTTATCAGGTGTGCCACAGTTCTTACACCTGGTTACTCCAGAAGTGATGGCTTTTGGTAAAGAGTTTCAAATCCATCAAGTTTTTCTCAAAAGATTGCTAGGGACTAGCAATAGCTTAGTGTGGGGGATTGATAAGTGCTCAAACACTCATCATTTTTATCGTATCTGGACTGCCAAAACATCCAAAAACACCCAAAAACGCATCAAAATACACAATTTATCCCAAAAGTGTGTTTTATATGTTTTAGATGCAAAATGTTTAAAAACAAATGAAAAACGAACAAAGTTTGCACAATTGGCAGTTTCAGTCCCTCAAGTTTCAAAATTTGGCAAAACTAGTCCCTGGAAGTTTAAAATGAAAGAAAAGTCAACCCAAGGCAAAGAAAAGTCAAAAATTATCAAAATAAGTCCTTGGGTGGAAAAGTTTGAGAAAATTACACTTTTACCCCTCAAAATCCAAAATTGCAATAAAAGGTCCCCCGGAGTTTCAGAAATTGACAGAACTGGTCTCTGGGAAATATTTTTGGAAAGAAAATTCAACTTTGGTCCCTTGGAGTTTACAAAGTATCATTTATGATCCCTGGGAAATATTTTTGAAAATTTACAAAAATAGTCCTTCAAGTTTGAGAATTTACAATTTTAGTCCCCGGGAATTTGAAAAAATGGAAAAATGCAATATTGATCCTTGGGATATTTTAACTTGGCAAAAGTGGTCCTTTAAACAAAGTTTGGAAAATGGCAGATTGGGTCCCTCATGTTTCGGATAATTACAATTTTGGTCCTTGTGTGAAATTTCTACAAACCAAACGGACCTAGCCATTATTATAACCCACTCCCCTTTAATCCAAAACCACCTTATTACTCCAGTCCAACCCACACATCCTCACCCAAGCCCATTTGCTAGCCCAATCCACCCCCCTTATCCGTTTTAAATAATACCACTCCACCCTTTGACCCGTTGACCCCCACCATCTCCACATCACCACTCACTCACTGCAACACTCCAAATACCACCATCATCACCCCTAGTTCTTCTCCTCTGTCACACTCAATTCCCCCCTTGGTACTCCAAACCAAACACTAAGCTCCAAAAGTTGCACCTCTGGCCTCAAATAATACAAGAAACGCCAAATCCAATTGGGCGCCAAAAAAAAAAACTTTCAAAGGCTGAGATTGTTTCATTTGATCCAATGGTCCAAGAGATAAGCTGGGAAGAGTCCAAGGGATGCCCAAAAACTCTAATTGGGCATTAAAAGAGAAAAAGAGAGTGGAGCAGCTAGTCTAGTTTTTTTAGTTAATTTTAATGTAATTTCTTCTTTTCAAGCATTGTACTTTTAAAGCTCAATCCAAATTTTCAGTTGTAATGTACTCTTTTTAGTATTAATACAAGTGTTATTTCATAATTTCAAGTTTTCCATATTTCTTGCATTTTCAAGTTTCATTAAATTATATAATAAATAAGTAAACAGAAAAAAAAAAAAAAAAAAAAAAAAAAAAAAAAAAAAAAAAAAAAAAAAAAAGAATTGAAAAGAGAAGACAAGCATGGAGCAGGTTAAATTATGGATGGACCTGGTAATAGAAACTCATGGGAGTTATTTAGGATTGTAATGTGGTTCTGGGTTCATGATTATTGGGCTATAAGCACACTGTGAGCTTTTCTTACCATACATTCCTTATACTCTAGTGTATTATATTAATTGTTTGTGTTTTACTTAGCTAAATTAGTTCTCAATTATTCTGTTTGTAAGTTAGGTTTTGTTTCTAATAATACTTTGGAGTAGGTTTTTCAGGTTTTAATTGCTAATAAGTAGAAGTTATTATAAGTAGTGATTGTGGTAAAAGAGTGTAGTTTTCAGCTTATATAAACTTTAAAACTCATAAAAAAGTGGTTTGTTATAGGAAACTTCATCTGTGTTGATCTCTGTGTCATAATCTCAAAACAGATTGAGTTTTAAGGGGTGTTTGGATTATGTGAATCACTTAGGTTCTTGTTGATTTCTTGGTCTCTCATTAGCTCATACATGTTTCCTAGGTGGTAAATAGGTCATAACAGTCATAAAAATGAGTGCTTATATCTAAAAAAGTCAACTGGCTCTTTAAACCTTCATAAGCAGAAATCTGTCATGATTTAGGAGTTTAGATTCATTAATTTGGGTGTTAACTTAAACCACACAGCTTATTTTAAACCTCTTTTAGCTTAAATAACCATTTTCAGCTTAAAAAGTGGAATCAAAACTCATTTTGGTCAAAGTATTCACCAAATAGAAAAAGTCAAAAGCTGTTTCAGTCATTTTGCTCAAACTTTGGAGGTCTTTAAATTGCTTGATATAAGGATTTAGGATCTGAGCTTTCACAAGCTTATTCTCTACCAGCTAGTTGATTTTTAGGATTTTTCTTAGATTTTTTGGACTTTGTTTAGTGGGTCCCACAAGGCCTCAAACTGACCTGCAGGGCAACCCATTGCCCTGTCTCAGCAGACCATTGCTCACCACCTCACTTTGGTGGTCCATTGTGGTTAACCCAGTGGGTCCCACACCCCATAAGTTGGTCCTTACAACCCCCCTCCTACCATAGTTGACTTATTGACCCTTTGTTTGACCTTTTGACCACTGGACCCCACCTGGATTAGCTCCTAAATCTTGTCTCCAAATATGTCTCAGACTTGTGATAAGCAAGTGCTTATTTGTGTGTGGTAGCTTATTTAAGTTACTTGATTGGCTGAATCTGGCTTATTCTTGTTCAACCATCTCAGAGAAACCATACTTATCATTGTGGACCCCACATCATCCCATTTGGGCTAAAAATCTTCCACAGTCAACAAAAGTCAACTGTGGGATCAATAAGCACTCTAAGTGCTTATTTCTTGGGTTATATTAAAAGTGTTCTTATTAAAACTTTTTGTTTTAAGTAGTTAATCAGTTTGGAAAAAGAAAAAACAAAAAAAAATCAACTTTAATTATAGTGATAGCTTCTATTTAATAGGATTTATCATTTTATTTTTCTTTTTAGCTTATTTATAAGCAATATATCATTTTTATATTTTTAGAAATTCTATTTTAGGTTAAAGTAATTATAGAAATTTTTCCAGATTTTTATTTTGTCTTTTAGTGGTTTTTATAATTAATTTTAGTTTAATTTAGTTTTAATTAATATTAAGTAATTAGATAGTGTAATTATAATTTATAAAGTATAACCTAGTTTTTATAATTTTTCTAGCTTTTATTTAAGTTAAAACATTTTTACAAATTTTTCCAGAATTTATATTACTTTTTTTCTATTTTTTATAATATCATTAGTTTAATTAGAAATTAATAAGTAATTAGATTAATAATTAGTTAATTAGTTTAAAAATACATAAAATAAACTTTTTATAATTTTTTAGGATTCCTGTAATGGTTAATTAGATTTGTAAAATTTTTCTTAATTTTCTAAGTCTTTTTAGTATTTTTAATAATTCTAATTAGTTTAATTAAGTAATTAGTAGATAATTAGTAATTAATTAATAATTAATAATTAAATAGTGTAAAAATAGTTTTTATTTTTCTTAAAATTTTCTTTAATTATTAGAATTGTAAAAATATTAATTTTACACTTGTAACCCTTCCCGTCCATCAGTTGTACTTTTCGTTTCGTTCGTCTGAGTACGTTTTTAATTAAAACGTACGTTTTTAGGTTTTAGCTCAAATCTTTGTAATCTTAATTCTCGTAATCAATCACGTAGCTTTCCTAAGATATATTTGTTAATAATTTCCAAATAATTCTGATCATAACCATTTTCTGTGAATAATCACCCGATCACGAATACGCTAAAGTTACAATTCACACTTCAACGGGACTTAACGACCTGGTGATACCTTATATTACCCGGAGTATTGATCTAGGGAGTTTGATCTTGTTGACCATTGACTTGGTCAATTTAAGGTTGACTGTTTAGCATCAATCAGGGAACCCACATGCAACATCTCTATTTGGGTCATCCTCCCCATCAAAACAAACATTTCATTTTCTTCCATTGAAGAATAGACACAAGCTTTTTTTTCTTTAAGTTACAAAAACATTCTCCATCTTATACCATTTGTTAACAAGATTAAATCCTTCAAAAACGAGTTCATGCTTATACTGAAGTTTAGATATCGGAGGCCCCTAGAAAATGAAGGCCTTGTGTGGTTGCCTATCCCAGGGCTGACTTTTACTGAAAGTCTAAAACTTGGTACTACTCGCGAGAATTTTAGGGGGGGCCACCACCCCTCCCTGCCCCTATTATCCTCCGCCTCTGCCTCAAATCATACATATCAGAAAGCCATTTGTGACTCTTCAAATCGAAATCAACTAATAATTTCTCCCACAAAGCTTCAAACTCTTCAGGCTCTATTCTATCATTCCAAACAATATATGATATTCTTCTTTTAAAAGTTTCATCTTTAGCTAGATCAGGACCAACCTACAAAATTCAAGATGAACCTTATTCTATAAAACTAACTGATGAACATTATTCTATAAAAAAAACTAACTGATGATCATTATTCTATAAATGATGAACATTATTCTATCAGTCCAAAACAATATCCCATAAACTGCTGAACATTATTCCATAAAAAAACTAACTGATGAACATTATTCTATAAATGATGAACATTATTCTATCAGTCCAAAACAATATCCCATAAATGATGAACATTATACTGTAAAACTATCTGACGAACCTTTAAAATATAGTAACTAATAAACAAAAATAATTAAAAAAAAAAAAACAAATTGATGAACATACCTTTGAAGTCAACTTCTGCATGATATGCCACATGCATAATCTATGACGAGATAACGGGAAAACTATCTCTATAGCAACTTTCATTGATGCGTCTTGATCAGTAACAATAAGCTTTGGTGCTCGCACGAAGGCTCTTTGAAAACATTGAAGCAACCAAATGTAAGATTCTTTAGTTTTCGACGACAGCAAGGCAGCTCCAAATGTAACACAATTATTGTGATTGTCGATCCCAGTAAATGGTACAAAAACCATTTTGTACCTATCAAAAATAAATGATAAACATTATTATAAAACCGATGAACCATTATAATATAACTGATGAAACATTTAAATTCAATACCTTTCAATCACATCAGTTTATAACAATCAAATACAGCAGCTTTATAATACTGATGAACTTATTTACACCATCTTTAAAAAATCTTGTTTAAAAAATACTGATGAACCATATCTTAAAATACTGATGAACCATTTAAATTCAACCGCATCAGCTTATAACAATCAAATGCAGCAACTTTAAAAAAAATTAAATGTTTCTAGCTTCAAATGTTTCCCCAGAAATGGTCGTTGGTGACTCTGCGTAGGCTTTGAAACTCATTGATAATCTCAAACACACATAAACTGTCATAACAAGATGATGGGCAACGCGAATTAACTTTTATACCGATGACCATCATTGACTCCTCCCAAACCAACCAGTCAACCGGGTGGAGTTGATAGGCCCACCTGGGAGGGTAAAGTCAAGTGTATTAAAATCCGTGGAAGTACAGGGAAATCCCCGGGTCGTTAAGTCCCAACGAGATTGAAATTGTATTTTGAACGTTTTTGGGAATGAGTGGCACTGAGGACAGTAACCAAAGATGATTGGGTTTGATTTTACACTACTGATGTTATTATGGAAACAGTATATAACAAACTCAGTAAACAAATATGTATATAAGCACAAATCAGAAATCATAATGGAATAATACAGTCTGAAGAAAAAGTGACTTTTAAATAATTTAAAACTACAGGGGGTGCAAATGAAAATTTTACAAAATTAATTATAAAAAAAATGAAATTAAAAAGAAAATTATTTTTTTGATTATTTTAATATTAATTATTTAAATTAAAACTATTTAACTTTTTAATTAAAACTAATTAACTTAAAAACTTAATAATACAAATTTAAACTAGAAAATTGCAAAATTAATTCTTAAAAATATAAAATGACTCAAAATAAATTTAAAAACTAAAAATACTTGTTTTTGTCTTTTTGTGGATTTTCTATTAATTAAATACAAATTATATTTAATTATTCTAATTAACTAGTTTTAAATTACTAATAATACTTAAATGACTTAGAAAATTATAGAAAAATTTATAAATCTAATTAACCATCTCAGGAATCCTAAAAAATTATAAAAAGTTTCTAAAAATTATATTTAAACTATTTTACTAATTATTAACTTAATTATTAATTATTAACTAATTTAACTAAATTAATTAAGAAAATTAGAAACTGAATAGTAAAATTTAAGAAACTATTTTCTAAAAATCCTAAATGATTTATAAAACCTATGAAAAATATAAAAACCTACTGTTATTAATTAAAAATTGATAAAACTATTTAATTACTAATATTACTTAATTATTTAATTAAACTAATTTTAATTCTAATAATTATTAAATTAAAAGAGAAAAATCTAAGAAAATTACTGAAAACACTTTAAGGTAAAAGAAAATTAAGAAAAATATAAAAATGATGAAGTGCTTATTAATAAGCTAAAAAGAAAAATTAAAAGATAAATCCTATTAAATAGAAGCTATCACTTATTTTAAATTTGGTTTTTGTTGGTTTTTATTATTGACAGATGATTATAAGCTAAAAATAAGTAACTTTTGTGAAAACACTTTTGATATAGCTTATAAATAAGCTATGTGCACCCCCTTGTGCTTAACAGTTAACTTAATAGCTTGTTAGGACTTTGTGATTTTTGGAAAAGCTAAGAAATGAACAAATAAGCTACAACAGATGTCTAACAACTTGAAATAAGACAAATGGGAACAAATAAGCACTCTGGATAAGCTGTGATAAGCAAATAAGCACTTAACAAAACAATAGGCCAAAACAGTCCAAACGCATGAACTTTGGACCTCTGTGGGGTCCACAGAAGTCAAGGGGGGGTCCAAAATAAAGATTGAACCTTGAAGGTGGACTGGTCAACTCTCAAATAAGCCAATAAGCTGGGCTTATTGCTTATTTTTGAGCACTGCGTAGGGCTTGGGATTTGGACTCAAAATCTGAGTGACTCAGTATAGGTTCTGAGATAGGCCACAAAAGGTGGGTCAATTAAGCTGAGGGCAAAAGGCCTGAGGGCAAAAATAAGCACTCCCTCAATAAGCTGGGGTGGAGAGCTTTCTAAAAAGCTAGGGTACAGGGTGTGGGGTCCACAAGGTCAATCACAAAGAAGCTTGGAATATTGACCAAGAACCTGTACACAGGGCATCCACTTGCCCTGCCAAGTGTGGGGTCCACACAAAAATTCGCAAAAATAAGCCAACAACAGATTATTGTAAATAAGCTAAGGGACTTTTATCTGTGAAAAGTTCAGGGTCTAGAAGTTAACTCTAAATTCTAGAAAAATCCTTGAAGTTTTGGTTTTCTGCATAAGGGTGCAATTTTGACTTTTTGAAATATTGAACTAAGTTGACTTTTGTGAGATTTGATTTTGATTTATTAACTGATTTAAGTTACTTAAGCTATAAGGAGACTAAATTAAGCTAAGACTTGCACTTGTGATCTAAAATGAGGCTTATGCTACTTAAATTCCAACACAGACAGATGATTAGGCCAAGTGATTGGTTATTTTGACTTTTGATAAAACAAGACCAAGTTTTATGGTTTTCCTGATTAGTATGAACTAGATGAACATGTTTCAAGCAGAAGTGACCAATCAATCCTTTCTTAACTCAGTGAAACAGAAAAATCCAAACACCCCTTCAAACACTAATTTTTGTGGATTTCAAAGAGTTTCAAAGATTTAAGCCATAAACTTGGTTTCAGAAGTTGACATATGCTAAGTTAAGCTGATTTAAGCACAGAGACACTAGTTTTAACAACAAGGACCCAAGATTACTAAACAATCTAATTTTAACTATGAAAATTGGAATATGAAGCAACTATGATTTTCAAAGAACAAGCTGATAATTTTAAGTAATAATATAACTAAGTTACACTAAATAAGCATAGAAACACAGAGAAAAACAATCATTAAGCTAAAGAACAGTGAAGTGGAAAATTGAGAATGGAACTCACAATGTGCAATCCAAGCTTATACCAAGAACCAAGGACCACAGAACCAACCTATAGAATCCCCACAGATTCACTAACCCACAACTATCCAAAAGTTACTGTGCTCCAGCTTTCTCCTCCATTAAACCTGTTTTGCTTATTTATTTGACTTTTGTTGACTTTTCTTGTATTTTGATTTTCTTATAACTAAACTGATTTTAAAGGATTACTAATAGCTTTTATAAGCTATCTAGGAGCTTATGTGAGCATATGAGTCCAATATAACAACTAGTAATAGCAATTAAGCTTTTTGGTATTTTTGAAAATAAAAATGACTTGCATAAACTGATAATCAAACTGGAACTTAAATGATATTAAAGGAAAAGGTTTAGATTACACTGAATATGATTAGTACAATACTTGAAAGCAAAATATTACACTAGAAATTTGAAATTTAATTATACGATATGCTTAAAACTAAATTAGACTACTCCTTCTTCCTTCATGCTTCTCTTCCTTTTATAGCTGAGGAATAGGTTCCTTGGACCCTTCTGATCATTTCCCACCTCTTTCCTAAGTCGTTGGATTACTGAGATGCTCCCAAAGCTCGCCACGTATTTTGGCGGGAAAATTGGTTTTGATACCAATTGGGGACTGTGGAGTGTGGGAGTGGGTTTGCATTAAATGTGAAGGTGATGTTAGGTGTGTGGTGGGTTGGGTGGTGGAGAAGTGATGAGCAAGTGGAGGGGGAAGGGTGGTATTGCAGGAAACCAGGGGAGGGGGTGAGTGGTATTGAGAGTGGGAAAGGGGTGTTGACTGGGGTTTGACCGTTCATTATTTAGAACGGTTCTTGGGTGGTTTGGGCTCAGGTCATGGGCTGGGGAAAGGGATTGAGTTTGGTGGTGTTTATATGGTGGGTTGGATTTGGCTTTGGGGTTTTATAATAAAAAGGGATCCGTTTGGTTTGTAAAATTTATTACAAGGACCAATAGTGTAATATGTTGAATTTCTGAGGACATGTTTTGCCAATCTTCCAAAGTTCTTAAAGGGATGAAAATTGCCAATCCTCAATAGTACATGGACCCTTTGTTGATTTTTCCATTTTTGAATTTCCCAAGGACCAAATCTGCCAACTTTGCAAACTTCAGGGACCAAACATGTAATTTCACCAAACTTTCCATACAAGGACCATTCCTGCCATAGATGAGTAGTACAAGGACAAAAATTGATTTTCTCAAAGTTTTAATATCCCAGGGACCATTTTTGTCAATTTTTCAAAGTTGAGGGACTAAACTTGTAATTTTGTGAAACTTTGCACCAAAGGACTAATTTTGTTTATTTGTGATTCAAAAGGACCTTTGGTGACTTTTTCATGTTTTTAGAATAACCAGGGACTAGTTTTGACAATTTTTGAAAGTTGAGGGACTGAAACTGCCAATTATGCAAACTTTGTTCATATTTCATCTGTTTTTTATTATTTTGCATCTGAAACATATAAAACACACTTCCAGGATATTTTCAGTATTATGATGCATATTTGAGTATTTTTGGATGTTTTGGCAGCTCAGATTAGGTGAAAATGATGAGTATTTACACACTCATCAATCATCTTGTTGCAGCAAAGTTTTTGTGTGTTTAAGCTTATCAATGAGTTTCAAAAACTACTCATACTCACCCAACGACCACTCCGGGGAAACAATTCAAGCTAGAAACATAACCTATTACACTCATTTCATCAGTATTTAAAGATAAGAAAGAGATAAAGAGATAGGATATGTGGGGTAGAGGAAAAAATATAGGATAGTTGGGATGGAGGATTTTCTGATAAAGAGATAGGATATGTGGGGTAGAGAGATAAGAAAGGTGGATTTTCTGATAAATAGATAAGATAGGCGGGGTACAATCAAATAAAAATATCTATCTTATCTTAAAATACATATGAACTTATTAATTAAAAGATGTTCATCAGTTGAAAAATAAAAAACATATATAAAATGAACTTACTTATTAGTCCTGAATGTAGCATCAAATGACATAACATCGCCAAAAGCATAATAATTACTTTTTGCGTACTCATCGACCCAAAAAGATTCGTCAACGTGTTATTTTCACCAGTTTGATACTCAAATGAAAAATTAGGAAGAAAATCCTTCTTGTTCAATAACATCTCAACTAACATCTGAGCATCATTCTTACCAATGAAATCAAGCACATCTCTCATATAGTTTTTACAATCAACCGAACTAACCCCAACAGAATCGTAGTCCCCATAAATCTGCCTAAGTAAATGGAAGCCCTTCACTGGACCAAGATTCACTTGCGATGCTTGATATAGAAAAACTTGCTGAGTATAAGAAACATCACGAGACGAAACCAGAAAAACGCTATCTTAGCTTCCTGACTAACTAGGCTATGGTTATGACCCTCAACGAATTCATAACACCAATATCCTCTTCCTTCAACATACCTTACACGTAAAACAACCTTACAATCAGTACACTTAGACGGATGTTTCCTATGTTTTCTCTTTGATCCAACTTTCTTTGGGGCAGGATTTATACCTTCTTTACTACAAACAACATATTCCAAATCAGGATTATTGTCCTTATTCTTCGTAGATTTGTAATGTTGACCTAAACGAATCTCAAAACCAACTCTTTTTGCATAATCTTTGTAATACTCATAAGCTTGCTCCAGAGAATGATACATCATACCATAAGCCGACTTCTCACCATCAGGAATCCATAACTTCTCACCCCTTCCTCAGAAACAATACCAACAGAATATGGAACAAGTTCATAATCATCATCTGAAAAAAATATATACAATGAATGACTGATGAACCAAAAGCACTTTATCACTGATGAACCTCACTATTATATATTCTAACAACCAATAACTGATGAACCAAGACAAATAAAATTGATAACATTTTATCACTGATGAACATCATTATTATCTATTTTAACAAGCAATCACTGATGAACCTCATTTTAATCTATTCTAACAAGTTATTCTAATGAATCCACAGCCTCTAATTAAACCACGATAACTAGCAATTACTGATGAACCTCATTTTAATCTATTGTAACAAGTTATTCTAATGAATCCGCAACCTCTAATTAAACCATGATAACTAGCAATTACTGATGAACCTCATTTTAATCTATTCAAACAAGTTATTCTAATGAATCCACAACCTCTAATTAAACCATGATAACTAGCAATTACTGATGAACCTCATTTTAATCTATTGTAACAAGTTATTCTAATGAATCCGCAACCTCTAATTAAACAACGATAACTAGCAATTACTGATGAACCTCATTTTAATCCATTCTAACCATCATAACAAGCAATCACTGATGAACCTCATTTTAATCCGTTCTAACAAGTTATTCTAATGAATCCGCAACATCTAATTAAACCACAATAACTAGCAATTACTGATGAACCTCATTCTAATATGTTCTAACAAGTTATTCTAATTAATCTACAACCTCTAATTAATCCAGAATAACAAGGAATAACTAATGAACCTCATTCTAATATGTTCTAACAAGTTATTCTAATGAATCCACATCCTACTAAGCAAACCATGGAGGCATGATATCTTCAACAACTAATTGATGAACCTAATAAAACATAACTGACTGATGAATATATAACAACAAATGAAATTACCTTGATTAAACACATGAGTATCACTCTGAGCCATCAGAAACCGATTTAACAATCAAAATCCCCAAATTTGAACGGTTAAAACCCTAATTCTCTTCCAATAGAACGATTGAATACTCAAAACCCCAAATTCTCTTCCAATTAACCAATTGAATGATAAAAAAAAACCCCTAATTCTATTGCAATTAAGCAATACGACGGCTAATTCGAAGCCGATATGAACAATTAACACGATTTGAAGAAATATTAACGATTCAAATAAAGGAATATGAATTGAGAACAAAAAAGCCCTAATTTTGCAAAATATGAACAAATGAAAGAATAAAAATTGTAAAATTGAATGAATGAATGAATTGAATCGAAATCATTGTGTAAATTCGTTTATATATGGCCGGAAAATTGAAAGAAATCAAAGAAGAGAGATCGGAAAAAGGAAAGAATATCAGATAAGAGAAAGAGAAAGAGGGAAAGAGAGAAAAAAGCGGGAGGGAGTGAATTTACAATCATGCCCTTGAGGGAAAAAAGGAGGGGGACACGTGGCATCACTAGAAATCTTTTTAGACTTTTTAAAATTAACACCCTTTGCAAGGGATCCGACATCATGCTTCCAATGCCTAAAGAAACATTGCTCGTGAAGATATGTAACACTCGTCTAATCAATACTCTTTTATAAGTTTGTGGGGATTGAGTGCTATTGCTTGTGATTTGGTTGTATGAGCCTACTTTGGATTCAAGTATCCAGTCAATATTTTGATGCATTAGTGAGTTTCTACTATGGTTAGATACGTTTGTCTTGGATAGAGTGCTACTACTTTTGAGTGGGTTACGACTTCCTGATCTTTTTTGTTTTTGGCTCCATAGTCAAACGGACCTCTCTTTTTCTTATTATTGTACTATCTTTTTATTTTCTATTGTAAAGTGAATGATTGCATGTAGTTGTGATATACTTTTTCCTTAGTGGTGTGTCTCTTAGAGCAGACGGTAAGGTAACACAAGGTTAAAACTTAACTCACTGCCACGTTAGTGTCAAATCAACTTTTACCTTTTAATCTTAACTCTTGACTTTCCACCCCGGTAGCATAACTCACCTTAACTCACCTACACCCCAATTATTTTCAATTTCAACCCCAAATTTTAACAAATACTTCATTTAAAACTAACATAAACATTTATAAAACACAAATTACATAAAACATCTTAATTAAACTACGATAATTAAACATTAAACATCTTAATTAAACTACAATTATTAAAAAGAAAACATCTTAATTAAACTACGATACTTAAACATAAACTACGATTTAAATAAACTACGATTATTAAAAAAACGAATCATCCGACACATAGCCCTCGTGACTCGAATAGGAGGCAATCGAATCGTCCTCACTCGATGGCACACGGGGCAATCCCATTTGTATTCGCCATTCTACTCGACAGTTTCTCCGAGCCTGTTTAGCTCTTAAGTACTCCCCACGAGCTCTTTCCGCATCTTCTTCCTCTGCTTGAACACGTAACAATTCTTGCATATCTTGCTGAAACAGTTCTTCTTCACTCAACCCTCTCCAAATGGGTTGGTTTGCCACCGGTGGATTGTTCACCGGTTGATCGGGTTGTTGTTGGACAACCGGTGGATTGGGCACCGGTTCATTATCCGGTGTGAATACCGGAAAGATGTCTTCCGGTGGACTGTTCACCGGTTCATTCGGTATCATGCTGGAGCTTGAGAATTGTTGGAAAAAGTCATGGTGACTTGGGAATTGCTGGGAGAAGTCACGGTGAGTTGGGAATTGTTGGGAGAAGTCACGGTGAGTTGGGAATTGTTGGGAGAAGTCTTTGCGAGACATTGTTTGAGAGAATTGTTTGTGAATTATGTATGATTTGTGAGAGAATTATGTGTGAATTGTGTGAACAATAATGAGCTGTGAATGGGTGTTAAATAAGCTCATTGATTTGAATTTTAAACGTTTAAAACAATCCCGCCCACGAACTTTTGAATTTTAAATGTTTGAAAGATCCCGCTCGGTTTTCAAATTTGAATTTTGAAATTTGATTTTTATCCCGCTCGGTTTTCAAATTTGAATTATGATTTTCAAATTTCAAAATTCTATAATCTCCTATAAATAACACACCATACAATACTATTCTTCACACACTCCTAAAGCATTTCACAATGAATAATCGTTGGTCAATGGAAGAAGAATACTTGCTAGCTAACGTATGGCTTGAAGTTCACGATTCTAGAGACCTTGTGAATGGACGTTCTTTTTGGAATGAAGTTACACAAAGGTTCAACGATCAGACTGATGGTGAGCACCGTAATAAAAATAGTATTATGGCTCAATGGAATAGAATCAACCTTGAATGTCGTAGGTATAATGATATTTACAAAGAGTTACTGCTTACAAGTGAAGACCCTTGTCGTCTCAGCAATGCAAACCGAATTTATCATGAACGCCATGGGAGAGGGTTAAATTATCAACATGTGTGGTTTATTCTGAGAAGCACGTGGGCATGGGACAGAGACGCTGAGTAATGGTGTTTTATGTTAAGTATTTCCGTATCGTGTCTTTCTGTTTTCCGTATCGTGTGTATTTGTTTCCTGTATCGTTTGTAACTTGGTGTAATGTTGCTTTAAATTTGAAATTGAATAAAAGGCTTAACGACTACTTTTCCAACGGCTATTTGTTTAATGTCTTTTTTTCCCCTATAAATACCAGTTTAACAAAACTATATTTTCTCACACAAATATCAATACTATTAACAAACACATGAAATGGCAAACGAACTAGCTGAGGTGCAAAAATCTATTCTTTTCCGATTACGCAACGAACAAGAAAAGGAACTCAAGTTGGTTAGCAGTTTGCTAGGTGAGATAAGTCGTTTTGTAATGCAGATGCATAATCGGGCTCCTGAAGTCGAAAGGTTAAGTGAGCTGCCTCAAGACCATCCAATTATCAGGGTCGGTCTAGAAACTCTATTAAGAAATGATGAAACGGATCTGCAACTTCAGGTCGTCTTGAAAATGATTAGGGAACAAGTGTTGCAAGTATGGGAGGAGAAGTCAGATCTTATCGACAATTACAAATCTATATAAAAGCTTCATGTGTATCGTTGGATGGTTTATGTATTCGTATTGTTTTGTATTCGATAATGAATTTTAAGTTATGATTTGATTTTTAAATCGTAGGGGTTGAATTTGTAATTTTTTCATTTTGGTATTCAAAAAAGAAACTAATATTACAAGGGCCAAAAGTGTACATTTTTTTACACACGGCTGCTTAACGCACGTTAAGCCCTTAACGTGCCACGTTAACGTGGCCTTGCCTTTTATAGGCGGTATAGTAATGCGGTCAAAAAGTGGGGTGCGTTAACATTTAACTCGGGCACGAAAGTTACCTTACCGAACGCTCTTATATACACCATGGCTTTCTGAGTTTGTACAATAACTTAATGACTGTTGATCAATAGTTTGGAAATGTTAGTCGTTCCTTATTGATAACCTTATGGGCAGTGAAAAAAAAAAGTTTGTCATGCATGTGCTTTTCTAAGAGGTTGCATAGTCATCTAATATGGTTGACAGAACTCATGCATTTTTTTGCTATATAAGTTTGTAGAATCAGTTTAAGGAGATGTGTTTACTTTGTTTAAACAAATGTGATATATTTACTTACAACTGTAATTTTGGAAATATTGCTTGGCTCGTTTGCTTAAAATCGTATTTTATTTGTTTTTGTTTCTTTTGTCTAGTAGCTTGTTTGGTTTGTATAATGAGTTTTATTAATTGTAATTTTCATTTAGAGGGGTTTTAGAAATAACTAATTGTAGGTGTTGACTAGTCAATAGATGTTGTGTTGGTGCATCAATTAATTATACACATTACATTAGTAATTGTATTTTTTAATATTACTTTGAATTGGCTTAGTGATTTAATAATCCTTATATTATATAAAGTATAGATAATATAAATTTGGTACGAGCAGAAACTCATCAAATGACTCAAGGAATCTCAAAAGTCATTGATGATGAAAAGCAAACTTATTATTCCAATAGTAATGAGCTTTTAAATTATTGTACTAGAGATCCTTTTAGAAAAATCGCGTTCATATTAAGCGGTCTTTTAACCTTAAGTGAATTGGTTTCTTAAGTTGTGTTGTCTTCAAACCAGATATGGAACCAGGACATAAAATGACCAGGTGCACTTTGAATAAACTAAACAATATTACAAATACAATTTTTAAGGATCAGATGTATTTAAGAAAAATTGATATATATTTTTTTAACAAAATTAACATTACATCACAAAAATTTATGAATATCTCGTGACCCCTTGGGACACCCCCTAATTCCGTCACTGCTTTAAACCATTTTTAAAACTAGAACACTATGCGTGAAACCTATTCAATGCAAGAGTCTAATAACTATGTGTCTATGTGTGGATGATATATCTTAATAACAAAATTCAATTCATTCGGTCGCGAGTTGGTCGGGCCTTTTTTTTTGTTGTCGTTGTAATCAGTCGTAGTGGTGATCGATAGAAAAAAAAAAAAAAAAAAAAAAAAAAACTCTCACTTTCCAGTTAATTTAGTTATTGTTTGATGCATTTATAATAATAATAATAATAATAATAAATTTTAAACACTTTATTTTACACTATAAATACCTCACTCAAAGTACAATTCAAACTACAATTCAAAACTTCTCTCATTTCACCACGATTAAGAAAACTCCCAAATCAAAAACTCCAAGATCTCGAGTGCAAGAAACCACTTTGTATTTAACTTCGGATCCGAATTTCCGATTAATCGGTGTATCACCAACCATTAATTTTCAACCCGCCAGTTTTGAATATCATTCAAAACTACCACAACTACCACAAAATCAAAACATGTTTTCTTATCAAAATCATCCATTCAACCCACCGTATCATAATAACCAACAATCTTTTTTCCAATCACCAACTGGATTGTATCGTCCTACTATGGATTCGTCGACGTCTTCCTAATCAAATCATCAACCGTATTCTCCGGTTAACTGCATTAATCTTGATACAGATTTTGATGACCAATTATTCCATAATACAAATTATTATGTGGGAACTAGTTTGGGTCAAGCTTATTATCCAACTCAAGATTATTCTATGGGTCAAGGTTCGGGGCACGGTTCGTTTCACAATTCGGCTCCAGCTGAAGATGACTCTCCTATCGAAGAGATGTCACCCGTCAAAGCCAAGAAGCCTTCGAAACGAGCTTCAAAGGCCAAGAATAATGATGGCAAGAATAAGGATCAGGAGCCGACACTATGGACAACTGAGGAAGAGATCGCGTTCTGCAGAGCTTGGTGTGATGTGTCGGAAAATAGTGAGACATGCAACAATATGAAGTGTAAGGGATTTTGGGAGATGGTTATTAATCACTTTAGAAAAGAAACTGGTCCAAAGAGATAGTATGACTCGATTATTAGCCAATGGAAAAATAAGGTTTGCCCTAGAGTTGGTGCATTTTGTGCCATTATCAATAACATAAAAAAGAATCACGCAAGTGGTTCGAATGACCTCAACGTGTACCAAAAAGCGTGTGCAAAATATGAAGTGGTGTACCATCATGCCTTTACATTAGAGCAGTGTTGGAACATTTTGAAGGATCATCCTGCTTGGAAGGAAGTTGAGATGCATGCTTTTCAGAAGCCCAAAAAGGGTCAAAAGAAATCCAAGACTTTTTAAACCACCTCGGATGGTGCTTCCAATTTGAACGATGAAGCGGATGAGTCTGAGGAAAAGACTTGAGAAGAGCGACCAATTGGTCGTGACCAAGCTAAGAAAAACAAGAAGAAATCATCCGCCTCTGATTAATCCTGTAGAACCGTTGTAGCTCGAGGTTGTTTAGACCTCATAGTATCTAGGACATAATAACATTGAATACAATATGCAACAGAAACAAACAAATAAAAACATCAATGTTATGAAAAGGTTTTTCCACAATCAGCTCCAAATATTATTTGATCAGAATAATACGGTTACAGCTATTATGTAACAGGAATCAAGAATCACTCGATTCTTGGAGCTACGAAACCCTAAGCGTATTCTACAAACTATACGCCTAGACACACACACACACACACCTTTAGTAGACTACATTATGGAAGACTTAATGATAACCTATTCCCTGTATTATGTTTATATAATAAAGAATTAGGGTTACAAGAATACTACGAAGGACTAAAATATAAATCTTCTTTTGCGAGCAAGTCCTTCTCTATCTTTTTTAGAATTCCTTCTTGTCGTATTAAGTCCCTATTGTTTATTATTTCTTGTTTTGTATCATCAAATCTAATAGGCCCAATAAATCCAAGTCTTCATTTTACTGATCCGGTAGCCGACAAATTCTTCAGTTTGAATTCATTAAAATGGGGAAAGAAGAAGTCGCAAGCAGACAAATATTTCCAATTGGAGATCGCATAAGCAGCGCATTAGGAAGCAGCGGAGTTGAAAATGGAGAAACTTGAAATAAAACGTCAAAAACTTGAATTTTTTGAACAAAAGAAACGAAACAAAGACATCATATTCTATAATTCAGTAAACGACCCATCTTTGCCCATACTCAAACAATATAAGCTGCTGGAGATGAGAGAACAAATCAAGACACGCTACAAGTTAGATTATGAGTTTAAGTTTTTAATTATTATTGTAATGTTTTAATATTATTTAAATTATTTATGAAATTTAATTTTGTTTGGTAAAAAAATTGAAACAAAAATAAGGTCGCTGCTATGGTAAAAAGTCGCTTATAGACTCGTTTGAGAAAAAGATGATGTGACAATAAAAATGAAAAGACGTGTACGAAGGTTTATCAAAGCCTCTATGTCTATATGTCCTTGGTAAAGAAAAGAATAAAGGCAGGCACTTCCCGCGTGAGTATCAAACAAACAGAAGGAAACACACTTCCAAGAAACCCCTTCACTTCACTTAAATGTACTCCACTTTTTTCGTACCATCAAATCATATCAAATCAAATCAAATCAAATCAGAATCAGTCTCTTTATTTTCTTCTTCATAACAATATTCTCCAAACCCTAAATATAATCTCATCTCAATCACACACATTTCAACTGATTTTTAATCCTCTAAATCCGTAAATGAATTCAGATCATTTGTTACAACCGAATTAAAGGTTCGTTACATTTTACTTTACCAAATTAGGGTTTCATTATCAACACTGTTTTACTTATTCTACTTTTTTTTTTACCGTGATTATTGTATTATCATGATTAAAGTTCGAATTTATATGTTAATTATATATATTTTGTGTGTAAATTAGGGGTTAAGTTTATATGATGATATGATTATTTTGACTTTTGGTAAGTCAAATATGTTGAATGTAGTAGTTTGTTTTTGAAAAAAGTAAATTAAAATGCTGATTGAATTCGAGATTTTTTATTTACTTGACGCGTGGATAGCGTTTGGGACTGCTTATTTATCTGCTCACCAGTTTCAATTGTTTGGCTAAAAACTGCGTATTTCATTATCTTTTAGCAGTTTTGAGAAAATAAGCCTATCCAGATATAATAGTGTAAATGCATAGCTTACTTACGGAAGGTTAGAACAATGTATATGGTACTAGTAGTTACCTATTTGATTCAACAGTGTGCGGAAACTAGAGGTAAATGCGTTAGATTTATGCCTTAAGGAGGTTGGACTAGATGTAATGGCGACTTTCGTTTTTTTTAGGGTTAGTAAGTTTTTCGTTAAAACTATTGGATTTACCTATTTGACTTTTGTTAAGTATAATGCTGATCTAATTCGAGATGAATTGTTAGCGCGTTTTGTGTATCATAGTTTGGAGAGTTAGTCCTTCAACATTTATATTGTTCTAGGAGAAACGAAACCGGTATGCGTGGATAATTGAAAGGTGTTTGGGATTGCTTATTTAGCTGCGTATCTGCTTTTTTAAAGTAGATAAACAGTTATAAGAAAATAAGCAATTCCAAACGGCACCTTTGTTTAAGAATCAGCAGATAATATTGGAAACGGGGATAAATGATGTAAAGTTGTAAACAAATAGGTTAATTTCTGAAGGTTAAAGGTTAAAACCATTGTATTTACTTATTTGATGTGACGTGTGTGGAATATGGACTTAAGGAGGTTGGACTAGATTCATGTTATTGGCTAGTTTCGTGTTTGTAGCGTTAATAAGTGTTTCTGAAGTATGTTAAATAGTCGTCGACTCGTCGTAATTACGAGTTTAAATATATGTTCTATAAGTTTAAAGATACTGTTCGGCTCAAGAATTATATCTTGTTTTCATTATTATTATTATTAGATTATGAATGGCTGTTTGGCTAAGTGAAGTAAGTGTAGAAGAAAGTTTATAAGAAACATTGGATTTTTATCATGAGTGAGTGGCAAAGCTCTTTACGATCTCTAACATCAAATGATTGGATAATGAACCTGTAACCTCCATTTTGCTCTTAAGTCTAAGCTTAATTTAAATATGTTATTCACGATCTTAATATAGGTAGTTGATAGAGCTTTTGTGTTTTTAATGAAAGTTATTGTCGTGTGTGTGTTAGCATATACGGAGTAATTTTCTATTTGATCATTAGAATTCTTACAAAATGGTAACTGCAATTTAGGAATATAAAACTTGTCTTAATGTCAAATCTTGAAATTTCTTGACAAATGATGCTTAATTAACATTTTTGGGTTTGGTATTAACGTCTTGCAGATTTGGTGTTGAATTAACAGCTGATTGATCACACGGAAAACGCCCTTTTTTTATAAAGTTTCAAAACTGTTACTAGTATTTCTCGAAAGAAAGATGGATTCAGACAGAAATGATAAGGCAATGATCGTCACACAAGTTAGTGTAGGTGGGATCGATAATGAAGTCACAGCAAAAATGCTGTTGAATTACCTTGAAGCGAAAACTGGCCTCATTTGGAGATGTAGGCTAAAGAAATCTTCCACACCTCCTGACGCGTATCCCGAATTCGATGCTGATCTTGACCAAATTCAAAAAGTTGATGACTATGAAAAGGTCGAACCACATGCGTTTGTGCATTATGTTGACCCTGATTCGGTCACAACGGCTTTAGAAGCTGCTCGTGGAGGTGAACTAGTACTCAACAACAAAACATTAAAAGTTAATATAGGCCCAGAAAATGGTTACAGAATGAACCAACTCAGAAGGAAAGAAATACCGTTTAGATTATCAAACGTGGGTCTTGAAGTCGGGCTGTTGAGTAACCGGGACAATTTCTTTGTTGGTTGGAGAGGGGCTGATTCAGGGGTTGACTTTCTTATTGACCCGTTTGATCGTAGTTGTAAGTTTCTTTTCACGAAAGAAACTGCTTTCTCTTTCAAAGGAACAAGGAATCACGCAGTGATAAAATGTAATTACAAGGTGGAGTTTTTGGTGAGGGATGTAAACTTCATTAAAGAGTATGACAACCACTTGGTTTTGGTTTTTCAATTGGTAACCCCTCCTGTTATCTTTTATAGAACTGCTGATGATGATATTCATATCACACATCCATCCGAAATGTTGGATGATGATGATCCATGGATCCGGACCACTGATTTCACTCCAAGTGGCGCTATCGGGAGATGCAACACCTACAGGGTGTCAATCCGGATACGAGACGTCCCTAAAGCTAAAAAAGCTTTAGCTTTTCTGGAAGAACAACGGGTTAATATCGAGCATCCTACGACAAGACTCAGAGTAGAAGAAGAACCCGGGTACGGAATATTGATGCAGGATGCTCTATTCTCGATTCATTATGAACAAGACATAAGCTTCAAAATCCTGTTTTTAGTCAACTCTGTTATGCATAGATGCATCATTAACCAGCATCAATTCACAGAGAGGGTATTTGATTTACTTAGAAGTCAACCTGAGGAAATCAACGTGGCAGCTTTAAAGCACATATGTTCATATCGCCATCCATTATATGATGGATTCACACGTTTAGAAATAGTTCAACAGTGGTTGTTAAACAATCCTAAGCTAATCGAGAAACCTTTAGAACAAAACGATTCCATTGAAGTTCGGAGGTTGGTTATCACTCCATCAAAAGCCTACTGCCTGCCACCCGAAGTCGAATTATCAAACCGAGTCCTACGTCACTATCGAGAAGTATCCGATCGGTTTTTACGGGTAACATTCATGGATGAGGGTATGAAAAAGCTAAATAACCATGTCCTTAACTTTTACCCTGCCCCGATCGTGAAGGATATAACTTCAAGTAACATAGCACAGAAAACAACCATGTTTAGACGGGTCAAGAATATTTTAAGCCAAGGGTTTTATGTATCCGGCCGTAAGTATTCTTTTTTAGCCTTTTCGGCTAATCAATTGCGGGATCGGTCTGCATGGTTTTTTGCTGAAGATGGGAAGATCACCTGCAAGCAAATACTTTCGTGGATGGGGAAGTTCAGTAATAGAAACATTGCGAAATGCGCTGCTAGAATGGGTCAGTGTTTTTCGTCCACATACGCAACAGTTGAGGTCCCAAGAAATGAAGTTGATTTGAAACTTGAAGATATCAAAAGAAACAATTACACTTTTTCTGATGGTATCGGGAAAATGTCGCCTGAACTTGCTCTTGAAGTTGCGGAAAAGCTTCAGTTGACTGATAATCAACCATGTGCTTACCAAATCAGATATGCCGGTTGTAAAGGTGTTATTGTGTGGTGGCCTGATAAAAAGGGAGATAGTATTAAGCTATCTTTAAGGCCGAGCATGAACAAGTTCGAGTCTGAACACACAGTTCTTGAGATATGTTCATGGACACGTTTACAGCCTGGGTTTCTAAATAGACAGATTATTACTTTGCTATCGGCATTAGAAGTTAAAGATGACATCTTTTGGGATATGCAAATGAAGATGGTGATGAATCTGAATCAAATGCTTGTCGATACTGATGTGGCATTTGATGTAATAACCGCTTCATGTGCCGAGAGTGGGAACACAGCATCTATCATGTTGGCTGCAGGTTTCAAACCGCAAACCGAGCCGCACCTTCGGGGAATGCTAAGTAGCATACGAGTTGCACAACTTGAAGACCTACGTGAAAAATCTAGGATATTTGTGCAGGAAGGAAGGTGGTTGATGGGCTGTTTAGATGAGCTCGCTGTACTCGAGCAGGGTCAATGTTTTATTCAAGTATCTAACCCAGCCATTGAGAACTGTTTTGCCAAACACGGGTCGAGGTTTGTAGAAACAAAGAGGAATTTGACGGTGATTGAGGGTTATGTTGTGATTGCTAAGAACCCGTGTCTTCATCCAGGTGATGTTCGGGTTTTGAAGGCGGTTAATGTGCCGGGTCTCGAGCATTTGGTTGATTGTTTGATATTTCCTCAGAAGGGAGACCGGCCACACACGGATGAAGCTTCGGGAAGTGATCTCGATGGTGATCTTTATTTTGTTACGTGGGATGAGCATCTTATACCGCCTAGCAAACGAAGCTGGCCGCCAATGGAGTATACTGCTGCTGAAGCTAAAGAATTACCGCGTGATGTTAGACACACGGTAACTCTCTTATCTCTCTGAGCTCAATACATTTGTGTTATACCCTTCTTGTTAGCAGTGTCAGAATGGATGGGCTGGGCAGTTGGGTCATTAGTCAAGACTGGTCAGTTTTAGTAAATGTCAGGTTGTATTACCTGAAACATAAATTGGCTGTTCGTTAGAAGTAACGCCTATAATATGATTACAAAAACTCTATTGTTACAATGTTAATCTAATTGGTAGAATAAAACAGTTTAGGAGGTTATACGCATTAACAAAAACGCTTTGGGCAAACTTTTAAACTGTTTCTCATGTTCAACCCATTTGACCTGGTCTTTTTTTTTTTTTTTTTTTTTTATCTGTCACATTAAAGATAACCTCAAACAGCCCATTTAGAAGTAAATCATGTTAATGGTAATTGTCACATCTACTTCTATCCTAACTCTCATTATCAGCCTGCTGCCTGGCTTCTAGTTGCAATACTCTGAACTGGATATTGAGGATGCCTTTTAAGGGCAAAATGATAATTTATTTAAAAAAGCCTTCCATGTCGAACTGCTGTCTTGATTGACTCTCATTTTTTTTTGTTCATTCATTTTGTTTTAATCTTGACTTTTTGCACTCTGGGCATTCCAGAAAAAAGAACCTTTGTCTCCAAATTCTCAATTTGATGAGTTATGTTGAAAACTAAAATTGTTTCTTCATTCTATTTCATGATATAAAATTTAACTCCTTAATGTATTCATTCTTTATCAAGTTATCTTTATATTTGATTGTTATATTATCAGAAACTGAATTAGTTTCTTTGACCCTTAAAATTCAAAACCCATCTCTTTAAGGGGTGGTAATAGCTTGAGCATGCATTTTTAATTTTTATAATCTGATAGCTCTTCTACAAATCTAAGCATATATTGTTAATTTTATATCTAACAGGACATAATTGACTTTTTCACGAAGAACATGGTTAATGATAGCCTTGGTACAATATGCAATGCGCATGTTGTTCATTCTGATATGAGTGAATATGGAGCCCTCGACGATAAATGCACCAAACTTGCCGAACTTGCAGCCACAGCTGTTGATTTTCCAAAAACTGGAAAAATCGTCAACATGCCACACAATCTAAGACCAAAGCTATACCCAGACTTCATGGGCAAAGAAAATTTCCAAAGCTACAAATCCGAAAAAATACTCGGGAAACTATACCGACAAATTAAAGAGTGTTTCGACACCGACACAACATCGTCAACCGAGCTTGAGATCGACCCGTTACACGTTCCGTATGACAAAGATCTTGAGATTAACGAGGCAGGAAATTTCTTAAAGGATGCGTGGGGATGTAAATTGTCGTATGACCGACAATTAAACGGGCTTCTTGGACAGTACAAAGTGGCCCGTGAAGAAGAAATAGTAACAGGTCATATCTGGTCAATGCCAAAACATGGCAATAAAAAACAGGGTGAAATGAAGGAACGGATTAAACATGCTTATAATGCTCTAAGGAAGGATTTTAGGAAAGTGTTTGACCATTTGGGTCCTGAGTTTGACCAGATTTCTGAAGTGGAAAGAAATGAGATTTATGAGAAAAAGGCGTCAGCTTGGTACCAAGTTACATATCATCCGGATTGGGTTGAGAAAGCATTGGAGTTGCAAGAACCAGACACTGAGGGTGAAATGATAAATTTAAGCTTTGCGTGGATTGCAGCGGATTATCTTGCCCGAATCAAAGTTAGGCGTACAGGAGCAGGACATGGGAAATCCCAGAAGCCGATTGATTCGCTTGGACGGTATCTTGCTGACCGAATGTGATTTCTTGTTATCATTGAAGTTATTGGCTGCATGGCCACTCTGCCAGTTTTTCAGGTTCTGTTTTGCTTCTTTTTGTTTTGCTTATGATATGCGTGTAATTGATGAATCGAAGTTATCCCTACTATTAGTTGGTGCTTTTATTTTAACACTTATCTGACTGTCTTAACCTCTACAAAATTTAGCTTTTCACTTGTAATTTTTCATCTTTGTTATGATTGGAGGTTTCCTATCAATTTCTAAAACATGTTATTGAGCTTCAGATCTATACAGTAGTTAGCAGTACACAGTAAATCATGTTACTGATTCATGGAGAGTTTGGTTGTTGCGTTTTGAGGGTCGTAGAAATATAATATGGAAGGCATGCTCTGATTACTATCATGCTAAAACATGATTACAAAGAGATGCCTTTTCTTTCTAGAATTAAGCGATACTCTAACCATGGTTAAGCTTAATTAGACTTGCTGAGTCAACTTAGCTCATTACTGGATTAATGTTGGCTCAAAGATCTCGTCGTCCCTTTTGACTTAACCCAATTAAGAATGACTATCTGTATGCGTCATTTTTGTATCTTTAGCTGCTTAAGATATAATTATGCTCGAGGCTTTCTTGTTTCGGAGTAACATTACTTTAAAGTTGGTTTGTTAACTCAGCTGAGTTGACTTGGTCTTTGGTCGTCTGCACTTAGCTAGCCTTGAATCCATGGCTAAGTAAGATGACCCAGGGGGAAGGTAATCAACTACAACCATCAACGTTATTCATACTTTTTAGTATTTGTTTGAAAATACATATTGAGCATAAGATACAGAAATTAACAAATAAACAACAAAGTTATTAGTGCAATGGTTAATATACAAAAAAACATAGACATGACAATTCTAAATGTGTTGAAAAGACAAAAATACATTTGTCATATGCAAACAGCCAAACATAGAATATCTTGATTTTGTGGCGCCTATGTTTTGGCCTTATTTTGCACTACATTTCAATGTAGTATAAATAGTAAGAACTTACAAAAGTTATTGTTCATTACTTTGTGCATTTATCAAGAACTTATGAAGAAGAAGAAAAAAGAACGCTTCATTATTAAAATAAAAGAAAAAATCATTTTCGTTAGACAAGTGAGTAAATATGAAAGTAATATTATTCTCTGGCTGTGAGGTCCTTTTTCTAGGGCTTAATTAATGTAGTTGGTTAGGCAGCTACTAGAACTGTCCCAATCAGCTCGTACCACGTATAGCTTCGTTTGTTTCATTTACTCCATGCGGTCCAAACATTATGGATTTGCCTAGTATTTGCTGTAATTTACTGGTAGTATTTAAGGTTAAGTTGGATCTTACATATGTTAGAACATTAAAAGGTTAACACTTAATAGTGTGCATCCATTTAAAAGACTAATAAGCTATATGTGTTTTGCGATGACGGATGCTTGTGTAAACCCTAATTCATTTTTCTTGCGTAATTCATTTTTCTTGCGAGTAAATGTTTTTTGATAATGCATTTTCCGGCATGCAATTCTTTTCACTGCACGCTTTGCTTTACTATAAATTTATGGATGGTGAATCCTCGAATCCCAAGAAACCCTCCAAATCCCAATCGCATTAACCCAATTATCCCAATCACAATAATCCCATGTCCACAATTCCACCCACAACCAATTATCCAATTCACCATTTCATCACTCTTAATCACATCAGTGGCCAAATCCACAATCCACTCAGTTTGGGGTTACATAAGTTTTTAAGAATCTAAGGCGGTGACTATTGATTTCTAGAAGAATCAAACGCCGACAAACTCTTTGATCTTTTTCTAATGACGGGAGAATGGAAGGAGGTGAAACGACCCAAAAAAGGCTCCACTAGAATGGGACAACAACAGGGGAATCATAAGAACTCGAGATTTGAACAAGTAAGATAGATCTCCACTAGCATCTATGTTACTAATTTTCCTTACACGGTGGATACCATGGGGTTACGTAAACTGTGTGAGAAGCATGGAACAGTAGTAGATGTGTATCTTTCAAAAAACCTCTCGAAGCTTGGTAAAAGATTTGCATTCGTTAGATTCATCAAGGTGGATGATGATCTTTCTTTGATTGACAATTTGCGTAACATATGGATTGGTTCTTATAAACTGTTTGCGTCTTCTGTGATCCGAGATCGGTTTGGCAATGTGATTAGTAATGGCCTGATACCTAATCATAGAAATAAGGTGAGTAGTGAGACAAAGGCCAAGGTCCCGATCGATAAAAAGAACCATAAAGGCAGTCATGATAGACCATCTTATGCTGCTGTAGTCGAACCTAAGTTGAAGTCTACCATCTCCAAACCCGCTGATGAACCTATTCAATTAGTTTCCGGGGATTATGTTGTTAGCCATGAGGAGTGTGACAAGGTGTGCCTTGGGCGTGTGAAGGAGTTCGCATCTTTGCCGGTGCTAGTTGACATGTGTAAAGCGCAAGGGTTTCTTGACATGGATATTCGTTACATGGGAGGTATGTGGGTTATGATGAAGTTTATGTCCCTTGAAGCATGTGTTAATTTTCGAAGCAATGTTGTGGTCCGAGCATGGTTCACACAATTTTTGGATTGGTCTCGAGATTTTGTATGCAAAAAAAGGCTAATGTGATTGGATTGTGATGGCTTACCTGTTAGAGCTTGGAGTGCAGCAAACTTTTGTAAGCTTGCTTCTAAGTGGGGTAATATTGTGCACATGGATGACGATTTGGACCAACCTTAGCCACCACTCGGATATGCGTTGAGACGGAGATAATGGGCATCATTGCTGGGGAGGTACCCATTATGATAGATGAATCTATGTTTGTGGTCAGGGTGCGTGAAGTCTCGGGGTGGCTGCCATCTTTTAAAGAGAAGTGCATTATTTCTAGGGACACAGAACCGTCTTTGGAAGGTGATGATATTGACCTTGTTGAAGAAGAAGTTAATAGTGTTCAATCCGTACAAGAGGAGGATGCGCTAGATAATTTGCAAGACTCTGATCCATTTAGTCTATCTGATCTTGTTCGTAAAGAGGCTGAACAAGCCAAATTACAGAGAATGGAAAAGACTAAACTAGACCCAGTGGCGCTGTTTGATTTGGAAGCCGAGAAAAAGGAGGATACTGCCGAGGTATCTTTGTCGCACCCTCCGGGGTTCACGAATGAGGGCCTCAATGATGATCGATATGTTACAAGGGAAAGAGGAGGATCATGTGGGTTGTCCTTCTCTGACAGCGTGCAACAAATCCCGAACCAAGTTTCAGTGGTGGATGGTTTAGAGGCTCTAATTGAGATGGGGATTGCTATGGGGTATAGTATGAAGGGATGCATTCAAGATAAACAAGATGTAATTAATAGTATCGGGGAAAATCAAGTTTCCCAATGAATTGCATCTCAATTAATATGCAAGGCATCGGGAATGTGGATAAAGGAACGTGGTTAAGAAAGTTGTGTAATAAATTTCAGGTCAATTTTGTTCAAGAGACTACGGTTTCTTCTATTGAGTTGGCTATGGTTCGTACTCTGTGGGGCAATATGCATTTTGATTACATGCATTCCGGCGCAAGAGGTCATTCGGGTGGTATTCTAGTTATTTACGAACCAAACTTGTTCATCAGACAACAAGTTTATGTTCGTTCAAACTATGTTGCCATCCTAGGAGTCTGGGCTTGTAAGAATGTCAAAACTTTGATGGTTTCGGTGTATTTCCCACAAGATTTGGCTGGAAAAAACCGCGTGTGGCGGTCTCTCCTTCGGCTCTTTTCTAGGACCGAAGGTGAGGTTGTGGTTATGGGCGATTTCAATGAAGGCAGAGATGCGTCGGAGAGGTTTGGAACCGTGTTTCATGAACATGCCGCACGTGATTTTAATTAGTTCATTGACGATTCAGCCTTGGTGGACGTTCCTTTGGGTGGTTTCTCTTTCACGTGGTCGAATAGGTTGGGTACTAAGATGAGTAAATTGGACCGGTTCTTGCTCTCAGAGGGGATGTTTGATTCCTTTCAACACCTTGCTGCTACGGTATTGGAAAAAGGCATCTCGGATCATTATCCCATTCTATTGCGTGAGCAAAAAGTTGATTATGGGCCTCCTCCTTTTCGTTTATTTCATTCTTGGTTGGAGATTGATGGGTTTGACAAGCTGGTTAAGGATTCGTGGGAGAAGCCTGTTTTGGGGGAATCGAATGCTATGATTATTTTTAAGAAAAAGTTGCAATCTCTTAAAAATAACATTAAGCGTTGGAATTATATTAGAAGGAAAACTTCAGAGGCCCTTAAATCTCAACTGCGGTCTAAGGTTGATGAAATACAGACTAGGGTGGAAGGCGGTTCAGCTTCGATAGATGATTATCAAAATAGGGTTCATCTTATTAAACAGCTTAGAGACATCGAACATGTGGAGAATCTTGACTTAGCTCAAAAGGCTAAGGTTAAGTGGGCCATCGAGGAGATGAAAATTCTTCCTATTTTCACTCTTCGATTAACCGGAAGAGAAGGCAAGCTGCTATACGTGGAGTGATAAAAGATGGTGTTTGGACGACTGAGCCAAACGATGTTATGGCTGAGTTTAGGGAGCACTTTCGGTCTCGGTTTTCTAAAGATGGTGGGGCTCGGCCTACCATTCATTGTGATAGCTTTCCCAAGCTGTCTCATAATCAGATTACGAGTCTTGATGCTCCTTTTTCTTTAGAGGAGATAAAGAAAGCTGTTTGGGATTGTGGTTCGGATAAGGCTCCGGGTCCGGATGGCTTCACATTTGGTTTCTTTAAGAGATTTTGGGAGGTGATCAAAGAAGATGTTTTCGCCTTAGTTCGTAGCTTCCAGAACCGTAGGGTTATTCCCCATGGGTGCAACCCTTCTTTTATTGCTCTTATTCCCAAGGTCAACGACCCAAGATTCACTTCTGACTTTCGGCCTATAAGCCTTATTGGGTGTCAATATAGAATCATCGGGAAGCTTCTAGCAAATAGATTGGCCATGGTGATTGATTCGATTGTTAGTCCTGAACAATCAGCTTCTATCAAAGGCAGGTAGATTCTTGATGGCCCTATGATGTTAACTGAGATTATAGCCCATTTTAAAGCTACCCGGAGAAAACTTATGGTGTTTAAGGTGGATTTTGAGAAAGCGTATGACTCTCTGTCATGGGACTTTCTCTTTGAAGTCATGAACAAGATGGGATTCTCTATTAATTGGATTGCTTGGGTCAAAGCAGCTCTTACCTCTTCTAGAGCTTCGGTGCTTCTCAATGGAGCCCCTACAGATGAGTTTGATGTTCAGCGGGGGCTTAGGCAGGGTGATCCTTTGTCTCCTTTCTTATTTGTTCTTGCTATGGAAGGGTTTAATGTGGGGATCTCGGAGGCTTGTCGAGCAGGCGTGTTTCAGGGAGTGTCGATGGGCTCCTCAGACATTCGGATTTCTCATCTTTTGTATGCAGATGATGCTATTATTTTATGTGATTGGGGGGTCCAAAACGCAAGGCGTATTATTCAGATATTACGGGTCTTTCAGTTAGCTTCTGGTCTCAAAATTAACTTAAACAAAAGTAAATTAATCGGGATAGGTGTTGATATCATTGAAGTCCATCAGACTGCCGAGTTGATTGGATGTACTGCAGTTCGCCTGCCTTTCATTTATTTGGGGGTTCCTGTAGAGTGCAATATGAACCGTGTTGATTCTTGGAAGCCAGTGATTGATAAATTTACTAAGAAGTTGTCTTCTTGGAAGGCTAAACTTCTTTCTATAGGAGGCCGATTAACCTTGCTGAAGTCTGTTATGGGTAGCCTGACTATTTATTATATGTCTATTTACAAGGTTCCTGCTACAGTTCTTAAGTTACTTGAATCTTTAAGGGCTCGTTTCTTTTGGGGCGCTGATATGGGTGAGAGGAAATTGCATTGGATTGCTTGGAATAAGGTTCTTTCTTCCCGTGTTTCTGGTGGCCTTGGGGTGGGGAGCCTTGCTGCCTTTAATAATGCTCTTTTGTATAAATGGATTTGGAGATTTAAGAATAATCCTAATGCTTTATGGGCACGTCTTGTCACTTCGATTCACGGTGTTCATGGGGAAAGGGGTTCTCGGCATTCCTCCTTTCGGTTTGGTGGCCTAAGCCCGTGGTTCAACATCGGTTGGGCTATGGAGCAATTGGAGGTCAAAGGTTTTCACTTAGATAACTTTTGTAGGATCAAAGTGGGGATTGGAGATAAGACTTCCTTTTGGCGGGACCAATGGCTAGGTGATCGACCTCTCATGGATAAATTTCCGAGGCTTTTTCCACTTGATCCTGACCCGGATGCTAAGGTGGTAAAAAGAAATTCTTTGGAGAAGCTTTTGGCGGCGTTTGGGAGAGAACCGAGAAATGGCATTCCAAATTCACAATGGATCACCTTACCGGGAAACCTTCGGGAGTTCATTTTCTCTGAAGCTCCAGATCGTATCGTGTGGGAGTTGGACGAGTCCGGTATCTTTTCGGTCTCTTCAACGAGATCATGTTTGGACTCGTTTTTATTAGGTTCTTCTGGGGTTCCTACTAGGTGGAACTCGTTGGTCCCTAGAAAACTTAATATATTGTTGTGGCGCATTTTCTGGGACAGGATTCCTACTCGACTAAATTTAAGAGACAAAGGTATTGATTTGGATTCATTGTTATGCCCGGTCTATATGCAAATAGGAGAATCCACAGAGCACTTGTTTTCTTCTTGCTCGGATTTGTGTCCTCTTTGGCATAGGATCGCCGTTTGGTGGGGGGTGCCTACCCCAACGGAGGTATCGGTCAAATCGCTAGTTACTTGGGCTGATGATGTTGCTCTCGATGCCGAGTCCAAAAAGGTTTTCGATGCAGTTATTATGGTCGCTTTTTGGGCTATATGGAGTTTTCGTAATAAACTCATTTTTGGAACGAGTAAGCCTCGCAAGGATGACATCTTTGATGATATTCGGTCTGTTTCTTATTTTTGGATTAGTAATAGACGTAAGAAATGTAAGATGTCATGGGATCGGTGGTTGTACCTCCCTAATATGGCTCTTGGTACGTTGTAAGTTTTTTCTAGCTTCTTGCTAGTTTTTTATTTATCCTTGCCGTTTAAAAAAAAAAAAAAAAAAAAAAAAAAAAAAAAAAAAAGTTGAAAAACTAAGTACTCAAAAATTACTAAACTACCCTTATTTATATTATTTAATATATTCACATTATTCAACATGTAAAGAAATAATTGAGTAATATGCTTTTATAGCTGTAATTTTTTTCCACAATTCTTTTTTAGTTAGCCTCTTACTTTCTGTGTTTATTTCCTTGTGTAGACAAAGAAAATTAAGAAAATGAATCAAGACAAATTAAGATCAAAGAATTTGTTTAGAAAGGGCATCTTAGTCATTTTATATGTTGATTTCCATATATAAATGAAGAAAAAAAAAAGAAAAGAAAAAAAGGAGTCATGACAAATTAATCGATTAGTGTTTGGATCATAGTCATTTTAAATTGTATCATCTAAATGGTGTGAATAAGTTTTAAAGATAATTTAATAATTTCTTTATTTAATTTTTCAACAGCAACATCTCTTTATTATAAAAAGTTAATGATTCGAATGTAATAAACTTTCTTCATAGTATCGCTTCCAATTAAAACACTACTTAATCGTTGTCTAAATAAGGACCACTAAATTAAAAGTTAAATTTGTTGATGATTTCCTAGTTTTACGCATGCATATGCGATATTTCATTTAGGGGGGACACTTAGTGTCCATGCTTCATGTGACATTGTCTATTTTTCCTAGCTAATTTTTGTCTAATTCTGAAACAATTATTGTGCTACAATCTTCATTTTTTACTCATTTTTTCTCCAAAAAGTTGAACAATATGAAACAACATATACAATCGGTTGAACAATACAAGACCTCCAATTTTATTGGGCTAGTGATATTTTGTCCAGCATCAAGTAACATGATTTTTTTTTACTTATATATACATATCATGTTTGTTCTTTATTAGATACTTATACATCATAAAATTGATATCAGAAAGCGATTAATGATAACACGTCGCTCTCCATAAATGTTTTCTGCTAATAGGTTACCGATATGAGACTTATTCTTCGTGAGGAAACATAATAATCTGTCGTTATATTTTCTAAACATCGCTTTTTATACTTTTGTCGGATTAGGTTCTCAATTGTGTCAGTTCGTTAACATTCCGCCAGTTCTTCATCTATCTAAAAAATTATCTTATCAAGCATCGATCTTTCATCAATTTTAATCGCCTCATAAGTTGGTTAGATATATATTATCAAACGCCACTAGAAATCACAATCTTATTTTGTCGGCATTGTTAAGTTTTTCTATAACGTGATCCACGAATTGTTTCACAAAGATGTCATGATTTCATTAGGTTCAATACTGATTAGATTGAAGGCTACATGGAGATAATATTATTAAGCCATGGCAGCCATACTAATTAAATAGGAAACCACCATAAGTGGACAAGAAATGGACCTTAGTAGGTGTGTCTTGCTATCATTTTCTAATTTAAATTGCATGCCCTACAATCTTCATGTTAAGGACCATTACATTTTGGGAACCTTATTTTTAAGATATAGTCACTATTGAGCAATAAAAGGCATTTGTTTCATTGTTTCTATTACTTTTTGTTTGGAAAATATGGTCAAAGTGTTGAATGATAGTTGATTGTGTCATCATACATACTAATGTGAATTAAGGATAAAATTAATTTATGGTTTTATTTCAATTTAAGAAACATTAGTAAGATTAAGTTTGTTAATTAATTGACCCTTTTCTTTCATTTCTTTTGCCTATATATTGAGAGATCTTTTCTCATTTTCAACACACCGAGAAACACAACTCCCTCCTCTCCGTTTGTTTAAACGTTCATCTTGACTGTGTGTATATCCGTTTGTAATAGAGGGAAGTCATGTTCTTGGTTCGCCTTGATAACCCATTTGTGCTAATGGAGTTATTTGTTGTTGTATCATGGGAGATAGACGTTCACGATGCTCAAACACCGTGGAGAGGACGAATTTGTCTTAAGGAAACTGTGAGCATCACAGGTCTCAACATTTTCTTTGTTTGTGTTTTTGATTCTCCACGATCAAAAAATTTACGGTATCATTTTCTACACTTTATCTTTTCTCGTTATGATTAACATATTTATTGCTTGTCTCTTGTAGCATTATACACATATTACCAACAATCTTAAGACAGACTCCTTCATGTTACTATTAGGGGCAATCACTATAGAAATAACGTAACATAATATATTGATATTTATAAAACTGCTAGGTTTTATTTTGTTAGTTAAACAATTAGTATGCAACTTACATGGAAGATGTTGGATGACTAATGGATAAATAGTGTGCTTACTAAGGTGGGTTGTTGAAATGAGAAATGGTAAATAACAAGATATATATTTATTTCAGTTGACTGTTTAGAGAAATGAATTGTTATAGTACCAGTTTAATGTATATAGTAGTAACAATACATTTGTCGGTCTTCCTTTAATTGTTACGATGGTATTTGGTTTAGAAGAAAAAATAACATTGTATGACCATAACCGGTTAATTTATTTTAGGTTCTTTTAATATTTAGGGCCCGTTTGGTTTATAAATAGGTTTGAATTTGAATTCGAATTCGGATTTGGATTTGGATTTGTAAGGAATGAAAATTAAGAGAGAGAAAATATATTTTAATTTATATAATAATTAAATTGTATTTAATTATAATATCTTAATTAAAAAAAATAAAGTGTTGTTAGATAGGTACTATGGGTCTCACGGGTTTTACATAAAACCTACCATACTTGAGTGAAATGAAAAAGTAGTGAGCCCTGAAAGTATCAAAGTATTACTTTATCAATTAAACACCATTTATCATTTCTCATATCCAAATCCAAATTCCACACCCTTCAACCAAACGGAGGTAGTTAATTTGGTAAAAGCAAATGTGGACCAAATGTATCTGTTTTCTTGCATAGTTAATTTCTTTTTAATGGAATATAAGTTGTTATGATAGTGACCGTCAATAAATTACATGTTATTAATTAGGTATTGAATTTGTTTGTATAGTTTTGTTATTTGGGTGATCAACTTTCAATTCCAATTAACTCATTTACGAAAAATAGTATTGTAAAACAAAGTGTACGTACAAAATTTTTACCGTATGTGCATATCTGGTATAGAAAGAAAATTATAAGTTTAAATAATTCCCGTGAAAAAAGACGCCGTTTTTGGCGTCAATTTCCCGCCAAAAACTGGCCCACTTTTTGGCTATATTGATCCACCTCAAATGATCCAGCTGCCTATTGTCCGGTCTATTTTTTTTGTGGAAAACTAGAAGGGGGGTTGAATAGTTTTACGTCCTTTTTAAATTTATTTTCAAAATATTTTGTAGCTTATAAAAACTTTCGATTCTATCTCAAGTGAGTTCAAGTAACAACCAATATAAGCAAGTCTAATCTAATAAGGAAAGTATTGAAATCGGATGAAGAAAAGATAGAGTTAGAAAGATCAAACCACAACACGCGAATTTATAGTGGTTCGGCTACAAGAACACCTTCCTTGCTCAACTCCACTCCTCGAGTACCACACTCGAGAGTTTTATTCACTATGTCAACAAACTCCTTATGGTGGAGAAACCTTACACACCTTGGCTTACACGAGTTAACGACACTAAGCTAAATGTCGAGTTCTAATCGTAGCTAGAACCAATCTCACAACTTCTTCAAGACTTCACACCTTCTTCACACATTCACAATTCTTCAAGACTTTACACCTTCTTCACAACTTGTCAACTTCACACCTTCTTCTATACACAACTAAATCACAACTACTACACTACTTTACAACACACCTAGTTTCTACAATCAACAAATACTCACAACACTTTTACAAATATCTAACACTACCACAATGTGAAAATAGCTAATCACAACACTACTACAATTAAATGGATGTAAAGGAGTGTTCTTCTTCTTGCACTTGAGTGGATGAAGCTTTGGATCACTTGGAAACAAAGACTTATGAATTATATGATCAAAGGATTTTTGATATAGAAATGGAGGTTGGATCAGAAAGTTTTAGTGCAAAAAGGTGAGAAAAATATGTGGAATGATCCAGTATTTAAAGGGCCAGAAAATACTGTTCTAGAGCGTGCCGGTCCCCTTAATTAGTGGGCGGTCCCCTTAATGATTAAGGGGGTCGCCTAGTATAATTAAGGGGGCCGCCCTACTGAACGTTGGAAAAGTTTTTCTAGATAAAATTTGCCCTTTTTGGTTGGAAATTTAAAATCATATCTTTGTAGTTTAATATAATAATACCAAAAATGATTTACAAATATATATAAAATGTTAATATCATTTTATAAAATGTTATGTCTTAAGACAAGGTTTCCTTTGATCATGTAATGCATAAGATGCTTAGTTTATGCATACCTTAAGTGATATTAGATGTAGAGGTAAATATTTGTTACTAAATACTTGTTTATGTCTTAATCTTGACTTAATTTGATTTGAGTTTTGTGATTATCAAAACATAGGTTTATTGAGAAATATTAATAACGTTTTTAAGCATTATTTATATCAACAATCTCCTCCTTTTTGATGATTACAAAACTTAAACTCATTAACTCAAAAATTAGTTTTTAAACAAGTAGTTTAGTGAGTTTATATTTACTTCTCCCCCTTTTTGTAGAATCAAAAAGGTTATGCCGACAATTTTCAAACGTGAAAATTTGACGGGAAGATATCTCCCCCTTGATGTGTACTCCCCCTCGTTTGGGGGCACCAAGAGAACGAGCTATGGAATGCTTTGCAAAACAAAAATATTAGAAGCACAAGTATATACATGCAAATATATATAAGGTGATAAGAATATAATTAAGCATGTTTGAAAAGAAGCATTCATATTAAAACAATAGTTGTGTCAAGACACAACAATACAAGTAGCAATAATAAAGATTACAAGAGGATAGCTATTACATAAACTAACAACTAAAAGAATATTTCATCATGCAAAGAGTACATGGGCTTCATAGAGCTTGCAAGCAAAAGGGTGGTAAAGGCTTTATTTATTAAGCATATCATATGCTTAATTTGGAGAGCATGATGGTGATGGTGGAGGAATGGGTGAGAATTGTGGTGGAGGAATAATTGGAGAGGATGGTGGAGTTGGTGGTGGTGGTGGGTTAGTAAGCAAATGTTCAATATATGAAAACATATATTGAATTTCATCTCTAAGACCAAAGATTACGGTTCGGTTGTGGATGCAACAAAGACAAGTATCCCCATGGGATTCAAGTAACCTCCAAGGCACGAGACAAAGAATGGTGGTGTAATTGGTGGAGATGAGAGATGAGCATCAAGTGGTGTTATTGGTGAAAGTGAGATGGTAAGATGGGTGGAGATAGGTTCTTGTGTAGAATGTGGTGATGATACTTGTGGTGACAAGTGTGAATTGATGTAGTCATTGATTGATGAGGTTGAGGGTATGGAGGATGAGGAAGTTCCATGAGTGGAAGGTGTTTTAGATGGTGCATTAGGTGCACTTGGAGATGAGCATTTAGGTGGAGGTGATGGGGTTTTGTTGTCTTCATTTGTTAAGTCAATGAAGAGTTGTTTTGGAGGGATGATGACAATCTTTTGTTTCTTAGAGGCCTTGGAGTTTGAGGTGCTTGGTGGAGTCATGATGATTTAGATGAGGAAATTTATAGTATGGAAATGGTTGATTTAGGTATGTATTCGAAATGGTTGAATGAGATTCTAAAATCAGTTGAGTTAAAATGGGAAATGGTAGCTGATACTAGAGAAAGAGTTCACAAGATGCAAAAGAAAACAGTAAACCCAGTTCCAGATGGCCGGTCCCCTTAATTGTAGGCCAGCCCCCTTAATAATTAAGGGGACCGCCTAGGAAATTAAGGGGGCTGCCCATCTGGTGTTTTCCCAGATGACCAGAAACCCAAAATTTGCAGAAATGGGTGATTTTTCAAGTGTGTATTTCCAGCAAGCTCTATTAGAAGTATATACTCTAGGAATGATGATATATAAATATATGTATAAACAAATTATGCATGCAAACAAACATATTATATTCCACTTTTAAAAGAAACATAGCATAACATTAAAATATGATGAAGATAGTAGCATGATAATAGTTAAAGTCTAAGCATCATCCAAGAAATAAACAAGAGATAACATAAGTATTTTCGAATAAATCGGACAAATAACAAGGCATACAAATGTCTAATAGAGAATAATAATAATAAGTAGCAATACATCAACATCATCTACTTCTTCTTCTTCCCAATCATCTTTCTAAACATCTTTCCAACGGATTTGAATCCTCCTCGAATTTCTTCATGTATTTGTTGTTGTCGGTTGATAATGGACGTTTGACGAGTGAAGAGAAGTTCATCGGTACGTTCATAAGGAAGAGGAACTTGATACTCGGTATCGTCAAGATCAGAAAGATTATCAACAAAGGTCGTGGGGGATGGAGTACTGACACGTGAGGTGTTTTCCTCCTCCTCATCATCATCGTCACGATGAGATGTAGACCCACGAGGCCTAGAATACAAAGGAACACGAGATTTTCCTTTGTCACTTCGAGAACGACGAGTACGAACAAGAGTAAGTTGGTTCAAAGTAGGAAGGATTTGCACGTAGTAATCTCTTTGAAGATGTGGGTAATGTTCCATGACATAACGATAAAGTCGTGTAAGGAACATACCGTAAGGAAGATTGGCATTTGGGGTGTTTTTGGCGGACATGATTCGATGAACAAAAAGATAAGCCAAATTGTAGTTCTCTTCAGCAACTACACAATATAACATGTGGGCAATGCTTGCCGTGACATGATTACGGTGACCACCAGTACCAAACGCATTCTCACGAATGAGTTCTTCCCACTTTTTCATATCGTGGCTTAGCTCTTTGAGGAGGATTTGATTTGCATGAATATCGACATTCTTCGACTTGATTACTCGACTAGTCGTACGACGTTCTAGTTCAAGCAATCGACAAATGTCTTCAGGATTAGGAATCTCAGAATAGTATGGGCCATCCTGAGGACGATTTCTTTCAAGAGAGGAAAGATCCCATTCATTTGAGAATACGGCTTGGCCGTTGTATGGGATTCTAAGAATTTGTCCAAATTGAGCAAGAGTAAGAGTGATGAATTGATTTTGAATCATGAAGGAAATAAGGAGATGACCATAGGGATCGGTTTGCACCGTCACTTGGCTATAGAAGTCGAGGATAAAACGAGGAATGATTGGTTCGTTGATTTGGTAGAGACATTCAAAACGAATATTGGAGAACATTCGTTCGGTTTGATCAGAGTCATAGAAAGATGGATCGACAATTCTTCCTTCGTGAATGTTTCTATTTTCAATGGGACGATAGAAACATGTAACTGAAGGAGACATGCTGGGAGTAGAAGAAACATTTGGAATCTATTGTTTGGTTTTGGAGACATCACCAACCGTGGTCTTAGGCATTTTCACCTAAACAATATAACAACAAAAAATAAAATTAATACAAAAACAACTATCATGCATATATATATATATATATATATATATATATATATATATATATATATATATATATATATATGCAATATATGTGGAACGAAATTCTACTTCGACCAAAAAAAAAAAAAATTCTATGAAGTAGTTTCACAATGTTCCTTGTATTTTGATTTTAAACTCGTTTAGAATATATGATGTCAAAGAGTATGATATCACAATTTATTTCGAAGTAAGGCTAGATATATATTAGATTATATATCTTGCTTTTTCATAAGAGTTTGACTCAGCATAAACATGTTTAAAAGGTTAAAATGTGAATTTTGGTTTTCAAAATATCTTTTTCAAGATAAACCAAACGCTCCCTTAACTAGATTAAAATAACCTAAAACATCAATATATATATATATATATATATATATATATATATATATATATATATATATATATATATATATATATATATATATAGATATATATATATATATATTGATTATATATCGTGATGACATCTATTGATTCTAATAGTTTTAACAAATTTTATGAGCTAATTTTAAGTTTCAAATAACTACATATAATTATAATTTGTTCATGAACCAAACGCCCATGTTGTCTTCATGAACCATTTTATAACGAATTGAGAAATATGTTTTGATTGTTTACAACATTGAACTAATATAATGTAGTAAGTTCTAACTAGTTTTTAAGAGTTATATCAATAATGTGCCTTTTGAAAAATGAAATTCAACAAGGGTTTATGGGTGATTAAAGATTTTGACAAATTGATGTGTTATACTAAGTTTGAGTTGCAATACATCATTCTAATCCTATGGGAAGCATTTGGTTGTTCAATTCCTAGCTTCTATTTCACTAAAATTCGAATTAAAATAAATTTTAATAAAATACCTAATTATTGATTAGACACCAAATTGAATGAAATGTGATGAAATGTATGTTGGAAAACTTACAAAAGATGTTGTTATACGTTTGGTTAGCGTTTGCCCCTTGCGAAACAACCCCGGATTGGTGATTTGGTGAAGGATTTTGATGGTTTTGGTTGTTTTGGTTCGTACTCAGCAGAGGTGAGGATGGGAATTATGAACAAATAGAGTGTTTGGCAAAGGATCTAAGGTGGAAAACGAATTTGAAAGTATAAGATGGCCGGCCCCCCTAAACATTAAGGGGACCGCCCCCGATAACAAGCCGGTCCCCTTAATTATTAAGGGGGCCGCCCTTTAAATTTTTGAATTTTCGCGGTTTTAATTTCTGGAGCAAACATATATATATGTATATATTTAGATTAATAATATATTAAAAATACGTAGGCTTTTATTGGCACGATGACGAAGTACTTAACAATTTTAATTAACGTATCGATAATTAAAATGTTCCTTTGACAATTTTGGACAAAATAATCAAGGTGTTAAGTTGATGAAGGGTTTGAGGTGTGTTTGGGAATATGTGAATATGTGTATATATATATATATATATATATATATATATATATATATATATATATATATATATATAAATGTGAGTGAATGATGAGTAGAAAGGTGAGGTTTGAGAGATGATAACGAAGATAGAATATAGTCGGCGAAAGGAGTTTGTTTCATCCATAGTGTTCACGTGCGAAGGTGTTCCTACATGATAATAGTCCACTTGGCTCATATCCCTTCATCATCATGAGTTTTCTAAAAGTGGACATAACAGAATTTCGTGTTGAACGTAAAAGATCAAAAGTAACGCGAGGGGGAAGGAAAGGGTTCGATAACGAACAATTTCCTGGAGTTCTAGAAAGTCAACTAATGACGTATCTAGGTTATGTGCAAGTATGTATATATATATGTATATATATCTAATATAATAAGTATGAGAATATATATATATATATATATATATATATATATATATATATATATATATATATATATATATATATATATATATATATATATATATATATATATATATATATATGAACGAACAAATAGAGGAAAATAACAAGCTATATCTATACAAACAACGTAATCAAACAAAGCATATTTATCTAAGCATGGCAATGAGTTGTGAAAGAATGGCGTACCCGGTGGTCTTCAACAAAAATCTTCAAAATCTTCAAGATGACATATAGACTTTGAAAAAGTCTACGTTGAGAAAAACTTCAAGATTGCCTCAAGGAATGTTCATCTAGCTATTCGGTCCCCATTGCCTCTTTGGTCCAAAGTTGTTTGGTCCAAACATGTTTAACATTTGACTAGGATGCATGAAAGGTGGTAGTATACCCCAAGGATTGTAGCTTTGTTGGTAGTTCCATATTTGATTACTATTGTTATTATAGTTTTTCCTATTTTGGTTTCTTCTTGGTTGAGGTGTTTTAGACCTAGGATGAGGATTATTTGGTTTTCTAGGTGGTGGAGTTTTAGATCTTGTCTTAGGTTTAGAAGATCCTACTTCATTTTTTAAAGACGGTTTATAAAAAGCTTTTACTTCTTCATTGTTGGCAAGAGGTATTTTTCTATCATTAATAAGTATATACTTAGGATTAGATTTTAGAGGTTTTTGTTCATTAAGTTCATTTTTGAATTTGACATTTTTAATCTCGCTTGTTGAAGCTTCATTTGAGTTAAATCCTAAACCGGTTTTATCTCCGGATACTCTTTGAATACTTATTATTTTACTATGTGAGTGACTACTATTTTCAAATTTATCAAGTTTGCGAATTTCTTCCCTAAGTATTTCGTTTTCACCTTTAAGCTCTTGACATGATTTACATTCTTCAAAATTTTTTTTACATTTTTCAAGTTGATGTATTTTAATTTTTAGTTCTAGTACTTCATTTTCCAATTGATTGTTTATGTATTTTAGTGATTTGTTTTTGGCCATTACTAGTTGTCCTAATTTGCATAGTCTATTATATTCATTATCTAGGTTTTTTCCATCTAATGATAAACTTTCATCACTAAAATATTCGGTTTCGGAACGTACCTCATTTGATGTCTTCGCCATAAGACACATCTCTTCCTTTGTCGTTTCTTTCTTATCTTCATCGCTATCACTCCAAGCTCCTCCAACAAATGCTCTTTGATTTTGATCTCTTGTCATCATTGGACATTTTCCAATAAGGTGATTTGGATCACCACACTTGAAACACTTCCTTTCATTCTTGTTGTTCTTGTCATCCTTACTCTTTTGAAATGTTTTCTTTTCATCATGTGGTTGTTTTACGAATCTTCCTCGCCTTTTGAAGAATTTCTTGAAATCTCTTACGGCCATGGCGTATTCTTCGTCATCACTTTCGGAAGATGAGCTATCTTCGATACTAGATTCCTTTCTAGCTTTCAAGGCGAGTGACTTGCTTTGCTCTCGTTTTCCTTTGACCATTTCGGAATCCTTCTTTATAATTGCTTCGTAGACTTTTAAATTTCCAATTAATTCATCAAGTTGCAATGTTGACAAATTCTTTGATTCTTCAATAGCCGTCACTTTAGCTCGCCATTTTGGGTGAAGAGCCCTAAGAAACTTCCTAACAAAATTCTTACTAGAAAAATTCTCATCAAGTGCTTTTAAACTTGTGATGATAGTGTTAAATCTAGCAAAAGGATTATCAATTGATTCCTCTTCCGGAATCGTGAATTGCTCATATTGTTGAACAAGTAGATCTATCTTATTATCTTTGACTTGACTATTACCTTGGTGAGTTATTAGTAAAGAGTTCCAAATTTCTTTTGCGGTTTCACACATAAAGATCCTTTCGTACTCTTTACGTGGTAGAGCATTAGAAATAACCATTTTTGCTTCATTATTTTTAGCAAGTTTTCTTTTTAAATCATCATTTTGTTTTTCAAAAGGTACGATTTCATCTTTCTTTGTTTCGGGGTTATTTTGAATAGGTAAAAAATCACCATTAGTAATAACATGCCAAAGATCTAGATCTTTTGACTTCACATAAGTTTCGAATCGATTTTTCTAATATAAAAATCCATCACTTTCAAATAGTGGTGGTCTTTGCATAGATTGCCCTTCTAAATATTTTTCAGATTCCATAGACCGTTACAAGTTTTAAAATACAATATATTTTAAAGATCTTGTTAGACGTGGCTCTTGATACCAATTGTGGAAAACTAGAAGGAGGGTTGAATAGTTTTACGTCCTTTTTAAATTTATTTTCAAAATATTTTATAGTGATGCGTGGGAATTGCACCAGGCTTTACCTTTCAAGGGATCTTGAGAAGCTTACAACCCCCACCAGGCAATGTACCTGATCGTTGTAGTATAGTATAGTGACAAGTACCGGGGGATTGATCGTTCAGCTAGGAATAGTGTCGCTAGGATTAGAAAACCTAAATACTAGTTCTAAAGGTGAGGGATGATTATTTTTGTATTTTTATATTTTTTTTAGAAAGCAAGTTAAAATCTCGGGTTTGAAGGATTTAGGCGGAATTAGTTGCTATTCAACTAACCCAATACTAAAGATGCAATCAAAATAAAATACAAGAAATGAAAATAAACTAATTTATACTAAGGTTGTGAGCAATAAGTGGAGAAAATGTGTTTACTTAGATTTCACTACTCCCTAGACATCTTTTACACGTTAATTACTTGTTATAGTTGCATGGATGACGGATTGTATTCCTTAATACCATTCATGGGGTATCGCACATAACTCCCCAATTCTATGAGCTCTTATCTCCTCCTACACCATGCCCAGCACAACTATAGGGATTGTAAACAGTGGCTCATGCATTAAATACAACCAATAAAGACCTTAGTGCAATAGGTTCATGTTTCCTAAGACGTTCAAGCATGTTACCAATTGGAGATCTGCTAGTTTTCTTAAGCCTAACATATAAATTCATTCATCCAAAACAAACTATAAACAAGTAATCAACATCTAGGTTTCATTAGATCCAAGCAAACACAAGATAGATCTAGCCTAGCATGATGGAATTAAGACAAGAACAAGATATAGACAACCAACACATAGACATATTGATTGAATTAAAAGAACACTTATCTTAATTACATATGAAAGGTATCAAGGGGTTGGAACCCTTGAAAAACCTGTAAAATTCGCACCAAGTTCGTACTAAGGTTTCTCCAAAACTTCTCTCTCTTTTTTTATGTGAAAATTAGAAAACTATATATAGGAAAAGGGGTCTAACGGCGTCAAGACCAAATAGGTGACGCCGTCACCTCGCCGCCAAAATAATTCTCGGACTGCCTTGATCTACTTCTGACGCCGTCATGTGATAATCATTTCCAGGCCGTCATGACTTTAACTCTTGACGCCCTACTTCGTGACGCCGTCAAATCTGTACTGGGTCGTCATGGAATTTACTCTTGACGCCATCAGGATATTACTCTTGACGCCGTCACCTACTGTTCCCAGCAAGGAAAATTAAGTCTTTGGCGTTTTCTTCACTTTTATGCTCCAAAAACGTCTGAATTGCTTCCTTTTCCAGATTTCTCTCCCAAAATACCTAAAATCACAATAGGAACGATTTAGGGCAATATTTAATCAAATAAATTCGAATTCCGGCTTAAATGACCCCCTAAAAGTGGTTCATTTTTCGCCTCATCATATACCCTTACACTTGAGATTTGCTTGTCCTCAAGCAAATGCGCTTTTATTCTACTCAAAATACAAGTTAGGGGTCATTTAACACTAACATAAAAGTAATTACAACAAATAATCGTTCCACTAAAGACCAATAGACAAGCACAGAGGTCATACACAAGCACCTCACAAATAGTGTTTAGATACTCACATCTCTCGGGTGTAATAAAGTATAAATTACAATATGGAAACGGAAGATATCTCTCACTACCTGTCATAGCAAAATAGATTACCATAGGCTTGGGAAAGGATCAAACCTCCACCACATGGCGTAAGCACCTAGGATAAACTATCAAAGAGGTCTTTTAAAGGGTTGTAACGTTAGGTGTAGGGATATGAAATAAACGGTTTTGTTGGATAAAGGAAGTTTTACTGGTGGCGAGTTAACAATCTTAGTTAATTACATGTACAATGTGGCGTTGCTAAGCCAAGACTAGACTCGACTTAAGCTAATAAATGAAAAATAACAAAAACATAAAATAAACATAGAATAAAAAGGGATGGTAGTCCGTATGTTTTTTCTCTTTTTCCTTTTTCTATTTTTTTTTTTTTTTTTTTTTTTGCATACAATCTTACCCTACCATCCAAAATAATACATCATAGGGGATGAACATTCCTCTTACACTTGAATCTTTACATACTTTACAATAAACTAAACTAATGACTCGAATTAAGAAAATCAAAACACTTGGAGCACTTTTAAGATTAACGTACGTATGGGGGTAATAAATGATGTTCTTCCCCATTACTCCATAAAACAAGTACTTTACCTATGAGTCCCAATCGTCCCAAAACAATATGTACAAGGATATGACTCGACTTAGCAACCATGTAATCAATTAGAAAGTTAACTTAGGGTTTAACAAATAACAATAATGCACTAAAGATGAGTGCATACACGGAAGGCTAAGGCGATTTGGTTGTACATTTAAGTGGGGTGTAACAAATTCTTCCTTTAAGTAAAATGCTTAAAGTTAGAAACGAAAAGATAGGCTCGGAAGGGTGTACTAGGGGTTTCGTGTACTAAAAATGAGTACAACGCTAAGGGTTTGGGAAAAATTAGTTGACTTAACTAGCCAAGTAATATGACTTAAATGGTCAAGTAATTATAATACGGGTTTAACACAAGGGTGATCCTAATGCCTCTTATCATGTAGTAAATCCTACCACACGAATGTAGTCTCACTAGCGGTCTCGGGATGCATCACTAACACAAGTTCTAGAATCTAAATGCTACCGGTACACTCATAAGCACTAATAGTAAATGCTTTTCCTATCAAATCTAAAGGCGAACCTCACATATTTGGGTGGAAAATTTTTCTGAATATACGGTTATGTGCTAGTCATACAATCTCCTATCCATGAGACGCTTGCTATGGCTAAAGTTTCACTCCTAAATGTTGTAAAAAATTTTAAATTTGGCGCTAAAGCACTAACAAGTATTTCTTATAGTTTTATTACACATCTACCATTAAACAAAACAAACTCAAGCGAAAGTGTATATGTAAGGTATCATCTTTTTACCCTCCTCTTACACTTAAGATGAACATTGTCCCCAATGTTCAAGTAAAGAATGTAAAAGTTTAAAAAGTAAAAAGAATGAAATCAAATACTCCCTTGATTCGCTCGGTATGGATAATAAGGTGGCAAGGTTAAATCTTCCTCCAAGAAAATGTACAATCAAAGCTTCCCATCCAGAATATAAATCATCTTCTTGTCATACATAACCTGTGAATCCTGAGAAAATAGACAAAACAACCTCGCGTAAAATCGGCGGCATCCTATATAAGTTACTAAATCCTAGAAAACAAAATAAGATATAATGCTTGTGGAATGAAGTTTGCAGATCTCCTAGAGATTATAAAACTTAATAATTCACAAAAACCATAAGACTCCGTTAGAAAAACAAAACCGGTGAAATTTCCAGATTTTTACACTTGACGCCGTCAAGAGTTAACTCATGACGCCGTCAGGATTGACCTGCAGAAATTCTTATGTTAAGTTTCCGGAAAATTTCTGAAAAAACTTGGTCCTACTTCCTGGAAAATCCTGCAAAACTTCATTATGACTCAATACAAGCATTTGACTCTAACAAATATGAATATACATGTTCATTTAATATTGTGGAGAATCATGATCGGTTTGTTTCTTGAAAACATATTTGGGGTTTCCCCTTACACTTATGTTTTGCAAAAATACTTTTAGGTGGAGTTAAGACTAGGCCAAAACAACAAAGTAAAGTATTTCCACTATTTAATTTAGAAACATGATCTACCAACAATAAAAATTAAGCATGCATACGGAAGCAAATAACAAACAAACAAAAATAAAAATCACACAAAACATGGGTTGCCTCCCATGAAGCGCTTTTCTTTATTTACGAGTCTTGTAGCTAGACTCAAGGTCATGGGTTACTACGTGATTCGGGTGAGTTCCTCATTGAGGACATCTTTGGGATCAAACTTAGGTTTCAACTTCCTATCGGTTTCCTTAGTATGGTATGACCTTTCAAACTTTTCTCCATCCGGATCACACAAAGTCATTCTCATATGCCATGATCCGTCACCTTCTTTAGGTGTCTTGTCCCACCTTCATTCACACTTGTCTCCCTCTCTTTTCCACTTATTTATCTCTATATTAATAGGCATTACGCTCAAGAACTCAACCATCTTCCTAAATACTAAGGGGTCCTCAAAGGGATCTAGCTCTTCATCTCTAGCTATGAGTTGTTCTACCAAATGTGTCTTTTCAACGAAATCCTTTTCTAGATAAAATGGGCATTGAGGTCCTATGAAGTTCCTTTCAATCCAAGGTCCATATCTAGACGGTCTCCTATTCATCTCTACCCAATGCGGTGTCGGTTCATCATCACAATCATAACTATGCTTCTTTACATCGTACACCGACCAAGTATCGCCTTCACCTACCGCTATCTTAGACTCCTTACAATCTATCATGGCGCTAGCGGTTGCTAAAAATCCTCTCCCTACCAATAATGGGCATGTAGTGTCACTAACCATGTCTAAGACGTGAAAATCCGCTAATATAGTTAACTTTCCTACGTGAACAACTACATCCTTAATCATTCCAACTGGATGGGCAATACTCCCATCCGCTAGCCCTATCAATACCTCCGTTTCCTCTAGCTTTCCTAACTTAAGAGCGGTGAATAAGGATAAGGGAATCAAGTTGAGACTTGACCCTAAATCGGCTAGTGTGTCGAAAGCTTTGGATCTTCCTATCTTACAAGGCAAAACAAATATACCCGGATCATCAAGCTTTTTAGGCAACTTGTTTTGAACGAAGGCGGTCCCATTTTTACCTAGTTTAAACTTCTCATATTTTTCTAGGAGGGCACTATAGTAAGGAGCACGCGCTAAGACATCAATGACGGGACGTTCAAGGTGGAGTTCTTTGAATTCATCGTCAAGGTCTTGCGTAGGGGGTGTTTCAACTACACTTTTGACCGGTTCTATATTGGGTGTTTTATTTGATTGGTCCTTTTGAAGAATTTGGTTTTGTTTGAAACACGTGCTCGTTGATTTAACCGAGTAGTATTGTGGACACGAAGTGGGTGACGAAACTGAGGATATGGAATTAACGTTTAGTTTCGGATTCTTGACCGTGTCGCTTGGGAGTGCTCCCATTTCTCGGTCATTGAGAACTTTCAACAATGCGTCAATTCTAGTGGTCATCTCGCTTTGCTTTTGTTTGAAATCGGCTTCAAACTTAGATATGCGAGCTTCTTGAGATGCCATAAACTTTGACATCAATCCTTCAAGATTGTTGGTACTACCATAGTTGTTAGAAGGATTGTTGTTAAAAGTACGGTTGGAGGGTGGACCGTTTGGTTGGTAACGATTAGGCGGATTGGAAGAATTGGGTTGATTTTGTTTCCACCTAAGGTTTGGGTGATTTTTCCAAGAGGGGTTGTATGAATCACCGTAAGTGTTTGGCTCGGGCTTGAAAGTGTACCACTTATCTCCCGCTTCGTCGGTACGCGAGGATACGTAGTCCGCAAAAGCTGTTCCGGGGAGTTCCACACAATCACGAGTGTCATGGGGACCACTACATAATTCGCATGAAGAAGTCATTTTGTTCACTTGGCTTGAAGGCTTAGGAGCTTCGTAAGATTTCATGAGAAACTTGACTTGGTCCTCAAGTTCCATGATCCTACGGTTGGGAGTGCTAGAATTGTTCGAAGGCAAAGATATTGCCTTGACCGTTTTGTTCAAATCACGGGGATCATTCCAACTTTCGTTGTCATAGAGAGCAAGATCTTCTATGAGTTCCCATGATTGTTCCGCACTTAGATCACGAAGCTTACCACCGGCCGATTGGTCAATGGCTCGCCTCGTGGAGATATCGATATGGTCATAAAAAATTTGGACTTGGAGCCAAAGATCTATGCCATGATGAGGGACTTTTTGGAGTAAGTCCTTGAAACGAGTCCATGCTTCATAAAGAGATTCATTTTGACGTTGTTGGAACATCAAGATGTCATTTCTAAGCTTAGTAGTTCTCCCCGGTGGGAAAAATTGAGTAAGGAAACGAGTGGTGAGATCATCCCATGTGGTGATGGATCCCGCGGGTAAACGCTCAAGCCATTGACTAGCTTGATCCCGTAGAGAGAATTGGAATAGGCGTAATCGGGTTGTCTCTCTAGTTGCAACATCTAGGTCTATGGAATCTACGATTTTTAGAAAGTCCTTAAGATGTTGGTTTGGATCTTCGGAACGAAGTCCATGGAATGCACATCCGCTTTGCACCAACCGGATGGTGTCGGATCGCAAGGGGGTCACATTGGCTCCGGTGAGCTCAATGGTGTTTCGGTAGCCTTGGTGGCTAGGTCGGGAATACTCTCCTAAGGTTCGGGGCCTAAGGGGTTCTAGTGGTGGGTTTTGTTGTGGTGGGATGACGGGTTCAAAGATGTTCCCGTTGTCCATGATGTTAGGTGGTTACGAACAAAGGCACAAAGAAATGAGATAGACTAAAGAAAACCTAAAAATAAAAATAAAATCTTACTAGAAAGGAATCTAGCAAGTAGACCTAATAAAAAGAAATTCTAACCTAGACAATAACTATTCCCCGGCAACGGCGCCAAAAACTTGATGCGTGGGAATTGCACCAGGCTTTACCTCTCAAGGGATCTTGAGAAGCTTACAACCCCCACCAGGCAGTGTACCTGATCGTTGTAGTATAGTATAGTGACAAGTACCGGGGGATTGATCGTTCAGCTAGGAATAGTGTCGCTAGGATTAGAAAACCTAAATACTAGTTCTAAAGGTGAGGGATGATTATTTTTGTATTTTTATATTTTTTTTAGAAAGCAAGTTAAAATCTCGGGTTTGAAGGATTTGGGCGGAATTAGTTGCTATTCAACTAACCCAATACTAAAGATGCAATCAAAATAAAATACAAGAAATGAAAATAAACTAATTTATACTAAGGTTGTGAGCAATAAGTGGAGAAAATGTGTTTACTTAGATTTCACTACTCCCTAGACATCTTTTACACGTTAATTACTTGTTATAGTTGCATGGATGACGGATTGTATTCCTTAATACCATTCATGGGGTATCGCACATAACTCCCCAATTCTATGAGCTCTTATCTCCTCCTACACCATGCCCAGCACAACTATAGGGATTGTAAACAGTGGCTCATGCATTAAATACAACCAATAAAGACCTTAGTGCAATAGGTTCATGTTTCCTAAGACGTTCAAGCATGTTACCAATTGGAGATCTGCCAGTTTTCTTAAGCCTAACATATAAATTCATTCATCCAAAACAAACTATAAACAAGTAATCAACATCTAGGTTTCATTAGATCCAAGCAAACACAAGATAGATCTAGCCTAGCATGATGGAATTAAGACAAGAACAAGATATAGACAACCAACACATAGACATATTGATTGAATTAAAAGAACACTTATCTTAATTACATATGAAAGGTATCAAGGGGTTGGAACCCTTGAAAAACCTGTAAAATTCGCACCAAGTTCGTACTAGGGTTTCTCCAAAACTTCTATCTCTTTTTTTATGTGAAAATTAGAAAACTATATATAGGAAAAGGGGTCTGACGGCGTCAAGACCAAATAGGTGACGCCGTCACCTCACCGCCAAAATAATTCTCGGACTGCCTTGATCTACTTCTGACGCCGTCATGTGATAATCATTTCTAGGCCGTCATGACTTTAACTCTTGACGCCCTACTTCGTGACGCCGTCAAATCTGTACTGGGTCGTCATGCAATTTGCTCTTGACGCCGTCAGGATATTACTCTTGACGCCGTCACCTACTGTTCCCAGCAAGGAAAATTAAGACTTTGGCGTTTTCTTCACTTTTATGCTCCAAAAACGTCCGAATTGCTTCCTTTTCCAGATTTCTCTCCCAAAGTACCTAAAATCACCAAAGGAACGATTTAGGGCAATATTTGATCAAATAAATTCGAATTCCGGCTTAAATGACCCCCTAAAAGTGGTTCATTTTTCGCCTCATCATATAGCTTATAAAAACTTTCGATTCTATCTCAAGTGAGTTCAAGTAACAACCAATATAAGCAAGTCTAATCTAATAATGAAAGTATTGAAATATAATGAAGAAAAGATAGAGTTAGAAAGATTAAACCACAACACGCGAATTTATAGTGGTTCGGCTACAAGGACACCTTCCTTGCCTTACTCCACTCCCCGAGTACCACACTCGAGAGTTTTCTTCACTATGTCAACAAACTCTTTATGGTGGAGAAACCTTACACACCTTGGCTTACACGAGTTAACGACACTAAGCTAAATGTCGAGTTCTAATCGTAGCTAGAACCAATCTCACAACTTCTTCAAGACTTCACACCTTCTTCACACCTTCACAACTTCTTCAAGACTTCACACCTTCTTCACACCTTGTCAACTTCACACCTTCTTCTACACACAACTAAATCACAACTACTACACTACTTTACAACACACCTAGTTTCTACAATCAACAAATACTCACAACACTTTTACAAATATCTAACACTACTACAATGTGAAAATAGCTAATCACAACACTACTACAATTAAATGGATGTAGAGGAGTGTTCTTCTTCTTGCACTTGAGTGGATGAAGCTTTGGATCACTTGGAAACAAAGAGTTATGAATTATATGATCAAAGGATTTTTGATATAGAAATGGAGGTTGGATCAGAAAGTTTTTAGTGCAAAAAGGTGAGAAAAATATGTGGAATGATCCAGTATTTAAAGGGTCAGAAAATACTGTTCTGGAGCGTGCCGGTCCCCTTAATTAGTGGGCGGTCCCCTTAATGATTAAGGGGACCGCCTAGTATAATTAAGGGGGCCGCCCTACTGAATGTTGGAAAAGTTTTTCTGGATAAAATTTGCCCTTTTTGGTTGGAAATTTGAAATCATATCTTTGTAGTTTAATATAACAATACCAAAAATGATTTACAAATATATATAAAATATTAATATCATTTTATAAAATGTTATGTCTTAAGACAAGGTTTCCATTGATCATGTAATGCATAAGATGCTTAGTTCATGCATACCTTAAGTGATATTAGATGTAGAGATAAATATTTGTTACTAAATACTTGTTTACGTCTTAATCTTGACTTAATTTGATTTGAGTTTTGTGATTATCAAAACATAGGTTTATTGAGAAATATTAATAACGTTTTTAAGCATTATTTATATCAACATTATTTATTTATTTATTATTATTTTTGTGTTTATATCATTTTCGGTGTCTCTAGAATCCACCACATACTCTCACTGCCTCACAATCAGATTGTTGATGCCAAAAGTTTGATTCCAAAAGCTGGTGTAATAAGAGGTAATACGGAAGATTCAGACCGGCAGTCTATCAAATCTACAAGAAAGGTATAAAATTATTTATATAAAATCTATTCGGAAATTAGGGTTTTCTTATAATTTGGGGGTTTTGCTAATTTGGGGCTTTTGTTACAATTTGGTTGATCTTGGGTTTCGCAGATATTTGAAGAGTTGTTTATCAACAACAAAAAGGTTTGTAACCTCTAATTTCATTATCCTTTTGGTTAAAGGTTATGGCTGAAGATGCGTTACACTGTTTGTTTTAATTATACTTACTTTTTTTTGTGGTTTCGTGTTTTTCTTTTTTTAGGAAACCATGAGTTATCATGCCTTTTTGGAAGCCTCATGGATAAGGCAACAACGAGCAGGTAGGGTTTTTTGCTTTGCTTATGTATAATAATATGTCTCTTTTGCCTAATTTATGTATATTTATAATATGCCTGTTACATTTTTTTTGCATTGCTTTCGGTGTCAATTGCTTTTGGGTTTTAGGCCGTTGCATAACAGAGAGAGATTAGCTAGAAAATAACTTATTAAATCAATTTTGAAAGAATTTTTTAACAGTTTAGACCTTATAAATAGGCACTTATAATTTGACAGATGAAAAACTTAGGCAAATTTTAATTTTCAAAACAGTCTAGCACTCCTAATTGCAGCCACAAAATAAGCACTTAAATAAGCTCTATATCCCTAAATAAGCAAACACAAATGAAGCTTATACTTCTAAGTATTTTTACTCCAAATTTCAAACAAAAAAGCGTTTCTTGATAAGCAAAAAAGCTTATACTTCTAACCTGATGCACAGAATGTGTGCTCTTATTCGCCTAATGTGGAAGTGCAGATGTCTAAGCTTATTTTTTATTACTTAATTTGATTAAACCATAATGACAACAACAACTAATGTAAGTTTTTTGTTAAGGGGATTTGGTTCATGGGATACGGTTCAGGAGGTATGGCTCATGAGGTGGTTGGACCTGGCCTCGACTTACTACAGGTAATTTGTACATATATTGCATGGAATTTGATTTTTTGTTTTTATATGCTTTTATGCTTTTCACCAGTTTTATTTATGTACCTTATAAGTAGATTCCAACCGGTCTACGGATATGTTCTCGTTTTGGCATGCGGAAGTTGAACCTAAATGAATGGGGTCACTGATTTACTTGCTGCAATTCTCGGTACTAACTTGGCTCATATTTTTTTAATATAGGGTAATGAATCGGATTTGGATTAGCTCAATAAAGTTTCAACAGATTATGGCGTGACCAAAAAGTTAACCACCAAAAGTCTTACGCTGATTCAATGCACCAAGGTATGTTGCCGCAGACAGTTCTCTATGTATGCATATGGTCACTGTTCTCACCAAACGTCAGCTGAAAATGTATATACAGTTTGCGCGTTCATAATAATTTGACTCAGCCTTTTAATGCAGGCAAGTGCACACGCAATTTGGCGTCCCTGTTGAATTAACACATCTAAAATATTGATTCTTCTTTTAATACAGTCAAGCACGTGCGCAACTTCACGCAGCTTTTAAATGCAGGCAACTACGTATGCAATGTTAGAAGTCAAATGGCTAGCGTTTATGTGGAGAGATCTAGGTACAGAGTTGTGTTGCAATTGTTTTTATGATTTTTTTTTGTACTTTGGCGTTTTTTGCCCAGTAACATCATCGTCAGAATAGTAAATAATTGAAAAAAAAGCATTATGTGATTTCGTTATCATGACAACTGCTTTCTGTGTTGTATACTTTACCTAAGTTATTTGATTTTTTTGCTGTTCTTAGTGGTGGATATCGCGTTGATTACGATTGATATTCAAGAGGTGATTAGAAGTGCCATTGTGCTCAAGATTTTGAGCAACAGTGTTGTGCCTATTTGGGTTTGGTGTCTTTATTACAGCTTTGGATTGGTAAGATTTGTATTCACTTTTTTTATAATAAAGTATAGTCTTAGCAGAATGTGTGTCGTTGCAGTTTAAAAGCGATTGTGTAATCTTTTCCTTTTATGTAAAATCTGCTTATGCAACGACATCTAAGATCGAAGATGCTTACGGATACCAGTCTATGGCTACACCTTCCATGCTTCGTGAAAAAGACATGGGAACGACTGACCTTCAACCTGCACCTGGTGGATGCGCCAACATTTACTTGCAAACGCCATGAATCCCACCAACGAGGCTTCTCAATCAGCTTCTGCTATTAGTCCTGATCTGCGCACAAACGATGGGTCAGCCATTAGAGGTATCCATGGATTTTCTTTTTCCCACTAGACGATCTTACATCATCAACGTGTTTTTTTTCTTTCTATTCTTGGCTTTTTATTGTCGGTGTTATTTTGGCTGTTTCATAGGTACGAATATGGATATTTTTGCAGCAACCACGGACCCGAATTCTTATAGGGGTGATTGAGCACAATGCCATCAGATGGTTGCAATCAACACGGGTTTTCGGTACCACTTCCGTAATCGCTGACCTGAGCCTTATTATGTATATTATCATCATGCATTCTGGATATTCAGGTTAGTGTAATTTAAATGCAGGTTGTTTGGTAAAATATTTCATAGCCAATGATGTTCGGTAAAGGTATGTTTACATCCTTTTTATATAGCCCTGCATAAAAAAATTGGGGTTGTGATAAAATGTGTCGTTTTGTAGGTCATATATAATACGGATACTGAACCATTGTCGTTGTGAGGTGACTTTGTAGTTGATGCTATTGAATCAGTGTTAATTTAGTAAAACCAGATGTGTTTCTAATATACTGATGAGTGTTGTTATTGTAGGTATAAATGGTGGATCAGCAGGGGTTTGTAATAGGTCACGCCATCGTCTAATGTGTGAATCTATATACTGGATTATTATTAAAGTCAACTCAAATTCGTCACATAAATGAGGATAAAAACTCTGATAGAAGTCACTGCAGTGAATAAGAAGGCCACTGTAACAAGGTGGGTGATACATAATCATGGAAAAAATAAGAGGATTTGACAGTGTAATTAGCTTAAAGTGGACTTTGGTGTTTCAACTTATTGTGAATAGGTTAAACAGTATGCTTATGTACAAACTGAATTTCAGAGTAACTCATGGTTATCTTGAATATCCTTGCGCAAGAGAGTCATCTCAAGTTCACAACAAGAAGTTTTACAAATTAAAAGATGAGCAAGCAAACAGCTGATATGTAAGTCTTCTATTTTCTTATATTTGGAACATCAGTTTCAGATATTTACATTACTTACTTCATTATTGTAATCTGCTATTGGGTTATATAGAGGTTATTAAATTAGCACTCGATTGCTGGACTTGGTATTTGGGTCATGCGAAAGTTAAAATGAATACGTCATTGTTGCACTTTCGTTTAAGAGCTGATTATCTTATTCATTGTTGCACTTCCGTTATCTCTGTATTCTGTTTTTCCAGCTTTACATGATGCTAGAGGAGACAGCACAGAACCAGGAGCCTTATAATAAAAATACATACAATCTTCCTGAGCCGTTACCTGCTATTTTGTGCGACATAGATCTAATGAAGCATGCGATCTGCGTGTCACAAGATAGCATTTACAGCCCATGAAGATCGTATTTTTTTTTAATAAGAACGTTGCTTTTGTTTTATACTGGTACATTGTTTCTTGCACAAGCATCCTCGCATATACCCATCTTAATGATCTATTTCCATTGTTTTTCTTATATACAAAAGGCATACATAAACGTAGAATATTCCTGGACCCTCGCTTCAAGCCCTCCATTGTGTTCTGTTGTGATAAAGAGCCGATCAAAATGTACGGTTTGAAGCGAGGGTTTAGCAATATTGTGCATTTACGCGTCTCTTTTCTGTATAAAAAAACAATAGAAGCTAATCATTAAGATGAGTATATGTGACGATGATTTGCCAACAACCGGTGGCTCAATCTAAGTTGTACGTTACCTGCCAAAAAACGCTATCGTACTGCTGCCTTGGTTTATCCTATTTCATGTGTAAACCATGATTACACACCATTGAATTTACATCTAATGAAAGTGTTCAAACCTGCATTACATTAACAGCCACCGAGAATCTAAATTTACAGATGGATAAACAACACCGCCGCCCTCAAGGTTTGATTATTTTTTTTTTCACAAAAAGCCGCCTTTTTAATATATTTGTAATAACAGTTGCCAAATTAGGTTCATTTCGGCAGTACTAAACATATGCTATTTTCGTAACCGTTATTTGCAGATACATGGATGCCATACACGAAGACTTCTATCTTTTTAGACAATCAAATTGAAGTAAGTAACTTCAAACAGCTGACGCAACTTATTTCTTGAATATATGCTTACTAAATAAGGTGATTAATATAAGCATATGAGCCACAATCTAACTTTTTGTAACTCTAGCCGACCCGTGGAATTTTTTGGATATGCATACACATTATTACCTGTACTACATAATTCGCACAATTTGATTTAAGTTCTACGAATAGTAATTACACCGAAAATAATGGAACTGATGTTATTGTTTTGGCCGTTTATCATGGAAATGATGTTATCACTATTCACCAGGGTTTCATGTGCGTTTATTAGTTATTACTTATTATAAAAACAAAACGGATCTCAACAAGCTGTGATTTTGGACGACCTCCTGTCGCTAACTATACTTTAAATCTGTTATTTGCAGGCAAAGTAGCTTCAGAATTGACTGTTGGCGCCTCTTTAGACACACACACACACACACACACACACACACTACTGACACAGTAAGAAAATGTCTACAAAACGTTCAGTTGTGATGATTAAGTTGATCAATTAACTGTTTGGACGTTGTAAAAATTGCCGGCATTCAAGGGGTCATTGGTTTCCGCTAGCCAGGCCATATCCTTAGTAGATTATGTGGTGCTTTCAGCTTATTGTGTGTATGAGAATCTGTTTTCCATCGTTGAACTCTGCACGTTAGAGGTTATAAGATCGTCTTCTCATTACACTATTATTTTAGGCTACACTTTTTCTGATAAATTTGCAACTATTGTATGTATTATTGAAGGTTCAGAAAAAGGTTTTAGCAGTGTGCTTGCCAACAACAGAGAATGACAACCGCGAATTCAAAATGTAAGTCGATTACAGTTTGTATCATTTACTTGGTATGGATTAGTTGCGTTCCTGCACTTCCAAAAAACTCAGAGACACAGCAGTACATACTGATTTTTAAAAATTTCCTTCTATTGTAGGTACTAATGAAGGTTCACACAAAGATTTTAGCGGTATGCGTGGCAATAACAGAGAATGCCAATCGTGAATGCCAAAAGTAAGTCGACAGCGGTACATGCTAAAGTGAACTATATTATACATCATGCTTGCTTTGTGGCTTTAATTCGATTATGTTTGTTGCAATGTTTTAATACCTACTAGAATATGTTAATTCTTATTTTCTTATGTGTGTTGCAACATGTGCTCACATCATGGGGTTAGAGCATGGAATTAACGGCTTAACATTCACAAAGGTTAGTCATCTATAATCCCCAAGCGTAATAAAAAAAAACGTAAATTACTGCCTATTTTTTCCACAAGATACTATCTGCTGATGTTTAGAAACTATATAAGTGGTACTGTTAATATGATCGTAATATGCTTGCTATATTTTAAACTATTATAGAGTTGTCGAATAGGCCTAACCCATATTTAAAATGTTAGTGTTAATATGTCGTTGACGTTGAACATGAAGTACTATTTACCACCACACTAACATCAGCCAATAGGAATTGCATGTACGCTTAGTTTGTAATATCACCTGATAGGTCTTATAACTGTAATGTATGATCGGGGAAAGAACACGTAATTCATTCATTGAGATTCATTCTCTTATATGCGGTCCTATTATATGCGGGTAGATCCTTAAAAGAGAGTCACGTCTGCAAACACTGTCTAACGTTGGTATCACAAATTTACGGTTTTACAGATTTATAATTGGGGTTTAGAAAGAGTAAAAAAATGTTTTGAAGTTTTAAGCCATATTTTTTTGACTTTTTTTTTCTTCCAAATATCATGCAGTAAAGAGGATGGGAGTAATTACATGAAGGCGTATGTTGGAGTATGAAATTGTGTCTGAAGTATTAGTCATAACTAAATAAAACTTTGAACCAGAAACAATAGCGGTGGCAAGCTAAAGTGTTTAGTGACCATGGCCGAAATGCTCAGTGACCACATTTGGCTTGGTTCAGTGGCAGCTGGAAGTGCTCAGTAACTTTGTCCGGAGGTTTAGTTTTAGTGGCAAGCAGAAGTTTGAATGGCAAGCTGAAGTTTTAGTAGCAAGCTGAAATTTTCAGTAGCTTGGTTCAGTCACGGCTTGTTGATCACAGATTGGTTTTGATTTTATCACATGACAAAGTAACAAGTGTAATAATGAAGGTTTTATTATGACGGTCGCTTCAACGACAACAGCTAATTTGTAACTTAATTTAGAGGATTGTTTGCTTTCGTTGTAAAAAAATCTCAACTATATTGAGATAAGTCAGTATTTGTAAGTTGGCTACCTATGAATATATTTAACTCTAAACTTTATAATTAAGTATGTATTAGCTCTATAATTTTAAGCATCAAAAAGGTTGATTATTTGATCAGGCTTCACAGACTGATGTCGTATCTTGAGTTTAGCTTCAGTAAGAGGTATACAAATCTAAAACTACTATAGATGGAAGATAAAATTTATTTGAATCATTAATGAAGCCTGTTATAATACTAAACGGTTGTGCTATTTGAATGTTCTTAGTTCAGCAAAGACGCATGCTGATGCTTCAACGATGAGAATTATCCCAACAAAATTTTGGTATGCACATTTAAAAACGTCCAACCATCATTTTCACGGACGGTTATGACCATCCGCTAAACAGTCAATAAAAAACATCGGAATCCAAAATACAATGACAAAAACACCGCCGGCCCGCAACGCGGCCGACCGGCGCCATTCTCATGAAAATCAATTTAGGTAGTTTAAATGTTGGGTAAACTACAAATTTAGTCTTTAACCTATCGCGAAAGTGCAAAAAAGCCACCGAGACATAAAGGCGTGCAAAAAAACCACCCATGTTACGGATAAGTGCAAAAAAGCCACCGAGAGCTACTTTTCACTAACGCCGGTTAGTTTTGCCGTTAGTCAAGGGTATTATCGTATGAAATGACTAATATACCCCTGTATGTTCACCAAGGTGTTAATGTGTTAGCTCTTTACTTACGTCTCCGCCACTGTAGCTCTTTACCACACTAACCCGACCCCATATTCCGATACAATTCTAATTGAAGTATAGTTCCGGTTATATTACATCGATCGCTCGTGCCTTTGCACAATTCGGTAAGAACACAGTGCATTTTCCTATTTACTTCATTTTTTAAAAAGGTACATTTGTTGTTAATGTTACAGATTTATAATTGTAGGTGGTCATATGGGAAATGTGATAGAAGTAGAGGTGGATACTGAAACTGAAGATGAAGTGTTTACTGACGATGAGAGTGGTTTGGAGGATTTGGATTATAATCCAAACGATGATGAAGTGTTTGCTGATGATGAGGAGCATGTACTTGAAGAAGTTCTTGTAAGTAACTCTAATATGATCTGCACTAAAGAACGTACAAATCATTCAACCTTTACGGAACATTATGCACTGCTTAGAGAGTATGCCCAAGAATTGGTTAATCAAAATCCAGGCACCACTGTTAGGCTTGATGTACATCTAGAACCAAATCCTGAAAGTTCAACAATTTTAGAAGGTCTTATGTGTGTTTGGGACCTCTGAAACAAGGTTTCAAAGCTTGTGGCAAAGAATTCTTAGGATTAGATGGATCCTTCATGTCAGGTCCTTTTCCAAGTCAATTACTAACAGCAGTTGGGATTGATGCAAACAATGCGATTTATCCAGTACCATATGTTGTAGTTGATGCACTAAATAAGTCAACTTGGTGTTGGTTTTTGAAACTTCTAGGAGAGGATCTTGGTATACAAACCAATTGCAAGTTCACTTGCATTTCTGATAGGCAACAGGTGCACAATTCTATTCTATAATTAATCATGTGCTTTATGCACAATGAGAACATGTAAAGTTTTAACACCATCAATAACCTTAACTGTTCACAGAGATTGATACAAGCCGTTGCTAGTGTGTTTCCAAATGCTGAACACAGGTTTTGTGTTAAGCATATTCATGAGGAGATGAAGTCACATTTTAAAGGAGGTGTTTACAAGGACATGCTTTGGAAGGCAGCTAAAGCCACTACTGTTGTTGGATTCAACAAAGAGATGGATCATCTCAAGTATTACAATTCTGCTACTTAAGATTGGTTGATGAAGATTCCAGTTGAACAATGGAGCAGATCACATTTTTCTGGTAATTCATTAAGTTTCAATGGACAAAAGCATACTGATAATTGATCATATAGTAATATATAATGTGTCATTTGTTTAACAGGCAAAGCCCAATGTGGACTACTCTTAAACAACATATGTGACGTGTTCAATAGGAAGCTAAATGATGTCAGAGATGGAACCTGTTGGTCCCCTTTACTTGGTTATCAATAACTAAAAAGCTAATGTAACCAAGATATATGACTTTTAACACAGATGTATAAATGATTAACAATAACGCAACGTAAAGATAAGAGACAATATTTTTCAACGTTTAATTCTTTATTAGAAGTTAATAAAAAAGAATCATACCCAAGTGTTTGCGGAATAACACTTGGGATTGAAACGACAAGTATGGTGTTGACTCCTCTCTAAACTCAAAACAATGTTTGAGTGACAACTGAGGTCACACTGAGCTATCTCAGGGACTATGTTGTTCTTTGGAGGAGTAAAAGTGGTTTGTGAATGCTTTGCATTAATTGCACAAACTTGTCAACTTTTACTCCTCACTTATGTTGCCTATTTATACACAAGTATGAACAACTCTAATATATAATGGACATAAGCATTCCTAATAAAATCTTGATAGATTTTATTCTCTGGCAAGGGAAACTTCTTTGGGTTAAGTCCAAAAGGTACTTTCTGATGACAGACTGGATTTAACCATTTGGGGAAACTTTGACCTTAAAGTGATAAAGCACTTTAGTGAACCAGTTCAAACTTTCCCGCCCAGTCCCGCCAAATCTTCAGTCTTCAAGTCATCATTCTTCAGTACCTTGATAGTTGTTGAGGAGTCTTGGGGTTCAGTGAGTTATTGTCATCCTCACTGAAGCCATCACCTTCTTCTCGGCTTAGATGCCACTCACTGAGTTCTGCCTCACTGAATGGAGAACCTTTCTTCTTAGGCTCGGTCTAAGCATCCTGAAGATGACTCACTAAGTTACTGTTCACTCAGTGACTTGTTTACACTTAGGTGATTTTACGTTCAAATCCTTGTTAGAAGAAGATTGGGGAATTCAGTGACCCAACAATCTCCCCCTATTTGAACATACAAATAGCCTAAGTGTTTCTTGATTCAGTGTGAGTTGGAAGGGGTCTTCATCTCTTACTGAATGTTTATGTAATTTTAAGTAGGATACATAACTTAAACAAAACATCAAAGTTTATTAATAGCTATTACATGTCCTACAAATTACAAAAAAATAAATGTGATAGTTGTTGCAGATTAGATGTTCATTTGATAGCCAAGCGCATCAAGCTTAGTCTTCTTTGATATCAGGAGGTGTCTCTCAGGGTGCTCCTCAATCATAGCTTTAAGGTCCTGGCAGAACCTTACATTTTTAGCACACCTAACAGGAGAAGCTAGCATCAGGTACATCAGCATCGCCTTAATCCCTTCCCTGTCCATGTCTGACCATCTTTGGAATGCATGGTTTCCATACTCATCAGTAAAGCATAGACCTCTTTCAGGGACTTCAAACACCACATTGTTCATGAAGGAGATTCCTTTAGGAAGGGACCTGTCACAATCCAATCCTGGGACCTTGCTTCCTTTTCCTTTTGGAGACCTTTGATGGAGCAGTCTCTGTTGTTGAAGCAGGAAGAAGGGAGGGAATATTAAGAGCTTCAGGCATTGATTTCAGTCTGTCATACCTTTCCTTTAGTGACTTGAGAAGGTTAGGTACCACAACATTGTTCTTCTTGGCAATGATGGGACGAAGCTCATCAAGTTCAGTGATGCCAAAGTCAGCAAACCTGAATGGTTTGTAGACGTCCATCACTCTTTTATCTGGTCCCTTGAAGACAATGACCACTGCAGGATTGGTGTTGCGATGGATTTGAATGTCAGTGATGGTTTCAGGTTTCAGCCTTTCTTTCATCACCCAAGTATACCTTTCAATCCTGGTCTTTCTTATATGAGCGTCCTTCCTGAGCTTTGCTTCCCTTTCCCTTTTGAGAGCACTCATTTCTTCTTCCTGAGCCTTTTTAAAGGCTGCACCAGCTTACTCAGTGGCTAGTGCCTCAGTATCCAATCCAATCTTTTCAGCCTCCTCATGAACAACCTTAATAAGAGCAGGCTTTCTCATTCTCTCTTCAGCCACCTTTTGTAGTATCTCAACTCTTTCCATGTGGGCTTGAATTTCAGCATTGGTGAGATGATGTATAATTCCATTGATTTCAAACGGGACTCTAATAGGTTCATCAAGGTCATATCTGACTATGGTGGAGGCAGGCTTAAGCACTGATTTAGGTTCAGAGGTGGTAGTAATACTTTTTCCTCTGTCCTTCTTGAGAGTTGAGGAGACTGGTTCCTCTTGTGGTGGAACTTCTGTGATTGGAGTGGCCTTAGTGACATGCTCCCCCTCAATGTGAGAGGGCTGTCCAGCTTCTTGTTCGTCAGTATTAGGGGCTTCAGTAACATTCTCCCCCTCAACTGTTGCCTGAGCTGCAGTGATGGCAAGAGTTGATGGTACTGACGCAGAAGTAGAGGCACCCTTGAAGGCTTGAAAGATCTCCGTCATCATAGTCTTGATTTCCGCAGTATCCTGCTGAATGGTAGAATCTTTGGAATCAAGAGTAGCCTGAGCACTTTCAAGGGCTGTCATCCTGGAACCCATAGTCCATGCCAGAGAAGTAGAATTTTGGGACTGAGCTGCCACAGATTCTTCCAATGTTGTAATGGAAGATTTTAGAGACTTCACCGTTGAGCTGAGACCCTGAACATTTGATCCCTTTAGAAAGCCAAGTAACTCAGTGAGGGTCACTGAGTTTACCTGATAAGTCTCAGATGCCTGAAGAAGCTTCCTGGTTAGCTCAGGATCATCTTTGACTGATTCTTGAACAGACTGAATCCCTGCATTCAGCTTGTTGAGGGATTCCAAAAACTGGTTCAGGTAGCTGACCATCCTTGTCATGGAGAAGTCAAGGGAGGATTTTTGTTCCCTGACATCCTCATGAAATTCAGCAACACGTTCCTTGAGATCACAGTAGTGAACCGCTTGTTCAGTATGCATATTAAAAACTTCATCAGTGACCCCTCGGAACAAAATATTGGTTATCTTCTTGATGAACTTGGTAAAAACTTTCTCAGTGAGAGGAGCTTAATCATCTTCTGAGGAGTCTGATGCGGAGTTAGTTTCAGCAGCCTCAGTGTCAGAGGGTTGAGGAGACCGAGGGATTGGTTCAGGGACTGTCTCCTCATCACTGTGAAAGTCATCATCAGAGAATAGGGCTGCCTGAGCATCAGCCAAGGAGTGTATCTGCAACAAAAGGTTATCCGGCTCCTCTTCATAAGAAGACTTGCCTTCGTTTTGTCCAGGTCTTGACCCCTCTAATCCAGTAGACTGGGCTTTGTCTACCTGGTCCTTAGAGCCAGTTCCCAAGTTGTAGGCACCTCCAAAAGTGAGTGTTGTTTCCCTATCAGTGAGTTGTTTGTTTCTCTCTGACTCTTGGGGAAGAGTTTGTGTGCCCTCAGACAAAAGCTTTGATTTGCGAATGTCCTCATCAGGCACATGAGTGGTGATGCCCCCTTTCCAACAGGCTTGTTCTGGCCTGTCGAAGATTTAGAGGCGAAGACTCCCTGTTGCTTGGGTTGTGATTTACTCGATCCTTTGGCAGGATGTGAGTGTTTATGGGCCCCCTTCTCAGTAGAGTAGTGCTGCCCTACTGAGGATCTAGGACCCTTTTCTCCCTGAAACCCTGATTGTGATTTGTCAGAGTCTTTAACAGGATGTGATTGTTTGTGGGCCCCCTTCTCAGTGGAGTAGTGCTGCCCCATCGAGGATATAGGACCCTGATGAGTGCTCAAACACTCATCATTTTTGTTATATTTGAACTGTCAAAACATCCAAAAAAATACTCAAAAATGCATCAAAATACTGAAAATATCCCAGGGATTGCGTTTTATATGTTTCAGATGCAAAATGAGTAAAAACAATGAAAAACGAACAAATTTTGCACAATTGACAGTTTCAGTCTCCCAACTTTCAAAAATTGACAAAACTAGTCCCTGAACAGTTGTTTTGAAAGAAAAGTCAACCCAAGGCATTTAAAAGTCAAAAGTTTTCAAAAATGGTCCTTGGGTGAAAGTTTGAGAAAATTTAAAAAATGGCCCCTCAAGTTTCAATTTTGGCAGAAATAGTCCCTGGGAATTTTAATGTGGAAAATATCTTTTGTGGTCCTTATATAGATGGAATGTGACAAATTTGGTCCCTTGGAATACTTTGGAAGGTTGGCAGATTTGGTCCTTCAAATTCAGAATAATTACAAACTTGGTCCTTGAAATACTTACTAAACCAAATGGACCCTTTGTATTATTGTTAGGTGCCCATATTGATATCACACAAGTAAAGAATAAGATAGATATAAGGATTGGTTGATTACAAGATATGAGAGAATTATAAAAGCAAGAGTTTCATTAGAATATCAAAATAACCAACAAAGTTTAAGGCATCATAAGCCTTGTATTTATAGGAGGGAAGCTAGGGCAACATTCCCTAGTCCCTTTCATCATCTCAACGTGGGCTTACTAAGCCTTTTGGGCTTTTACAACTTGCCCATTAACTAAAACATAAACATAAATAATACTCAAGCAACCTATTACAAAATGTAATGACCGAGACTTGACTAAATACTAAAGTATGTTCCCAACAATCTCCCCCTAAGGGTCGGTCATCACGGTTGCTGGACGTCTTCATCTTTGTCTTTGACTTGTGACATGTAAAACTTTTGACGTCTTCAAAAAATGTTGTATAATGAATGTACTTTGCTCTAAGTCTTTGTTCTTTGGTGATGATGTTGTGATTGTGTTATGAAGTAGTCTGCCGTTCGTCACTCCTGCGTCTGTGGTGGTTGTCCGCCATTCCAACATGCTCATACATCTTTGGACTTAGTCTTTCACGTGCACAAAGTTCCTTTTCATACTCTAAGATCTTTAGTCTTTATACTTTGCAGATTCTTCTTTTTGGCGTAGAATCTTTCTTTGAACTTTGTGGTGCATAGATCTTTGGGGGAGCTTTCATTTGCTTCAAGATGTATGTATGAGCATGCTGGAATCTACCATCATGGAGGTGATATACCTGCAGATAAACAGTTAGCAGTAATCAACCGGTACTTACAGATAAGGAATTAGAGCTCGTCAACAGCATATTGTGAAGACTCCTTCTAATCCTTATCCAGGCCGTTCCCATGTCAGATACTCCCGAAGGAGCTAATGAGACCTACTAAGTGGCTCAATGACTGGGTGAGTCACTGGGGATCACTCAACAACTGTAGACCGCTAAAGAACCACCGCGAACACTAAGTATAACCCTTGTGGGGTTACCGAAGTGACCTGATGTCAGGGCTGTTTGATGTTGACCCTGGCAGGAATTTCCATTCAATCATTGAGAAATACTTATGTAATTCTCTCATAAACGTTTTCGGCAGATTGCTAAGATCTGCGAAGGACTCGATAATTTACAGCTGGTGTCCATTGATGTAGAACACCAGTTGTAGAAATACTAAGTGTTCCTAAGAGATCTTTGATGTATCTCATGGCTCTAGACTCAATAAGTGCACACTTAGGTTTCCTATGCAGAGACTAGGGAGGGGTCTCCTGCTTTGTAACACCCCCAATTCAATGATGCAGCGGAATTCAAACTGGGTGTTACTCGACGGCACAACAGTCATAATAATAGAAAACGATCTCTAATTGAGTCGTTTTAAAAGATTTATCATTCAAATTATATAAATATCAGAGATTACAAAATGAGGTCCCAGATGGTTCCATGTTTACAAATTACATTAAATGAGTTTTGATCCGAAAAGTTACATGTCCAATATTTGAATAAACTTAGGAAAGTTTATTTTTACATGAAGATTGTTATTAGGATGAGTTTCTTAAGTCTTGAATGACAATTACTTGTAATATCTCATGGTTCTTTAGATGGAGTAGATCCAAATTGCATGTTTAAGTTATCGCTAACTCTCTAGTTCATGTATTTGCCTTGGTAAGTTTATATGGTTGTTAGCTCATGTTTTCGCCTTGGTATGTTTATATGGTCTTTAGTGATGGCCTTGCCATGACCTTTGGTCATTGTTCCATGGTCTTGAGACTCAACCTTGGCTCTAGCCATGGTTGTGGTCTTGATTCTAGGTCATAAGACCTCTTGGTCTTTATAAACCATAACCATTATATAGTGACTTATATATGTAAAATAGCTGTTAATAAACTAATAAAAATCTCATTCGTTATTGGTTTTCTGGAGACGTGCCCCTGAGTTTTTGAAGAAAACGTGATTCTGGACAACTTTCGTGCCTTAACTTTTTCATGAAACGGACCAGAAAGGCCTCTTTTTGCGTGTTTAAGGTTCTGTCATAGAAACTATTTTAGGCAGTTTTGCCACAAAGTTTTGGTAATTTCAAATGGTCATAACTTTTGACTCGTACACTCGTTTTAGGTGGTTCAAATTGCTATGGTTTCCTTGTTAGGTCCTCTACTACAATATGTAATAGTATAATTTCATAATTTTACTATTTTGATCAGATTTCACCAAGAAAGTCACTAGTTTACTTGTTTAAATAACTTAACTTAATAATCATTTATAATAACTTGTTTTACCCATTTTTATACATCATGGACATGATAACAAGATAATATATAGTATGAAGGAATTACAAATAGCATGAAAATGGTATTTAAGCAAGGAAGTGTATTAGAGTTTGCTTACAACTTTGGCTTTCTTCAAAGAAAGGTAAGTAGCATGTAAGGAAAAGGACTTTGATAGACTTTAGCTTCACCCTACTTCACTTCAAGCAATCTTTCTACACTTGTATTCTTGAAAGAGAGATGATGAAAGTTGAGGTGACTTGAGTGGATTCAAACTCAAGAGAAATCACCAAAGTTTCTAGGGTTTGGAAGTAGTTTGATGAATCAAAACCAAACTAGAGTTTATATGTTGTTGTAGCACTTGATTTCTTGCACAAAACTTGAAGTAAACTAGCAAATGGAATGGTGTTGGTGTGTGGTATGTGTGGCGTACAAAGAAAAAAGGAGGGGAGGGCTTTTATAGTGAGTTGAGGAGGTTAGGAAACAACTAGGAAATCTCCTAAACTTGGTGACCAAGTTTTACTTGGAGCCAAAGTTGTACACATGTAATCATCTAATGAATCAAGGTTCAAGATCAAGCCACACAAGGTGAATCCCCCCCCTAGAGGCAGTTCACATGGACTAAGTATAGGATGACTTGGTCTTGTTTATATTATCCTACTTATGGAGCTAGTTTTGACTCTGTAAAATGCTAACCGTAAACGATTAAGCCATAATACGTAAAACCGGGTATCGTAAAAATACGAAACTTGGAAGAATGATTAAACTTGTCAAAATACTCCATAATAAAATATAAAATTAGTCGTAGGTTCCATTGGGGTGCTAAAACTGGAAACACGGGTCTAAAACGCGTAATACGTAAAATGTACGAATATTGTGTAAAATTGAGAAAAGTAAAATGTTACTTTTCTAATGTGATAATAATGATTTAAAATGACTTATAATGTCTAGACTGGGCTCAGTCTAGTGTCAGTTGGTATTAAATGTCTTTTAGACATAAAACCGTAAGCCTAAAAATCAAGGAATGATTTTTTTGTCAAAGGAGGAGGGAAAAATATGTTGACTTTTTCCAAAAATGTGCAAGCTCAAATCATCTTAGAAACGCGGTGCAGGTATAGGCTAAGGTTACGGCTGAGTAAAAACGCTTAAGAATGAAAATTCCTGTTTTTCACGGCCGAGGTTTATTTGGTCATGTTTTTCTCAGTCATGATTAATTCTCAAATAAATCATGAGTGTGTCAAACATTTTTCTGATGCGGGGAAAATTAACGCGGTCGAGTTTCGTTGTGCGTAGAATTTTTGAATGACGTTTTACCCTAAAACGTGTAATTCCTTAATAACTTTCGCGAAAATGATCTGATGAGTGTCAAATTTTTAATTTTCCATGGAAATGATTTATCACTCGAGGCCAAGAAACAAAAATCAAATATCGGGAAAATTTTGGGAAAAATGAATAGTAAAAGTGAATAGTAAAATTTTTTGGGAATAGTAATTAACCTGAAATTGCGAATTGTTACAGTCTCTACCCCTTATGGGGAACTTCGTCCCGAAGTTCTATGTGTGTTATATGTTGGAGTGGTGTCGATGGAGAGGTGTGGTTACTTATGAGGACTAGAGTCTGGGATTTCCAGTGATGTAGTTTGATTTGTCATTTCAGTGTATGGCGTAGGATGAGGCTTACTTTTATGTAGGAAAGGTAGGGTAAGAGTGATTAATAGAGATTCATATAATAGTCGCATATCAAAGGAAATTGATATAGCAGTCGAATATTAATAGGAATTGATATAGTAGTTGAATAGAAATTGATATAGTAGTTGAATATCAATGGAAATTGGGATAGTAGTTGCAATCATAGTCTAGTAGGTAATCTGTTGTTGTACCTAGTGTTTATTGACTTCATACTTATGTTATTTTGGATACAAATAAGCCCACTTGTTTATAATTCTTTATTTACATAGAGAGGCATCCCAAACAATGTAAATAGGGAAATATAAATTTATGGTTCAGTGATTTACAATGTCTTTATTTAAATGAAAAGGCATCCCAATCCATTCAAATAATTATAAATCATCCTACTTAAGAATTCCCAACATAACATTTATACTTAGCCGGTGAGTTACAAGGTAGTGTATTACGAGATGATACTGGTGTTCCAAAAGTACAAGATGAATATTCAATCTTGTAAAGTTGATGAGGGTGCTTGTGGTGTAACTATGGATGATTTGAGCTTTAAAAGTGCATCAAGATCTGTTAATGAGCTTGTGGTTCCAACGGTTGTAAATATAATGATGTGATATGTTGATGAACAAAAGTGTGTAGTGTATGCTTAACATTAATATTCTTAGGTATAGATGTTGAGTTTGCTTTGAAAATCTTAAGAGATTTTAAAGGTTTATGATGGAATGGTATCCTTAGGACCTAAACATGATAGTACTTCTACCGGATGAAGAGAAGAATTGATAACTATCCCAAGATAGTAGTTCGGATTATCTTATAAATGAAAACTTTCAAGAATGAAATTAGGTAGTACAATTAAGGTGTTAAGATCTTGCTGAGTGGTAAGACACTATCGTGTCTCTAGATCGTTTTAAAGAATTCTGGTGGTTTATTGAGTTCATGTAGGAAATTAACCTGAACATAACCCTAGTTCAACTATTCCCAGTATTTGAAAATTTTATGTCGAATATAGTTAGTCAGACTATATTCCACTGTCCCTAGGTTAAATATAGGTGACTAGTCTATATTTAGCCGAGGTTCGATAAAATTTTCAAATACCTAAATTAGGCATACTTGTGATATGTCCATTACTTTTGGGAAACTGTCCACTAAACAAAGGCGATGTCAAACAATTCAGTTGCAAGTCCCGCCCATACAAGACTTGTAACCTATGTTTTCACATTCCATTGGATAGAAGATAGTACGGGTAGATATGTGTGGAAAGGAAGTTTTAAGTAGTTCTAAAACAGTCCATACTTGGCCAGGATCACGAACTTTTAACAATGAAGGTTTCAGAAGAAAACTTTGATGAATGTAGAGAAACTTCAGCTTTTGTAGATGATGGATTAGTTTATCCTTTAGAAATCTCATATTTCTATTTAGAAATCGATAGATTGTGATGGGTTTTTGATATCATAAGAAATGATATTGATGAGGTGATGGAATAATTCCAGAGACCATTGCGCAAATCACAATGTCTCGGAAGTAGATTAGACCATTGTGTAATTCACAATGTCTGGGAAGTAGGTTAGATCATTGTGTGACTCAAAAAATTTGAGAAATGATTAAGACCATTGTATCATACAATGTCCGGGAAATAGGAAAGACCATTGTAATTCGTTACAATATCTTGGACATAAAATGTTGGAGTAGGAACATGGTTGGGAGAATGTAGTTGTGCCGAAATGCCTTAGAATAGGCATACGCAGATATGTTTAGTCCATAATCGTCTGGAGGATGGAAGACGCGGAGAACGGAAGGCTATAAAATGTTTTTGCTTGTAAGTGTGGTTATAGTTTAGGTCTCAATTAGACCCGTTTCTCTATAACCATGGCTCTGGTACCAATCTATAACACCCCCAATTCAATGATGCAACGGAATTCAAACTGGGTGATACTCGACGACACAACAGTCATAATAATAGAAAACGATCTCTAATTGAGTCGTTTTAAAAGATTTATCATTCAAATTATATAAATATCAGAGATTACAAAATGAGGTCCCAGATGGTTCCATGTTTACAAATTACATTAAATGAGTTTTTGAATGATAATAAAATTTATAGCCCTCTTGAATATCCGTGCCCTTCCGTGCCATCCTTGATCATCATGGACCTGAAATACATGCTTAAGAGGTCAACACAAAGGTTGAGTGATATTCATAGAGTTTGTTTAATGTTTGAACACAATATGTTGGTAGTGTAAGTTATAGGCTCACACCAATGGTTGGAAAACAAAGATGGGCTACGTTGTTATACGCCCGGAACAATTATTATCAATTACTAAGCTTATGACACCAAAACGTTAACGGGTACCAATATCAATCGGCGGAGTTATCCCGGTAGGTACTTTGCCGTCATACCTAATGTCTCAAGTATTAATGCATTTGTTTGAACTTAGTCAATACAAATGGGATTCGTCAATCCCAATAGGCATATTCACAATATTTGCGCTCACTATTACTAGTGATTAAATGGTTCATAATAAGGGATATTGGTTTTAGCAAGGATAGTACTTAGTGATAATAAAACAATCAGTCAAGCATACAATTGAAAAGCATTGTGTTCGGTTTAAAATAGCATGTATTTCCCCCAAGGGTTTGTAAAACAATTAAGTAATGGAAAGTGGGGCTATGAACTCACCTTAAGTTAGATGATGTATAATGAGAATGATGGATATGCCGTGAGAACTTCTACGAGCAACCTAGAATAATTGTTGCAACTTAGGTTCGGAATAATGTCTAAGGAAACATAAACGTGCCAATATATGTCTTGCACTTAGTCCATGATGTGGTACAATGTATAGTGTAAGTCTTTGAAAAGAA